>OZ030009.1:4195000-4872500 GCA_964023405.1 Apodemus agrarius | reverse complement strand
AAAGACCCTGCAGCTACAGCCTCTGAGCCACACAAGAAATCATTCAAAGCCCAGAGCAGGCTCCAGGGGACACTACATTTTTGATGGGGAGGTGTGGCTAGCTCTAGGCCCAAGGCAGGCCCTGCCAGAGTTCCTGCTGGCTGTGTGGCCACTTCAGCCCCTCCCCCAGCCCGCAACTGGAGAGTGGGGCTGAGGGGGGCAGCTCCATCCCCCCAGCCACAGGGAGGAAGTCACGTCTTGGAAAGGTCGGGATTCCGCATTTTAATTCTGATTACGGCTTAATCCAACACAGAGAGCATTTGGCATGGTGCCTCTCTGCTGAGCGCAGGAATGTTTTAATGGAATTGTGTTATCATGGGACTGTGCGGCCAACTGTTCAAACAAGATACCCGCTCCAGCTTTCTTGAAGAGCTAAGCAGGCTCGCAGAGAAAAGAAAACAGAATAGGCATTCTGCTCTCACACATTCCTGTGTGAGGGGAAATGTCATGATGCCTTTTGACATGCAGCTGTTTGCAGCTGCACTCGGTGGCTTTGAACTATCCCAAGCACCAGTAGTCAGACATGCAGGGCCCTGTCCACTGCCCCTTGCAGAGTACCCTGGGGTATTAAAGTGTGGGTTGGGATGTGTGCCTGGCCCAGGCCTGAGTGCCAGTCACTCCCTACCCAGCCTCCTTCCTCTCTCTAAATCATATCTGAGTAGGAGAGCCTGTGCATGCTCTCACACACACACCACACACATGCACACATACACACACAACACACACATACACACAACACACACATGCACACATACACACACAACACACACATACACACAACACACACATGCACACATACACACAACACACACATGCACACATACACACAACACACACATGCACACAACACACATATGCACACATACACAAACACACACATGCACACATACACACCACACACATACACATACAACACACACAAACATACCACATACACACACACAACACACACATTCACAGACAACACACACACAACACACACTTGCTTGCACCACACATATACCAGAGGCCACCAACAAAATGGTTTTCTCAATTTTTGGTTCTCTACCTTCTAATCTCAGAATTTGGAGGGGGGAGGGGTTGAAGATCGCGTAGACTTCACAGTGAGTTCGGAGCCTGCCTGAGCAACGAGAGACCTTCCCAGATCTCAGACGGCCAGGGCAGAGACTGGGGGATGGCTCAGATGGCACAGTTCTTGGCTTTCTATGTAAGAAGGCCTGAATTTGAGTCTCAGAACCTGAATAAAACAAAAGGCTCTGATGGAGACAGGTGCCACAGTGCTGGGGCTCACTGGCCAGACAGCCAGGCCTGCTTGGCACGTTCCAGGCCAAGGAGAGGGAGACCCTGTCTCAAGAATGAGGTCGTCAGTACCTGCAGCACAGCGTCCTAGGTTGGCCTCTGACCTGTACACAAAAACCTATACTTTCAGGTGACATGCACACATAGAGACTTCCTCCTCCTCCTCTTCCTCTTCTTCCTCCTCCTCTTCCTCCTCTTCTGCCTCCCCCTCCTCCTCTTCCTCCTCCTCCCCCTCCTCTTCCTCCTCCTCCCCTCCTCCTCTTCTTCCTCTCCCCCTCCTCCTCTTCCTCCCCTTCCACCTCCCCCTCCTCTTCTTCCTTCTCCCCCTCCTCTTCCTCCTCCTCCCCCTCCTCCTCTTCCTCTTCTCCCCCCTTCCTCTTCCTCCTCCTCCCCTTCCTCCTCTTCCTCCTTGGGCAGGGTCAAGCTGGGTGCCCAGAGTTCTGCTGGAAGACTCACATGGTAGAGTGGCTTGAAGCAGGTCATCTATTGAACTTCACCCCCTCACCCCACCCCAGAACAATTTAGGGCCCAGCAAGGAGCTGCCCCCAAGTCCACAGTCCCTCTATGAAGGACAGAGACATGGCTTCATCTCCTCAGTATCGCACAGGTCCCAGCTCCCCGGTGTGGTCACCCTCCCCCGGTGGCGTCCCTCTCCCCCTCACTATCTCCTCAGAAGCTGCTCTGATGCTGTAGGCCACTGTGATCCTCACACACCAGACTGGGAGGAAGAAACCGTAGCTCAGTTCGACCTCATGGCTTCTCTCCTGGAATCTTCCAGTCGGGCAGGGCGGTTCTGGTTACCTCTTTTCTCATCCAAGGCACTTGTAAACAGTGATTGTTTTTTTTTTTTTTTTTTTTGAAACGGGGGTCTTGTATATTTTTGTGCACCCAAGATTTATGGAAATAATTAAGAAACTTGATTACAATTCCATTGTGGCTATTTACTTGGAGAACAAACCTTTTCCTCGAAGACGTCCTCACTGTGACTAATGTGCTTGGCTTTTGTTTTATTTTGAAAGCATAAGTTTTCCTTGCTGGTGGTGGCTCTGAACAGTGTTTGCAGAGGAGGCTGCTCCGACTGAGTTTCTGACCCGACAAGTTAATGGAAGACGAAGGGCGCTGTTTGCACAGCTGACAGCTGCTCCTGTGGGAGCCGCGGGCCTGGAGAGCGGCAGCCACTGCGCCTCCGGGGGCCGGTTTCCCTCCAGGCAAGAATGGAGGAAAGGGCTGGAGAAGTGTCTGTGTGAACCAGATGGGGGGTTGACAGCACAAGGTGCCAGAAGGACCCAGGCATCTTGGAGAGTAACCTCGGTGGCCAAGGTGACCCACAGCCGAGGCTGGGCTCAGTCAGTCCCCCCCAAGTCCCCAGGGTCTCCTTGGGTTCCTTCTGGATCTTGCTGGTTTCCACTGGCCCCTTCCAGGTTCTTCATAGTTCTGAGAGTGTGTACTCACGTGCATGCTTAGGTGTGTGCACATGTGTGTGTGTGTGTGTGTGTGTGTGTGTGTGTATGCGCTCGTGCAGGAGCATATGTACCGCGTACTTCTCTCTCTCTCTCTCTCTCTCTCTCTCTCTCTCACACACACACACACACACACACACACACACACACACACACACGTGCAGAAGAGCTTAGGTAGTTCTCAGGCACTCCCGACCCCCATGAGACTAGCCCTCTCCCTAGAATGTGGAGCTGACCATGGCGGGTACACTCCTGGCCAGCAAGGCCCAGGCGCCTCCTGTCTGTGAACTGGGGTTACCGCTGAACGCTCTCATGCTGACTGGCTTTCTTCCAGTACTCTACTGGATATTACAGGAAACCCACCATCTTCCTCCCTCAAGCAAAGGATCATGTATTAAAACAAAACAAAACAAACAGATGTACAGACCCCCACGCTCCACCATCTTTCTTGTTATCGAACTGTCTTTTATGTTTGGGGTACAGAGACCCCAGCCTCTGCCATGAAGGGGTTGGTCATACCCAACCTGTACTACCAACTCATCACCACTCCATGCTGGGGGGACAATCACTCCCAGCTTGGTGACCGTATCTGCAGTGTGAGGGCAGGTGGGGGACCTGGGATCTCGGTGTAGACATGCTGGCCCTCCAGAGGGCAGAGGACAGTCTCACGCTATTTCTGCATCCTAATTTAAGGAAGTCACAGCTTAAGGAGATGAGAGGGACACAGTGTCCTGGGGCTCATGAGTCAGCCTCCTGCCCAGGCTGTCACCTGCCAGGCTTTGGCACAGGGTGGACGGACAAGGCGGCTTCATCCTCTCCAGGTACGGGTAGCGGATCTAATTTTAGCTCCAGGGCCCAGAACTGTCCATGCAGGAGATCATTCAACACCTGGCTGTTCCCAGACCCCGGGGATCGCAGGCCCAGGGTCCGGAAAGGCCCGCCTCACACCTCATTGCACAGGGGGCCCTGGGGAAGCCAGCCGCTCTCAGGTGTCATCCCTGGAAGTAAATGTCCTTCCTACTGCCAAGAACAAACGTCCCCCTGTCTTCCCAGGGAAGGCCTGGCAGGATTGAAAGTGCAGGGCTGGCAGGGAGGCGACTGTCTTAAAGATCAAGGACAGTCTCCAGCTGGGCTCCCCTGCTAGGGCAGGCGAGGGCGGGCCGCAGGCGGTTCCCCCACCACCAAGGCTGCAGGTGCCTCCCACCCCCATCCCCAAGGCTGCAGGCGGCTCCTCCCTACCCCCTAGGCTACAGGCGGCTCCTCCCCCCAGGGGCTGCAGGCTCCTCTCCCCACCCCCAAGGCTACAGGCGGCTCCTCCCCCCAAGGGCTGCAGGCTCCTCCCCCACCCCAAGGCTACAGGTGGCTCCTCCCTCCCAGGGCTGCAGGCTCCTCCCCCCCACCCCCTAGGCTACAGGCGGCTCCCACCACTCTGGCAAGCAGCCAGGCTTCCTAATTTCACTTCCTGGTACCCTCTCATCTTTAAGGAGCGGTTTTAGCTCTCCCAAGCAGCAGCTCCCTCTTCCCACAGCCCCCCACCCCTCCGCCTTCAAAAGCCCTCCCCCGCACCATGACGCTCTCAAAAGTGCCTCTGAATCAGTAAGTGATGGGAGATTTCTGTTTCCATTTCCCTCTTCTTTTTTTTCCATTTATTTATTATTATTATTATTATTATTATTATTATTTTGGTTTTTCGAGACAGGGTTTCTCTGTGTAGTCCTGGCTGTCCTGGAGCTCACTCTGAAGACCAGGCTGGCCTCGAACTCAGAAATCCGCCTGCCTCTGCCTCCCAAGTGCTGGGATTACAGGCGTGTGCCACCAACGCCCGGCTTTATTTATTTATTTAATTTATTTACTTTACATCTCAAAGGTAGCCCGCCCTCCCTCCTCTCCTCCCAGTCCCACCCCTCTTCCCCCACACCAACCCACCCCGGCGAAGCGACATGCCCAAAGCGGGTCTGAGTGAGCGAGCAGAGAGGGTGTGTGGAGAGGGGCAGACAGCAACCCAGGTGTCCCTCATCTGACAAACAGGTAAGAAGAATGTGGGCATCACGGAGTATTACACAACCAAGAAAAGGAACGGACTGGCAGTTAACACTACAGCGTAAAGATCCTTCTGAGACAGAAGGATCTCTCCAATTCCCAGGCCTGCCAGGGCTACAGAGTGAGACCCTGCCTCAAAAACAAACGAACTCATTTTGATGTTTAATCCTTAACAAAAGGAATTTGGTATCAATTGAAAGTTTGAGCAGAGGGGACAGTTCAAAGGGAGGAGCACTCTGAGGGTCTGAGAGGAGGGAGGATGGATGCAGCAACACACACACACACACACACACACACGCAGCCATGGGAACCAGAGCCTAGGATAAAATGCTCGCCTGGGCGGCAGGGGTGGACAATGGGCCACGGTCCAGACAAGCTTAACAGAGGGGACAGCCAAGACAGGCCCCAGAGGACCTCCAGGGAGGGCACACTTCTCAGAGATCACAGCAGGGCGCATCTGGACTAGCAAGCCCATTCCTACAGCCATAGAGAGAAATTCATCAGTGTGTGTGTATGTGCGCATGTGCGTGTGAACATGTGTGCCTGCATGTGTGTCTGTGTAGGTATGTGTATGTGCGTGTGCATGAGTATGTATATGTGTGCATGTGTGTGTATGCATTCATGTGTGTGTGTGTAGGTGCGTGTACATATATGTGTGTGCATGTATGTGTATGTATGTGTGTAGGTATGTGCATGCATGTGTGTGTGCATGTGTGTGTAACAAGAATGTATACATGTGTGGCGGCCATACGCTAACACTGGGTGTTGTCCCTTAAGAGCCATCTACCTTATTTTTTGAGACAAGGTTTCTCATTGGCATGAGATGTAGGCTACGCTGACTGGCTAGCAGTCCCCAGAGATTACAGGCAGGCACCAGCACACACAACCATGTGGGACCTTGGAATCCAAGTGAGGTCCTAGGAAAACATAGCAAGCACATCACTGACTGGGCTGTGCCTCAGCCCCTGACTCCTGCCGGTCTTGAGCTGATGTCCAACAAAGTGGCTGAGGAATACACCCTTCTCTCCCATCCAGGAAGACAAGGAGGGATGGACAGATCCACCTTGACGATCTTTGTTGCACCGTTCGCAGTGATTACCACACAAACAGAAGCTAAAGTTCACAGGGTAACGAGAAACCGAATGACCGGAAGACGCAAACGCCAAGTCCTGCTTTTTACAACCATCCCTCACACACTGTAGTCCACTGTTGACTGGAACCAGCACCCGATCTCAAACATCCAAAGAGTAGACTGGGCCAGTGTGCTGGTTTATATGTGGATGCCCCGCCCCTAGGCTTATAGATTTAAATGCTTGGTCCCCAGTTGGTGGAACTGTTTGGGAAGGGCTAGGAGGTGTGGCCTTGTTGGAGGAGGCGTGTCATTGGGGGTGGCGTGAAGTTTCAAAAGCCCTTGGCAGACCTTGTCTCTGTGTCTGTGTCTGTGTCTGTGTCTGTGTCTGTGTCTGTTCTCTCTCTCTCTCTCTCTCTCTCTCTCTCTCTCTCTCTACCTACCTACCTAAATCAATAATTCAATTTTTAATCTAGATATACTTACATAGGTAATGCTTTCCAAATTACTAAGCAAACTAGAAATCAAATAAGAATCTGGTAACAAAAAAAAATTCTAGAAGAATAAAGTTTGGAAATGAGGGAACCGTCTTAGACAATTTAACGAAGAAATCATAATGCAAGTCATAAAGTATTTTGAACTCGATGATAATAAGAATTCTACACGTTAAAATGTGGAGGATAATGTACTCATTAACTCAAATTTTTATAGAAAGGGGGAAAATGAAAATGAGTAAGTCAAGCTTGCCCCGTATAACATCAGGAATGGATGGCGGATACACTCACAGGATACAGGAAGTAGACATCAGGAATGGATGGGAGATATACTCGCAGGATACAGGAAGTAGACATCAGGAATGAATGGCAGATACACTCATAGGGTACAGGAAGTAGACATCAGGAATGGATGGGAGATATACTCGCAGGATACAGGAAGTAGACATCAGGAATGGATGACAGATACACTCACAGGGTGCAGGAAGTAAACAATGAATATGAGAAGAAATCCACAGAACAGAAAATCTATGCAGCAGTTGCAAGTGACAAACACAAAAGTTCTTTGGAAAAAACAATGTAAATGACAGGAGGTTGATGGAAAACTGGACAATACTAGGTGAGAGGAGAGCATTACTGGAGAAGTCTCAGACTGAAGCGTTACTGGGGGGGATAGATGACTGTCTCGTGGCAGTAAATCAGGATCAATGAAATGGATGGACGCCAAGAGAATAAATGTATCAAAACTGCCTTAAGAAAATATGGCTTAGAAATCTTAATATTCTTATAAACACAGAAATCGAAGTAGATTAAAACACCAGGCACCACTCCAGGTTATTAAGCATTCAAATAGTAAATAATCCCAATCTTACACAAAGTTTTTTTCCACAGTGTAATTATCTCAAGGCTTCAAAAGCATGTCTGGCATCTACTCTGACAAGGGCATCATGGGAAAAGCAGCCCAGGGGCCAGAGTGACTCAGGGACAGAGAGATAAAACTCTTTGATAAACCTCAGCAAACCAAAGCCAGCCATATTTAAAAACTGAGACATTGTGAGCAAGCTGGGTTCCTCCTAGGGGCTGAAGAGTTAGACTAAAATAAATAAATAAATACATACATACATACATACATACATACAACCCACGGTAGGCGTCGGCCTGAGGGGAGAAAAATATAGCCATTCTTTTTAAATTTTTTCATTTAAATGCATATATTCATATATGTGTATATATTTATATATTATATATTAAATATTTATATAGATAGATGAATGCCTGCATTCACGGTTAGGTCCCACATGCATGCAATGCCCACGGAGGCCACAAGAGGGCCTCGGATCACCTGATGGACAGCAATGATCTGCTGTATAGGTGCTGGTTTCCCTGCCTGGGTCCTCTGAGGAGCAGGGGGTGCTCCCAGCTGCTACACCATCTCTCTCCATCCTGAACATGACTGTTCTTAATGGCTGCTTTAAAAGGACTCATTACCAGCAAAGGACCGTTTTTGATTAAAGAATGAAAATCTTAGAACTAGATTAGAAGAAAACTTTCCCGATAATCCCCCCCCCCAAAAAAAATCATATCATGCAGCAAAAGAAACAAAGCAAGACCTTGGCAAGCACCACCAGTCAAAGGAGACAGAAAACTAACTCGTCTGTCTGTCTGTCTGTCTGTCTGTCTCTGTGTGCCTCTTTCCCCCTTTCTCCTTACAGTGCATCACACAGCTCAGGCTACATCAAATTTGCTGTGTAAGTTGAGCAATGCCATGAGTTTCTTTCTGATCCTCCTGCCTCCGTCTCCCATGTGCTGGGATGACAGGTGTGCACCACCACACGGTGCTGAGGACCGACCCCCGGGTCGCGCGCACACTAAGTAAGCACTCTGCCATGCCCCTAGCCCAGAAGAGTCTCTTTAGAGTTCCTGTGAGTACCAGTTCTCGACAACATCACACAAGAAGTCCCGGGCTGCGCCGCAATACAAGAACAGGAAACGAAGGCTGTAAACTCAGGAGCAGGAGAAGCGCCGTTCTCCACACACTATGCCGATGTGATGAGAGAGAGGACTCCACCACACTCCGGCAGCAATGCATCAAATTTAAAGCTCTTACCGAAGTAGCTAGACATAAAATCCGCACGCAAAAGTAAATTAATATCATTACAACTGTGACAAACAGAAAATATAATTTAAAAGAAACCAATTATAATTGCAATTTAAATCTAATCTTTCTAAGAATAACTTTTCAGGGTTTATCTTAAGAATGCATTCATGAGTGAAACATAAAGCGTTTTGGTGGTGCAGGCACTCCAGTGGCTGAAGCAGGAGGATTGCTCCAAGTTCAGGGTCACCCTGGACTATATATAGAAACACTGTCTCCAAAAAAGAGGTTTTAAAAAATAAATTACAAAATTGTGAATAAATATATTAGAAATGCCTTGAAATGTGTATTAGAGACACAGTGCTCAAATATAGATGGACTTCAAATACTTGGAGAGCTGGATCTTGGTAGTCAGCCTCAGGAGCAGGAAATGGCCAAGTATGGTGGCTGGCTTTAGGAAGGTGATCTAATGGTTTTTTGCAAGGCAGAGGAGTGGGGAGAAGGGGGAGGCCTGCAGAGCCATGCTCACGACACTTGAGCAGCACAAAGTCCCTTCAGGTTTGCCTCCAGCCTCTACATGGATAGGCACACACACACTCACCCGCACACATGAACATGCACACCAACATATACGTACACACACGCACATACACATGTTCAAACATAGATACACTTGTATACTCATATATGTGTATGTATGTATACACCAATACCCATGTGTATGTATGCATTTATTTATACACACGCATACAGGACTAACATCCCTGGAGAATCAATGTTGCTACAACCAAGTTCTGTTCCGCAGCCAATAATCAGCAAGCCACAGTGCGCGAGTGTCCTCCTTAAGGGGTGCGCATGCGTGCGGAGGATGGACGCGCTGCGCCCGACCTACACCTGCGCTTGTCTGCAACCGGAAGACACACCAGCAAGAGAACAACGAGTGACCTCCTCTGTGGAGGTTTTAAGATCTACCAGCAATGCCTTGTTTTGCTGAGGGGTGAAAAACAACATAAGAAAGGATGAGGGTAAATTCTTAGAGAAATGGATGGAGCTGGAGAACATCATACTAAGTGAGGTAACCCAGTCTCAAAAGATTACCCATGGTATGCACTCACTGATAAGTGGATATTAGCCTAGAATCTTGGGACACCAAAGACACAATCCACATACCAAATGATGTCGGACAAGAAGGAAGGAGTGGACCCTGGTTCTGGAAAGGCTCAATGCATCAGTGTAGGGGAATACCAGAACAGGGTGGGAAGGGGTGGATGGGGGAACAGGGGGAGGGAAAGGGGCAAATGGGACCTTTGGGGGGGGCAGGGAACCTGGAAAGGGGAAATGAAATGTAAATATAGAATATATCCAATAAAAAAATAAAAAGAAAAAAAGAAAGGATGAGGGTGCCCTCGCGGGGCAGAGGGGCGTGCGGTGAGCGCGTGCATGTGGCGCTTTGCTTCTCTTTCCAAACAACAGAGCAAATAGGGCCGAGGTCAGGAGCCGAGGAAGCTGGTGGCGGTTACACGGATGCTCTAATTTTCGCCACAGTTGCACGTTACATTCTACGAATAAGTTAATGATCTGTTTAAGTCAACACCGCCTCTATTTCATGCTGACAGCAGTTGCCCGTCTAGGGTGGTTCTAGTCATCCATCTGTCACTGATGGGGCCTTGAGTAGCCCAGACTAGTCCCAACCTCACTATGTAACCAAAGAGGACGTTAGGAGTTCGAGTGCCTCCACCTGCAGAGTGCTGGGTTTCAGGTTCGGCCATGACTCTGCTTGCTGCTGTAGGTCCTGGGCATGAGGCTGGTGCTGAGTCCTTGCCAATGTAAGTGGTTTTGCCAGCCTGGATTTAGCTTAGCTTCTCTTTTTAAAAAAAACTGGCCCTTTTTTAAAAAAGCCAGTGAAGTCTGGGTTATTAATACCACACGCTCAACATCTCTCAACTATAATGTATTTTCAACAGCTTTCTGAAACACATTTCCATAAAGAAAAGTGATGGTTCTGAAAGGGGCCCTTTGGAGGTAAGATATCCCTGTGGGTGCTGGAAAGAGGGCTCAGCCGCTAAAGCACTTGACGCCCTCAACAGCAGGTCTGGGCTCGGTTCCCAGCAGCCACATGGCTCGGCAGCTCACAAGCATCCGTAACTCCAAGGAGTTCCGGGGAGTCCAACGTTCTAGCCTCCAGAGACTCTGAACATGTGTGTAGTATACATATATGCAGGCCAAAAACTCACACACATGAACTAACACGCACATGCACACAGAGAGATACTCCTAAAAAGAGCAAGACCATTATAGAGGCTTTTGCCGTGGACACGGGAGACACATATTTGCCTGACTTGTTTGCCTTGGCATGCTGAGGACACAGCGCCCCAAACTACTTACACACGGTTGACAGAGCAGCTCCCCCAGTTTAATTGATTAGCTCTTATCCAGGTAGAATAAACTTTGCTGGATAAAACACGGGGAGGAAAAAGAACAAGTGACACTAATAATCTTCAGACAATCTGTCTCTTCCTCCTGTGACATCTGACTTTGATGTTTAACACTGTATGTGCCAGCTCTGAGCCGTCCCGGCCACAGGCATGGAGCCCCCAAACGCCAACTGTGACATAGCATGGGTGAGTCTGCTTTGCAATAGGTAAGGTTCCAGTAAGAGCAAGGGGTGCCAGTTTGAATACCGGCCCTATGGCTTCCTGCCGCCTGCCCCTCAAAACCCCTGCATCCTAGAGAAATCCCCAGATCAAATAACTCTCTGGCAGAGGACTGTTGGCAAAAATGATAATAAATTCAGCTCAGTTCCCACCACAAACTGGCAAACTCCATCAGCAAACCAATCCAATCTGTCTGTCTCAACTTCTAAATAGCTGTCGATGGTGCCAGCCGGGGCCTGGGGGCTCCCGGAAGTCCCGAGTTAGTGTCTCATGCCTTGGCATCTGCCAGAAATACTGAGGTGAACTGAGGGTAGGCATGGCCTCCATAAAGGGTCAGGAGGAGAAGGAACCGAAGGAGTGGGGGAGAGGAAGCTTCTAGTGTTCTCCCCGGCTTGCCATGGCTTGAATGGGAAATGTCCCTACAGGCTCATGCCTTTGAACACTCCATCCCTAGCCAGCTGCCAGCTCTCTTAGGGGATACTGTGGAATCTTTCAGAGATGAAATGTGGGGATTTGAGAAATGCTTGGCCCATGGGACGGGGCACTGTTAGGAGGTGTGGACGTGTTGGAATAGGTGTGGCCTTGGTGGAAGAAGTGTGTCCCTGGGTAGGTGGGTTTTGAAGTCCCAGTGTTCAAGCTCTGCCCGGTGTGGGACAGAGAGACCCTCACCCTGGCTGTCTTCAGATCAAGATGTAGAACTCTCAGCTCCTCCAGCGCCATGTCTGCCTGCAGGCTACCACGTTCCAGGCTACCACGTTCCAGCCAAGATGATAAAGGACGGAACCTCTGAAACTGGAAGCCAGCCCCAATTAAATGTTGTCCTTATAAGAGTTGTCTTGGTCATGGTGTCTCTTCTGGAAACCCTAACTAGGATATGAAGCTTGGGGGTGGGTTTGAGGTTTATAGCCTGGCTCTGCTTCTCACGGCTGCTGCTACAGTGTAGCCAGACGACTCACGTTACTGCTACCATGGCTTCTCATCACGACAGAGTATATCACAGACCCTGAGCCAAAAGATACTTTTCCCCATGCTGTTTCCTGTTGGGTATTTGGTCCCAGCCATAGGAAAAGTTCCCTGGCCTCTTTGGGACCCTTCGCAGACGTCCGGGTTTACACTCGTGCAGTGCTGTGGGGTCTTCATCCTCCTCCTCCACTTTTTCCACAGAGGAAGAGCTGAAAGAGATGCTAAAAACTGGAGCTCCAGCCAGGGGCACAGAGATGTGCTTTCTGAAGGACAGGGTATATGGTGAGATGGAGTCACTGTGACACACGCACATGGGGAGCACGGAGAGCCAAGCCCTTCATAGACAGGGACACATGGGGAGCACGGAGAGCTGAGTCCTTCATAGGCATTGGCACATGGAGAGCACTGAGAGCCGAGTCCTCCTTAAGCATCAGCCCTGCACATCCCACTCTCAGCTTATCCCCCATTAGTCCTCCCACTGTGGCTCTTTGGGTCCCGCAGACTATCGGCAACATCCTGTGCCATGCCCTGTCTGTTCTCAGGCTCCCGGCTCCATGAGTCTGGCTATCCCCAAGGATGCTATCGCCTGTATATTGGGAAGCAAAGGGGAAGCTGGTGCCTCCTTGTCCCACGATATTGTTCCAGAGCATCCGTCCTCCATCAGAAGCCCAGTTCTCTCCCAGCTGACGCCCCTCCCTCTCGTGACTGCCCCTCCCTTTCTATCCTGGGCACCTGGGCACTCTGCACCATCATGCGCAGATCCTTCTTCCCCAGTCCCAAGTCATCATCAGCCTGGTGACTTGGCATCTGTGCTGGATGGTTTTGAGTGTCGACTTGACACAGGCTGGAGTTATCACAGAGAAAGGAGCCTCCCTTGAGGAAATTCCTCCATGAGATCCAGCTGTGGGGCATTTTCTCAATTAGTGATCAAGGGAGGAGGGCCCATGGTGGGTGGTGCCATCCCTGGCTGGTAGCCTTGGGTTCTATAAGAAAGCAGGCTGAGCAAGCCGGGGGAAGCAAGCCAGTAAGGAACATCCCTCCGTGGCCTCTGCATCAGCTCCTGCCTCCAGGTTCCCCACCCTGTGTGAGTTCCAGTCCTGACTTCTTTTGGTGATGAACAGCAGTGTGGAAGTGTAAGCTGAATAAACCCTTTCCTCCCCAACTTTGCTTCTTGGTCATGGTGTCTCCTGCAGGAATACAAACCCTGACTAAGACAGCATCCACACCTACCTTCTGAACTCCCCACCTCTCTCCCCATCCCCTGCCCCACCCAGTGCCTTTCAGCTCCTCCCCTTCCTGCCCGAGTAATTTTTCTCAACATCCACCCCTGGCCACTCAGCCTCCAGACAGCACTGACGGTTGTCTCTGAAATTGTCGGACTTCTCCTTCCTTGTCTGCCGGGCAGTTCTCCCGGAGCTGGTCCCGACGGCCAGCCTCTCAGCCTCTCAGCCTCTCAGGGACAGGTGGATTCCAGGCTACTCAGCTTCTG
This sequence comes from Apodemus agrarius, assembly GCA_964023405.1. Taxonomy (NCBI): domain Eukaryota; kingdom Metazoa; phylum Chordata; class Mammalia; order Rodentia; family Muridae; genus Apodemus; species Apodemus agrarius. The sequence goes on along the minus strand of OZ030009.1, from coordinate 4,858,898 downwards.
CCTCCTCAATCACTCCGTCCCCCCCCCCCCCCCGCAGCCTTCATTCCCCCTTAACTGGGTTGCGAAGCCTGCTGCTACTGCCTTCAGACAGAGAAGGAAGGGCTGGAGGGAGACCTTCTTAGCCACATTCATCACAGCTCCCTGCAGGGCCACACTTCCTCCTCGCCTTTCTGCCTCTCTTACCGCTTTAGGAGAAGCAGCATCCAGTCTCCGCGCCTGCAATGGCCTCTGTTCTCCTGGACCGGTCCCCTCCCTGCCCCCAGCAATATCTGGATCCCACCTCTCGGGCGTTTCCATCCATATTTAAGTATACTCTAGAGTCTCTGTTCTGTAAACCTGGCCCTTGCCACATCCCACGGGATCCATAGATTCTCTGCGTCCTTCAGAGCCCAGAGTCCAGAAGGAGCTGGGTGTCCCTCGGGTCACATCGGCCCGACTCCACTCCACTGAAGCTAAGCCATGTAGACCGTGAGGAGGAGATTCACAACCACACGCAATGCTCTTCTCAGCCTCCAGTCGCCGGACTGACTTCCAGTAGCAGAGAGCAGCAGTGTAGGCACGTGCCTGAGATGGACCCTCCTCTGTGGAGTGCTTATGATCTCCTGGCCTCCTCTTCTCATGCTGAGGATCAGTCAAGGTCCCCTGGCTGGACTCCTGCCTAAGCGCTGGCTTCAAGTGGACTCTACTGCTTAGTGCTGGACTCCCTGGTCATTTGCTGTATCTATGACTCTGACGCCATCTTTGACTTTACTTTGTCTACACTCACTGTATACAAGTCTACACCCATTCTACACTAGGTCCTGATCAAGTCTACACACAGTCTACACCCATTCCAGACTAGGTCTGTATCCACTCTACACGCGGTCTACACCCAGTAGACTCTGATTCCGTGTGCATTGTTCCAGGCCCCATCTCCCTAGAGGACCTCACTTCCTCTCTGGTGCCTGAAATCAGGTCTCCCTGCTTTACTCCTGCCTTCTAACTTTCATCTTTAGCTGCAGAGAAAACAAGAACTTCAGTCTTCGAAACTAATTCTCTACTTTGCTAATAAAGTGGGGGCAACCATTTTGGGAACAGACAAACCAATCGGTTGCTTCCTTCCAAGTTTGAATCTAGGGTTTCCAAGCGACTTTGGGATTCCACACACCCAGAAGAAACGGAAGCATATGTCCATGCAAAACTCTGTTCACAGAAATTTACAAACACATCATTCATAACAGCCAAGAGAAGCTGAGAACAGTGGTGGACAGCTTTAATTCCAACCAATTGGGAGTCAGAGGCAGGTGGACTGCTGTGAATTCCAGGCCAATCTGGTCAATATGGTGAGTTCCAGACTGGCCACAGCTCCGTAGTGAGACTCTGTCTCAAAACAAACAAATAAACAAATAAATAAACAAGAATTAGCCTAAGGTAAGAAACTTAAACACTAATCAATGGACAAATGGATAAATAAAGTGTGGACTGTTGGTCAGTAATTAAGAGGAATGTGGTTCTACAGTGCCAACACACGGGCTAAGACATGAAGCAGACATGGAGAGAAGGAAGACAGACACCGGACATACAAACCCAACTGAGACAGAGATAGATGACCCCTAAGAGCACATCCTGCTCCTGTGGAGTACCTGGACTTGGTTCCCAGCACCTACATGCTTGCTTGTGACTGCTGGTCACTAATTCCTGGAGATCCAGTGCATTACTCTGACCTCTGTGGACACTGCACACATGTGCTACATGGATAGAGATACTCAAGCACATACAACATACATAAGATGACTTAGTGTATTTTTTAAAAAGAAAGACAGATGCCTTGGTCTTGAGAAGTTTGGGGAATTAGGGAATGACAGCTGATGGATAAGGGATGACTTTGGGTGGGGGAAAGAGAGATTGTTGCTCTAAAATTGATGTCATAGTTACACAGTCGCGATGCAAATGCCCCTTGGTTACAGGGAAGCGCAAAAATCTGCTGTTCAGGACACAGCCCTCCCCACTGTCAAGAGATGCAGCATTCCACACCAAAACCAACTGCAGTGGCTTCCACTGGAACGGAAACACCGAGTGCCTTCCTGGGCCTTCGGGAAAGCAGGGAGAGGAGGCAGAGGAGGGAGAGGGAATGAGAAAGTCCTCGGGGTAAGAGGATCCATGATAGGAAGAGAGGAGGGCCTCCTGCCACACAGGATGCAGGAGACTGGACCCCTTGAGTTTTGAAGAGAAGGGTCGAGGGTGGGAGTTTCAGAAAACAGCTCGGTGGAGAGGATGAACCCCAGGAGGGTGAGGCAGAGGAGGGAGAAGATGAGGCCTTTGCTGAAACACTGAAAAGAACAGAGTGAAGGCTCCTCAGGGCGCAGTGGGGTACGGAGGAAGGGTTTAGTCTGGTTCATAAGCGACGTGTTAGGGAACGGACAGACAAGAGAACTGCATGAGTGGCCCCATGCACGGAGACCAAGAGATAAGAGATCTGAACCAATGGGCCATGTACCACCCAGAAGGCAGAAGAAGGCAGACACCTGCATGAGAAGGAGCTGTCCAGGGTCACTTGGGTGGCCGTGCTACACCACAGCAGAACTGTCTGGGAAGGGAGGACTTAGGGTCACTATGGGAACCAAACCCATAAAAAGAAATGAAAAACTCCCCAGGCCCTCACATTTGCCAGGTGAGGGCTCTACAACTGAGCCACACCACCAGACTTCCTGATGTTTTAAGTTTGAGACAGGGTTTCACCGAGTAGCTCAGGCTGGCCTCAAATTGCTCTAAACCCTGAGGGTCGTGGTCATTAGGGATGAGCACAGGAAGGGCCCACAAAGAGATGAGAGGGTGGCCGGGGAGTCGTTAAAAACCAGAGCAGAAGCCGGCGGTGGTGGCGCACGCCTGTAATCCTAGCACTTGGGAGGCAGAGGCAGGTGGATTTCTGAGTTCGAGGCCAGCCTGGTCTACAGAGTGAGTTCCAGGACAGCCAGGGCTACACAGAGAAACCCTGTCTCGGGGAAAACAAAAACAAAAACAAAAAAAAAACAGAGCAGAGTGCCCCGGGGCCCGGGGAAGCTTCTTTTCTATAACACTGCAGGCTTAGCACAGCCAGCCACGGCTGCTGAGAGACCAAGGGATGAGCACTGAGAGAGCCTGGGGGGTGGGGAGGGGAGATGATTTCAAAGACCCTCGAGTGGAGCGGAGGAAAGAACGAAGCCAAGGAATAACCGGGGCCGGGGCCACGGCTCAGTTGGTAGAACGTCCCCTGCAAGCAAGAGGACATGCGTTTGATCCCTGGACAAGGAAGATCAGCCTTAGGATCACAGCATTTCAGGGTGAGGGAAGGAGGAACCCTGGCTCTTGCTGACCCATCAGCCTAATCTATTTGGTGGGTTCCTGGTCAGCGGGTGACTCAGTGACAAAAACCAAGGTGGAGAGTGCCTGAGGAACTTGGGAAGTTGGTCTCTTAGAAGTCACATGCACATACACATGCATACACAGGTGCATACACACCCATGGACACACACACACACACACACACACACACACACACAGGATAAGCAAGCTGTGTAACGAAGAACAACAAACCATCACGAATATTAAAACCTGGATTGTGTGGTGGGTAGGACTCGTCGATATGGACATAAAGATCATTTCATCTTCTTCGAACAAGAGGAAGTAAACACAGGCGAGACCAAACCTCCTTGATCCAGAGATGTAGAAAGCAGGGTCATGGAGGTTCAAGAGCTCAGGTGGTAGGAAAGGGGTGAGGGCTGTCCCTCCACCGCGGGGACCTGCAGCAGCCTGAGTGTGTGACAGGGAGCCTTTACCTTCCTCGTCATTTGAAACACTCCCTGCTTGCTGCTGCATTCTCTGGGCTAGCTGGCCAGTGAGCTTCCGGGCATTCTCCTGCCTCTGTCTCCCGTCTCTCCACGCAACCCCGAGATGGCAGGTGACTTCTACCACATTCAGCTTTACATGGGCTCCGGTGATCCGAACTCCGGGCCTCACAGTTGGGTGGCAAAGGCTTTATCCCCCTGAGCCTTCTTCCCAGCCCTCTTTATAACCTTTAAAGTTATTATGTGCCAGGCCTGGGAACACGTGTCTTGGATTCCAAAACTTATGAAGGGGAGCCTGGAGGATCGGGAGTTCAAGGTCAGCCTTAGCTACATACTGAGTTCAAGGCTAGCTTGGCCTATGGGAAAACCTGCCTCAAACACACACACCCATACACACACACACACACACACACACACACACCACCCATACACACAGACATTCTCTCTCTCTCTCTCTCTCTCTCTCTCACACACACACACACACACACACACACACACACACACAATTTTGCTACAAAGTTCAAATAAGATAAAACTGGTGGGCCCATCTCTACTCGTTCCAGACTTAAGAGCCAGAACATTCCATAAGCGCCCACGGACGCACACTCGAGCCCTCTTTTCGCAAGCCTGACCTGAAGGCACAATGGCTGTTCTGACTCTCGTCCTTCTTGGTCACACGGTTCTGTAGCTCTCCATTCACCAGAAATGTATCAGACACCGAAAGGTGCAACGCCGGTTAGTCCCCACCCAGTACTTAACTCAAAAAGCATCAAAGAGACAGCCGAGCCGAATTTTACAGAGAAGGCCCAGTTCCCACCACCTAGAGTCTACAAATAGCATCTTGCTATTTCTGTCTCATAGCCGTCTGTCCAGCGCCTTCGACCCTCCATTGATCCACTTTATGTTTTGATGCATTCCGGAGTCAGCTGCAGGCACTGGTACTGCTGCCAACGTGTCATTAGGGAGCGCTCAATATCTGTGGCTTGTTTGTTTAAGGCAAATTTTACAGAGAATGAAACGCGTAGAACTCCAGCGTGTCACGGGGTGAGTGTTGACAAAAGCTAGCGCAGATGCAAACCGGGCTCCTGTCAAGATCCCGCAAAACCCGAAGTTCCTCCCACAGCCCTTTCCAGTAAATTGCCGACACCGTCATCTACAACACAAGCAATAACTGTTAAGGTTCTTTTCTGCCATAGATTAGTTCTGCCTAATCTAGAAATTCAGATAAAGAAAATGTGTGCTATACGCTCTGAGTGCCTGGCTTCTTCTACTCAACGTGGTGGGGCTTGTGGTGTGTTTTTTAAAAGGTGTGTGTGTGTGTGTGTGTGTGTGTGTGTGCGCGCGCGCGCGCGCGCGTGCATGCGTGTATGTATGTATAAGTCTGTGTCTGTGTGTGTGCCTCTGTATTTGTCTCTGGTGTCTGTGTATATGTGTGTATGTATATGTGTACATGTGTATGTATGTATGTGTCTGTCTCTGTGTGTGTATCTGTGTGTTTTTGTGTAAGTCTTTGTCAGTGTCTCTGTGTCTCACTCTCTTTCTGTGTCTGTGTGTGTCTGGTGTCTGTGTATATGTATGCATGTATGTGTATGTATGTATGTATGTATGTGTATATGTGTATATATATGTTTATTACAATGTGAGTAGGAAACAGATTGTTAAGACCAGCTCCTTCCAGAGAGACAGACAGACAGACAGACAGACAGCTGGGATGGCACTTGACACTCAGGCAAGGGACAGGATGGCAAAGGCCAGAAAGGGAGGCCATGAATTAGGTCCGTTGAACCCAAGGCCACCCATGCATCATAGACTCTAATGGATTTGTAGTGGAGGTGAGCCCCAGGATCAGTCCAACCGTCTTCTGACTCAAGGGAGGACCCCCAAATGCTGCGAGTGCCAACCTGATATGACTGCTGTGACACTTCAGAGAAAGGATACCCAGTCCCCACTATGCTCCACCAACTCTCCAGCTGCACATGGCACCATGGGTGCCCCAGACAGCCTGGGCCCAGACGCACAGAGGAAGCCGGGTGCTGAATCATGGGGGCTCTGGTTCTAAGTTCTGCCCTTAGGAGCTGCATCCTACCTCTGCCTTCTAGTGACATGCCCAGTATCATTCCTGAAGTGTACCCCGAATGCCCAGAGGGAGGGGGGAGTGTTGAGAATCTGGGGGGCTGAGGGGAAGAAGGGGAGCCAGGAGGCTCAGCCTTCCATCCTCTCTCCTCTGGTCCTCCCTCCTGTGGCCCTCCCTCCTGTGGCCCTCCCTCCTGTGGTCCTCCCTCCTGTGGTCCTCCTTTGGCTTAGACTACACCATCCAGAGAGATGACAGCGTGCAGGCACCCAGTCTGGCCTAAGTTGCCCCGCCAACGATCAGGCTATCCGTTAGGAGGCAACACAGCCAGGAAATAGCACTTTTCCCTGAAAATAATGCTTGTCAACAGGAAGCCCGATTAGGGCAGAGGCCGCACTTCTCAGTGGCTTGAAGCACTTAGTGTCTGATGCTTCCTTCTCCCCTCATACCAAACGACAGAAGAGCGCCCGCTCCCGGGATCTGTGTGCGGTTTTGCATCACAACCAAGCTCCCTAAGGAGTGGGGACTTTTCTTTTTCATGAATACAAAATCTTTCTATTATGGGTCTTTTTTTTTCTCTTTTTTTCATTTTCATTCCAAACACTGCGACGGCAGCAAAGGGTCCGAGACGTACATCCGTCCGTTATCTGTCTCTCACGCAGCCCCTGCAGCATCAGCCTGATAAACTGCCGTGGTTCAACACGGCCATGCGCCGCCTGACTTGCTTCCAGTGTCTAGGAAATGACCGCAAGGAGCTGGCGGTTTCTGCTGCGGATGCACTATGCAGATTCTGCAAACAAGATTTAGTTTCACAGCTGGTTTTCAGAACAGCTTAGAGTCAAAGATTCAAACTACAGAACGCAGCGAGCAAGTTCTTATCAAAATGTCAAAATCGATTTGGCCAGAAAACCTTGGCAGGAAACATCTGTGAAAGGTTAGGGGCGTGTGCTACTCCTTCCCCTGCACCCCCCCCCCCCGCCCATCGATTCACACAGCTGCCAAGTTCATCAGGGCAAAAAAGGACCAAAAGTCTGTGTGCAGGGAAGCCAGGGCCCTCCGGAGCCACCAGCCCTCTCTCGTGAGAAGACTCCAGGGAGGTGGGGCTACTGGGCAGCCAGCAAGAAACAAAAGCATCCTTCCACCTACCCATGGGTGTTCTCAGCAATGCCCCTCCACAAGGCAGAGAAGTGGCCTTGTTACAGAAAGGAAAAAGAAGATTGAGAAGGGGGGGGGAGACAGATACAGAGACACAGAGACAAAGTAGACAGGAGAGCAAGGAAAGGGGAAACGGGTGAGAAAAGAGAGGGGAGGGGGAAAGAAGGAAAGGGAAACAGGGTGAGGGGAGGGAAGGGGAGAGGAGGGAAGGGGAGTAGAGGGAAGGGGAGGGAGATGATTCGAGGGGAAGCCTCTGGTCCAATTCTCCCTTTCTCTCAAAAGCCCTCATCTGCCAAGAGCAAGGTGGAGATGAACCCCAAGTCTGGGGTATCCTGGGGGGTGTCCAGGTTTGCTCCTCTGTTGCTGTGATGGACAGATGCAGTCTAAGTGAGGAACTGGTTTATTTGGCTTACACATTCCGGTTGTAAGCCGTCACTGGAGAAGTGCCGAGAGGAAGGAAGATAGCAGCCTGAAGCAGAAACCACACAGAGGCCCTGTCTCCCTGGCTCCTGCTCAGCCTGCTTCCTCTTAGCCCAGAACCTCTGACCCAGGAGTCGCAAGGCTTACCGTGGGCTGGGCCCTTCTATATCTACCAACAATCCAGACAATTCCCAGAGGCTGCTCTGATGTGGGCAATCCCCCAGCTGGGTCTCCCTCTTGGGAGGTGAGTGACTCCCGGGTGTAACAAGATGCCAATAACCTGTAACCAGAGCTGGGGCTCCAAGGTGTCTTCTGCAGCGGGGATGATTTTGTTACTTTTCTCATAGCTGTGAGCAGACACCTGACAGGAAATAGCTTAAAAGGGGAAGGTTTTGTTGGCTAGTTGTGGGAGAGGGATACCGCCCAGGATGGGAGGGAAGGCGCTGCACTCTACCAGGAGGAGACGCTCACCACTGGACAGATCAAGCATGGTGCTGGGGCTTTCAGCTTCTGGAAGGAAGGCGGACGCCTACCCACATTCAGAGTGGACACCGCGCCATCTTCCCCACCTGCACCCCCATACACACATTCTCATTTGTGCTTGCTGCCCTCCCCGCCCCCCAAACCTCTCAGGAAGCTCCCTCAAAGACAGCCTCGGGGATGTGTGTCTCCTAGGAGATCAAAACAAAAGTCTAGTCGAGTTGGCAATGGAGATTGACCATCTCAGTAGAAACAGTGTTACCATCTCTGTGAGCTTCCCTGGGGCCTGATCGCAGGAGCTGCTTCCCCGAAACAGGAGCCAAGCATCGCCAGTGGGGAAGGGGTGGACGCCTCCAGGCTGGTGGGAGACCCTGAGAGGTGAGTGTACGGGTCCCATCGTTACCAGCACCTCCTGCTCCACGTAGGCTCACACTGAGGTCAAAACTAATTACCGATTCTCATATATTTGTTCCCACTTCAGACAGAATCATAACGCTATTAAGAGCTAATACATTTATTACTGTGATTCTCAACCGGGCAATATTAAAACCTGTGAAAGTGACTTTGCAAATTACCAAACAGTCACCAAGCTAATGAAGCAAGGCTTTTAAAGTGACTGAGGAATAATTCCTATATTATAAGGACAGCAATCTGTGAAGGGAGATTTGGTTTAAAAAAAAAAAAAAAAAAAAGAACCACACACATTATAACCTATAATGGAGAATGTTAATCTGTGGCGAATCCAGTCAGAACGGAACAGAAAGAAAAGCAGGGGGAAGAGGAAACACACGGGGGGGGGGGGGCACAAGGGTCCACAGGCAGGAAGATGACTGGAAGGCGGTACCCAGGGCACCATGCCAGGAGACCGTAATGGCCTTGTCAAGATCTGGGATCACAGCAGAGGCTAGCCTCTGAGAAGGTCTGTGAGGGAGTGTGTAGGTTCTGCTAACAGAGCTTGGAAGATCCACTCAGAATATGGGCAGTTGGTCCATAGGTGGGGGTGGGGCCTGGGAGAAAGGCGCTGAGGCCAGGCACATCTCTCTGCTTCTGGACTATGGATGGCGAGTGACCAGCCACTCTGTCCCTGCTCCATGACCTCCCTACCATGGTGTGCTTGCTGTACACCTCTGAGCCATAAGAAATCCTTCCGCCTTACAGTTGTTTTTAATCTGTCAGGGGAACCAGAAAAACCACGAATACACCTACCCAAAGCCACGGCGGGCGCCTGTAGCGTTCTCCTGAAAATGCACTGAGGAGCCCTGTCTGTCATGATGGCGAGAAAAGAGCTTAGGTAGAGCCTTAGCTGGCTGCACCTTCACAGCGCTCAGCCTTGTGAGGCTCAGATGCTCTGCCACCATCTCAGATCCCCTACCTTGGGATCTGGCTCCAGGCAACATGGTCTGAGCCAAGGTGGGTAGCCTGGGTTCCCTTCCGATGATACCCAAGGTCCAGGCACCACCCTGCCTATCAGCCCAGGGCTGCAGCCCACCCAGGGCAAGAGGCGGTGCTTGGAGTGGAGTGGGCGGGGCCTCCATAGACAGTCTTGGTGCGCCCCCTTCGAAAGCAGCCCTCTCCAACACCTTTCAAGGTTCCACATCAAAGCCCTGTGCAGAACAAAGCCAAGGAGACAAGCGGAGTCTGGCCAAGGGAGAGGAGGCCCATGCTCCTTGTTAGCAGCTGACAGCAAGCACCCACCGGGCTCTACTTAGTCAACCAAATCCGCCTTTATGCAGAAGCGTTTTCCCTCATGCTCGGCCCAGTGGTTCCAACCGGTGCTCCCCCCGCCCCGCCCCGCCCCCCAGCAGATTTCGAATCCTATTATACGGTAAACATCTGTGGCATTAATTTTCGCCCTGTAAACAAATGCAGGCAGCTGTGGCAGATCATCTGATGAGTCAATCACTCTGAACAGCTCTCTCTCTCTGCCCACTTTCTTCACGCTGGCAAAAATGAAATGGGGCTCTCAGCCCATCTGCGGTCCCAGCAGTATGGTCCCAGCGAGGAAACAGACCACTTCCCTTTGTGCCCGACCAAGCCCCTCCTCCTTTAGAACACCTAACAGACCGGCCCTGCACCGGGAACACAGGCTCCACAGCTTGCATTTTCCCCTCCGCTGGTGGACTTGGACCCGATCCTGGAAACCCCGAGAATCTGTTTGTGCTGCTGCGTGCTCACTGGCTCTCAGCGGTGTGTGTGTGTGTGTGTGTGTGTGTGTGTGTGTACCGCCAGGAGGACAGTGGACAGCGTGGACACCTTTTTTTCGGGTGTCCCAGGCGGAGGGAGAGAAGGTTGGTTATTTGCTGAGTGGAGGCCAAGGCGGCTGTTGAAGAACCAGGGCAAACCAGCGTTGAACAGCCGCCTAGCGGGAGAGCTTGTGTTTAGAGGTCAAATCTCCAGTGTCCCAGCTGACCTCAAACTTAATATGAACACGAGAATGACCTTGAACTCCTGATTCTTCAGCTTCCTCCCCCACCCCCTCCCCCACCAGCACTGGGATTATCAGCACACCCACTTTGATTGTTTCTTTGGGCAGATACCCATCCCACAGGTTGGGAAGTGCCTGGGTATAGAGACTTCTAAGGAGAGGCAGCAGCATCCCTCCCCGGGCCATCCAGCCTGGGATGGGAGTCGTAACAGTCTGTCTCCATTATGCCCCATGGCCTCTGGTCTTCCCTCTCCCAGGCTTCAGTGGGAGAGGCTTTCCTGTGCCCCGTCCACTAATCACACCCAGCAGTCCTAGCTCAGCGCTGACCTGCCTGTGTGTGATGGACACAGAGCCAGGACAGGCCCTGCCTGTGCCAGCAAGAGCCCATCTCCAGCAGCTGCCACTGTGCCTGCCTCAGGCCGTGTCAACCATGGTAGCGTTGCTCAGGACGCTTCACAGAGGCATTCTGAAGGCTCGCAGTAGCTAGCTAGCTGTCCACCGGTGTAGGTTTCTGCCACCACATGAGATCAGAACATTTGTGTTTCCCACGGTAGTGCCTCCCACAGGCAGGCCTTCATCTTGCCACCACCACCTTCCCCAGAAAAAGCACAGAATGAGGAGTTGCCATTCCTGACAAAGACTACCACGGAGACAGGGCTCCCACACCAGCACACAGTGGGTGGTCTTCCCAGCATCTCATGAGCCTCAGCACCCCATGCCTAAGTCTGAGCTGCTGGCTGCCACCCAGGCCCCACTTCTTCCTGGAATCAGGCTGTGCCCACCCTGTTGGTTCTGGAGAGCTCAGCCCCACCCCTCCCTCTATCCCCACCCCAGTGGCCCTGTCTTCTGTCCTCAGCATGTCCAGAACCGGCCGGGAAGTCTAACCCTGCTGTTGAAACCCAAACGAGAAAATGCTCTCATCATAGCCTTCTTGAAGATGAGATCACCAGCACCTCCTAACAGGCCTAGAGGCTGCTTGATCACCGCAGGCCCAGAAGGTCAGAGAACTGATCCAGGACAGCACAGCTGCCAGGGAGCCAGACTCAGCCAGCTGAGGCCGGCTTCTCCACACCCCAGACCTCAGAAAAGCTCTGCTGCTCTGTTGGGGTGGAGGAAAGACTGGACACGAGCAAATATCCAGGAGGGGGCCCATCCTGCAACCCTACACTCCGCTTGGAGCCACAGTGGTCCGCGGTTCAAAAGCAAAGCCCCCTTGCCCCAAGGGAGCAGCACCCCTTCCCAGTCTAAAGGGGGATGCCTAGAACTCCCCAACAAGGTGTGGCCTTGTTACAGTAGGTGTGGCCTCATAGAAGGAAGGGTGTCATTGTGGAGGTGGGCTTAGAGGCCAAGCTAGGCCTGATTAGACGGACTCCTGCTGCCTTCCGATTAAGACATAGAACTCTCAGCTCCTTCTCTAGCGGCATGTCTGCCTGCATGCCGCCATGTTTCCCACCATGATAATGACTTAAGCCTTTAAAACTGTAAACTAGCTCCAAACTACTCCCAGTTCACCAATGGGGCAGGGCTGTCCACCTCCACCCGTGAAGACTGTGCTAGCAATGGTAAGAAAGTACTTATGTCCCATCCCTCAGGGACTCTCTGCCCCTCCTCTGCCTTGTCCTACGCTCTAGATGACTAGATCAATACCACGTGGAAACTTCCAGGCCTCTACTCTACCCTGAACCTCAGAAATACACCTACAGAAGATAGATGCTTCTGATGATAGCGCTCGGGAAGGGCACCTACACGGAGTACACAAATCTCTGGTTTTGATCCCCAGTGTTGGAGGAAGAAGGAAAGAAAGAAGGGAAGGAGGGAGGGAGGGAGGGAGGGAGGAAGGAAGGAAGGAAGGAAGGAAGGAAGGAAGGAAGGAAGGAAAGACAGTCACAGGTCAGGAAGGGCCCAGCTATAATACAGCTTATTACAAGCAGCTCTTCTAGAACCCACTCTCTGCTGGACCCTAAGCAGACTCTAGGGACCTGTGACAAACAAGCTCAGGCTTTGACCTTGGGGACCAAAGCCAGACTAGGTGAAGGAGTAAGAAAGCAGGCAGACCAAGCGCGGGGCAGCGGCTGCAGCTGCCCGTCCTCTGCAGGCGCCTCCTTATCGGTTTACTTGAGAGTGGTGGTCACACAACCCCACAGAGCACCCATCTCTCTGATCTACCCCAGAGGCACCACCACACCCTCCAGGTTCTTTGATGAGGAGGGAGGGAAGAGCTAGGGCGGGGGGGGGGGTGCTGGACACACTGGGCTTCTGGGCAGAACAATTCAGGCTGGCTGTCGCCAGGGCAGAGCGGGGGAACCCTGGGTACACACAGAAATGGTGTCAAGGCTGGAACTGGATCTACTTTGCACACCAATAGGAAAGACCTAAAGCAACCAAGCAATAGGATGGACATTCAGAGCAGGACGGTCCTCCCCATCCTGTCCATAGCCCAGCGAGGGGTGGGTATGTCCAGGCAGGCATTTGAGTCTCCCCCAACTCTGTCCCCAAACTCCAAGTCAACCTCCCTGGCAACCATCTCCCAAATTCTGTGCAGGTCTCAGCTACCTGACACGTAATGACCAGGCCCTGCTCTATGCCCTCAGGAGCTAGTAGACAAAGTCCAGGGTGGTTCGTAGTCACCCACAGCACCCAACAGTTACGTGCACAGGGCCTCACACACACCCAGGACCCATGGGGGGGGTGGAGAGTCCCTTCCTAAATGCCTTCTCTCTCTTTCCTTCCAGCATGTATAGTCACTTAAGAGAGTGTGGTCATGAGCCCCACCCCCACCCCCCACCCCCAGAAGATCCACAGCTCCACGGGTGGCCCAGGCCTACTTGTTTTGTGTCAACTTGACACCAGCTAAAATCATCTGAGAGGAATGAACGTCAGTTAAGAAAACGCCTCAATAAGATCGGGCGACAGGCACGCCTGTAGGGTATCACCTTAATTAGTGGTTGATAGGGGACAGCCCAGCCCATTGTGGGTGGTGCCACTCCTGAGGAAGGGATCCTGGATTCTCTAAGAGAGCAGGCTGAGCAAGCCGTGAGGAGCAAGCCAGTCAGCAGCACCCCTCCGTGGCCTCTGCATCAGCTCCTGCCTCTGGGTTCCTGCCCTCCCTGAGTTCCTGTCCTGAGTTCCTTCAGGGATGAGCAGTGATCTGGAAGTGTGAATTTAAAAAACCCTTTCCTCCCCAGCTCGCTTTTGGTCATGGTGTTTCTTCACAGCAATTGAAACCCTAGCTAAGGCAGCAGGGGAGATGGCCCAGAGAGTGAGGTAGGTGATGTGCAGTCGCCAGGACCAGAGTTCAGATCCCCAGAATCCACATACAAACCCAGGCCAGGATTATATATAATCCAAGCAGTGGGAGGCGGGACAGGCAGATCCTTGGCACTCGCTGACATCCTGCATTTACTTCTGGCCTCCATGTGTGTACACGCATGCACACACACACATGCACACACACATATGCACACACAAGCACACACGCATGCACACAAGCACACACGCATGCACACACGCACACATAGTAAGTGTTCGTCACAAAGAATCACTACTTTGGGGAATAGCTACTTAAATAGTTTGTACTTTCTGCTCACCTAGGTGAATTCTAGGGGACAAGAAAGCTAGCCCAGGCTCACATAGCAAAGAGTATTGGAACCCTGACCATGAAACTCCCAAAATGCCCTCTCCAGAACTGGGGCTCACACACACACACACACCCTCTAGCCTACTGAATGCCCCCCTTAAGAGTAACCTCACTCCGACCCCAGGGAGAGGCTTCCGTAGGCACAGCCAATTCCAAGCAGGTCTAAGCTGGATCCCTGGGGCTTCTGGGGTGGAGCATTGCCAGGCACGGGTGCTGAGGGTGTACAGAGAACTGCCCCAGCATGCCTTGCGTTACCCTGGCTCTGCCCCAGCATGCCTTGTGTTACCCAGGCTCTGCACTGTCCGACAGGGCAGCAGGCACTCCGGCTGCTCAGCCCACCCCGCATCCTTGCTTTCTCAGAGTGCTGCAGCCCCAGAGCCTGACTGGGCAGCTGCCAGGTCCATCTGTCCCAAATCGCCTTCTTCAGAGAGACTCTAGGCTCTCCCGCTCCATCCTCCCCTCTCAGAGCAGGCTTGGCTCAGGCAGGAAAAGCCTATTCTCCCTGCGCTATTAAACACGGCTCTTCAAAGACACATCTCACATTGAGTTAAACCCTTTCGTGAAGCCTTTGGTGGTTTCCATAAATACCATAGATGAATAGGCCGGAGCCCATGAAAAGCCCTTATTTACTGCAGGATGAAGGGCCAGGAGGAGCAGGGGGAGGGAGCCTGGAACACGGCCACGGGGCAGGTCGGCTGAGGAGGACATCTCAGCTCAGGGCTAAGGTGGAGAGTCCGGAGGTTTTGTGTGGAGGACTCTGAGCAAAGAATATGTCTGCCCCTCATCTCCTCATCCCCTCATCTCCTCATCTCCTCATCCCCTCATCCCCTCATCTTCCTCATCCCCTCATCCCCTCATCTCCTCATCCCCTCATCTCATCTCCCCAAAGAAAGTAGCCGCTGTTACTTCCCTACAAAACAAACAAACAAACCCCTTCCGTTGAGCACTTTGGGACGCTCCAGAACGAGCACTGCATGTACGCAGGCTGCGTGCCGTGCTGCACAGCGGAGGGGTGTGTGTGTGTGTGTATGGGGGGGGTGGGGTTGGGACAGCTGGGTACACTTACACCAGAGCTAGAGCCCAGTGTGAGAGTTGAGGACAGCCTCGCCGGATGACAGAGGGACCTGGGTAGTGACAAGGACGAGCCCAGGAAAGCTAGCTCGTGAAAGGCATGAATGAACCAAAGCCACGTCTCTGTGAGCTGTGTCGTAGCTCAAGCGCAAGCCTTGTCGTGGATTCCCACAGCTCGGGACGCGCAGATACAGGTGTCGTTTGACCAGTTGACAGTCATTTTCCCGAGCGAGCCCCACATCGACTTTTCAGCCCCTCCTCAGGAAAGGATAGCCGAGGCTGCATCCAGGCGTGGCTGCTGAGCCCTGAAGGAGCTACAGGTGGACGGAAACGTGTCGCTGACAGGAACCCAGGTTGTCGGGAACAGACAGCGAGAAGGATATGCTACCCACGGGGCGGGTGGGAGGAAGCCTGCCGCTGACACTTAACAGTTTGTTTAGGTGTGTAAAATGTAATTAATTTTAGTTTCACACATCTCAAGTGGCTCTAAACGATGCTCATCCTGGAACATTCTAAATGTCTCATGGAGGATTTTTTTTTCCTCCTTATAGTGATTAATATACTCAAAGATGGGGTTAAGACTTTAAAATGTATACTCTCTCATCAAGACGGAAGCCATCTGCATCCCCTGATGGTCAGTCAGCCCAGAGTCCAGAGCCTTGGCTCTTGTCAAAAAATCTCTCCTGGAACTTGGCAGGACATGAGCTACTCCTATTGCTGGAAACCGTCCTGCCTCCCCCCTTCTCTGCACACAACTCTGCAGCAGCCCAAAACCCCCAGGAAGGTTTCCAGGAGGGAAAGAGGCCTGTATCCAGGGTTCCCAAAGTGGGCCTTTATCATAGGGCAAAAATGAAAGCCAGGTCTGGCACAGGAACAGTGGGCAAGTGGGTGGTGTGTCTCTGAAGCACCTGGACAGCAGCTGGCCCCACCTCCCTGAGGAAGAACCTGTACCTCAGGGAGGGACATCGTCCATTGTCAGTCCCAGGCCCGGAGCCTCCTCTCTCTCCGCCTTGTTTCCCCTTCCCTTCGGAGGCCGCCTGCACCCTTCCATGAGCCTCACTCTCTTCCGTCAGCAGAAGCCAGACAGCGCCCCTACTCAGACAACGCTGTCTGTGACTAGAGCTCTGAAGTAGCCTTCCCCTCAGTCCCAACTCCAAGCCAGGCCTAAGACCAGAGAGAAACGAACATTTGCCCTTGATTATGAAGTGTTCTCTGTCCGCCCAAACCCAGTCCACGGGAACTCTGCCTGATTCTGGAACTTCACCCACTCCACATCCACCTATAACATAGGCTCTCATTCTGGCCTACCGCAGGGAGCTGGCTGCTTCCGGACAAAACAATCCTTACCCTGCTCAATGTGTCTCCAAGGCATACCCCCCTCTAAGGATACTTTGTATCACTCACCCTAGGTTCATAAGCGTGTAGGGTGACCAACCCCTCTCTCCACAGCAACTATTAGAAAGCAGGAGAAGCTTGGATGTCCGGAGACCACAGAGCAACGCACCCCAGGGCAAACGCTGAGCCCAATCCTGGGATGGAACATTCTTCCACACCCAACTCCTTGGAAGCCAACCCTCCCCAAGCATCCTGCATCCCCAGAGCTACGGTCCTGTGCCACCAAAAGACACCAACATGATGCTGTTCATGAGGGTGGGTGGTGCAATTTCCTGTCACATGTGTGCATAGTTCAGGGAGCTGTCTGCTTCCCAGAAAGCAGAAGGCACCGGAGACAGGAAAGTTCTTTAGCAGCTATGAAAATCATGGCCCAGGGTAGCGTGACAAGACAAGGCTCTCTGAGACTGCAGGGGGCACTGGGCAGTCTACCCACACAGTCACTGGAGGAAATGCACCACTGGGGGGCCGCTTTGCCTGCTCAGAGTCTCACCCCACTTCCTGCTCAGGCTTTCCAGTTAGTTCATGCTTGGGTTTGACAATGTCAACAGCCAGCTCTCGTATCCTGCTGCCTTGACTACTGCCATGGCTGGGGCTTGATGCTGTGCTTCTCCCCCCACCCCAACGGAACCTAACCCATTAGAACCTGCAAGCCAAGTAAACTCTTCCTTTTCCAAGTTGCCTTGGCCATTATGTTTCATCATAGCCCGCTAACTGATACAGTACCTCAAATGAAAAGATACACTGTATCCATGCAGCAGGCTGAGCCCTGCCCAGCACAGAGGAAGGTGAAGGTGCAAATCGGGCTACTGGGCAGATCAGGAAGTAGGAAGGACACACTGAAGGGTCCGGATAGACAGTCTCTTCTCCAAGAGGAGCTCCTGACACCTGCTCTGTAAAACTGTGGTTGGCAAGAGGAAATCCCCAAGCTCTCATCCGGATCTGATGATGGGCAGGTCTTCTGGGGCATGCAGGAAACTGCTTGTTTCCTTTCCCATCAGGAATTTCCAGAAGCATCCTTGAGAAGGCTTTCCAGGACCAGAACATATTCATAAAGTCTCTCACCACGGATAATATATTCCGTGATTGCTGTGCCAGACTCTGGGGAAGACACCTGTTCTTGAGCCCAAGCTAAAGGACAGAGCGACACTTCTGGGCTGATAGCTGTTCCGGAGTCACCACCAGGGTCATCGGAGAGAAGCCCATACCCAGTGTGCATCAGGACGTCATGCATTGCCTACATGCCTATCCCAGGTAACATGATATTTTGATTCATGTATATATTGTATCATGATTAAGAAAGGCTAGACATATCTCCTATGAGTACCTATGTGTGATGCGGGCCTGTGTGTGTTTGTGTGGGGACACACATGTGTGAACGGCAGAGGTAGGTGTCTTCCTTGGTGGCTGCCCACTTATCTTAGTAGATATGGCAGAGTCTCCCACAGGCTTGAGCAGTGGGCCAGCGAGCCCCTGGGATCTGCACGTTCCTCTCTCCTTTCCACTGCGATTACAAGCGTCCATTACATACCCATTTTATACAACTTTATTTTATGTGTGTATATGTCTATGTGTGTGTGTCTATATGAGTGTAGGTGCATATATGTGATGGGGGCATGGCTACCAGAAGAGGGTGTCAGACCCCTTAGAGCCAGAGTAACAAGAGTGTTTCTGGGTGCCCAACCTGTTATAGAAGTACTCAGTTCTAAACTCTGAGACTGAACAATGGTGTTCCTAACCACTGAGCCACCTCTCCAGATCTGCTCTCAGCTTTTTACATAGATGCTGAGGATCTGAACTGAGCGCTCCATGTACTTGAGTGAGTCAGCCATCTTGCCAGCCTCCAGCTAAACCTCTCTCTCTCTCTCTCTCTCTCTCAACCTCCCTCTCCCTCTCACTCCCCCTCCCCCTCTCCTTCCCTCCCCCCCTCTCCCTCCCTGCTATGAAGGCCACAGCTTAGGTGTCAGTCTCCGGAGTCTCCGTAGTTCTCCAGGAGGGAGCTGGGATGCGGCCGGCCGTGATAATGCATCATCTGTGTCTGGTGAGTCCCATCCGCCAACCGTCTATACTTGACTTTAAAAATAAATAAAATGAACAGGACAGGTCAGATTAAAGGGATGCCATCTCTGATTGGGGTGGGGTGGGGGATATCAGACAGCAGAAACTCATGAGAAAGGTGTTGGCGGGAACATGCAGAAAGAGTCTGCAGGAGCCCTGCTGTGCCTCTCACAGGGCAGACAGCTGAAGCCAAGTCGGAAACACCAGGCAGGCGGGGGCCCGCCACCCCGCCTGAGCAGAATTCTGTGGCTCTTTTGATTTCTGGAATGACTAGGAGAAAGTTCAACACTCCACATCCTCCATCCTGGACAATGTCAGGGGGATGAGGGACTGGCCTCCAATTAACACGGCGCGGAAGATCTGACGTCCTGGACGAACCCACAGCGGCACAGAGAACAGGAGCGCTCCCTCGCCTTCTGTCAGTACATTTTTTAAGAACGAGACGAAAGGTAGCTGAGAGTAGGGGTCGTTCAACTTTAAGGTACATTTTTAATTAAAAGAAAGAGATCAGAGCAGTGATGCGGCATCATAAAGCAGATAATTTTACAGCTGGATGGTCTCCCTCTGATGTACTTGAAAACCATTTTCAAGCGACATAAAGTTTAACATACCGGTACATCTGCCTACCCGCTAGAATCTACATGGAATTTAAAATTTAATTATATTAAAGCTTTGCTACAGTGTATATCGCAAGCACACTAACCAAGTGGAACATCAGTAGAATCTCCGCAGAAATCTCTGTTGTGTTGTGCTGTGTCCCCACCCTCACCCCCCTTTCTACTGGAATTCCGTTTGGGGAACCCAGTGTTGAGTTTGACAGACAGTTGATGAAGCCGTCCAAAATGTTTACTGCGTACATAACAAACCCCTGGAGACCCGATTATTTACTCTCCCTGGTGCTGCTGAGGGGCCCAGTCCCTCCCTCCCTCCCTCCTGGCCTCCTCTGAGCTAACGCTGAAGAAAGGCCATAGGAGGGGGTGTCAGACAGTCAGGGTGACCCTGTGAGGTTGGGCAAGGGTGAGACGGACAGGGAGAGCTCAGGACTCTGGAGAGAGTCAATCCAGTGTTACTGTGTCGTCTGTGTCACAGCATGCCTTCCTCAGATGGAAACTTTCCCTAGTAACTGAGTAGCCATAGGTTAATGGTGCTTCCTATGGTTAACCGTGAAGTCCTGGCTGGATCTAGTTCAGTGGGGAACACTTGCCCAGAGATTCATCAGGACCTGGGCTTCCTCGACAGCTCTGGAAGATGGAGGAAGGAAGGAGGGAGGAAGGGAGGGAGAGAGGGAGGGAGGGAAGGAAGGAGAGAACAAGAAAAAGAGAGAGAAGGGATGGAGGGACTGCGTCAGGGAGGAAGGACACGGAAGTCTGAGAGAAAAGCCCTCACTCATTCTGTTGTTCAGTTCAGTGCGGTGTGAATTTTCAAAATCCACATAAATTCTTTTTATAATAATTATTAACTATAAAAATGCACATTTAAATTGTGATTTGTTTCTTTCCAGTCATCATATTTAATTTCTGGATTTTAAAATAATATTAAAGGAGTTTAATTAATATTAAAGGTTTTTTTTTTTCTTTTTTTTTTTTATGTTTGGGAGTCAAGGACATGGGCCCAAATCTATCCATTCTGAAAAGCTTCACTGAATCCCAGTGATGACTATGGCCCCGGCAGGGCCCCGTAGAGGGCCTCCTGCCCGGAGACCCCAGCTGATGGGGGTGCAGGGGCAGGACGGAGGCACCGAAGGTCCGAGCAGGGGCGGCCGGAAGGGCCATCGCATGTGTCTGAGGCAGTTCTGACATCCAAGGGGATGGATAAGGGAAGCTCAGAGGCCACCGGGACTGGAATTGGACTTTGTGGTCACAGACATGCATGAGGAGAAGAGCCTGGCAGGGCTAGCTAGGAAGTTAGGGAGACAGCCCTGAGGGAGTCCCGGGCACGGCGAGCTGCACACGGGGTTGGCATGGGGTGACAGCCACAGCAGGAGACTAGGAAACAGCAGCTGGGACAGAAATAGGTGACCAGCACGCCAACACTAATTGGCAATACGCTGAGGACAGAGCCAGAGCCTTGGATTTGGTGACCTAAGCATCATGTTGGGGGTGGGGGAGGGGAGGAAGAGAGTGGAGCCCGGGGGGAGAGCAGACGCGGAGGCGGCAGCCAGTGCCAACCCACCGAGGGCACAAAAGAGATTGCTGCAGCTCCCAGCAAGGCTTTACTCTGTTCTTCAATAGGAGCCGCCAAAAACTGCTCCGTGCTGATAGGAATGTCCCAGCAGAGAGGGGGAAACCGGGCTGATGGACAGCAAGGGGGGATTAATAACACCCCAAGCAGATGGAGAAGAGTACGACCCAGCACACAAGTGTCCGGTTCCAAACGGGCTACCAACTGACCCAGGGCAAAGCACGCCCCGGGGGTAGACCAGGCACGGGGTGGAGCTGCTCTTGGGATCTCACAGAGGTCCTTGTGATCCACTCCGACCTCTCTGTGAGACAGGAGGCATCTCTAACACCGAGCAGCTTGACCGTGAAGCTTCAGAGGATCGAGTATGGGGTCTAAACAGATAGAGACTTTAACCAGCGCGCATCACCGGGTGACTAGGGCACAGTACACACAGGAAATCAGCACGTACTGCTCATGTTTCTAAACCTTGTACATAAGAGAGCCAGGCAGGATTGCTATGAATCGCTCTGTGAACATTAAAACCATCAAGCAAGCTGGGTGGTGAGTGCTTGTGATCCGGGCACCGAGGAACACGAGGCAGACGGGACCGTGAGCTGCAGAGCCTGGGCGCCACAGTGCGATAAAGCAGCGAGCGTGAGGGCGGAGAGCGACTCCAGTGACGTAGAAAGCTGCAACGAGGGGAGACAGCCCCTCATGTGACAGAACCCAAGACGTGAACTGGAAGGTTCCCCGGAGGCTTCAGGATGCGAGGATGACAGCGGAGTACAGTGGAGTAAAGATGGGGCACCAGGAACACCCCACACTGCCTCCAGGGGCAGCTGAGCCGGGACTGTGGGAGCAGAAATGGCTCCCACCTGAGCAGCCTGCCGGGAAGCAACAGGGTCTCCCAAGGGCCCTGGTCCCTGAGCTCACTCAGCTCCAGACCTCGGTCGCAGCTGGGGAAGCGCAGAGGTCGCAGCTGGGGAAGCGCAGAGAAGTCTGCGGTCAGGGTCAGCCCTACACTGTCTTCTCCTCCCAGGTCCTTCCTGACTCCTGTGGGTGTTCCAGATGCAACACACACACACACACACACACACACACACACACACCTCTGAGAACTCAAAGATGACATCTACAAACAAGAGAAAGAACACGATGTTTGTCTTTTGGGGGTCTGGGTTACCTCCCTCGGAATGATTATCTCCAGTTCCTCCCATTTACCTTTGAATTTTATAATTTCACTTTTCAGAAAGGCTAAATATATTCCATTGTGTAAATGAACCACGTTTTCCCTAGCCAGTCCTCAGTTGATGGACGTCTAGGCTGCTTCCATTTCCTGGTTTTTGTGACTTGAGCGGCGGTGAGTGTGGGAGAGCAGGTGTCTCTGTGGTGGGGTGTACGCCCCTGCCTGGGAGGGCGGGACCTTCCTGAGGCCGATCTAGTCTAGCTTTCCTGAGGAATCTCCACACTGACTTCTATAGAGGCTGAACTTTTTTTTTAATTTTTTTTTTTTTTTACAGTTTATTTGCTTAAAGATTACAACCCACTCAGTGCTCCCAGGCTGGACTAAAATCTATTAAGTAGCCGAGGATGGCCTCAAACTCAGCCCTCCTATCTCAGCCTCTTGTGTTTGGGGATTACAAGTATGAGTTCCCATTCCAGGCTAATTAGCTCTTCAAAGATTTAAACCCAGACAGTACTGGAGAGTAATTCCTAATAATGCCCAGGAATCCCAGGAGAGCCAGCAGTGGCTCTTACAGAGCAAACACTAACTTGATAGCCTTTTGGCAAACTGGGAGAAGACAGAATCGCCGGGAACAGTGAAATCCATCACGGCGCGTCCCACAGACAAATGCGCGTGTGGGAGGGAGCCTGGGGGATAATTCTGTGGTAATTATTATACTGCCATAACTTGGATGAGACAGACAATTCCTTAAAAGACAACCAGTGCCAAGCTCATGCAAAAACATACAGACCACAAAACAAACTTTTATTTAAATTAAATGTGTAGTGAAAATTTGCCGTCGCGGGTGTCGGCTGTTTTGCCTGTGAACAGCACCAAACGTTTACAGAGGACGAAAGACTGAATCAGCACAGACTCCTCCACAGTCTGGAAGATGGAGCATCTCCTGCCGGTTTTATGAATGCAACGTTATTCCAATACTAAAACCAGGCAGTGGCGATGTAAGGAAAAGAAGTTATCGGCCGGCGTTCCTCAAATATGCATGCCAAAAACTCTTTCTCAAAAGAGAAGCATACCAAACCCCCTTATAAATAAGGCAAGAATGCTTCACGCTCAAGTAAAAGGCTGATTTCATATTCTGAAACCAAAGTAATTAATATGCTATTGAGAGAAAATAATATGAACTAAAGGGAGAAAATAAGATGATCACCTCAATACTTGACAGCATTCGGTCTGCACCCATCGTAAAAACCCACAGAGCTCCACCAAGGCTCTGTAGTAAGTTAACAGTACAGTTCCCGGGCCGGGCAATGTCCAACAGCTAGGCACTGTGCTTCCACTGGGAGAAGCTGGATATCAGGGAGAGACCTCTCTGTACTATTTTTATCTCTTGAGGGCCAGTAATTATATAAAATATAAAAGTTAACCCCCCCAATATCCTTGCAAATTATAAATGGAAGGGAACTTCTTCAATCTGACAAGTGGCATTTATGAAAAACCTAAAGTTAGTTGCCTGGCATGGTGGCACACACCTTTAATCCCAGCGCTTGGGCAGCAGAGGCAGAAATATCTCTGTGAACTTGAGGCCAGCCTGGTCCGCATGGAGAACAAGTTCCAGGCCCACCAGAACTACACAGTGAGACCCTGTCTCAAAGAGCAGAGCAAAAGCCAAAGCACCCGGAGTTACTATCGTGTCTGCAGTCGGAGACTTACAATTCAATAACAGAACACGAAACAAATTTTAAATAAGCCAAGATCGGAAAACATTTCATTACAGAAGCCATTGCGGGGGCGGCAAGCAAGCTCATAGGAAACTGTCAACATCACCTGTCTAACGTACCCCTTCTCCAGCCAAGGTTTTTACATGAGTGAGGTAAGGGTGTGTGTGTGTGTGTGTGTGTGTGTGTGTGTGTGTTTGTGTGTGTTAATGCAGTAGCTCCTGGGACTGAGGAACACACAGGCTCTCAGGAGAGCTGCCCATGGCCTCAAAAGCGAGAGACGCAGTCCAGAGAGGCCACTCTGGGCAGGTTCCCAGAAGAAACACCAGTCAGCTCCCCTGCAAAACTCTAAATGCATATGCCCATTCACCAGAAAACTCTCTGGCACATGTGTGTGCGCGCGTCTCCAGGTGGGTAGATAAATATCAGGTGTGCTGTAACACTCGCTGGCTGGTTAAAAGCTATGGCTTTGACCACGTGCTAGAAATGTGGATGGATCTCAGAAATAGTCATGTGAGTGCAGGGGTCAAGGTTAAAAGCACAAGCTGCAACATGTAGAGAAAGTTTCACAAGATGCCAGCCTGTTGGTCGAGACATACAACAAACGCTCGTTTAGAGATGGGGGAGGGGCGAGATGGACGGATGACGGAGGAGCGCACACCCCTGACCTGTGTGCATTTGTTATTCCGGTAATGGCAGCACCTACATCACGTCTGCGTGCATCTATCAAATTCAGCATTGTTGGACAGAAAGGGGGAACCGTCGCAGGTTGCCCTGATGCTCTTTGACTTCTGATGTTAATTCTGCTTCCTCAAGAGGGGCTGCCCCCCTCCCCAACGAGCAGCAGTCGATCACATATTCAGGTGACCTCATGTGAGCCTTCGACCCATTTTGACTGGTCAATAAAGGCTAGAGCCTGTGATTGGGCAGTGGAGGGGAAAGGTGGGACGTGAGGTCGTAGAGTCGGGGCAGGAAAGGGAGGAGAAGGAGACGGGAAGGAGAGAGGATGGAAGAAGCCAAGATGGAGCAGAACCACGTGAGAAACTGCGAGCGGCCAAGGGTCTCATAGCTGGGGAATAAGTTAGTATAGAGTTAGGTCTGCCCCACCTAGGCGTATAGCTTATAGATACAATAACTAGATTGTGTGTGTTTTACATGGGCTTATTGGTTGCGAATGCCTGCAATCCACGTGCAGACAGTTTATAGTCACAAGTCACACCACGACCAGACGGTTGGTAAACATGCCTGTTGATCAAGCTCTGTCATCGCCCCATTTCACAAATATAGAAACTGACTCTCAGTTGACATAAACCCAGAATCAAAGCTTCCCACAGCCAGGACACAGTGTAGACATTCCAAGGTGAGAGCAAGACTGAGTGGTGACTGTGCACAGTACCCTTCATCGGGACTATGTGGGGTACTTTTCGGGATGACTGAGTATAGCGCTCTTTCAGTGAGGCTGACCCTAGGAAGATGGTGGCCCTAAAAAGATGTCGGCCCCGGAGAGGAGAGGCAAGGCTGAGTTGGGCCTCACTGCTCTCTCATGGCCTTTCTGGGGAGGGCTCAACCCTCCTCCCCCCCAGAGGAGAGCACCCAGGTGTTCTAGGATCCAGTGGATCTAAATCCAGGGCAAGTCTTGTCCCATAACTATCTCTGAGAGCCCGAGCAAGACTAATAATCTTTTCAATTTTATAAAGTTCGTGTAAAAACTTAACAATAAAGTGGAGTCCGGATTCCTCCTCCTGAGTAAAGGCCCACTGTGGTCCAGCTTTGTTCATCTGCCTGGCTCTGCCCACTCTGCCTCACCACCCCAGGCTGCCTCTGTTGCTACCCCAGGGCCTTTGCACACACAGAGATTCATTTCAGATATGTCACTGGGTAGTTTGCCACATGTCTTAGATAAATAAGACCCAGCAACAAGGTCATCTCTAACCACCTGTGTAGGGAGACTCTTTTGACTCCAGGTCTGCTGATCCAGAGTTCACAGGCCCAGGCTTTGCTGGGAATTGTTACTGTAGACCATCACAGCAGAATCAGCAAGAGAAAGGACATATGAGGAGGTCTGGGCGAAACAAAGCCTTGTCCATCAGAGAAGCACTTTCAGAGATCAGAATTGGGATTTATTTTACGCAGTGGGGGAGTAGTCCATGCCAGCCCCATCTTCTCAGCACACACCAGACCAGCACACTCTGAGACGGAAGAGGTTGTATACGTGAAACAACCATTTGTTTGCACAAGCACTGAGAACAGAGAGCCACTCTCTACCAGGAAAGAGACTACACATCAGCTGAGGTCCACGACTCTGGACAAGGGGCAACTTTGTGAGCAGGCCTTCCCAAAGACAGGCTCAAGGTCATCCTGGGAACCACAGACAGGCCCGACAGGCTAAATCTTGCCTTCACGCCACCTCCTGACTAAGCAAAGTCCCCTGTGTGTCCTGCACAGCCTCGGTCGCAGGGGTGGGCTGGATGGAGCTGGGTCTGGCTCAGCACCTGCGTGCCATGCTGCAGCGTGGGCCTCTCCAAAGGCAGCCGGGCTACCTGATCTCGGTGGCCATGAGGCGAGCTTTCAGGAATCTGGAGTTAGTGAGTGGAGAGGAAGGAAGAAATCAGCAGAAGGAGGGCCTCGGGAGAGGGCTCGGCCCTAAGCCTTTGCCGTGCAAGCATGAAGACAGGGGTTCTAATCCCCAGCACCCAGGCGGAAACCAACCATGGCGGGTCGCATCTACAACTCTAGCACTGGTGAGGGGGTGGTGGGCAACAGGCAGAGCCCAGGGATTTGCCAGCCAGCCAATGTAGAAGAATGGGTAAGCTTCAAGTTGAGCGAGAGATTGTCTAAAATATAAAGCGGAAAGCAATGAAGGAAGACTTCTATAACCTTCACTCACATGTGCATACATATACGGGCATGTATGCACACATACTGCTACATGCACACATAAATACACACACACACACACACACACACACACACACACACACATCTGGCAAAGTGGCTGACAGGCATTGAACACCAGAATCCAGCACGTCTATTCTAATCAATCACTTGACTTCCTGGGACTCTTGGGGAGACACCCACAGCCCTGAGGGAAGAAACGCTGTACAGAGGCAGCCTGGGACATCTGTACCCATGGTCAGCAGCCCAGAGGAGGGGCAAGGTAAGTTCAAAGGCTGTACATTATAGACCCTCCCTGAAGTCACCTCAGGACGGCTGGCTGGCTGAGATGCCTCTCCCCCCAGGTCCCCCACCACCCTTGGAAGGAGCCGAGATCCCAAGGAGTACAACAGACTGAGGGCACCTAAGAGACTAGAGACTAGGGTACCAACAGACAGAGAAGGCAGGCCCTTCAAGCCCAGTGCTAAGTGTGAAACGCCAGCTGGATCTTCAACTCTTAGAAGAGACGACAATGTAAAGCCCCCCCGCCCCCCAGGTCTGAGGACTATGCAGTTAGTTTAAAGCAGGAGATACAGGTGATCAATACGAATCTTTGTATTTTTAATGGGAATCATTACTCAAAATATGTCACCAGCCAATCAATACAAAAGTTAAAACTCATCAATATTTAAATTTTTCCCATTGACATCTCATCATCCTGGCCAGGAAGGAGTTCAGCGCATCGCAAAATCCATTATTTAATCTTTCAAGTTTGCAGAGTTCAGAATTAAACACTACTTGGCCGGTGGGTGTCAGTTAGCAGCCTGGACAGAAAGGCCATAGCAAAGCCGATTTGGGAGGGGACAGAAGGACAAGCCGTGGAGAAATCTGCACCATGGTCAAGCAGGCTGACACACCCTGGCTGTGGAGTTGGCAGATGTCCTCTGTGACATACAGGGCAGCCGTCTTGGAGGTGTGAGATTCTGTGGAGGTGGCCCCACTGTGGCCCCTGACACATGACCTGGCTTCGGGCCAGAGCTTAGATTCCTCCAAGGGGTCCCTCAGGAGGCCTCCCAGGCTCACTTCTTCCAGCCCTACTCTATGGTACTGTTGACTCTCTGTCTCTCTGTCTCTCTGTCTCTCTCTGTCTCTCTCTGTATCTCTGTCTCCGTTTCTCTGTGTCTCTCTGACTCTCTGTCTCTCTCTCTATATATATATATATATAAATATAGATAGATAGATATAGATAGATAGATAGATAGATAGATAGATATAGATATCACACACACACACACACACACACACACACACACACATACACCAGGGTGACTCTTGTCCTTGTCGCTTTTTTTTTAAAATAGTATTCTTTTCTACTATAAACACCCCCACGGCCCTCCCCAGGCCTGGTTAACTCCTTTACCTCCTTGGGTCTCAGTTTCTCTTACTTTTCTCTGGGAGGTATTTCCTTGCACAAGTATGGATGGGGGCGGGGAGGGGGGTGTGATCCCACGCTGATCTAGAGGGCAGGTTCTGCTCCACTGTATCATCCACTGGTCCATCCATTCCTGCATTTCCATCCCCTAGTGTGGTACCTGGGACACAAGAGGGGCCCCGTCTACACCAGATAGATGGAAGTGTCCTCAAAGCTGACTTGAAGAGCACCGTGGTAGGTGGGGTGGTCATAGCCTGGGGGACCAAGGGAAATATCCACAGCTGGCTCCATGCTCCCCGTGGGTAGTCTAACGTGGAGGAAGAGGCGCTCCGGGGCTGGGGCAGAGGATGGAAGACACAGAGAAAAATCTCCATTTCCTAAAACCTGGATACTCCACTTGAGGAGAAAACAGAGGTGGGGACAGAGGCAGGGTGGTGCTAAGAGCAGGTTTCAGAGACGTCAGTGCCCATCCTGTCTTCCTGACCTACCGCTCTTGGCCCCAGAAACGGTTATTTCATTAGAGCGTAAACGCCTCTGTTCTCTAGGAGTTCATCTCGAACGGCGCGCGATCCAGCCAGGAGGGCATTAAATCTTCGCCTGCGGCAATTTCATCCCTGCCCTCTCGGCCTGAGTCCTATCTTGCCTGCACCACACTTCATCGTAGAGGTTCGGGAAGGAGACCCGTGACCTGAGGCTTCAGGAACCTAGGTAATACACGCTGGCTCCCGGCAGAGCCTGAGAAATGGCTCAAAAACCCATTAGTGGGCTGGCGAGATGGCTCAGTGGTTAGCGCTTGCTGCCAACTCTGACAACCTGAGTTTGGTCCCCAGGGTCCAGGTGGTAGGAGAAAACTCTGGTCCCCCACAGCCACATATAGCCTAAATAAATAAGCAAATAAATGTGTATGTGTGAGGTGTCCCCGACTTGCGGCGAGGTCTTGGCTAACACATCCCCCTGACTTTGGAGTACGAACATGGAGACAGACAGGCATTGAAGATTATATTTAATCCTGCCCTCCAAGGGCAAACAGAACATCCGGAGAACTTGCTCCTACTGCCAGAGGGGCCTTATGTATGGCACGAGGGTGCTGGGTGAGTGTCACAGAGCACAGACTGGGGGACTTACACAGGAGAAGGTACAGTGTTTGAATATGCTAGGCCCAGGGAGTTGTACTATTAGGAAGTATGGCCTTGTTGGAGTAGGTGTGGCCTTGTTGGAGTAGGTGTGGCCTTGGAGTAGGCGTGGCCTTGTTGGAATAGGCATGTCATTGTGGGTGTGACCCTAAAGACCCTTATCCTAGCTGCCTAGATGAACTGGACCTCTGAACCTGTAAGCCAGGCCCAATTAAATGTCCTTATAAAGAGTTGCCTTGGTCATGGTGCCTGTTCACAGCAGTAAAACCCTAACTGAGACAGAAGGGAAATGGTTCAGAGAACAAAAGTGGGGGAGGGGCCTCACAGGCAGAGCAGTGTAAACTAAGAGTGGGGAGGGGGTGCTCACAGTCACAGTTCACAGTGTGAACTGAGAAAGGCTAGATGCCCGGAAAGTGCCCAGAGATGGGACAGTCACCATGAGGTGAGGCATCGTGCCCCAGGGTCTACTCTGTGTCTGAATGGCGTCTGTCCAGGACTGGGGGGTGGGGGGCAGCTCGTTGGGCCAGTGGTTTAAGGTTCACCTTGCACAGTCCTATGCATAAGATGCTGTGGGGTGATGGGGGTGGTGGACGTCCTCATGGCTCAAACCTAAAGCCAGGCCCCTGGGCTCAGGACATACTGCCTCGGCCACTACCCAGCTGCCCTGAGATGTGGACACAGCCACACCAGCCTCGCCCTTGCCACACCTCCATCCATCCTGTCACCAAAAGTGTCCAGATGTGGAAAGCGAGATGAATGAGGATCAGAGACCAGGTGAGTGGCACACAGGACTCCAGAGGCCTTGGAACCAGAGTGAGCTCCCCAGCCATTCCTGAAGTGGGGGGGGGGGCAACAGGACACACCCCTTAGGAGGGAATGGGGACAGTCACAGACACTGACAATCACAGGGGCCTGCACAGGCTCCAGGGGCTGCTGGGCTGGGCTTGTAGACAATATCTGAGAATGAAGGCATGGCTACTTTTTCAAGATTGTGACCCAATGATGTCACCTGCAAAATTAACACTCAAGTAACAGTGTGATCAAGTGACCAAAAAAGAAAGATCACACCAAAAGAAATCTCGGGATGTTTTAAAGCAAATTAATGGCCTGTGGTGGCAGTGGTGGCGGGCGGAGTCGGGCAGCATTGATGCCTATCCATGGTCATAAATGGTCTCAAGGGGCCCACAGGCTTCAGGTGAGACATATCTAGTAGAACGTCGTGGGGTGGGCAGACTATCCTCTGGGGTTAAATGTGTTCCAGTCAGACCTGCACACTTACAGACTGGCTGTGGTTCTGCGGGAAGATGAGCTGGGCTAAGCGTGGAAGGGAGGACCAGGGAGCCACCTCAGTGCTCAGCAGAAGAGGGAAGCAAAGACAGAGACAGCGAGCTTCAGCTCAGCACCAGGGAAGCCAGCATCGGGTCAGAGGCAAGCAGGTCTAGCTGCCTCGCCCGTCAGCACCAGCCCTGTAGCCACGCGCAGAAACCAAAGACCCCACGGCAGGCAGGATGACCCAGGATGATTCCCGCAGGTCCTCCCCAGACACTCCCAGAGAGCCGATATGGACAGAGGAGAAGCAGCAGGTGACCGACCCCTGACCTTAGGAGTCCCCATACAGAACCCTCATCCATGGCCGCTCTCAGAGCTCAGAAGCTCCATGGTGTTCCCAGAAATGACCTTCCAGAGCCTCCCTGCCCTGCTGGATGGTCCTCCCAAGCTCTCTCCCCAGGATAACCCGGAGAAGCCCCATGAGGCGGTCTATGTTCTGGTTGAGCTAGGTTTTAACCCCTGCAACCCAGTGGACTTAATCCACAAGGGTCGAAAGGATGTTTGTCCATGCTCCCAGACACAGAGGCCCTCCACTCCATAATTTTGTGGCCATCAGTCACGTAGGGACACGCCCAAGGGCCCTTGTATTCTGGCTGGACTCCACCCCCATAGTCATCAGGCTACAGCCAGGTTTGCCCCGCCCCTCAGTTACCTAGCAACAGCCAGGTAGCCCCGCCCACTATAAAAGGAGCTGCTTGGCCCCTCTTCTCTCTCTTACTTTCTTGCTCTCTCTTCTGTCTCTTGTACCCTACCCCCTCTCTCCCCATTCCCTCCCCCTCTTTCCACGTGGCCATGGCCGGCTTCTACCTCTCTGCCTCCCCTCTCTCTACTCTTCTACAATAAAGTTGAAAAACCGTGGACTGTCTCCTTCCATCTAAACCCACTGTGCTAGAATAAGAGAAGAGGCCCACAGGGCTTGTAAGTCACCAGGGCCCCACTGAGAGACAGAGAGGCGCCAGAGAGGGACAGAAAGACATGGGACTTCTCCCGGAGCCTAGTTTCTCTCTCACCCAGATGGAGACAGACGGACTCCCCACTCCAGGCTACCTGGCCACCTCCTTTTCTGCTACGGGGTCATTCATGGAACACCAGTAACCGAGTGCAAGAGCCTCTCCTCTTGAACCCCAACTGTGTTCCCTTTCCAGTAGACAAAACACAAGGGCAAGCTCACCAGGACTTCTGCACCCTCAGAGACACGTGGATTCAGTCAGTTATTGTGGGCTGTGTTGGGTGTGTTTGCCTGTGGCCCTGAGCGCTTCCTGATGCTTTTATTACAGGCCTCTGACAGAGTACCTGATCATTCGTAAGCAACCACGACATGCCATTAACTGTAACATCTAATTCCTGCCCAGGTTGGGGCTTGATTTACCCACCCGTTTGCCCACACCACGTGTCAGGAACTGTGGCTTATCTTCGTGACTCTGGGTACCTGTCAGGATGCCCTGTGCGGTCTTTATGCTTTTACTTATCTCGTCACCGTATATTTATTGCACCTGACCATTCCCATTCAGCGCCCGCCACCCGCCCAGCCCCAGCCTCTGTTCCTGTGGCCCTCTCCTGCTAGTCCCCTTTGTCCCCCAGGTAAAAGCCACTGTGGTACCTCTCTGGTACCACCTCTCAGTGGGGCCCTGGTGACTTATAAGCCCCTCACGCGGCTTCTCCGGGTTATCCTGGGGAGGGCGCTTGGGAGGACCATCCAGCAGAGCAGGGAGGTCATTTCTGGGAGCACCATGGAGCTCCTGGGCTCTGAGAGTAGCCGTGGATGAGAGTTCTGTATGGGGACTCCTAAGGTCAGGGGTTGGTCACCTGCTGCTTCTCTATTCGCAGCGGCTCCTCCACTTTCAAGTCATAAAAATGCACATGATCTTTTGCATTTGTAAAACCTAGAAACCACAAACAACAGTGATCACATCTGTCTGTGATCACATCTGTCTGTGATCACATCTGTCTTCCTGAGGCCTCGTCCACCTACCTAGCATCACCTCCACCTGCTCCCACGTTCATAACTCTGCCCTTCGTGACTGAAAATGTTCCCACGGGCATATAGCATGCACACTGTTCTTGGCCCCTCGCCACGTCTTCAGGCGCCATAATGTAGCTCTTGCAAACAGTGCTCTGTAAGCACCGATGGGCAGGGTCCCTCCGGTAGGTGCTGTGGAGAGCTTTGGGTCAACACAGCAGTAGTTGGCTGGGTTGTATGGTGGATGCACTCGTAGTTTTCGAAGGAGCCCCCATAGTGGCCGGACTAACAGATATTCTCCTATCTCCTATGTACAGCGAGTCTACATTCCTTTCCACTTAAGGACAGTCTTGGGCCAGCGCGGGGACAAAGCAACAAGTCTCAGCGGCGAAGAAAGGCAGGAGCATCTTTGTTTCCCGCTCTACGGGATTCCCCGGGAGGAATGGCTGGAATGAGTGCTGGGAACCTAACGTTCCCCCGGGGAGCACTTCCGTAGGTAACTTTGACTGACTTCTTGCTTGTGATTTATCATAAATGGGTCTGCCGACATCTGTCTTTGTTTATAATTAAGACAAGCACTGTGCCCTGACAAGTTCCTCTGCTTACACATATGTCCTACCCTAAAGGAAATGGCCTTGGTCACACATAGAGACTGTGGACCATAATCTCACCGTGGAAGCCTTTGTGTTAGTCATGCTTTCGGTTGCTTGCTTTTACAAGACACGGAGAGAATGCCCCGGCTAGCTGGCGTGGTGCTGACCAGCAGCCCTCCCTTCTCTGGCTCTTGGGTCTTCTTCCAGCCTTTCCTATAATCATCCTCACACCCCAGCTGTGGTTCCCAGGTTGACTGACCGGCAGGCTCTGGCAAACTTTGGTCCTGCCGGATGCTTCTAACCACTGAGCTAGCTCTCCAGCCCTTTCTCCACTGTTTGTGCATGGTGTGCATGCATGTGTGCATTCATGTGCATATGCCAGTGTGCAGGCATGTGCATGTGGAGGTCAGAGGTGGCTTTTGTGTGCCTTCCTCAATCACTCTGTACCTGGTTCTTTGAGATGGGGGTGTCCCACTGAGCCCAGAGCTCACCAATTAGTTAGATTGACTGGTTAGTTAACTGGATCTGGCCATCTCTGCCTTCACTGGTACTAGGGTTACAATTTACGTACACCACACTCAGCTTTTTACAGGAGTTCTGGAGCTCCAAACCCAAACAGACCCTCCTGGTTACACAGCAAGCACATCACAGCTGAGCCATCTTCCCTGACCCCTATTTTTCTTTCTTACTAAGACAGTCTTTTAGCTCATGCTGGCCTGGAACTTACAATGTTGCCTAAATTAGCCTTGAATTTTGATCCTCCTGCCTCAGCTTCTTGATCGCTGGGGCAACAGGTCTACTCCACCATACTGAGGCTGCTTTGAGGTTTGCTTTTGAAGCCTTACAACTTCACCTAAGGCAGTTAGTTCTCATCCTTGCTGACTAGCGGATAACGTTTAATGTGGTAACAGGGATACAATGTATCAAAGCACGGAGCCTGTTAGTTATATCTTCATCCCCATTCAGGTTTTTGGACAAGTGTGCAAACGTGTTACTTGAAATATTTCCTATCCTTTTGGTTCCTGACTGACCCTGTTTCCCTTTCAACGAATTCTGGGATCTCTTTGATGCCCGAGGGCCATACCTCCTGCAGCCGGCTCCGTGGAGGGGCCTGCTTGTGAACGCTGGTGGTGAATTTTCTTTTCTCAGCACCATGGAGGGCAGGACAGCTCTTTTTCTCAACATCCTTCTCTGTGGGCCCAAGTTAGCAAGGGAGATTGTTGATGTAGTGTTTTTAATGGGGGTGGGGGTGGGGGGGCTGTGGGCAGGGAATCTGTACCCTCAATCTCACCTCTATCAAGCACCACAGGGGTACTCACTAAGGACCCTGCTTAGAAGAACAGAGGAAAGGCCACACCGGTAACTTTGTGTCAGCTTAATCCTCAGCAGATCCCCAGGTGAGACAGGCTTTCAATCAGCAGCAGCTGTGTCTTTATTGTCCCTATGGTACATCAGATCCCTGCCCCCTCCCTGCAGGAATGCTATTTTTCCTATTGTGGGGATTCTCTGAGCCCCTAGCTTGTGCTATACATACACACAGCTGCCTGCTTCACCCCCTGAGGTCCCAGACAGACCCAGAGTGGTTGGATCACAGCAGCCTGTCTCCCGGGGACAAACATTTCCCCTGCACTCAAGAGTCCATCCACAGTCATGCCCCAGGACTCACACCTCTCAGGACATAATTAAAGATGGCCGGCGTGATTGATGGCCGCCTTGATTCTGCTGATGGTTCCGCATGGGATGGGAGGCTGAGTCGCCCGCTCATCTGCATCTCTCTTCTGTTTGAAGCTCTGGCTTCTACCAGCTTCCCCAGCTCCTGCATTGAGCTAGCCTCGACCTGAGACCCCAGCAGGACAGACAGAAAGGTGGGTTTCCCGCAGCCTCGCAGGAGCTCTGGATCGGTTTGGAGGGAGCATGAGCCAATAGAGTCCTTTTAATGAAAAGGATCAAACGCTAGCAAATCCTCGGAGGAAACAGACGGCGTTTAATCCTTTAATTTCTGAAATTTGAACTGGCATTAGGGGTCCTTTAAGAGCTCCATCAAATTAGGCAGTGCCTGAGCTCCAGACCCCAGGCTACCCATGAACCACGTGGGTATCTGGGAAATGCAGGGCTTAGAAGTTACTGACTTAGCAAGCCGCTTCTCATTCCACACAGTGCTCTGCACCCCAGAACCCCCACACTCGACTCCTCAGCATGAGCCTCGGCTCCTGGAGTCCGCTCATCCACAGGCAGACACGCCCTGGTGTGGCTCTTCCCTCTGTAGTCTGTATAGCATGCTCCCTCAGGCTTCCTGCCCCTCCATCAGGGTCCCTGCCTGAGCCCTGACACGCAAGAGACTCTGTCACCAAAGCGCATTCCCCACCCCTGCTGCCCAGTGCACATTTGCACAAGCAAGCGAAACGCTCGTTATCTGATACACGGAGATAGGACCCTCGTAAGAGCAAAGACCTGGAGCCATCCGTAGAGACACAGTGGGAAACCGCTCTGACTCCAAAACCATCTGTGAAATAACAATGCATCAAAGCCCAGACAAAATGGGCTGTCATCCCGGCACTGTCCACCCTACAAGCCGTGGTCCTGTCCCTACCCTCAAGTGACAGCATGTCCTCCCTCTTCCCCAGAGGTTGTTGCATCTGTCAGTAGAGATTAGAGTGTGGGAAGCGTTGAGGCCGGAACCACCCACTGAGTCAGCACATGCTCCAGGCCTGAAGAACGCAGCCTGCCTTCGTAGGAAAGCACCCTGGCTGGCTGAACTACTCAGCCAAAGCCCTCTTAGGTCCGGGGAGGGCTGAGGCACAGAACAGAGAGCTTCTCTCGGAAAAACAGAAGCTAAGAAACGAGGCCTGGAGAGACGGCTCAGTGGGTAAAAGTGTCAGGTATGTGGACATGAGAAACTGAGTTTGGACTCAGAATCCTCGCGGAAAGCCAACCTGGCCGAGTACTTCCCCTCCGCCCACCCCAGCGCTCTGGGAGGTGGAGACAGGCTCCCCGGGCTTGCTGGCTACATCATCAGTCCAGGTTCAGGGAGAGACCCGGCCTCAAAGGTATAAAGGGATCAGTAGAGCCAGCCCTTGGCCCCCTCCTCTCCCCTCCACAAGCAGGCACATAGGGACCTGAGCCCACCCATGCGCACACATATACCATCCCTCTCCCTCCCCACCTTCCCACCACACACAGCACTGAAGTTCAAAGGTCATTCATTCTGAAATCCATTGAGAGGAGTTTGAGCAGGGGTTCTCCACCCAAGCCACGTGAATAGAAGGTCCTAGGATAAACGCTGAACATCGGAAAGAAATGGAGGAGAGACAGCATGGCCCTAAGGTCAAGGGCCCTGGGATTATCTCACTGTCTGATCCTCTGGGTGGCCTGGGGCTAGAAGCCTGGAGAGGCAAAGTCTCCTGTGTCAACAGGGCCTCCTGTCAGGAATTTGGATTCGGGAAGCCAGCACATCTTCCGGTCTGCTACGGACTTGAAGCGTAAAACATATCGCTAAAGAGAGGAGAGCATTAAAGGTTAATTATGAGCTGCAGAAAGGCGACTTTTGCATATTTCACCTCTTGGACAAAAGCTGCCTTCTCATTAATATTCTAGAATATAAATTAATCTGTGAAGCACTTAAAATGCCACAAAATCTTCCTTATAATGTTAATGTCATGATCGCCTAGGCCCGCGCTGGCCTGGCCTGTCTGTGAGGCCTTCTTGCCCAAGTCTGTCTGTCCTACATGCTCTGACTGGAAACCACTTGTCCACATTGAGTCCTTTAAAGTCAAAGCACCTTTCCCAAGACTTGTTCCCACCTATCTGCACAAGCCCCACCCCCCACACCCCCCACCCCCGCCACTGGCTCCTCCCTCCAGTCCTTTGTTTAAAGGGGCCACACAAGCACGAGGCAAGGGCAGCCACAGAAAGCCCCGGTCCTCGCAACCCTCAGCCAGCCGCAGTCCTCAGCCAGGAGCTGTTTTGGCTGACACAGCCTCTGTCTATAGCTTCTGACAGAAAAGGACGATTCTGGGCTTAATAAAGTTAGACTGGGTTTCGCTGAATAATTTATCTGCACACGTTGCACTTTAGCAAGTCGCTGCCTCGTGTGCTTATGCCAAGCTCCCCTGGAGTGAGCTTGGAGCCTGCTGTGTAGGGACCAGGAGAGATGGGGACACGGGGCTGCCAATGAAGGCTGCTACCCACAGGCCAGAGGGAGAAGCAGGCAGAAGAGGGGCATGTACATCCAATATGGCGGCCTATAGAGGCAGAGCCTCTGCTAGGGAGCGAGCTACAGAATATGTAAGAGGATGAGCTCATCTCTGCAGCCACAGCACCACACCCTGGAAAGAGAGTCCCCGGAGACCTGGAGCCAAGAGGGATGGGTCAGCACTGTGTGACTGACATGTGATACCCCGTCATGTATCAAAGTCCAGATGGGGCCGGAAGCTGAGCACGGCGTCCCAAGCCTGTCATCCTAGGTCTCAGAAGATTGCTAGGAGGAGTGAGTTCATGGAGGCACAGGGCCACACAGCAAGACCCTGTCTTAGCCCCCTTCACAACAGAAAGTAACCAGAGACTGGCCTCTAGGGAGAGGGACACCGGAAGGGAAAGAGGAGATCTCTGAAGCTAACCAAAAGCTCACGTCTGCTGGTCATTTACGAAGAGGGGCATCTAGAGCTCAAGATGGAGGAACACTCGCTCTTAGGCAAGATCTGGAGTTGGTCTTCAGCCAGGCTCCCTTGAACAGACCATCCACACCTCCATCTTCCCTGTAAAGTAGGGAAAGATGAAACCCAAGTCCCCAGAGGCTACAAGTGCAGGAAGTCCTGCAGGGAGCACACCTGCCTGTGCATCCCGCGAGGAGCTCGGGCAGGGGCCGTGGGTACACACCCAGCCTCCGGGCTGAGATGCCTCCAGTCCGGTTCCTCAGTGTGTTCCATTTGCTCTGCACCACGGCCCTGAGAGGTAAATATTCACCCCACAGGGGTGAGAGGAGGCAAACCTGGTGCTCAGAGGGATGACATGTCCCCTGCTCATCCGCTGTCATGTGCTCGGTATGCTCGGCACACAGCAAGCGGGGGTAAGGGGCACTCAGGCCTGTCCCCAAAGTCACGCTTCTTAAAATGACCCTAGACTGCATGCTCAGAAATGCTCGAAAGGTTTCTGCTTTCCAATAGAAGTCTCCAGAAAAGCCAGGAGGTGGTGCATGCCATGCCTGTACCTGAGAGGCTGCAACAGGAAGATTGCGAGTTCAAGGCCAGCCTAGGTGACACAGCAAGGTCCTGGGAAAGAAGACAAGAGGGGAGGAGGAAGGGGCAGGAGGAGGAGGGAGAGAGGGGAGGGAGAAGGAGGAGAGGGGAGGAAGAAGGGGAAAGGGAGGAGGAGCTGAAACTAGGGAAGGGGAAGGGGAGAGAGAGAAGAGGGGGAGGGGAAGATGAGGGGAGGGAGAGAGGAGGGAACAGGAGTGGGGAAGGGGAGGGGCGTGGGAACTGAAAGGCCAAAACCACACTGACATCCCTAGAGCCCATCTGTCAGGTCAAAGAGCAAAGGAAGGTTCTGGTAGGAAACTAAAACCGTTAACCCACCAAACACAGTGGTGTGTGGGACAGATTCACGGAGAAGGACAGAGGAGAGTAGGTCCTAGAGATGCTAAGAAGGCTGAGATTAGCCTAGGGACGTGGTGGCCGCTGGCACCTGGAAGAGTACAGTGTCCTTCAGCTCCTGCTTCCCCGCCAGCCCAGCCTTTCAGACTGGAACACAGGCCAGCTGCACAGGGCGCCTGCCCACAGCGCAGCAAGGCAGAGCAGCGGCGAGCCTTTCGTGGTTATGAGAGAGAACAGGAGAAAGTGTCACCATCAGGACATTCAGGGTTCCTGAGAAGGAATCTGGGGTCATTTTCCAATGGGAAGAGAGCCATCCCACAGGGTCCAGCCCCAAGAGACGGACAGGGCTGTGCTTCTGGGGTGAGAGAACAAACCATCTACCCTTGGAACTGCAAGAGTCCAACCCAACTTTGAAAAATGCCCATTCAGCTGCCGTGTGTGTGAGTGTGAGGGGCCCCCCAGACCGCTGGTTAACCGGGACGAGAAGAGCGCCCACTCTCCCCGGCAGCGGGCCTGAATAATTCATAGTCTGCATGTTTGAAGGGAGCCTTGCCAGGCAGGGAGCTGAACTGGGTCGGGCTGGCCCAGCCTGCCGGAGCGATTCAGCCACTGGGTCATTCTCACACACAGAGGATAAGCAGTTGCAAGGATTAATTATTCGCTCCTCAACTCTTTCTGAAGACCGGTGGCTAAGAAAAAAAGAAGAAGAAAATCACAAATTGATGTCTCTTAAACTACCTCTGAAAATTCTACCCATTCAGGAGAGAGTTTAAAAGGGGAAGGGGGTAGAGACCTTAACTGGCCAGGGTAAAGAGGTCTGTGGCCCAGGAAAACTGTTCTGCTCCTGGTTAGCCGCGTGCCCCCCTGGCAGCTTCTGGTGTGTGGCGGTATCAAGATTTCCTGAGCAAATTAAGCTATCACCCTGAGTCCCGGAGCAAGATCCAGGAAGGAACTGAATGAATCACTTGAAAGTCAGATAAATTGGAAGCAGAACTGCCCCAGGCTGTAGCGAGCTCATTTCCTCAATGACCAGGCTCTCTCTCCAACCCACAGGAGGCAGGCATGTTAGAGGCTGACTCTACACTACTGGAACCAAGCTGCGGGAGGAGGCGGAGCCGAGTCCTCCGTTCCACACAGCTAGCTTGATCCCACCCACTGTCTGGGGATTGGAAGGGTTAGGCCACCAGAGTCCCCAAATCTAAGGACTCTCTGCTTTGCCACTCTGGCCAAGAGAAAAATAATTCATCTGCCCATGTTTACCTAGCAACCTGCCAGTTGTCTGGGGAAACCATAGTAACCGTAGACTGCTGCTTTGTAGACCACCCCGGGCCTGCAAATGGGTTTCCACAGCCGCAGTAGGCTGGTTTCTGAGGTCCTCAGGAAGATGGTGTCGTGACCAATTATCTTTGTCTTGGGCACTGGAGGATCAGGCATGTTTGCCTTCCTGAATCCATCTAGCCAGTGTGTGTGTGTGTGTGTGTGTGTGTGTGTGCACACACGTGTGTC
This sequence comes from Apodemus agrarius, assembly GCA_964023405.1. NCBI lineage: Eukaryota > Metazoa > Chordata > Mammalia > Rodentia > Muridae > Apodemus > Apodemus agrarius. The sequence continues at coordinate 4,818,910 of OZ030009.1, read as the reverse complement.
ATGTACATGTGCATATATCCTTATGAGTCACGAGTCACATGCCTAAGTGAGGCGGCGAATGCACAGGGGCGTAGACGTGCATAGAGATCTGAGATCAACTTTGAGTGTCACTCCTCAGGCTGATTTCTGAAACAGAGTCTCTCAGTGTGCTTGGCTGAGCTGCCTGGCCAAAGAATCAGAGAGGGACCCTCCTGTCTCGACCTTGCCAGCATAGGGGGGCTACAAGATCACATGACCATGCCTTTATTTTTAATGGGCTCTTCCTGCCCGTACAGCATTTTAACCATGGCCGAGCCACCTCCCCAGCCCCAGTCCATCCGTAAGAGAAGGAAGTTGAGTACCAGGGAAGGAAACGCTGCTCGCTGTGGGCTCTGGGCCAGCTCTACCCGATACACACACACACACACACACACACACACACACACACACACACACACTGCTCGCTGCCTGTCTTCTCCTAATGCATGATGAAGACGTGTGGCATCTGAGTGTCTCCCTTGTCATCCTACCTGGCCGTGTGATCCTCCCCCTGACAGGGACTGGCACCAAACAGCCTCCCTGCAGTCAACGTGGGCAGTTGTCACTTGGGAGACGAGCAGCCCAAGAAACCGGCTCTTGTCTGCCAGCCGCCAGGTTGCAGGGCCACATCAGCAAGGGACTGAGGTCAGCTCTGAGCCTGCAGCCAGCTGGGCCCGCAGTCTGACAAACTCAGAGGACCTGGGCCCTCCACTCCCATGGGAGCGAGCGTGGAAGTGACCTGGCCTGCACGGGGACCCGAGATGAGCCTGTAGCCCCGGATGACATGGTCACTGCAGCTTCGGGGACCTGAAGTAAATGCGGTAGCTCAGATGTTCAATGATTTTACCCAGCAGGCATGGAGAAAGGATGGGAAGTGATAGTCACGTCACCAAGCTTTGAGGTGATCTGAGGACAGGTCCGATGGTCACTAAGAGTATATTGGATGGAGAAGGGAAGACATCTGGACTCTCAGCTCAGCCTGCTGGGCACAGATGCCTCCTGGACAAGCTCTCCATTCTGCACGCTAGTCCGTTGAATGTTGGAGCCCAGACTTTCAGTTTTTCCCCCTTTCCTCCCTTAACCGCATCTCTTATCCCAAGTAAAGATGAATTGCTTTGGGCGGTCAAGAGAATGAATCTGGGCTCTCGGGCGACAAAGGCAAAGTTTGAGGCCAAAGCCAGCAAAATAGTGCAGCCAAGGGGCTTGCCACCGAATCGCATCGGGGCACCCGCATGGTGTGAGGACAGAACTGACCCAGGTGGGCGGCCTTCCGCACTCCGTACATGCAGCGCGGCCCTTCCAGATGCAAGCGCACACACAAGACTTTAATTCTTTTTAGTTAAAGTCCAATACTTAAGAAGCAGAGGCAGGTGGATATTAATGAGTGAGAGGCCTGCCTGGTCTATATAGAAGTTCCAGGCTACTCAAGGCAACATAGTAAGATCTTGTCTCAAAAAAAGTATTTTTAAAGAAAGTTTAAGGGCAGCCTAGGCTACATAGGGAGTTCCAGACCTGCCAGAGTTACACAACCATTGAAGGGGATGGAGAAAGGGAATATGCGACAGGGAGAGAGGAGGGGGGGTGGAGGAAGAGAGGGAGGAAGGGAGAGAGAGAAGGAGGGGGAAGGAAAGAGGGAGAGAGAGAGAGAAGGAGGGGGGAGTCAGAGAGGAAGGGAGAGAGAGGGAGGTGTACCGGCTGGTTTTGTGTGTCAACTGGACACAGGCTGGAGTTATCACAGAGAAAGGAGCTTCAGCTGGGGAAGTGCCTCCATGAGATCCAGCTGTGGGGCATTTTCTCAATTAGTGATCAAGGGGCGGGGCCTTGTGGGTGGTGCCATCCCTGGGCTGGTAGTCTTGGGTTCTATAAGAGAGCAAGCTGAGCAAGCCAGGGGAAGCAAGCCAGCAAGTAACATCCCTCCATGGCCTCTGCATCAGCTCCTGCTTCCTGACCTGCTCAAGTTCCAGTCCTGACTTCCTTTGGTGATGAACAGCAATGTGGAAGTGTAAGCTGAATAAACCCTTTCCTCCCTAACTTGCTTCTTGGTTATGATGTTTTGTGCAGGAATAGAAACCCTGACTAAGACAGGAGGAAAGGAGAGGGGAGAAGAGAGAGAGAAGGAGGGGAAGGAGGAAGAGAGAGGGAGGGAGAGAGAAACAGAGAGATAGAGACAGAGAGAGAGAGACAGAGGGAGAGGGAGAGGGAGGGAGGGAGGGAGAGAGAGAGAGAGAGAGAGAGAGAGAGAGAGAGAGAGAGAGAGAGAGAGAGAGAGAGAGAGAGACAGAGAGAGAGAGAGAGAGAGAGAGAGAGAATTATATGCTTAGGACCTTTGCCATCATTACGCACAACCCAAGATGCAGGTACAAGAGAGCTGTGTGTGAGTGTGTGTGAGTGTGTGTGTGTGTGTGTGTGTGTGTGTCCCTAGAGGCCAAAGCCACTAGGAGACACAGCAACACCCAGTTGACATGGGAAGTGCTGGGCATACCTTCCTAGCTTCCTCCTCAAAACACTAAGCACCATCACCCTTCCTTTCTGCTGTGCAAAAGAGGAAACTGAGGCAGGACCCAGCTAACTTTCTCCTGATAATGGATACAACAGCAGTTCAAGTCAAGAGTCTGGCTCCTGACCACCACAGAGCCACAGTCTCACCTCAGCTTTCCTGTGGACTTCATGCTATAGAGTGGGGTGTCTCACTGTGGGCGGCATAGTCCCCCGGGGCCAGATCATGCTTGGATGTACAGTGCTGTCCTCGGCACTGTAGGACGGTTGTGAGTAGAGAAGCCGTGAACACCCAGAGGCCAGGAGCACACCCGCTCCCATCAGGACAACCCAAGCATTGTCAAATGCCCTGGCCAAGGAAAGAAACCGTCTCTGGGTGAGAAGTACTGACTGCGTGGTGGGGAGGAGCCCCTGGGGCGACCTTCAAATGTTTCCATCCACACGCAGCACGCAGGCACGAGGACGACGGGCCTTGTGAAACAGACCGCTGTAGATGGGAGTCTTAGCGTGGCGAGCCTGCTCACCTTGGGGTCCCAGCATCCGGAACCTTTTCAACACTGGGGCCTGTGTACACAGCCAGCACATGTGCTGCAGTGTCTGAGCTTCAAGAGTGTCTTTAATCGAAGCGAGCCAGCCTGGGGTCAGTCTTGCTTCTTTTTCAGGACCTGCCAGACTCTTGGCAGCCGGAACACAAGGAAGCCATCTGGCCCACGCAGGCCTGCTCCCGGTGCTCTTCGCGTGGTCGCTGGCTTACAGCCCCTCTCCTGGCATCCCCGGCCTCTAGAACGTGATTGCCGATGCCAAAGATACCAATTACCCTGTGGTCTAGGGATGAGAGCGGTCCACATGTCACTCTCCCCGTGCCTATTCAGCGCGCACTGTCCCCCACCCAGCGCAGCTTATGACCTTCTCATTGACACTCACCCTCCCCAGTGATGCTGTGCTGTTTTTTTTTTTCCAATGAAATCAATTGCAACTGATTGATGGCCTGTTTTGCATTCCTTCCCCAGCTCATGCTCACACACGCACACACACACATGAACATGCACATGCACACCCACATACATACCACATGTACCACAGACTTCTTTGTGTGTGTGTGTTGTCTAGACTGCTCTCTGGTTATCTCCAGTGTGTACGACCTGGCTCTCCAAGTAGATCCAGGGCCAGGCTCTGTCTTCTGCCACAGCAACCCACAGTGCTCACCGCAGCCTAAGCTCACAGCAGGCACTGGAGAAAGGCTGTAGACAGGCCGGGCGTCGTGGGATTATACTTTGGTATAATTTCCTTTCCACTCCCACTTGCCACCCACACTACCCCTTGTGTCAAAGGCTGCCCCTGGTGGTTCAAGACTCCTCCCCGGAGGCAACCACTTCTATCCCTGCAACAAACAGTGATTGTATCTTAACTCCCAAATTAACCAGACCAGTCTCCCAAACCAGAACTAATCCTGGCACCTCCCATGTCACACTGGAAAGGCAAGGCGAGAGATTAAGCCACCTGCCTGCAGGAAGCCTCTTCCCAAGCCAATTAGGAATAGTTTCAGGGAAGCGGCCGGCGGGAGCTGCAGCATCCAGAGCCCTCCTCCAACCCAAAGGCTTAGTGTGGATCACCGTCCTCCTGGCAGTCAAGCTCCACTGGAAAATTATAATGAACAGCTCGGCAGGGTAGAGGCAGCCTGGCCAGCCTGGCGCACTGGACTCCGAAGACTCCCGGGTACCCTGCCACCGAGGGTGGGTGGGGAGAAGTGATTGGAAACCATTAAGAGAGGCAGTGGAGTTTTTTAAAAAGCACCCCAATAAGAATCAAAGAGGCCTAGGCGCTAGTCCCAACTTCTGTGGCTAATTAGAGGGGCAGCCTTAGCAAGCGATGCTGACTGAGCCTGCCCGCTCACCTGAGCATAGTAAAGAGGCTCTCCTCCCTCTCCTCCCCGCCCCCTCCCTCCTCCTCCTCTCTCCCATCTCCTCTCTGCCCCCCCTCCCTGTTCTCTTGCCCAGGATACTTTATCCCACAGGCGTGACCTGCTCCTCAGAACTATGAAGACCTGAAACCCTAGATTCCAAAGGGCTTTGCAAAGTCAGAAGCAGGATGCAACTCCTGCCCCCTTTTGCGGGGCTGTGCTCTTAGCAAATCATCATAACCCAGATCTAAAAGGGATCAGCTAGCTAGGAGACACACACACACACACACACACACACACACACACACACAGAGGCTGCCACCGCCCTGTACAGAACGCTCTGGTGGGTTAGGAAATCTTTGCATGCGCGCTGGAACACTTGATGGGGAACCCTACAGCTATTTTCAGACAGATGTTAAGGCGTGCATGTACACAAGCGCACACACACACACACACACACATACACACATGCATACACACACACATCTTTCCCAGGATCCAGCCCTCTTCTCATCTGGCCTGGGCTAACACATCATGCTGTGATTAATTCTGGAACAAACAACAAATAGCTCTGAGCTGCGAGCTGCAGAGGCTACAGAAGGCAGGAGGAACCCTAGACGTGCCTGTCACGCGGCTCTGCCTCATCCTGTGTACCTTGACGCATTCAGGTCCTGGGCTGGGGAAGCTCCCTGCAGACCTGGTGAAAATTTCCAAAGCAAAGGTCCTGTGATTTCTGTGAAACAGACTGTTCTCCCGAGGAAAGAGCCCGAACTTTCTGGCAGGGGTAAACTCACAACACAATGACCTTAACTTAGTAAATTAATTCCAAAGCACAATTGTTTTCAATCCTCATTTAAAATCAGCCTTCGTTAATCTAGATTTAATGACATAGGAAATGGAAATTCCCTTAATAAAATAAGTTATGAATATTTATCATCCCATTTTACCTGAAAATTGAATAATTCATCAATTAACTTTACTATTAATTATTTAATGCAAAATTAATAAACTGAGAAACTCATACGGATCCTCACAGACCCTCTGGCACCGGCTTAGGAAATTAGGCCCTAGAGAACTGGCGGAGCTATGGGGAAATCCCAGCAGACAGGGAGGGGATGCAGGGTTGAGGCCAGAATCCTTTTAGAGGCCGACCTAAACTGCTTACTCATAAGGGAACGGGAAGATTTTATCCCCCCCCCTTGGAGTTCTGCACCACAGCCATAAAAGGAAGTGCTCAGAGTCGGCAAGTCTTTCCAGAACAATCCTCCCAGACAGTCTCCCTGCTGTCCATCACAGCACCCACCAGTGGCATCACACTGAGCAGGACCCAGAGGAGAAGGCTGCCCCGGCAGGCCAGGTCCACAGCGTGGGCACCTCTCCCTGGGCCTCACTCAGGATACCCACTTGATGAGGAAAGATGCGGGTGGACAGGAGGGGAGGCGTGGGTTACCAGGGTCACAGAAGGCAAAGGGACAGCGTGGGCAGGTATGACACCGGATCCCCTGCATGCCTGTCCCTCCACACTCCTGGTTGGCCCTTCTGGTCCTTCTTTAGGTGAGATCACACCATCTCCCACCCACCATCAAGAAGACAGTGTCTCTGTCTTCTCATCCATCATGGATGGTTTCTCTGCTTCCACCTCATTCTCTCTCTCTTTCTCTCTTTCTCTCTCTCTCTCTCTCTCTCTCTCTCTCTCTCTCTCTCTGTATGTGTGTATGGGATACATGTATGTGTTCATGTGACTATGTGTGTACAGGCATGTAGGTGCTTGAGCCTATGTGTGAGACTGTGGGCGGACCAGAGGTTGATTCTCTTGGGTGACTTCCTCTATCTCTTTCCACTTTTGAGACAAGGTCTCTCTGAACCTGGATCTTGCTAACTCAGCTAGATGTGCTGGCCAGTGAGCTCCGGGGATTCCAACATCTCTCCCTCCCAAGCACTGTGGTGGCAGGTGTTTTTCACCAGACCCAACGTTTATATGGGTGTTGGGATTCAGAGTCAGGTCCTCGTGCTTACTGAGAAGGGACTTTACTGACTGTGTCATGTCCCCACCTCCAACAGCCTCTTATCGAATCGCCCCTAGTCAGACTTTCCACTGGGAGCCTCCGCTTCCTACTTCCTATCCTCTCAACCCCCCACTCCCACCCCCACCCCAGTCCCCCATGCATCCCTTCCGCTGCCACCGCCCCACTATGTCATCCTGCGAGAGCTTTTGGTCCAGTCGTACGCGCCCTATTTCCTTCACGCCGTGGCTCTGTGCAGGCCACACAGCCATGACCAGTGATAATCCGCTCCCCTGAGAGTTCACACGCACTCCCAGGAAGGTCTCTACCCAAGCCCAGCCTCAGGATGGTGGCCTGGCCATCTTTCCCATCTGCCAGTCTAACTGGCTCAGGGGCACCCCTCCCCGCACTCACTCGCAGCATGCCACTTCTTAGAAGTCATTCCAGCTTAGCCACTGATGCCCGGGACAGTGCACAGCGCAGCTGCTCAGAGAGCTGACTGACGTAATAAAGGACTGGACGCCAGCCAACAGCCGGCCACCCGAGGTGGGGATGTGGGGTCCTGCCGTTCCAGAAGAAATTGTAGATGAAGGGGATGCCTTCTCCCCCAGCTAGGACCAGAGGACAGCGCCCCCAGTGTCTGTAGGCCAAACGCATCATGGGATCCGGTGACAACGGAGACAGAGGGCTGGATCTTATGTGACACGTGTGAAGTTGGCATGTTCACACGGCAGGCTGAAAAGCCAAACGGCTCGTCTGTCTTCACTCCTCCAAGTTTGCTCTTTGCACAGTTTCTGCCTTTCTCTACAACCCTTCCGAGGCTGGCAGCGGCTCCACAGCTGATGCCTCAGTCTAGGCACCGGCTGCCGTTTCGCATACAAACTCGGTTCCACCACAGCCCAGTGCTACTCCTGTTTAACTGCCAAAAGGAAGACAACCCGGCCGGAAATTCCTATAGATCCCAGGCAGGTGGGTGCCGGGGAGCCAGGGCGAGCTTTCCAGAAGCTGTGGCCAGTTCCCTGCCCTGTGGGACTTGTTTCCTCCAGGACCCAGGTCCAGCCCTGCCCTGGAGCATCCATCCTTCTCCCCTAGAGATGCCTCAGAGAGGAGGCTAGAAGCAGCCAGGACAGATTGTTTTTCCTTTTAGTAGACATTTTCCTCTTCTCATGGAAACTCCTCCCCCACAGGGAGGTCAGAAGGACACCTTCCCAGAAGTCCTTTTATTCAAAAGGAGTGATTGATCACCTCTAGAAGGATGTGTGTGTGTGTGTGTGTGTGTGTGTGCATGTGTGTATGTGTTGTATATCTGTGAATGTGTATATATACATGTTGCTATCCATGTATATTGGGAATTGTGTGTTTGTGCTTATATATGTATATGTATGCATATGTGTTATGTACACACTTGTAATGTATGCATGCCTGTGCATTCCTGGCTGTACACACTTAAGCATGTATATGAGCATGTATTAGGTAATTGGGCTTGTATCTACACACATGTTCATGCGTTTTGTGTGTGTGTATGCACATTATGCTGTGTGCATTTTTATGTGCATGTCTGTACATGCCTCAAAGTATGTATATGTGCACTGTGTATGCACATATTGGGTATTGGATACTGGTGCAAATGTGTGTGCACATGTTGCTATATTGTGGAGTGTGGACACCCATGTTTGCATATGTCTAGCATGAATCAGAAAGCTGTGTGTGCCCATGCGCTATGTTTTTTTGCATGTGCATATAAGAGGATGCCCACGTTTATGCAGGACATGCGCGCTGTGACGCTCACGGAGGGAGGGGCTCGCACAGCCGGGCTTGAGAACCAGGAGCACTGCCCTTTTGTTTTATTTCACTTGAACTTTGTAGCCCCATAACAAAAAGACTGTGGGAGCGCCAAGAATAGCAAAGCCAGCCACCCCGCCTGGCCACAGGAGAGGCCCGGGATCCATGCTGCCAGGACACCCAGCCCTTGGGTAATTACTCACCGCATGGAAGCAGAGATTGCCAAGGGGTCATGTGGAGACAGCCTTTCCCGCTTTCCATGCAGTGAGCCCAAGGGCCAGGCCACCTCCCTGCACTCAGCAGCAATGTCATAGGTCATCACTGGCCAGGAACACAGGACAGATGCCAGTGCGGGCGCACTGCAGAGACAGGAGACCTGAATTCTCCAGCTCAGGATGGAGCAAAGATTGAAAAGAAGAGTCTGACAGGAAACCAAAGCAGCCCAGAGCCGTCCGTGGGCCCTGGTAGGGCAGGGCAGGGTCCCAGAGCTTATGTGAGCACACTGGAGCTTGATGAAGATGAAAAGGCCCAAGATGTCACCTTCAGCTTACATGTATAGCTCTTGAAATGACCACAGCTGCTTCCTGAACCCCAAAATTTAGGTCCAGGGAGTGGCCACACCACAGCCTTCTGCCATGGCCAGGTGGTCTCCGCCATTAAGCATGCTGAGGAAGCTACAGCACTGGAATTCAATACACATCTCTTACATCTCCACCTTCACACACATCACAGCTCCTCCAGCCCTCAAGGAAGATGCGGGAGGCTGGGGCACCTTCTGCTTCCTGGAAAGGATCTCCAGGCAGCAGCATGGCTTGAGTGCGGGAACTGAGAGCTGGGCACCATCCCTGTAAAGAAGTACCTCTGGGAGGGAGGGCCACCCCCTAGCACAGTAAGAGAGCTGTACCCAGAGCCTACAGGACTGTCAGAAGACAACGCCATGCCACCAGAAGAGAGGAGAGCATGCACACTGCAAATCTGGAGGTAAAATTCAGGACCAGGAGAGGAAGAAGTGTCCACCTGGAGAAACGGGAGCGGGCCAGAGGGCAGGCACGAGGCTGGGTCTCCTCAGCAGCAGCCTAGAATGTCTTGGCATACCAATCTATGTGCTCACATATTTTAGAGAGAGCTAAGATAATGGAGGAGCATGGATTACAGGAGCTAGAAGCTAGCCATGGCTTGACCCCGGTAGGTTAGAGATGCAGCCATCAGTGTCTGCAGCAGGCACTAGAGACGGGACCTGGCTCCAAGAAGAAAGCGGGGATGTGATGAGGTCAACAGTCAGCACTCACACCTAGAGCACTCATAAAACGCACATACACATACATATACACATATATACACACACATACAGAGACATACACACAGGAACACAGACATACACACATATACATACACATACATATACGCACATATAGACACACATACATACACACATACACATATATATCTACACATAAACATATATCACACACATTACATACACACATATATATACATATATATACATATACACATACACACATACACACATATATATTCACACATAAACATAGACATATGCACATATACATATATATACACATACATGCATAGACACATACATACATATACACATGTATATGTACCCACACTTACACACACATGTACTCCCACACATAAATACATACATGCAATATACATACATAGATACACATACATGCACACATATACATAAACACATATACACACATAAACACATCCATACACATATACACATAGATACATGTACATACACATACATAGATATACATACATAAATAAAAGTATATACATAAACACATATATACCCCCATACATAAACACATACACATATATACACACATGTACATAGATATACATAAATGAATATGCACATAAGCACACAATCAGTGCTATCAATTTCACAAGCAGCGAGGTACAACTGAGGACACAGGAAGCTCCCGGTCTTCCGGCAGAGCCCGGTGTAGGTGCTAACCTCCCCTGCAGGGCAGCTGGAAGACTGCCTGCCCTGGCGACTTCAGCAGACCTTGATGGAGTTCCTAAGGGCTGGAACCAGGTTCTCTCCCCATTTGGCATTCCACAATTGTAAATAAAGAACCAGGATCTGCGAGAGACCCACTCCCACACAGGGCTTAGAGAGGTCCCCAGCACCACAGCAGGCTGCCCGACAATTTATGAGGATCTGGCTCCCAGTCAACCCCTCAGCCCCAGAGGACAGGCACCTCAGGCAGTAGGAGGCTCCCTGGAGTGCTCCAGGCTCCCAGCACACACACTCCCTGCTTTGCTAACAGTGGTATAGTTTGTACTTGTTCATTCACACATGAGGAATGTGTCCAGACCCCTGTGACGCAGCACATGTAAGCAGGTCCCCATTCTAGTGAAGCACAAAGGCCATCATGTTGGAAGGAATGCTATTCCTCTTAGGGTTTAAGAGAATCCCTGAACTGACTTTCTGCTGTATCAGAATGTATCAGAATCAAAACATTCGGGGTGGGAGGTGAGGAGGAGGGAGACTCTGGAGACTCAGGAAGTGAAGGAAACATACAAGTCTCAGGAAATAAAACTCACAAGGCTTAGGAAACTCCTAAAGGTTACGAGACTCACAAGATTACATAAGCAGTAGCAATTAATAGGTAGAGGGAAGTCTCCCCGGCCAGTCTGCCTGCAAGCCACTCAGAGATCCAGGGATGTAACATTTGTGAGGGTCATCTATACACTAGTGTGCAGCTGCGTCTGAGTCAGACACACTCCTGTAAGTAACCCCATACATTCCTTAGTTCATAAAGCTTGGCCAAGGCCGTGTTGCTGCTCTGCTCGGTCCTCAGTGACCTGTCTGACGTGGCTAGATAGTGGTCTATGCAATACCTGGGTAAGAGAATGCCCTCCTCACTGGCACCACCCACTGCTCCAACTCACCAACCTTGTTCATCCAGAAATGAGGAAGAGCCACAGTAGACACATCAAACATCCGGGCCAACATGAGAGTCAACGGTTTAACCGTCTTAAAGCACACAGCTACTTTGAGTGCTGTCACACCATGCATATGTATCCAACATATTTTTCTCTTATCCCCTGACTAAGTAAATCAGTCATCTTTCAGAGCCTCTAATTTGACCTTTCCAGATGCCTCATGTAAGTGGAACTGTGTGGCGTTTGCCCCTTTGTACCTGACCCTGTCACTCAGGTGCGTGTTGTAGCTAGTCTGTGAGCTCCGAACCTTGCCTGCTCTGGGACGTTTGGTCGGTGGAATCTGTGTTGCCTGGTCATTTGGGCACGCCCTCACCAGGAATGAGCCATCACTATCAACCCAAAGAGCTTCTGGTGCTCTAAGGGGCCATCTCCTTTGTCATTTACACTGGACTTGAGCAAGGCGACACCAACTTCACAGGCCCCGTCAGGCCCCTAAGCCCTCTGCTCACACACGGACCCCCCCCCTGGGCCCCGATGACCAGCTCTCCTCCTCTAAGCCACACCCCTGCACTATACGCCTTGCACGCACTCCTGTCAAAGTGATGCTTCAGTACCAAGCTGTTAGGGAACTGAAGAGGCAGCCTGGCCTCGTCCTTGGGAATTTGCCTTCCCACTGGGAGGCAGACTTACCACTCTAGACAGACTGTCATAAGACCCAGGACCCTAAAGGATCCAAGGGGGGGCTTTAGGAAGCCAGCTAGCAGGTGGGTATGGGATACTTTCCAGGCCCAGGGAAGATGTCCGACAAGAGACAGCCTCGTTTGGATGTGAGAAAACAATGTGGGGTCTGAGGCAGAGTAAAAACAGAGATGGGGTGAGGAAGATGAGGGAGGATGGTGCCACCTACTCTAAGCACTGTGGGTGTCTGGAGGTGTGCAGTCACGGGCATAAACTGAGTAGGGCATGTTGTGACTGGGAGCCAGCCCTGGTGAATACCAACCCTGTCTCCTGGGAAGTCTCTAAGACTCTCAAGTAGGATCTGATGTAAGACATGGCTGATAGGAAAGTCAGTGGCAAAGGCATACAGCCGTGAGCAGGAGCACCCAAGAGAGATCTCAGCCCCCTGCACATGGTGGGAGCGGGGAGTTCTACGCCTTCAGAAAGCAGAGGGAAATGTAAGCTCACCACAGAGACCCCCGGAGTGACCGGTCCGAGTCCGGGGACCGAAGCAGAGCCACAGGGCGGAGCAGGAGCATGCAGGGCGGAGCTGGATCTTTGACAATGAGGCAGCTCTTGGGAGAACCTGAGACACCAGGTGATGTCGACCAGGCATGACTGGGGGACAGCAGTGGAAGAAAGCTGAGGTAACGATATGCCGTCCAGCGGCCCTGGAGAGAGGTTCCGCTCAGTGGTCTTCAGAGGAGGAAGTTCATCCAAGACAAAATGTCCGCCCATCATTACAGGCGAGGAAGAGCGGATCTGAGGTCAAGAGAAGCTGAAAGGGTAAGAGGAGCCCCCAGAACCCCCACATTCTCCTGCCGCTCTTGTCTCCCTGCCTTCCGTCTTCCTGTTCAGAGTTTTACTGCTTACTGACCAAAAGCATTTAGTGTTCATTATAGGAAAATTCTATTACTAGGCCCCTCTGTGTCGGTGTGAAGGTGCTATCTATATCAATCCAATTAATTAATTAGATAACGAATGGAGTTTTCCAGCTCTCTTCTAGCCAGCATAAATAGGATTCCTGGGAAGAGATGGCTCTCACTTCGATCTCAAACCTCACCCATACTGGCTCACGAGGGAAGCTGTAGGCCTCCCAGGGGATGGAAAATAGATTATCAGGGTTTCCAAAGCATGCTCTGCTCAGTCGTATTCTGCACCCAGTGCTGTGCAGGGCCTGTTCCCAGCTCGCTGCCTCTGCGCTGCCTGCACCCCAGAGTGGGAATGGGGGAATCTGGCCCACCTGGCTGGCACATTCAATCCCCACTGGCCCGCAGAGGAGGCCCTAACTGGCACCTACAGCTCCCAGCTCAGGAGCAATAGAACAATTTCCCTGGCTGTCTTCTTACTCCCTGCCACCGCGGGCTGTGTCAGGAGAAGATGAAGAGCTATAATCCTGGGTTCAAACTCCAGTTCTAACGCCATTAAGCCTGGGAAGTCCTGCAGCCCTGTCCCTGCCGGCAGAGCTGTGGTACAGGTTTTAAGACTCGTGTGTGTGTGTGTGTGTGTGTGTGTGTGTGTGTGTGTCTCGGAGAGAGACAGAGAGAGAGAGAGAGAGAGAGAGAGAGAGAGAGAGAGAGAGAGACAAAGAGAGAGAGAGACAGTGCTCACAGAATGTCAGATTCTCCGGAGCTATAATTACAGGTGGTTGTGAGTTAACCAAGCCATGTGGGTGCTAAAAACTAAACTTACATCCTGTGGAAGAATGGAAGGCACTCTTAACCCCCGAGTCATGTCCTCAGCCATGGTATACAATTTAAAACACAGCTCTGAATCCACAGCACATGCCGAAGAGTGCAGAGCTGGCGGTCCTGAGGCTGGATATGTGCAGAGAGAGTGAGACGGAGCGAGCCCAGGGCTCGTGGCACAGCACCCAGAGCTCCACCTCGTACCCATTCTGTCCCTCTCACCTGCACCCGGAGGGAATGTGCCAGGCATTTGGGTTACCCAGGAACAAAGGCAACTGAAGAAAATCTCCGTTCACACCTGGGTTAAAAAAAACTGTGGAAAGGCACCAAGCCCCAGGAAGCAGCCAGGGGCCTCTCCAGATGGGTGTGGGTGGTATTCAAGAGACCACACAGGAAGGGACACACAAACTAAAGCCCGCAGGAGGATGGAGGCTAACACGCTAGACAGAGGGAGGCCTCCACTGAAGGTCATGACTCCACCTGGCAGGCTGGGGAGGGCGGAGGCCCTGCAGTCTCCAAACGATTTCACGATCCCACTAAACACACAGCCAGGGCCAAATAAAGATGGCCCCAGGGTTGTTTTCAGGCTTACGATCCCAGCTCCTTATAACACAAGACGGGCCATTTGAGCATGCCTCGCTGAGCCCTGTGCAGCCCTGAGACCCACAGCCCTGGGAGCGTCCTCGAAGCACACCTCGTTATGAACAGGGCCTTCTCTATAATTGGGCTGAGATCTGATCTGAGCAAGGGCAGCATTTGTCCCTAATGCTCCAGCATGCCTCAGAGGCAGACGTGGGTCCATCTGCAGTTCCTATACCAACATCTATATGTGGACTGATTACAACAATTAATTTAATAAGGATTCTTCCACACAAACAATGTATCATTTTATTAGCAAACTCTATAAATGTCAACGGTGCAATTCATTCTTATTAATTTTCCAAAATGAAATTAACAGTAGCTGCAAACAGAACTTGCATTGCCTTCCCATTCAGCAGAGTATTGGTACCATTAATTCCCTAATACCAGGAGGCTGGCTTGTAGGGACTCAGCAGTTAACCGCGCCAATTAATTTCAATACTGGCAATGGTGACGGAGGGGGATCCAAACTCAACAACTAATTTAGGAAGGTCCTTGAACAACCGGGGCGACTTGTCCTCCGGGACCAGAAGCTTTCAAGCGTAAACACAGGGCGTGCACGAGAACGTACCGGGAGTCCGCAGTCCACTCTGCCTGGAGGAAAGAAGTTCAGGCCCCCACAGCCTGGAGGAAATGCACTCAATGCCTGATGCCTCCAAGGTCCAGGCCTCCAGCAGACCGGGGGACGGCTCACGGGCAAGAGCAGCGACGTCCTATGAAGGACGTGGACATTCACACCTGCGAAGCAGGTGACAGATGCTATGTCCCCTCGAGGACCCAGGGAAGACAGGATAGGAGCTCTACTTCTGATAAAGAAGAAAAAAGGGGTCGGAGACGGAGGCTGGGCATGGTGGTGCACACCTGTAATCCTAACAGTTGGGTATCTGAGGAAGGAGAGGGGAGAGGAGGCAGGGAAGAGAATGAGGGGAGGAAGGAAGACAGACGGAAAGGAAGGAAGGAAAGATGGAAGGGGCAATGTGCTGCTTTTTAAGGAGTTTAAGATTTCCATACAATTGTCACCTGGCACACACCCGCCCCCATTCCATCTCCCGTGTGCTTATCCTCGTTCCTCATGACAAGAAGTCTCTTGATCCATTATACTCCAAAAAGTCACCGAGTTCAGCGTGACCAGAAAATAAGTCTGCCTCTCAATCGATGCCCAATTTCCTGGGCTTAAACATGAGAGAGAGAGAGAGAGAGAGAGAGAGAGAGAGAGAGAGAGAGAGAGAGAGAGCTCCTGCCTTGCCACGTTCTAAAGCACCGTGGTCACGGTGTGCATGCATATGCATATGCGTGCGTGCATGCGTGCATGCATGCATGTGTGCATGCTTAAAACCCACCATGTTCTAGAGAACCAGGCTTGTAAATAGTTTTTTTTCTCCAACTTGGATTCAAGAAGCATGATGGCCAATAGTAGTAACCTGATAGAATCTAGAATCACCTAAGAGAAAGCCGTGTGTACACTTCTTAGAAGTTCCTATGGTAAGTTAATGAAGGAGAGAAGACAAGCCTTAACTGTGGGTGGCACCATCCCATGGGCTGGAAGCCTGGACTTGGAAAAGAAGTGAGCTGAGCGTGAGCGTTTGTCTTTCTCTGCATCCTGACTACAGCCTCATTGTGGCCCCAAGGCGTCACCCTCCTGCCACCTGCCTTCCTGGCCCGGATGAACTGTTTAACTCAGACCATGAGCTAAAAATAAGCCTTCGCTTTCTTAAGTTGGTTTTCCATCCAGTGCTTTGTCCCAGCAACAAGAAAACAAATGACTACACCCGTCGCAGGAGGGAACACTCCAAAGCCAGAACCATTGGTCCATATCTCGGGACAGATCGATGCACAGTGGTGCACAGAGTGCATCTCATCCTAATCCTGGTTCCAGCTGACGATGCTGAAGATTTTGTCCTTGTCCACGCATCACAGACTGAGAATTCCACTTCTCAGCCTCAGCCCTGCAGTAGGAGCGCTGCAGGCTTCCAAATAATATGAGTACCTGGCCCCGTCACTGCTAATAGAAACGTCCTAGCAATTGGAAGAGAGTGGCTGCAAATCTCCGACGGTTTAGCGTGAAACATATCAAAAAATAAAAAGCTTAAAAGAGTTGTGCAGGAAATAAGAAGCTGTCTTTAAAATGAGCCCCAGGTCCCACGCTCACCATCTCTCGCCTATAATCACATCATTTCTGTGCACAGGACACGGGTCAGCTACATTTTCAACAATTCTGTCCAGTCCCGGGTGGCAAGAGCAGTTAAGTGTTTGTGGCAGTTAGCGAGTTCGAGGACATTCACTGCGCACTATTTAGCCACTGCTTCTGATTTGGGAACTCTCCTTCCCAGCAATCAGGGGTAACCCGACGGTATTGACGTGTAATACACACCGAGGCCCGGGCAGTGGCTAAGTTAGTTTTCCTTTTCAAAAAGTATCTGCTACTGATGGCAGGTGGGCACCTTCCCAAAAATAAATTGCCCCCTGCCCTGCAGCTGTCTGATAAGTTTCTGAGAGATTGGCTGGAGGATGGAGCCCAGAGCCATCCTGTGAAACGCCCGACAGCTGTTGCCCGGCGTCTAAACCTCCTCATCGCGTTCACTACCTGCGCCTTGGACCAATTAAGGAGCCCTCCCCTTCACAGGCCATTGAGCACAACATGGCCCTGTCAACTCGTTACCCTGCACTGAGTGGCTGGATCCAGTAATCCACGAAAATCAATCATCTATTCTCACCATATAGAGTCGAAAAAAAAGACCCAAGAAAACTGCCGGCTGGGCCGTTACCTTGTCTTAGGGGATGTGGTTAGCCACTCTTCGTGCTTCTCAAACGTTATTAAATACGCCGCAATTTCCTGAAACAGAAAAGATAAAAAGATAATGATAACAATTAGCTCATGTTGGACCCTGAGAAGCAGAAGAAAAATAAAAAGTTGTTATTTTTTTTTCCCCTCCCCGCTGCTGTGCGTCTTGGCCGGGCTGGAACTTGGACTTTTCTAGAAAAACGTTGACCCGGGCTCAGCGTCTCTTTTGATTCTCTGATCCCCTTCCACTCAACCAGCCACACAATCACCATCAAAGCCTGGGTCTCAAAGGAGGGGTCAGTGGCAAGGACAAAAATATTTCTCTGTGGAAAGAAAACATCAGAAACCTTTGAGGTCCCAAATGCCATCCGTCAGAGGGAGGGCAGCGCGCGCCAACCACAGGGCTCCGCGTACACTCCGCGTCTCTGAAACAGGACGTCTTTCAGCTTCCTCACCAAAGAGGTGCGTCCTCTCAGCTTGACTCCCAACCCCCACCCTGGAGCCAAATCACAGAGAGACAGAGAGACTGAGAGACAGAGACAGACAGAGACGGAGACAGACAGGGAGGGGAAGAGAGAGGGTGGGGAGGCGGGGGAGAGAGAGAGCGAGCCTTTCCCACTGTTAGCTTGATCTATTGAGCAGTCTCAGAGAAGAGCTAAGTCAGCCGAGTTTCAGGCAAAGACTGAGAAAATGTGGGCACCTGAAGGTAAATTAAATATTTATAAAGACAACAACATCATCACAGATAGAAACGCTGATTTATTAATAATTTCTACAAGAAGCCAGAGAGGGAGAGAGAGAGTCACTAGCGTAAGTCATTGCCCCGTCTCTTAGGCATGACATGGCCCATTACTTCCAGATCCAAACAGATCTGCTAACATGAAATTGGCTGGGATTGTAAGTTAATTAAGGTTGGGTTGGTACACATTTCCCTTGATCTTGGTGGCAATATGACACAGAGATTGCTGCTGTGGACTGTCGAGGAAAGGCAGAGCAGGGGGCGGGCTCCCCTTCCGCTCCTGCTGCAGCCGAAGCTGCTCCGAGCTTCTCGGGGGAGAGCAGGCTGTCTGCCCAGAGGCCAGGAGCGTCCTGAACTTAGGCACAGTGGATCTGACCCCTGTGGCCAACAATGGTCCACATCCGCTTGGGGGAGAAGGAAGAGAGACACAGGTCAGTTACAGGTGAGAAATAGGACTTGCCATCCTGTGAAGACCAAGACCTTCTGTGATTGTCTTAGTCAGGGTTTTACTGCTGCGAACAGACACCATGAACAAGGCAACTCTTGTAAGGACATTTAATTGGGGCTGGCTAACAGGTTCACAGGTTCAGTCCATTAGCATCATGGCAGGAAGCATGGCAGCATTGTAGGCAGACATGGTGCTGGTGAAGAAGCTGAGAGTTCTGCATTTTGATCCAAAGGCAGTCAGGAGAGACTGCCTCCTATGCAGCTAAGAGGAGGGTCTCCAAGCCCACCCACAAAGTGATACATTTACTCCAACAAGACCACACCTACTCCAACAAGACCACACCTACTCCAACAAAACCATGCCTACTCCAAGGCCACACCCATTCCAACAAGGCCACACCCACTCCAACAAGGACACACCCACTCCAACAAGGATACACCCACCCCAACTAGGCCACACCCACTCCAACAAGGTCACACCCATTCCAATAAGGCCACACCCACTCCAACAAGAACACACCTACTGCAACAAGGACATACCTACTCCAACAAGGCCACACCTCCTAATAGTGCCACTCCCTGGGACAAACATATTCAAACCACTACAACAGTAAATGTCCATTGCCGCACATATTGGAAGCAAGAGCCCAAGCCAGTACAGCCTGGAAGACTGTGCCCTACATTAAAAGCTCAAGAAGCAGCAAGTAATGACAGCGGCAACTGCCTCTTTGTCCAGGTTCCTACCATTGATTTTTAGCTAAGGAAAGAATGAGTCCTGGTGCCTCTGACATTTGTCTCCCCTCCTTGCAAAAAGATCCTTCCGAGGGCTCTCAGCATAGGTCAATAACCCCATGCCCGGGCCAGCCCCGTTTCTCTGGTCATCCATCCTCCACTCTCCCACGGCACCTTCCTCGGTGTGCAGGATTCATCACCGTGTGTCCTAATTGCTTGTTTACTCTGGTAGTATCCCCATTGGACCATGCAAGAGTAAGGGCTGTGTCATTGCTGATACATTCACAGGACTTAATGGTGTCCTGGAGCACAGGGGGAAACCTGAAAACGTCTATTAGATGCAGGATGAGTGGGCAGATGGGTAGGTGAACAGGTGGGTGGGTAGATGGACCGAAAGGCAGATGACTAGATGGATCGGGTGGGTGGCCAGATGTTCAGGTGGATGGAAGAGCAGATGGGAGGGGGCAGGGCGATGGATACATAGATGGGGGACAGGGAGGTGATACCTAGATGGGGGGCAGGGCGATGGATACATAGATGGGCAGTCAGGTGGGTGAATAGATGGGCGGATGGTTATGTGGGTGACTGGACAGGTATGTGGGTGGATGGGGGGCAGAAGGGTGGACGCTTTGTAACTAAATATGCATTCATAAGTGAAATGTATATATGTCTGTGTGTAGTGGTACATGTGTTTGATAGTAAGTGTGTGTGTGTGTGTGTGTGTGTGTGTGTGTGTGTGAGACTGGAGATAGTTGACTTGAGACCCGAACGGCTGCAGAACTGGTTCTGGAATAAGGCTTCACGGTTACTTCACTAACTGTGTCGCCACGGAAAGGCGCTCAGTACCATTGCAAAGTGCCCACCTGCTGTAAGCAAACAGACCTGGCCTCCGGTCTGCCGAAGCCCAGCGGCCTCATCGTAACACGTGGCTTGACCCACCCAGACCTCAGAGCCCTCTGCACAGAGGAAAGCATCGCCTCCAGGGACAGTTATAAAAACGGTGGCCCTTAATTCCCAGACAGCCACGGTGTGTCCACAGACGAGAGCTTCCATGTCAAGGATTACATGTTGTGGGCTACATGTCTCGCGGCCCCTGAGGCTGTAGCAGGCGACAAGATAGTCCAGGCCACTGCTGGGCTTACCGACATCTCTCCCTAGCCGCTACCCCTGACCACCAACTCTCCCACATTCACACTTACAATGGTGGCTACGCCGGTGACAGTTGAGAGTTGCTGTTGTCAACCTTCTCAAGCAAACACTGCATCCCATTCATTTCAATAAGATGCTGAGGGCAGGCCATGGCCACCTCACACATGGTCAGCCGTGTTAGGTACCAGCTCTCTCCCATAATTTTAGCAAACTTGTTTTCCAGGGGAAGCTGCCTGGAGGTCTAGATGCCCTGTGTGCTGGCTGGTTTTAGCTCAACTCGACACAAGCGGAGTCGTTTGAGAAGAGGGAACCCCAAGTAAGAAAATGTCCCTGCTAGGTTGACCAAGGGGCAAGCCTATGGGACATTTTCTTGATGGGTGTGAGAGGGTCCAGCTCACTGTGCAGTGCCAGTCCTGGGCTGGTGGTCCTGAGCACTATAAGAGAGCAGACGGCACAAGCCACAGGGAGGGAGCGAGTCGGTAAGCAGCATTCCTCTGTGGCCTCTGCTTCAGTTCCTGCCTCCAGGTTTCTGCTGGGACGTCCCTGGGTGACGGACTTTGATATGGAACTGTAAGCGACATTAAAACTTTTCCTCTTCAAGTTGCTTAGAGCTGTGATGCTTTATCACAGCAATAGAAACCCCAGCTAAGGCACCCCAGATCCCTGCCCTAGCCAAGGATCACACCCCAGTGACTCTAAAGATGGGGTGCAGTACATACTAACACCCGTGCGTCTCTCACTCTACTCCACAGACCCAAATACCTACAGACCCATGGACCTGCGGACCCACAGACCCACAAACCCACAGACAGACCCACAGACCCGCAGACCCGCAGAGCAGCAGATCTTCACAAACGTTCTCACACCCACATCCACCACAGCCTGGCAGGGTTTCCCACTGCTGTTGTCCCCCAAAGAGGAAAACCTCTCTGGACCCTTGCTGCACTAAAGACATTGACTAAGCACCTACTGTGTGTGGGCCCAGGAATAAGAGCACAGTGAAGGCTGTATCGCACTTGAACTCACAGCCAAGGAGGAGGGAGAGACATGTCAGCCACAGAGCAGTTACAGAGCCCTGTTTCTGCAGAGTCGTGTGTTCAACTGCTGAGCCAAAGGCCATAGGCAAGCAAGAGACCAAGACATCACAGCGGTAATGAGCTTCCTTGGCAGCCGGCTGCTCCCTCTTCTTCCACCAAGGGATGTGTGTGTGTGTGTGTGTGTGTGTGTGCATATGTGTGTATACATATATATATATATATATGTGTGTGTGTGTGTGCATATGTATGTGTGTGTATATATGTGTATGGGTGTGTGTGTATGTATGTGTATGTGTGTATGGGTATGTATGTATGTGTGTATGTATATGTATGTATGTGTGTGTATGGGTGTTTGGGTGTGTGTGTATATGTGTGTGTATGTGTATATGTGTGTATATGGGTTTATGGATGTGTGTATGTGTGTATGTGTGTATGTATGGGTGTGTGTATGTGCGTGTATGTGTGTGTATGTGTATGTGTGAGTATGGGTGTATGTGTATGTCTGTGTCTGTGTCTGTGTGTATGGGGGTATGTGTGTATGTGTGTGTCTATGTGTATGGGTGTGTGTATGTGTGTATGTGCATATGTCTGTGTGTATGTGTGTATATGTGTGTGTATGGGTGTATATGGGTATGTGTGTATGTGTGTGTCTGTGTGTATGGGTGTGTGTATGTGTGTGCATGTGTGTGTATGTGTATGTGTGTGTTTGTATCTTTGTGTGTGTATGTGTGTATGTGTATGTGTGTATGGGTATGTGTGTATGTATATGTGTGTGTGTATGTGTGTGTATGGGTGTGTATGTGTGTGTATGTGGGTGTGTGTATGTGTGTGTATGTGTGTGTATGTGTGTGTATGTGTGTATGTGGGTGTGTCTGTATCTGTGTGTATGGGTGTGTGTGCATGTATGTGTCTACATCTCTGTGTGTGTCTGCATGTATGTATGCATATGCATGTATGTGTGGTCTTTCTCCCAACCTGTGACGCCTCCCACACAGCTAGGAAGAGTACCCATCTCACTTAATACCAGATTTTCTAAGCACGAAGACTAAATCCTTGCTACCCAGATCCGGCCTCTGCATGGACAAGGTGACTGGACTGACACCAGGCGCTGTCACACACTGTTGCTGGTCTCCAGACGTGCTGGCGGTGTCTGGGTCGCCTGCCTTATCCCAGTTTCAGGCTGCACAGTCTTACTAGCCTGTTGCCCTTGCCAGAGTGTGTCCCCTCCTCACTGGATGGGCAGACGTGGGTGGGTGCTGCCCTTTCAAAGCTTAGGAACTCACTGGGAAGACGGAGACACACATGCCAAGGAACCAAACACTCTCCTGGGGACAAAGGCATGCTCAGTGGCTAAGGCTGGGCAGAGAAACCGAGTTGGTTCCCAGCACCCATGTCGGGGAGCTCAGGACCGCCTCTAACTCCAGCTACAGGGACTCTGGCGCCCTCTCCAGGCCTCCACAGGCACCTGCACTCGTGTGTACATACCGGCACAACACACAGAAAGACACATCGCTAAACTCTTTAAAATTATAAAATACAGATGTAAATGCTCACAGCAGCATTATTGGTAAGAGCTGAGAAAGAGGCAGAGGCCACCCAGTCTGTAGATGGATGAATGGTTTGCAGAGGAAACATGAATGGGGGCAAAGTCCCATTCCAGAGGCTACAACACAGACATGCTGTAATGAAGGCATGAGGCTACCTGAAAGAAACTCACGACAGGACATGCGTTAAGAACGCCACTGGTGAACTACACAGAACACCCCAACCAACGGACAGAGAACCTAAATTTGCAGTGGTGGAAGATGAGGGGGTGAGGGGTGACTGGTGAGAGGAGGCGGGCTCTCCTTTTGGGGATGGTATCGATGTTAGGAAGTAGCAGGCCCGCCGGCTGCACACCAAGCGGAAGACACTAAGTGTGGCTGATGCTACAGAGCAGTGGTTCTCACGGGGGTCACCGAAGAGCATCAGAAAACAGAGATACTTACATTACGATTCATAACAGTCGCAAAATCACAGTTGTGAAGTAGCAATGCAAATAACTTTATGGCTGGGGGTCAGCACAGCATGGGGAAGTGTATTAAAGGCCCTCAGCTTAGGAAGGGTGAGAACCCCTGCACTCGGACGTA
The DNA here is from genome assembly GCA_964023405.1 of Apodemus agrarius. Classification (NCBI taxonomy): domain Eukaryota; kingdom Metazoa; phylum Chordata; class Mammalia; order Rodentia; family Muridae; genus Apodemus; species Apodemus agrarius. Next base: position 4,795,724 of record OZ030009.1, on the reverse strand, counting down.
TTTAGTTACATTGTATCCTAATTATTTTTTAAAGAGTAAGAAGAGAGCACAGGCATCCAGCTGGATGGGCCGCTGATGGAGATGCTAGCCCGCCCTGCCTGCACAGCAGACCCGGACTGAAGGGGCCATCTTGGCACATCCACAGGCTGGCTTCCTGCTACTCTCCCATCCTCAGTCATCCCAGATCCTGTGTCGACAGGAGGAAGGATGGCCCGCTGTCGGGGTGAGGGATTCATGGCAGCCTCCAAAGCAAAGACTGTCCAGCTTGCAGATTTTAAATGTTCAGTTTGTCCTTTGGATGTTCAAATAGAAAAACCACTGCCAAAATATAGTGTGTGTGTGTGGCCAGGGCAGGGGCAGCAGCCCATGGGAGATAGAAGTCAGTTTTGTGGACTTGGCTTTATACCAGCAAGGGTCCCTGCCAACAGAAAGGCAGAGGGATTGCCCCAGAGGCACGCTCTGAAGAGTGAGGGCACAGAATCGGGCAGTACAGTGTCACCCTACTACCCATCATTGGGGGTCAGCAATGTCCCCAGGCACTGAGTGAACTTCAAAGCCCATGGGGGTGGTGCGCCAGTGGGTAGGAACTAGAGGCCTGTGGGTAAGGGGGTTCTGTTGTCTAGCTTTGCGCCTACAGCCGTGTCCCACGTCACATCCAGCTCGCCATCTTTGCCCACATCTCCTTTGTGTCCTGATGGTGGTGGTGGTGGTGGTGGTGGTGGTGGTGTTGATGATGATGATGATGATGATGATGATGATGATGGCCTAGTCTCCCTGAGGAATGCCAGGCTGTCCTTCACCCCACAGTGAACTGCAGCAGCTGGAACCTGCTCTGCAATGACTGTGGAACTCTAGGACTCCCGGCACATAGCGCTTTTCTGTTGTGCAGCTCTATGTGGAGAGTCTGGGTCCCTACACAGCCAGAGAGTCCTGCAGTTCTTGAATGCAAAGGTGACTGCTGAGTAGGTAGATTCCCTGCATGGGGTTATGCAGAATTCTTTTACACACAATAAAGGCACACTGGAGCCTCCCTTGGTGCAGGGGGAAGGATGGGCTGTTGCTATGGAACACTATGCCCATGCAGGGTGCGCTAGAGAAATGCCCACCTGGGCAGCTCCCAAACAGCTTCCAGCCCGCCCTCAGGACGGGAGCCCCGCCCTCAGACTGGAGCTCCCCTCTCCAACAGTGAGTATCTATCGGCACTGTGTGCCGCCATGTGTCGTCTCGAAATTCCAAGGAGCTACGTTTTTTTTAAGGTTAAAAAAATATTTGAGAACTTTAATAATAGGTTTTATATTTTAAGCCAAGTGTATTCAAAATAGCATTTCCCTAATTTTAGAGAGCAGGAGAGCTGTCTCCTGTTCTCTATACTGTTTTCTAAAGCTGGCATGTGTTTCCACTCCCAGCCCACCTCAGCCAGGCTTGGGGCGGAGGGGAGGGCACACAAGGCTGGTATGTGGGACGGCAGCCCTAAATAGACACTGTGGGAGCCGGTGACAGACTGAACCTTCTCCTGGCAGTCAGGTGGAGTCTGGGTGGGAGAGAGGGGCCACCACCAGCAGACACTTCCATGCAGACACTGTCGCCTCTGTTCTCCTCAGCCCTGGGAATATTGGAATCCCAGAGCAGCTGAATTCAATGAGTTTATTGGTGCTGGGTCTCTCTCTAGGGGGCACCCTCCCAAAGACAGAGAAGTATGGGCAAGTGCACATGCAGACTCATGTGCATGCGCGCACACACACACACACACACACACACACACACGGTATCTGTCTCCAGTGACACAGAACAGTCCAGCCCAGAGACTACAGCTTGTCTTCCCAACAATCACACCGGAAACAGCTCTCAGAAAAAAAAGATGATTTCTGCCCAGGCACCTGACAATCCAATTCCTTTAGTCCATCTTCCAGACAGCTGCTCAATGTCAGGGAAAGAAAAGGTCTGTGGAGAGGCTATGGTGCTTCCTGTAATAAATTAAATAAGTGCCACTGTACACATGTACATGTCTGTACATGTGTGTATTTGTATATATACACACACGTGTGTAAGTATGCATGGTGTATATGTTTTGGTAGATATGTTTGAGTGTGTATAATGAGTGTATGTTTGAATAGCATATGTATGCTCATCTGTGTGTGTACACACATCTTCATGCATGCTCTGTGGTATGTGTACGCCTGGGTAGGCATGTGAATGTGGATGTTTGAGTGTGTATACGTATAGATACTTTATATGTGTTTGGGCACAAATATTTTATGTATGTTGGGTGGTATATATGTTCATGTGTGTATTTTGATATGCGTATTTGTGGGTGTGTAATTGTGTGTGTATAAACGTGTATGCATATGTGTTGGAATATGCTTGTACTATATTCTCCTGAGCCTCAGTAATAAAAAATATCTCTGTGCTCTATACAGTCTCTGCTACCTTTTGCATAGAAAAATGGGTTTTCAGCGGAGGGGTAATTTTGGAAGTTTGGTTTTTATGAGAGCGCTGTACAAGGGTTTTATCTGTGAGGACGGACGCTGAGGGGAGAAGGCAGTGCTCTCCCAGCAGCTGGCCCCAGCATCTGCTGGAGCCACAGAATGCAATTATATTACTCCCAAATGTGAAGTAAAAATATCTTGTTTCCAATACTCTTGGTTTTAAGGCTCATACTGAGCGTCCTCTGGGCATTTCGGTGGTGCCAGCTCTCCGTGCAATGTACTTTATTAGGGATGTGTGATTGTCATATTAATGACTTCTATCCAACATGTTTACAGTGCGAAAAAACTTTCCCAGAACCTGCCACTCACTGCACTTCTCCAAGAATAATTGGCCCTGATTTAAATAAATAACCACTCTGTACCCCCTTCCCAGTGGCAGGTCACCCTGAATAAAGCTGCTGGTGTCCATTTCTGGGACACAGATCCCACCGAGGTCCAGGTCCTGTCTAAGGGGTGAGCTCCCATCCCTTTTATCAACAGCTGGGCCTGTCCCCTTATCAACAGCTGGGCCATTGAGGTGATCAGGCCCAGACCCGCAGGAGATACTCTGGGTCCCCACACAAGTCAAACCAACACCCCCCTCCAACTCAAAATGGTGAGCACCCGCCAGAAGCGATGAGCATGCAGACTGGAGGCTTCTCACTCTCTGTTTCTGCACAGGGTGAGACATCTCTCCACTCAGACTGTATGACGCTGGTAGCGAAGGCGTCGTCCGGAAGATGGGTGTCTGGACGACTTCCAGGGTCCAGGGTAGCGATGGGCTCAGAATTCTTGTCTAACCGCCTGGACTTCTTCAAAGAGGAAGATTAGCATAGCCGTCCACCTGTCGTGCAGGCCTGGGAGGCCCACGTGTCCTCACAAGCAATGAGCGAGCAAAGACACTCGGAGACAGTAACTCACACCAACCGCCAGTTATGCATCCACTTGTCACTACGGTTGTTGGGTGAATTATTGAGGGCCTACTGTGCGCCAGACACCGAGCCCTAACAGTACAAAGAGAAGTGACTGCTGGTCCTTGGAAAGACAGACAGCGCTGTGCAACCCGGGGCTGTCTTGTCAAGAGCAAGTCCATGAGGACGTTCCCTTGGCAGTGTGAACGATGAACTCATGCTGAGGAGATAAAGAAGGCAGGGGTGAGCCACTTGGACAGTACGGGAGTGTGCAGGGGCTGCCAGGCAGCGGTGACGGAGACTCTGGGGCAGGAATCGGTGTGTGCACAGACAGGAAGCGAGAAGAGCAAACGCATTCGGGGAAACATCGGCAAATGCAGCAGCCGGAGTTGACAGGGTCTGGGGGAGATGAGCAGAACCCAAGCAGGAGGGTGCAGAGGCCCCAGACTGAGGAGCAATTAAAACGCCAGGCAAGTGGAGTCCCCACCACGAGAGCCAGGGGACAGGGAAGGCTTTTAAGCAGAAGAAAGATATAGGGGGTCAGGGAAGGCTTTTAAGGGGAGGGGAGACACAGAAGGAGCCATGCTCTGGAAATGTTGCTTTGATGGTGGTGGAGCAGAGGGGGGTGACGGCTGGAAGACGGTGATGACAGTCCAGGAGAGGGATGAGAGCTCGTGATCCGCAGCGGGCAGAGACGGGAACGCACACAAAGCGGATGAAAGAGGAGCCAGCGAGATGCAGAACTCAGTCGGCGGGAAAGTACCACGAGGCAGAGGGGACAGGCTGGAAGCCAGGGGCACCCACGGACAGCGAGGGCACCCACGGGCAGCCTCGTGGCTGGATCCGCAGAGTCGGGCTGGCTGGCTTTCCACGCGCTGTTCCTTTCTCCCTTCTGTCCTTTTTGATGGTTGAAGACTGGGGAGAGATTTCCAGCCTCTCTAGGAAAACAAAGCTGGACAACTATGGGTGCTCGTATGGACCTGGCTAGTACTCGGCTCTCTGTGTCCTGCCCATAGATGCTGAAGCTAGGCCCTGCAACATTTCCCCTCCTGCCAGCTCGGAAGAATGTTAGGGTTTATAAACAGGGAGCCTCAGGGAGCCAGGAAGACGGCCCCATCGGTAAAGGATTTGCCACATAGGTGTGAGAACCTCAGTTTGGTCCCCAGAACCCATGTTTAAAAGAAAAATCAAAATGTTCGACATGGTGCTGCACACTTGAAATCTCTGTGCAGAAGTGGAGTCAGGCAGATGCCTGGGCTCATGGGCCAGCCAGTCTGGCCCGCTTGGTGAGTCCCAAGCCAATGAGAGGCCCTGCCCCATTGAAAAGAAAAGGCCATCGGATGGAACATGCGGAACAATGCCCAAGGCTGTCCTCTGGCCTCCACCATGTGCGCGCGCGCGCACACACACACACACACACACACACACACACACACCAGTGGACCCACGCAATGATAGAGCGGGGAGGCACAGCTCTCTAAGGTAAGGTAGTTACTTTAGCACTGTTACCTAGACATGGAGCCCAGTGGCACCCAGGTGGCTCCGCCCGGGACCTAACCCGCCCGCCACAGGCTGCCGCAGCCAGCTCCTCCTCCACTGATGTCCTCATGCGTCACCGGCCGCTCCTGCAAATGTCAGCTCATCCTCTTGGCAGCAGCACGGTCGTTTGGAGGTCATGTGCTCCTTTCTTTAAAGGTCTGGATGACAGCCAGTGGGGTGCAGGAAGATATTCTCAATCTCTCTGGTGCCTCCCCCTTCCTCGGCCTAGAGGTCATAGCTATTCTCCTGACCATGGTACTGTGTTGACCCTTAGGCCCATCTTGTATCCCTATGAGGAGTCAGCCATCGTCTACTGGGTAGAAGGTCTATTTATCTACCTATCTATCTATCTATCTATCTATCTATCTATCATCTATCTATCTATATTTTGTCTATCGCCTATCTATCATCTACCTATCATCTATCATTTATCTATCTATCCAAAGAAAGAAAGAGGGAGAGTATTTGTGTATGTGTGTGTGTGTGTGTGTGTGTGTGTGTGTGTGTGCAGGTGCCTGTGGAAGTCAAAGGAGGATGTTGAATCCCCTGCAGCTGGAGTTACAGATGGCTATAAACTTTCCAACATTGATGCTGGAAACTAAAATCTGGCCCTCTGCAAAAGTAGCATGCACCCTTAGCCACGAGGCCATCTCTCCAGCCCTGGGTAGCATCCCTGCTCAAATAATAAATGTGTGTCTAGGTGGATCCTGGCCGACATAAGAACCGCCCACAGCTCACCATCCCACCAGTGTCCTCCATCACCCTATTTCTTAAGACAAGGCCTCTCGCTGTACCAGCAGCTGGGAGAGAGGCTGAGGCCTCCAGCGGGGACGAGACGGAGAGGAGACATGTCTTTGGGGAAATCCCAGTGGATCCCAGTGAGGCCTCTGCAGCAAGCTCCCTAAATGTCCACCAGATGGTGGTTAGAGGCCTCCAAAGGGTGTGTATCCTGCTCTGGGGCTGATGACATCTGAGTCCTCCTATACAGGCGGATAAAGAGCATTTCTTCTAGAATAGAAAGTGATAGTTACAGTCGTCAGACATCGCTCTGTGCTTCAGCTGGGATAACACAATTATAATGATGGCGCAGAATATATGTAGATCGGCTCATTGAATTAATGTGTGTGTGTGTGTGTGTGTGTGTGTGTGTGTGTGTGTGGTGTGTATGTGGCTACACATGACCATGTATGTTCACACAGTGGGAGGACGAAGTTGCCTTCTTCTCTTGGTCTCTGCCCCATTCCTTGAGACAAGGCCTCTCAGAGGCTCACTGCTCTGGGTAGCCTGGCCAGTCAGCCTGCTCCTCAGCCCTGCCTTTCCCCACCACCCTGTGCAGACACCTATAACCATGCACACTTCTGACATGGGTGCCAGGGATTTGAGTGCCGCAGGTCCTCATGCTTGGACGGGGTTTACACAGAAAGTGCTCTTATCTACTGGGCCATCTCTCTGGCCCCAAGAGTTAACTCTAGCTCATCAGCATCACTGAGGTATAATTTGCATACACTGAGATGCATCCTGCTTTATATGCAGTCGGTGAATATTAACAAATACATGATATACAAACATGAGCATTCATCTCTCTCAGCACATTCAAAATACAAAACCTTTACAGCACCATGAAAGGAGGATTTCATTGACAATAGAATTTTAGGCATATACATGCACTCATTCCATCTATCTATCTATCTGTCTATCTATCTATCATCTATCCATCTATCTATCATCTATCTATCTATCTATCTATCTATCTATGTGTACTGGCTGGTTTTGTGTGTCAACTTGACACAAGCTGGAGCTTCCCTTGAGGAAATGCCTCCATGAGATCCAGCTGTGGGGCATTTTATCAACTAGTGATCAAGGGAGAGGCCCCCTTGTGGATGGTGCCATCCCTGGGCTGGTGGTCCTGGGTTCTATAAGAGAGCAGGCTGAGCAAGCCAGGGGAAGCAAGCCAGTAAGTAACATCCCTCCATGGCCTCTGCATCAGCTCCTGCTTCCTGACCTGCTTGAGTTCCAGTCCTGACTTCCTTTGGTGATGAACAGCAGTGTGGAAATGTAAGTTAAATAAACCTTTTCCTCCCCAACTTGCTTTTTGGTCATGATGTTTTGTGCAGGAATACAATCCCTGACTAAGACACTATCTATACCTAGCTCTTCTCTTGTCTCTGTCTCTCTGTCTCTCTGTCTCTCTGTCTCTCTGTTTCTCTCTCTGTTTCTCTGTTCTCTCTCTCTCTCTCTCTCTCTCTCTCTCTCTCTCTCTCTCTCTCTCTCTCTCTCTCTCCCCATTGCTGCCCGACTTGCACAGTGGCTGATGGGAACTCTGCAGGAGGCGTCCATCTTTGACCTCTGCCGTCTGTTTTTCACCTCCTTCTGGCTGACTAAGCATTTCTCTCCATCACTGATTTGAAGCGTGCTGATTACAGAGCATCTTTCTGTGGTTTTCTTCATACTTGCTGACCTTCTTGAATTAGCAAGTTTACTGCTTTATTTGGATTTGGAAAACCATCAGCCATTACATGGTTTTATTCAATGTTGGGTTTAGAGTCTGGGACCAGGGCACATGCTAGCCATCTTCTCTAGGATTGAGCCACCAATAACCCCTGTGTCTTTAAATTAAGAGTACAAGGCTTCACTGTGGCAGATTTAAGATTCTTGTGGATCCATCTGACTCTCCTTGGGCTTATCTTTAACCTTTATAGAAGGTATGTTCTGTAGACTAGTCACCTAGAGATATTTCAGCCCAATCACTGCCATAGTTAGATATTGCCGAATGCTCAGGGTACTCAAAGAGAACTTCCCAGTCTGACAGTCAAAACCGAACACCTCAAGGGTAAGGGAGACGGTTTGATAAAGCGCTTGCTAACAAGCTCGAGGGCCTGAGTTCAATCCCTAGAACTCATATTTTAAAGTAAGCCTGGTGGTGGTGGCACAGTAGTGCTGTGAAGGTCAGAAACACAGGGCACTCTGGGGCCTTTGGCCAGCAGCTCAGTCTGCTTAGTGAGTTCCAAGCCAATAGACCCTGTCTCAAAAGGAAAAGGCCAAAACTCAAGGTTCTCTCTCTCTCTCTCTCTCTCTCTCTCTCTCTCTCTCTCTCACACACACACACACACACACACACACACACACACACACACACAGTACCATGATCACTTCCATTTCCACTCAAGCACTGAGGAATTTTCACCTGTCAGTGTCCAGCCTGTACACTTTCGCCTAAGCATCCACAGGCCAACAGACCAACCCAGGGGAACCACTGATGTTTCTAGAACAATCACTCTGCAAAGCCCATGCCTCCTTAGTACCCTGCGCAGAGATACTCTGACCACCTCAGCCTCTCTAGTCTCTGCTTCTGATCTCTGCCTCCTCCCCTGATCAGGACCTCTGCTTGGGACAGCACCCTGGACCCACGGGCTGGAAATGCAGAGCTGCATGGCTCAGTCTCTGCAGCGGCTGCAGTCTTTCCCCCAGCCCAACCGCTAAACACACGTTTTTGTGCATTTTGTCCAAATCTATCACAGCAAAGGACAAATCTAGTTCCAGTTACTTCAACAGGGCCAGCGGCAAAGGGTTCACTGTATGCTTTTACTGTGCTCCCAGGAAGGGAAGCCATCTTTGGGTAAAGAATATAGATTGCCTCGAGAAGCAGGGTTAAAACCTTGAGTGTGCCCTTGCGGTCACAGAGACAGCTTGCTGCAGGCCTATAGGGAGGAAGACAAGCTTCAGTGCCCAAAAGTGGAGCAAGAGATGGTATTGGACAGGACCCCACAGTGCCGCTGCCCCTGGGAATAACACCTGTCCATCACCCGTGCTTCCAGTGGAGGACACAGACCTGGCGGGTTCTGCTAAGGAACCAAAGAGCCTAGGAGCAGAGCTTGTGGCTTCCAGAGCCACAATGTAAACTGGAGAGGAAGCAGAAGCTCTGCTATAAGAAATCTGGCTTCTCCCTCAACCTTGGCCGGATTCTGTCTACACAGAGAGTGTCGCCAGCAGCCACACACCACCGCCTCCCACTAAGAGTGAGGGACAAGGAAACACTGTGTGAAAACAGGACACATCCATGTAGGCTTTGTGGAGTCTTCCCTTTGAGGTAAACTCTGAATTCCTGGCTAAATACATCAGAGAGAGAGAGAGAGAGAGAGAGAGAGAGAGAGAGAGAGAGATCTTCCCACCCATAATGGTTTGTTCTAGCATATTAATCAATACAGCCATTTTGAAATGGTTTGCCATTAATCAGAGAGGTCAGGAAAACCTTGATGATTGTAGACAATGACCCTGGTTCCACGGAGAGAGGCAGAAAGGGACGTCCCGTCTTCCCACCTCCAGGACAAGCAAAGCCACCTAACTCTGGGCACCTCCGTGTCCTTACAGGGCAAACAACACCAGTACTCATGACCACCCAGTCCAATAAAACTAATTTAAAAAAGAAACAGAGGCAAGCCATCTTAAAATAACATATCCAAGACACAAGCGAAAACCATTGATCAGAAGCTCCGCTCGCCCTCACAGCGGATGGCTTCACGGCCGTTCTAACACCCTATAATGGAATCCCATTATCTACAAAGGAAACTCATTCTAGAAGAGAGTTGCAAACAAAGAGAGAATCAGAGAAAGATGGCAAAGGAGTAGAGCCCCTCCACACACCTCTGCTCCTGGAGAAGGGCTGTAACACTCCAGCTGAGTCAGACACATGAGCGTGCAAAGAGGTGGCTTATTTCTGAAGTTGCAAAATTGAGCATCAAGGGAAGACACAGCCTAGGGGAATGGGGACTAGAGAGATTACCTCTCTTTTCTTAAAGATTTAGAGTGTGTGTGTGTGTGTCTCTGTGTGTGTCTGTGTGTGTGTGTGTGTGTGTGTGTGTGTGTGTGTGTGTGTGTGTGTGTCTGTGTGTGTGTGTGTGTGTGTGTGTCTGTGTGTGTGTGTGTGTGTGTGTGTGTGTGTGTGTGTACACAAGCAAGCATGCACTTGTGGTTTGGAATAGGAGTGGGGTCCCCTGGAGCTAGAGTTACAGGTGGTTGTGAGGCGCCCATTGTGGGCAAACCAAACTCTGGCACCTTACACAGGGCATCTCGCTAGAATGTAGAGTGCATTGGTTCTTTTTGTTGTTTGTTTTTGTTTTGTTTTTGGATTTGCTTTTGCTTTTTGCCTGTTCTGGCACACAGTACAGAGTGCTCTTGTCTCTACCCCACCCCGCCCCCATGCACAGCACTGAGGGTTACAGGCACATGTGTGGCATGGCTAGCTTTTCATGTGCAAGCCGGAGCCCTGAACTCAGGTCCTTGGCTTGTGCTACAAGCATTGTACCCTGCGAGCCATCTCCCCAAACCCCAGAGCCTGCTTCTTCCTTTCTGGGTGAAGGCTGGACAGATGTTGACTGTACCGAGTGAGAAAGTAGACCTGACAATTACCTTTCCAAACATTCCAGGGGAACCTGCTTTAGGAAAATAGAAGGGTTTCCACTAAACCAGGGAGCAAGGAAGATTCATTAGCAAACGCCTCAAAACCTTAATTCACACTTCAAACAAACAAGTTAATTGTGTAGCTAACAGAGTGTGACTTGATTATAGGCCACCAGTGGCCATTAATAGATGAAAGGTGTTTGGGTTTCAATAGTGTTTGAATTTCATAACCCGCCCGCACAAGGGGAGGCAGGCTTAGGCTCCTGCTCCGTTTGCTAACACCTATCATCGGGGGTCCCATGTGGCAAACAAGAACTTGGCTTTGAGCTTCTGGGAGTGAAGAACAAACAAAAAGGAGAATTCATGAATTGTAGACAGGCAATTCCTCTCTGCTGCCTTGAAGAGGGGCTGAGTTTGGTCTCAAAGACCCTAATGTATGCAGAGCGCAACCTTCCCATCTTACAACCAAATGGATGGCTGTGGTGCTGCCACAGAGAGGGATCCACAGTCAGCACATCCAGGGGACCAGATTGTAAGCAGGACACACCTTGCGGCCATGAATAAACCTGCCTCAAGGTCCCTTTGGCCGGCTGAGTCTGGACCTCCCACTCTGAGATTCTATCAGAAGGTTAACGGGAGGGGCTGGTAAGAGAGCTAGCTGGGAAAGATCCTGAAGTGCAAGTGTGGGACCTATATTCGGATCCCCAGCACCCACATAAAAATTAGGGTGCAGTAGCATGTACCTATAATCCCAGCGCCGTGAGGGTGCAGAGGGGTTGACCCTGGGCATCTCTGTCTTGTCAGTCTAGGTGAGTAACCTAGGTCAACCTCTGGCCTGTACACACACACACACACACACACACACAGGCAGCCAGAAGCACACATGCACACACTCACATGGACACACACAGGCCTCCCCACATCAACACACTCACATGGATACCCCTCACAGACCGATCTCTCTCTCTCTCTCTCTCTCTCTCTCTCTCACACACACACACACACACACACACACACACACTCACATGGACACACACAGGCACACATGCACACACAGACACACCCAAACCCACATCTACACACTCACATAAATACTACGGACCCCCCCTCTCTTTCACACACACAGAGACACACACACACACACAGAGACTCCTTTTTTAAAAGCCCCTTTCCCTCTTCCTTCACTTTCTGATAACATCAAGCAGCCAGATGAAAGATGAGAAGCCCAGGAGTACCACGGAGTGCCACACGAATCCGCACGGCTGCGGGGCACGAGCCTCAGTCAGTCAAATCCATCTTCCAGAGGACCTTGCAAGAATACAGCCCACGGAATGTCAACACCATAAAGGGGATCCTACTCTCACAAAGGGCTGTGACTGGGCAGCACTGGCAGAAGGGAGACCCGTGCGGTCTTCGGTGCTTGTTTCTGCTTTGCTTCTTGTCCTGTGTGTGTGTTTGCCTGTGTGGGGGTGAGCATGCGTGTCGGTGCATATGCACACATGTGAGCACACGTGCATGTGAGTAGAGGCCAAAACAGCTCAGGTATCATTCCTCAGAGTCCATCCAACTCGATTTTGGAGACAGCATCTACACTGGGATCTGGAGATCATCAAGTAGGCAGGGCTGTTTGGCCGCTCAGCGCTTCAGGCCATCCTGTCTCTAGCCCTGAGCACAGGTTTACACAACCCTGAGCATGGGGTTTACAGGCATACACCACCACATCTGGATTTTTTTTAATGTGTGTCTTAGAGGTAAAGCTCACGTCATCGTACTTGCAAGGCAAGCACTTCACTGACTGGGTCACACCCCCAGTCCTTTGTGTCTTTATGTGAAAATGAGTTTCTAACAAAGGGAAGCCCTCTGACCCTCCGTGTCCAAAGTGGTACTGGTCTACAAAGTCAATGTCAACGATCTGTAGCCATCCGCACCCCAGAGAGATGCCCGGACGCAAAACTCATCCTCCCTCATAAGCACTTGGAATTCCTTGGGGATCTGAGTCATGCATTTGGGGAAACACGAGCCTCTGCGACAACGTTCTTTATAAGCTTACGACCTTCGAAGGCAAGACATCTGAGTACAGGTTCTAAGGTCACTGAGATAGAAAGCCCGAAGACCAGACTTAGGCTGAAACCCCAAAATGTGACAATGAAAAGAGGCACTGTCCTCAGTCGTGAACCAGCACGGGGACTGCTGTCCGCGGTCCTGAAACCTCACGGGTGCTGCTGTCTCTGGTCCTGAACCGCCCGGTGGCGCTGTCCCCGGTCCTGAACAGCACCACGGGCAACTTCCAGGTCCTGAACCGCCATGGTGGGTGCTGTCCGCCGTGCTGAACCTTCACTGTAAGGTGCTGTCCCGGGTCCTGAATAATCACTGTGGGCTGCTGTCCCCGGTCCTGAACCAGTTCATGTGGAGTTGGGGGGGAGGTTGGCTGAGGGAGCTGTCCCTGGTCCCAAACCAACAGGGTTTTGTTTTGGTTTTTTTGGTTGGTTGGTTAGTTGGTTTTATGTTGTTATAGTTCTTGGTCCTGAACCAACACAGGGTCTTGTTGACCCTGGACCAAAACATTGCACAGGGGTGGGGAAAGAGGGAAGAGGATATGCTGTGCCTGGTTCTGAACCAACACTGTGATTTATGGGAGTCAGGTTTGCTCCTGCCTGTGACCTGGTGTGTGTGTACACACAACGCACACACCTGTGGAATGCTGTGGGAAGGCATAGCACGGCCACCACACATCCTTCTGAAATTTGGCCTCTCACTGTACCTAGAGCTGTTTTACAGCTAGGCTGACTCCAGCCATTTCCTATCTCCGCCTCCCCACAGTGCTGCGGTCACAGGCAAGCACACCCATGGTCACTCAACCTTTGTGTGGGTTCTAGGTATCTTGACTCGGGTCCTCCATGCTCCTGCAGACTGAGCCATTTCTCTGGCCCAGGGAGGCAATGCTCTTTTTCAGTAGGGGCTAACCGTATCTCGTCAAGTCAAACGGAGATGAGGAGGAAGTGACTGAGAAGAACGGAGAGGGCACATGAGTACTGCTTTCTCAGAACATCTATCCAGGCATTTCATTCCAGGTGACTATATAGACATATGTTCTGGGTCAAGACAGAAAATATATAGCTGGCTTCTTACCAAGGACAACGTATTGGAAAACTGCTTCTCTGGGCTGCAGTGGCTGCAACATGTCCTTGAACATGAAGACCCCTAACTCTGTGCTCAGAAAATGGTCAGAATGTCAGCTGTGAGGCGGTGGTAGTTGAAAACACAGGGTGTAATACAGAGAAGCTCGTAAAAAAAAAAATGGAACTGTATGCCCAGGAGAGGGAGAGATGAGGGGTGAGGAGGGGATATTGTGGGGTTTTGTATCACAGTTACCGACATCATGAGGATTTCTCCCTCCTGTTACAGTGAATAGAAGGTAGGCTTATGGCTTTATCCACAGCTCCACTGTGATTTCAGGAAGGCAGCTGTACACCGACCTGCCACGCCCAGCCCTCAGGCAGGAATGGTGCTGGCTACTAAGTGGCACAGTGATCGCGCCCTCGGTACCTCGGGCTCAGCAGTGAAGGGCTTCGGTTGAGTGGCGAGGGCACTGCTGTACACCAGCAGTGACAACTGCGCCTGTACCCAAGCTGCCGTGGGGGTTAAGTGAAGGAATTCATGCAAAGTCTCTTAAAACAAGACCTGGAACTCACTTCCGAAGCAAAACAGCTAAATATCACTACCATTTCGCCTAGCTAATAGGTTCTGATGGGAAATGGAAAATCCCACGTTACGCAATGATTTAAGAGCACTTGTGGGAGGCTGGGGGGCTGGCTCAGGTAAGAGCGCTGGCTGCTCCCCCAGAGGAACCAGATGCAATTCCTGGCACCCACACAGGAGCTCACAACCATCTGTAGCTCCACTTCCAGGGAACATGCTGCCCTCTTTTGGCCTCATGGGCACTGCACACATGCAGTACACATACATACATGCAGGCAAAACAGCCACACACATAAACATTTAAAACACTTATAGGCTGGTCAGATGGCAGAACAGCTAAAAGCATTTACTGTGCTTCCTTCTAGTTTACATGATGCCCATGTAAATGTGGAGGGATAAAAATGACTCCTCTGAACGATATACATATTCTGTGTTACCCCCATCACTTATCCACACACACACATGAGCACACACACACCACATGCACACTCGCACACACACACTCACATGCACATTCATATTCACACATACATGTGCACACATGCACACACATGTATATGCACATACCCCACATGCACACTTACACACGCACATGCACACACTCACACACAGGCACACAGACTCACACAAACATGCATATTTGCACGTTCATGCACACATACATGCATGTACATGCACACATACACACACTTGCACCACATTTTAAAACCATTGAGGAATACTTTAGCCTGTATAAGAATGTTGAAAAACACAATAAAAGTTGTATAACATAATCTCAAACATATTTTGAGGCGCTGGGGAGGCATTTTATGAGCACATTAACACTGGTCGGATTTGGGCACAAGTACTTAAATCGGTTCCATTTCTGTGCACTTTCTTCTATTTTTTTCCATTTTTCTACAATTAGCATATGTTTTATAATTAGGAGAAAACTATACTTCAAAGACTCTAACTCAAAGTTGAAATAGCTTTAATCTTGAAATGAAAATGTGCCATTCTGCAAGGCATGTACTGAGACTCGGTAGATGGCTGGGGGAGGCTGCTCCATCCCTTCAGAGCACAGCACAGGATATTTGCCGGCCCTGATATCTCTGGGACACCTCACAGATACTGAAATTGGGGATTTTTACCCAAACCTTTGATCTACGTCCCACCCAAGGGTAACACTGATAACCTTAAAAGACCCAGGATCTGGGCACTGCAACTCAGATCCCACCGCCCACCTCTCAGTCCAAAGGACAAGATGCACCAGCAAAACACACATGAAGCCAAGCACTGAGCCCCCAAGAGCCTCTTATGTAGCCTTGGCATGACTCTACAATGGAGGTGCTGGCCAGACCCACTTCACACACACCAAAGGAGAGACAGTAAGCATTTGGCCCCAGCTGGCAATGACGTGTGGGAGTTGTGGAGGCTTTGAGGGGTGGTGCCTCACGTGAGGAAGTGGCTGTGTGGTTAGTCTGCAGGCCTGACCGCCTGCACCACTTCTTGTTCATCCTATGTTCCTCGACTGTAGACATGATGCAACCGAGCCCTTGGGCTCCTGCCACCGTGCTCTCCCTACCAAGATATGCTACGCTCTTTACTTGTGACCCAGAACAGACCCTTCCTCTCTTGATGATTGCTGTGTACTTGGTCACGGCAACAAGAAGTATAACTATGCTCTGCACACAACTGAGTCTCCGAAGACCTCCCCCCTGTCTCTCTTCAGCAGGCAAAGACGACCCTAACAGTGGCTCCTCTGGTCACTCAAAAGTCACCCTGTGTCCTCTGCTTCTGTAGCATCTAGAGCAAATCCGTTCGTTCCGCCTTCAAAAATGGCGGTCGTCCAACACATCTCTGCCTGCCGCCCCTGGAGTCGAGCCAGCAGCGCCTCTCACCTGAATGGCTGCACTGTCATCCTTCCTGTTCTCCCTGTGACATCCCGGCTCCCCCAACACCAGCCCCGTCTCTCTCAAAGTCAAAAGAAAGGTCTTAACAATGACCTGCTGGTCCTGTGAGATACGGAGCTCTCCACCCCGCCACTCCTTGCTACCCTGCCCCACCCACTCTGCCCTTTGCTGCCTCCTGGTGCACCCCACTCTAGGACCCATGTCTACAATCTCATAATATGTCTGGCTCCCTTCCTGCCTTCCTTCGGGTCCTAGCTCAGGTGCCCCCTTGTTGGGAAGGCCTTCACCAACCACTGCATTAAAAAGCAACCCCTACGGCACCCTGTCCAACTGTTTTCCTATTGTCCCATAGAGGAAATGATCCCATCTGACTTTTTCTGATAGGCTGGGGACCCTGCTGTGTTTTGTTGACTGCCATTTTCTGTACTCCCCACTCCCACTGGAATACAGAGGCCCCTTTCAATCCTTGTGGGACCTCCCCAGGCCTTGGAACATTGGGTCAATATAAAAAAAATAATATCAAACAAGTGAATGAAAAAACAAACTGGATGAGAATCATTTATCTAATAAACTTTAGTACTGTGGTCCAGACTTACACCTGAGGCCTTCACAGTCCACCTGCCCCTGCCTCTGGCTACCAAGAAGCACTGCCTGAGAACCTCACAGAATCAGAGACATCAGCCACAGTCATAGAGAAAGCTATGCTGACACTCCTTGGTGCCTGAGAGTAGTCACAGAGCCAGTCTACGTGCGTACAAACACCAAGGAGGACAGAACAATAATTTGCCTCTAATCCCACCAAAGCTCGGAAGACACCATGCATAGGCCGACACAAACACATCCTCTCCACAGGAAGAACTACCACGAAGGCGGGCCCTCCTGACAGCCACAGGCCTCCTCCATCTGCACGGCTCGTTTTGGTAACGATCCCCCCCTGCACCCCTCCCCCCAGGCAGGAGGCCACGGTGTGGTGTCATCGAGGCACAGCCCAGGCTCTTTGTTTTAATTGGTCCAACGAATTCCTGATTTTCAGAGCACCCCTCACATACTTGGCTTAGAAAGTCAATCTCTCTGTGATCCAATAGGAGCCTGGAGAATAACTAAGAGAATCTCGTCTATTACATTTGTGCTTAATGGTTAGCTATTAATTGGCTTTTTCTGTGGGTGTGTAAATCATCTCAGTTTTGTTCGCTGGCATTAATGAGGGAACGGTGCTCATCAACGGTCCGCTCTCCACGTCACCTTGTAAAACCACAGCCCATGTATTTAAAAAATAAAATAAAATAGATTTATCACAATCCGAAATGCAGATAGTCATTAAAATAATAATTAAAATATAACTACAAGAACAATAAAAGTTCCATGATAACAGCCTACACCTTAATGTATATTAATTCTCTTAATGATTTACTATATACTTCTTACAGGGTCAAATCAATGTCTATGCCAAAAAAAAAAAAAATTCAATTAAACCCTTTTCACTGTATCTTTCAAGGGAGTCTATTGTCTGGTTTTGCCTCCCTACCAGGCCATTTGTCAGTTGTTCTCACCCAAGATTACAAACAGAAAGGACATGACCCATCAAGGTTGGGAGGAACACATCCCCGGCCAGCCAACCCACCCTCGCCGTCTCCTGCTCATTTTTCACTAGCGACCTTGTGGAGGGTGAAAGGGAGGCACTGCTGGGTCTACATCCCCAAGCAAACCTTTGGCCCGGACCAAACCATAACCTTCACAACCCCCCTGCCCCACTCGCTGGACCAGCCGAAGAAAGCCACGGCAAGCAACCAACCCCGGCTGGCCCAGCCCCATCCCGGAACTTCTAATACACAGACCAAGTCAGCTTGTCCTTTCCAAACTTGCCCTCCCCTGGATTGAGATTAAGGGGGGGGGGAACATGTCCCTGGTCCCTGCACCAAAGCCAGTGGCTTATCAAGCTTTTCCCTTGCCTGAGCGCGTTTACTAAAATTAGAACCCCGCAGAGACTATTTCCATGCTTGGGGAAAATGGACCGCCAGGGATGGTTTCCTAAGGCAGAGGCCAGAGGTCAGAGGTCAGAGGTTTCCCAGCCTCTTCTCTGCGCCCTCCCTGCCGTTCAGCACAGTCAGGTGATGGGCAGTGCCCAGAGCCAGCAGGAAGGCCCTAGGGCGCTTAGACTCTGGTTGGGCCGAGTGGATGGATTTAGGGTCCTCTGCTCAGCCACGCCCTCTGTCCGTGACCACTAGGGGGCAACCAGCATCCCTGTATCGGCCAATGGTCCTGGGCTCCGATGGCATCTCTAGCGAGCTTTGGGATTTGGAAGGGGGAAGAAGCTAAGTTCATGGTGACCAGCAGTGTCACACCCATTTTGCAGGCAAAGAAAACCAAGCCGTTGAATGACAGCTTACTTTGGGACCCAGCATTTAGAAAGGACGCTGAAAGAAACCCACCCGATACTGAATGCACATGCTCTCATGAACGGCTTGGAAAAGCTTCGAATTGTCTCTCTCCTGGCCCTTCCCCGCTGGCACGGCAGGGGCTCGAGTGTGTGTTGGAACAGGACCCTCTCTCTGAGAGCCCCTCGCTCTGCTGCCCCTTCTGTGCACAAGACCTCGCCTCTCAGAAGTCCCTTCTGGGTCCAGAGAACACTTGAACCTCCGGAAGTGCGTCGAAGATGGAGAGAGCTGGAAAGGGGCTATGGAGAGGGGTAGACGGAGAGGTTCTCGTTAAGCAAGGCGGCCTCATGCTGCTGCAGGGCTTTATAAGCCTCAGCTGCACGATGCTGTTTAAAATATAGGTGCAATTTGGGCCTGTGGTTAATACTGTTTAATTTTATTTTGTACTGCGAAGTATCTCCCCAAGCTGGGCCTAGGCTGATCTGAATCTTGGCTCCAGGCTTTGCTGACTTGACAAATTTGCCTCGTTAGGGGTCCCTCTGCCAGGACCCTGCGCCCATGCTGGTCCCGTGGTCTACAGCTAATGTCCAGGATCCCCTCACAGGACCCACAGTACAAAAAGAGGACACACAGCTGGCTGGTCCCCTGGGGGGGTGCGTGGAGGGGCTGGACCATGCTGCTGGCCAGAGCTCTCCACACCTCAGGCGGCAGGGTCATTCATTTGCATATTTTCAACCTCCGGTGCCTTATCTGTGTGTACACCAGGCTGTGTGCATGAGATTCGTGGTTTGGAAATTTCGGTCACATGGCCCTTGGAGGAGGCAAGGCTCCAGAAGAGAAAGCATATTTTCTATTTCTGGCTCCCCTGGTCGGAAGCAATGTGACCCTGGGTAAGCCTCTGCATGTCTCTGGTCTTATTTTTATCCCAGAGGGTCTCTGGGAAGGTTGAGTAGGGAGATTAGATCTCCCTCGGCAGAGTGAGGCGCGCAGTAGGTGCTCAGCAAACCCTTCCTGGATGGTGACAGGCTGCCCCTGTGGCCTCTGGGTCAGAGACATCCTTGTAAAATAAAAATGTTTTCAGAAGTAGGAAAAGTTTGGGCAGGCACCCGGCGTCCTTTGGGAACCAGACTGTGACAGGTGGGTGTGTTATCTTCCTTTGGATCTGTAGCTCGGAGAGGCCAAGACTGTGGCCAGCTCCGCCCCTCCCCTGCCCTGGGGCTCTAGAGCAGTAACTCCCCGCACAGGAGTCTGGCTTCCTTCTTCACTGTCAATTATATACATGAAAACACGCCAATAAATCCGCTCGGCTGGAACACCCCATAAACACTAGTATGTAAAAAGAAAGAGAAAAGAGATTTTCATGCCCAGTGTTCTGAGCAATAAGGAAGAGAGAGCGACTGCTGGTCCCTTGGCGGCCCCTGAGTGGCCAGGAGGGTCTTGTCAAGAGGTGCCCATGGCTCACTTACGAGATCTAGCAAGCCGGGTCAGTCAAATGGTGTGGAGCCATGAATTTTTCCCCACTCCAATAAAGTGCCTTTTACTTTATTTGTCCAGATTATGTAGAAATGGATTTTTCCATAAAAAGCAGAACTCGGGAGACGTGATGGATTTTCTCTGGCACCTCACGGGGCCACGTCTCTGCCTACTGCCGCCTTCCCAGCCCAACCGCGCACGCCTTGATCGGCCTGTCTTCCCTTCTGGCTGCTCATTGGCTTTCAATAATTCCTCGGAAGCCCATGGGTAGCCACTAAATTTAAACTCCTGTCCTGAAAACTCAAATTCAACTCAATAAGCACTTATTGACATCCAACCACACACAGGATATGAAGCCAGGTGTTGTGCTGCAAAGAGGAATGCGAGAGAGGAATGGCCTCCTAAGCAGGTTAGCACTGGAATATTCTCCGGTTTGAGCTCAGCGCGAGGAAACCTCAAGGACTGGCAAAGGACACACTAACGTGAGCAGAAGAATGCAGCGCCGTTGGCAAGGGGGTACTCCAGGCCACAGAACCGCAGAAATCCTAACCTGGAGCATCGTGAGGAGGAAGATAGGCTATTGCAAGCCATGAGAGGTCAGCAGATACCGCTCACCCTCAAGAACCAGAGGTTAAGGGACGGGGTGATGACTCATTGGGTAAACAGTTTACTGAACAAGCGCAGGGACCTGAGTTCTGTCTCTAGCACCCATATTAAAAAGTCAGGTATGAGGCCACATGTCTGTGCTCTCCACACAGGACAGGCAGACAGGAAGGTCTCTGCAGCTTGCTAGCCAGCCAGTCTAATCGAATTATTGAGTTCCAAGTTCCACGAGAGACCCTGTCTCACAGAAGAAGGTGAGGAGCAAGCAAGACCTCCAACACCAACCGCCGGCTTCCCTGTGCACCTGAATGTCCGCATGCACACGGAACCTGAGTCCTTCTGGCGAGAGCTAAAAATGACGCTGGGTGACCTGTGGAAGGCAGTCCCTGCCTAAGAGGACAGACGCTCTCAGGTGGTCTAGAAATATCAGGATAGCCACACGCTCAAATTAGCAAGTTTTTTTTTTTTTAAATCTGCTCCTTTCTGTGTCTTTTGCAAGAATCATGGTGACTGGCATGCAGCACACACAAATATAGGATGGGTGGATGAGGTGGATGGATGGATGGATGGATGGATGGATGGATGGATGGATGGATACCTAATTAATCCACAGTAATGGGAACGAATCCAAGTGAAACCTATAGGGTTTCAAGAAGCAAAACAAGAAGGTTGTGTTTAAGAAGAAAACACATGGTAAAGAGAATCTTGTTTTTTAGGAAGATACTGATCATAGGCAAGGGAAACATATAAGCATTCCCAGAGACACATGACCCTGTTTGGCCAATACCATTCACGGAAGAATGGCCCTGAATCTAACGAGTTTGAAGCTCAAAATGTCTACATCCCTCCTGTGAACAGTTCCAAAAACCAACGAGCCATGCAATTAGGTTTATCACAGAAACAAGCTCACTCAAGATACAAGTTTTCTGAATTCATTACCTTTCCTGTCTGTCACAGTTATCAAATACCCGACAAGAAGCTTAAGGAGAGAAGAGGTATTCCCGCTCGGGGTTTGCCAGCCACAATACCGATCCATCATGGCGGAAGGTACACAGCAGCGTTTGCATGTCAAATGTCCAGCCCAGGATCAAGTGTTTGAGTACCTGGTCCCTTGCTGATGGCAATGTTTGGGAGGTTGAATTGCTGAGAGATGGAGCTTAGATGAAATAGGTGGATATGGATGTGGACCTTGCAGTGTAACCCCTGGCCCCACTTCCTGTCCCAAGTCTGATTCCTAGCCTTCTGAAACATGACCAGGTTCCTACCCCCACAGAGGCCCTCCATGTCATCCCCACAATGGGAGACTGTGTCCCTTCAAACCACAAACCAAAATGAACCCTCCCACCCCTTTAAGTTGCTTCTTGTCAGGCCTTTGATCATACAGAAAACTGGTACCAGGAGTGGGGTTGTTGCTGTGACAGACCCGGCCATGCCTCTTGTGGATCTCTGGAATGTTTTTACAGGGGGGATACAGAAGAGTTTGGAAATGCAAAAGTGCTGTGAGCAGAGTCTGTGGGAAATTACTGTGAAAGTTCAGAAGCTTAAAACAGCGATAGAAACAAGGCAGCTCGTGGGATAAAAGGATGATTTTGGGAATCAGAACAGAGGCTATTTGTAATGCATTCTGGCAAAACCTCAGCTTTCTTTCTGGGTCTTGAAGAAGGCTGAATTCAAAAGCAGCAGACTAAGTCTTTCGTGGAGGAAATGTCAACGGCATAGCATGCAAGCTGTAGCACAGTTACTGCTCCCCACTCGTAGATTCGCGGTGACAAGAGTCAGGGAAAGGCGAGGATGTATGGGGCTGTGGGAAATGAGCGTCAACACGGTTAGAGCTCAAGACAGGGCAAATGAGGAGAGTTCAGACAGAGCAGCTGCTACTGTCAACCAAGATTAGTGCAATTAAAGAGGAATCTCAAAACCTTGTCCTGGGACAGTAAAAAACATGCCTTGAGAGAAAGACCCCAATCCGCTCACTAACAGCCTCAAGATGTGACTCATCTGAAAAGAGAGTTCCTGCACAAAGGTGACCTCTACAGCCCCCGGTTCCAGCAAGTTCACTTAGGTAAGTACTTTTTCAGGCTTGCCCATCAAGGCACAGAAAAGCAACTGCAGCTACGGTTCAAAGGGCATTGCTTACATCTCGGTCCAGTAACAGAAACTGGTATTGCCCATGTGGTACTGGTTTTTGCAGGAATGCAAGATGATGCAAGAACTTCTGAGTCCCAGTGGCTTACACTGGTATTCTAGAATGCCAGGTCAGACATGCTCTAGTATGCTGTAGACACTCTATAGTCAGATTACCTACATGGGGCTCCTGGGCAAGCATTTCACAGAGCGGTAGCGGTGGAAGCTAAGCTGCAGTAGGAATCCTGAGAAATCAGACATGTCAGAGACATAGGACACTTGTAGTGGTTTGAATATGCTTGGCCCAGAGAGTGGCACTATTAAGAGGTGTGGCCTTGTGGAAGGAAGGGTGTCACTGTAGACATGGTTAGTGAGACCCTCCTCCTAACTACATGGGAGCCAGTCTTCTCCTAGTGGACTTCAGATGAAGATGCAGAACTCTCAGCTCCTCCTGCACCATGCCTGCCTGGACTCTGCTATGCTTTCCTGTCATGATGATGATGGACAGAACCTCTGAACCTGTAAGGCAGCCCCAATTAAATGCTGTCCTTATGAGAGTTGCCTCGGTCACGGTGTCTGTTCACAGCAGTAAGACCCTAAGACAGACATACCGAGGAATGGTGCAGGCACCAAAAGGGGGTTAGCTCAAGAGAGGGGCCACATGTGCTCCGGGGAACCACGCTCGCGGGGCTGCCGAAACCCCCAGAGCCCAGAGGCTACCACCACAAGCCCCAAATGCTGGGCAATGAACTGTTGGATTTTGTGTTTACCCTGATGGATTTTGGTCTTATGTTGACTGGATAATTCCTTACTAGTCCCCATTCCCTCTTTTGGAGTGGGCCTGTTTACTTTACACCGTTATATATTGGGAGCATGTAACTTTAAAAAATAAATTATAGGGGATTACAGTAAAGAAATTGCCTGGGGTCTCAGAAGAGACGTCGGACTTTTAAACAGTGCTGAAACCGTTAGGTCCACGGAGACTTTTGACATTGGCGTGATTGCGGTTTTTCATTATGAAATGGCTGGGAGCCCGTGGGAGCGAGGGGAGGAATGTCACGCCTTGGATAGAAAACGCCCCACCGGCTCATGGGCTTGAATAGTTGGTCCCCAGCCACTGCCGCCACTTTCAGAGGTTGTGGAACCTTTGGCAAGGGGAAGCCACATAGAATGGATCTCTGGGCCTGAGACCTAAGGTCCACATCCTACTCACACACCCAGGGCTTCTCTACTTCCTGATCACCTGCAGCATGAGCGGGAGTGAAGTTACCACGTCTTATCCACCAGGACTAGCTGTATGCCCTCAAACTAGAAGACCAAATGACCCTCTCCCCCATGAAGTTACTTCCTGAAGGATGGACAAAGCACAGGAGCCTTCCGGTCTCGGGAGGGGCTCCCGGGGAGCAGAGCTAGCTTCTGCCTCTGTGTGGTATGCATCTCTCCTCACCTGTTCGACTGTGTTCTGGCTCTCCACAGAACAACCCTCATCTCTTCCTTCCTGTCTCCACTCAAAGACTCTTCCTCTTCAGGGGCCCCACTCGATTCTCCCTCCCCTGCACTGTGCCTCAGTCCCCTTCCCTTTGCTGTAAAGCTCTTCTCAGCAATAACCTTATCTTCATGTTTGTTTGGTGAATGCCTACAGCCCTAGCAATGTGTGTCACGCAAGCCGCCCTTGGATGAGCTGGTGCTACAGGGCGTGGCGACCCTAGGTGTGATTGGATTAAGCAATCCAATCACAAAAGAGTAGCTTCCACCACCATCGTAAATCAGATCCTTGTGACTCGTATCCATCTCGAGTCAGATGTCCCTATGGCTGAGGGTCAGATGGAGTGACTCTGCATGTCTACTGCTTAATGTTGGCTTTCTCCAAGGGAGAGACCAGCTCCAACATCTGGCCATCCGCCCTTGGCGCAAGCTCTACAAAACCCGCCAGAAATGTAGGCGTCGGCCGAGCCTCTTCATTTGTAGTGGTGACTGGAGCTCTGTAGCAGAGGAAAGCGCGCTTATTCAGGCACCCAGCAAGTGTGACCTCCATGTAGCCAATCAAAATGTTTCTCAAAGGCCGTACCTGCCCACCTCGTGCTAAGCTGTACGGCTTACTTATCCTTAGCAATGTTTGTGCTTCTTCCTCCTCTAAGGCTACTGGGGCTGGCTCAGGTGAGACACTGAGGTGGGAGAAAGCCGTGGTGATTCTGTCCTCTCGGGCTGGAGCCCCCAGAGCAGAGGTGGATAAAAGGGAGGGGGACGAGATGGCACCTAGACCAGCGAGTGGCAAGAGGCGAGGCAGCACCTGCGTGTGGGCGGGGCTTGGATCATGGCCCCTGATCCTCCACTGCCATCTTCTCCCCCTTTCGCTCACCTCAAACCACTGGATGCCCTCTTCACTCTTTGCTCCTCTTTCAGTTCCGCCCTATCCCAGCTCCTAAGCACAAGCCCTTTCGAGCGTGAGCTGCTGCTCTGCGGACCTACCTCTAGGACAGCCCCCGACTGCATCTCTATTAGGAGTACCAACACCGCCTCGTGCTGGGCACATCTAAATCCACGTTCTCATTTCCTTCCTCAATCCCCTGTCTCCCCAGGCCTCACCTGCTCAGTATGTAGCAGCACTGATCACGCATGTTAGGACTCTAGAAATGCCATGGTTTCCGCTGCTGAAGACATCTCAAAGTTGTCTACTCCTGCCATCCTCTCTGCTGGACCCTGGCCTGCGGCTGCTGTGTTTCCTTAGACAAGAGCAGTCACTGCCCAGTCGGTGCTCAGACTATATCCCAACTCACCCCATCCCGCTGCCAGAGATCCAGACCCCAGAAGCCAACCACTGTCCAGACTCCCACACTGTCTCGGTCAGGGTTTCTATTCCTGAACAAAACATTGAGACCAAGAAGCAAGTTGGGGAGGACAGGGTTTATTCAGCTTACACTTCCACACTGCTATTCATCACCAAAGGAAGTCAGGACTGGAACTCAAGCAGATCAGGAAGCAGGAGCTGATGCAGAGGCCATGGAGGGATGTTCCTTACTGGCTTGCTTCCCCTGGCTTGCTCAGCCCCCTCTCTTATAGAACCCAGGACTACCAGCCCAGGGGTGGCACCACCCACAAGGGGCCCTCCCCCTTGATCACTAATTGAGAAAATGCCCCACAGCTGGATCTCATGGAGGGATTTCCTCACTGGAAGCTTCTTTCTCTGTGATAACTCCAGCCTGTGTCGAGTTGATACACAAAACCAGCCAGTACAGACACCTTCCTACTATACCTGGCTGGCGCGTCTGTTGCCTCTCTTGGCATCTGGCACCATTTCTATGATTTCTGGGTTTCTCACCCAAGGCATGGCATCCCTTACTTCTCCTTTCTTTCTCCGCACCACCCCCATAACACACAGACACACACAGACACACACACACACAGAGACACACACACATACACGTGTGCACATACACACTCATACATGCACACACACATACACGCACACACATCTACACACACAGACACACACACAGACACATACATGCACACACACAGACACACACACAGACACACACTTTTCATCTGCTTCTCCTCTAAGATGCTTTCCTGGTCCTCCACAAACCAACCTTCACACCCTCCTCTCCAGCTCCACTCTGGAGGAGGATTCCTCTTCCTCGGGGCCAGCCCCAGACAAGCACTCACCCCGTTTCCCGCCCACACTGCTCCTGAGAGTCGTTTTATCTGCTTCACGGTGCTTTGACACGGACAAAATTACCTTGGGTATTTATTTTCGGGCTGGTGAAGAGTGAACTGGGTCTCCCTACGTTGGAGCTCTAACACCTAATGTGATAGTGTTTGGAGATGGGATTTCTCTGGGAGGTCACGATGAGGCGGGGAGGGGGCTCTTGTGATGAGATTCGTAACTTTATTGGGGAGAGGGAGAGAGGGAGGAGTAACACGTCCCTCTCCCCCCAATCCTGGTTAGCTATAATTATCAACTTTGCACAGCCTAGAGTTCTCTGAGAGAATCCTCTCCTGAAGAATTGCCTAAATCAGACGGGCCTGTGGGCATGGCTGTGGGGAACAGTCGTGATTATCAATTGATACAGGAGGCCCCTCCACTGCAGACAGCACTGTCCCAGGCAGGCGATCTGTGAGTGAGCCAGCACGCAGCATCCTCCGTGCTTTCTAGTTGACTTCCTACCCTGACTTGGGCCATGACCCGGAAGTATAAGCTGACATAAACCCTTTCCTCCCCAGGTTGCTTTTGGTCAGAGTGCCTTCACGCAGAGCTAGAACACCTCCCCCATGTGATGACTCAAAGTAAAAGCAGCTATCATCCACGACGAAGGCCTTCGCCAGGAAGAGCACAATCAGCCAGAACCTTGGCCCTGACCTTCCCAGGCCCATCGCTGAGAGAAATCAATGTCTATTGTTCACACGCACACACTCCAGTCTGCGATGCTTTGTCGGAGTAGTGGCGGGCAGGGACCAGTGCGCCGCCTTACCTTCTGACTTGTCTTCCCCTCCCTGCCACACTAGAACATACACTACAGGATACAGAAAATGCCATTGTGATTCCAGAGGCAGAAGGATGCTCCACACGGCTGCAAACCGGTTCCCACCGCACAGCGGTGACTTAGCTGCGCATGCGCACGAGCACAGGCCGGCTCATAGTCTAGGTCCCAATGCAAGCAGTAGAGCCGGGAGCTCATGCGGACACCAAACAGCTTCAAAACCTAAATGTGAGGGGAGGAATAACACTATCTTTTAAGAAATCTTTTTTTCTAAGAGTTGGAAGTTTCCATCTGTGAGATGATCTCTCTGCCTGCCTCCCATCTGCAATACAGCTAAGCCGAAGTTTTCTGGGGTGCACCCAGCAGAACATCCCCTCCAAAATAAAGGATTGGGGATGGGGGTGGGGTGAGGTCTACTACCCAACAAGCTGTGCCACACCTGGTACCCCCAAACTGTGTGGGTGGATGCCGTAGAGCCCATAGCCCATCCCTCGTCCCTGCAGCAACGCTAAGCCAGTTTGAAATAATCGTGTTAAGATGAGCTCACGGCTCAAATTTAGCATGACTGTGTCCTAGGTCACTTGAGTCAGGGAAACCACGGATGGCAGTCACCTAAGGATGGAGGGAGAGGCTAGGGGGGGCACAGCTGTAAGCCAAGACTGGATAGCTCAGATGGCCCATGAAGCTAGGCTAGTGAGCACGTGCTCGCCGCCCCGCAGAATGGGAACAGGCCCCACTCAAGAGCCTGACCAGAGCAAAGGTGTGATCAACACTTGTTTGAGCCAAACTCTTCCGGGCAAAGACAGAAGGGGAAGGCTGAGGGGCTTCCCAGACTGTTGCATCAACACGCGAGCCAAATGAACCCGGCGCCTGGACGGTCTGTCCGCTCAGATGGCGAGTCTGTCAGATCTCACGGCGGAGACCTTGGAGAGCTCGGAGATAAATCGAGAGGGAATCAAGGGGGCGAGGGAAGCAGGAGGCTTCGAGCAGCAAGTGGTGCTGTCCAGGCCGGTGTCCTGCAAAGCGGGATGCAGGCAGTTCCAGCATAAAAGGATCTTTGTGGCTCTGCTCTCGGGCAGGCCGGGGTTCTGCCTGCTCCTGGGGAGTCGGAACCTGAGTCCCCGAAGATTTCCATGCGGGAGGATAAGACACCATGAAACTCTCTGCAGTCCATGGCTCTTGCACTGCACTGGTGAAATGTGAAGTTAGGAGCAAGGGGACAGGACAGTAGTGATCTGCCCCAAGACCCCTGGGCCTAACCCCAGGTCTGCGCAGGAAAGGGACTGCCCTGCGACCCCTGTCTGTGTGAGGCAGGAGACTCCTGTAATGAACTTACTGTGCCCCTTCCCCTTTATCTGTTGACTTCCTGAAGCCTGGGATGGCCAAATATGACTGCATTGGAGAGAGGGTGAGACCCCAAAGAGATAAGAAAATGAGTGTGACCCAACAGGACTGCTGCCTTGTAAGAGGCTGAGACCCAGAGGGACACCAAGATATGTACATGGAAGACGGGCCTTATAAAGAAACAGTGTAGCAGGGTGGTGGTGGCGCACGCCTTTAATTCCAGCACTTGGGAGGCAGAGGCAGGCAGATTTCTGAATTTGAGGCCAGCCTGGTCTACAGAGTGAGTTCCAGGACAGCCGGAGCTACACAGAGAAACCCTGTCTTGAAAAACAAAACAAAACAAAACAAAAAGAAACAGTGTGAAGACACCATGAATAAGGTCTTAGAAGAAGCCAGGTCGGCAGACACTTTTATATTGTCTTCTGAGACCCACCTGGCTCTCGGGACTTAGCTGTGGCTGAACCGCCAGGCTCACACAGCCCCTCCAGAGGAGAACCTGACAATATAAAGGCTCCTATCATATAAACGTCCACTAAATACACAGGAGCGCCGCAGAGGCCGTGTATAAGAAAGCTAAAAGACAAGCTGCAGGGTCCTGGGGACTGGCCTGGGGGTGGATGTCGCCGCGCGTCGCAGGTCTATGACTGGCTCACGTCCTGGTTCCAGCCGGTTTGCTGTTTTACTTGAGCCTCGGGCTGCTCCTCTCTAAAGTAAAGCAATAATAGCAACTGCTTCTTAGCATTGTGTGAGATTCAGATCTGATTATAGCTTTACAGCATGAAAGTAAGTGCCCAGCACAATAAAAGGCTCAATTAATACCGCCCAGTATATTCTATTTTCAATGCTTTTTCAACGCAAGTGAGCTACTCTGGTTGCTTCGGGCTTAAGAAGGGGAGAGAATTTCCTCAAAGAAGAAAAGCAAAAAAAAAAAAAAAAAAAAAAAAGGTACTGAGTTGTGGATAGCCGAATAGCCCTGGACGTGTATCTTGATCCTGGGAGGGGCTGCAGATGAGGAGTTGCCCTTGTGAACCTTCTCCCCACCTTAACTTTTCAAATAAAGGCTTGAGCCAGTGATCAGGCAGGAGGAAGGAGGAGGGGCTGAGGGTTTGGGGGAGGAGAAAAGGATGGGGGAGGAGCTACTGAGGATCTAAGGCAAGGGGAGGAGCCACAGAGGGTAGACGGGGGAAGTGGGAGGAGCTACGAGGGATCAACATCGACGCAGAGGACGCAGAGAGAGAAGCTGGTGGCCCAGAGAAACTGCCAGTTATATGAGATAACATAGATGGGAATAGAATAGTGTAGTGGGAGATCCGCCCAATCTAGGCGTATAGCTTGTGTTGTTATTGATTGAGTTGAGATTTCTTTTACTCAGTAATTGGGTTGGAACCCAGGTTCCTCCATATTAATGCAGTAAGCACTTTACCTATTGGTACATTCTTGGAGTTGTTGGATTTTTCAAAACTGCTTCTCATCCTCCCATGGTGGTTGGCGCAGAGCAGGGAGTCCTAGCTGCCATGTTCAGTCCTAGAACCTGGGCAAAGGATCCCTGGGTCCAGGTGCCACCATGGGGGATGGGGGCGTGGCCTTCAGTGGTCCTACTTGGGCGACACCAGAGAGCATCTACCTCTCTGTCCGCTGAGCACCGCTCCTTGTTCTTCAGTTATCATCATGCTGCGCACATACTCCAGGGTGTCACTCCACATAGCACGACCATGTTAGTGTCTGCCACGGCTCTCTGAGCAGTAGCAACGACGGGTGCCAACTGCTTCTATCCAGCCTGAGCCTGGTTCTGCGGGAAGACCTGCAGGGAGCCACGAACAAAGTACACAGGGTTTCTCCACTTTCTACCCTAAAGAGATCACGTCTGAGACAAACCCAGGAACACATCCATGGAAACACTGGGACAAGGGCTTCCTGGCCCAAGGCGCAAAGCCATACCAAGGACATCTGGGTTTCTTCAGAGGACAATTCGGCTCTGATGCAGCAGACACGGAGGCATGGCTGGGTCTGGGGAAAGGCCCCACACAGCCCAAGCTCAATACCTATCTGAGGGAAAGGAGAGGAGGGCACAGGTTCCCACTCACCTGGGCACAAGTCCTAGAAGTGACAGTGGCCCAGGTGTCCTCTGCGACCACTGGATGAGGAGGAAATGCCCATGACTGAAGCAGGCTTTGTCTGGGGCAGATGATGTCGTCGGACCCATCCGCTAGGAAGGACAGTTCCCTTGCTTGCTCCATCACCTGCTATTAACCTGCTTCTGGGGTCCCGGGGTTCCCACAGAGAGGACAACATTGTTTGGAAGGATCTCTCCTCACCCAGCCAGCACTGATTTGGACCCATCCCAGCTGGGAGGGAAGGCTCTATCTGGAGCTGATGGAGAATGACCACCTGTAGACCAGAGCACCCACCAAGCTAAGCCCTTCCCTGGCTCGCTCTGTCTATCTATCTATCTATCTATCTATCTATCTATCTATCTATCTATCCATCCATCCATCCATCTATCCACCCATCCATCCATCTATCTATCTACCCATCCATCCATCCATCCATCATCCATCCATCCATCCATCCATCCATCTATCTATCTATCTATCCAACCATCCATCCATCTATCTATCTATCCACCTATCCATCCATCTATCCATCTATCAATCTATCTATCTATGTTTCTCTATCTCTGTCTCTCTGCCTCTCTCTGCCTCTGTCTTGGTCTGTCTGTCTTTCCCTCTCTCCTTTTTTCCCTCTCTCCCCCTCTCCCTCTCTCTTTTCCCTTCTCTCCCTCCCTCTCACTCCCCCCCTCTCTTTCTTGATGTGAGACCACCAACTACAGGACAAAGGGAGAGCCTCCTGTGTAACACATGCTCGGCCCTGCACACTCGCAGATCTGCACACCCCTTGCCCTCTGTGGGGTCTCAGTCTCATGGGGCAGACGGATGCCTTCCTGTTCATCTCCAAAGTCCTCGAATCCAAAGTCTCCAGTCCCACTGGACAGTCACCTGGATTTCAGCAAGATCCACCAACACTCTAAGACCTGCCGAGTCTACTGCACATAAGGCTGTCATGACGCTCACTTTTTTTCTCCTGCTTATATACCTGTGAAGTTGACTTTTAAAAACACGTTGTTCTGACTGTGATACAAGCTCTTCCAAAGATGCGTTCCCTAGGATGGCTCCCGCTGAATCAGTCAGTGTGTCTGACAGTTTACACACTGCAGCGGGCCAGGCTGGGACCAGGGGATCCCCTCCCAGGTGTATTTCCTAGATGAGAGACATAAGACAGGACTGGGGCTGCACCTGTCACCCAGAGCGACCGCCTTCTGTTAAGAATCTTGGATTGCAAAGACGGAAAGGCGCACACCTCAGTCCCAGGTAGAAGAGCAGAGCGCCGGGACCTGCTCTTTCAGCCCTGATCCCTAGACTGGACTCTGCATATATGAGCCCACACTCTGGTCATAGGAGGAGACTGGTGTAGAAG
Source organism: Apodemus agrarius (assembly GCA_964023405.1). Lineage (NCBI taxonomy): Eukaryota > Metazoa > Chordata > Mammalia > Rodentia > Muridae > Apodemus > Apodemus agrarius. The sequence goes on along the minus strand of OZ030009.1, from coordinate 4,763,947 downwards.
CGAAGCAAGGTAAGCCTTTGAGATGGAGCAAGGGAGTTGGCGATGCTGGCACTGGTGCAGAGGCCAGAGCCCCGCCCTAGTGCCCGAGCCCCGCCCTCATGGGAGTGCTTCGGCTGTGTTCCCCTGTCAGTGCGTCCTTAAACCTGGCACTCTGCTGTGTTTGTTCTGTGCTGCTATTCTAACAGAGCACGATTGTTATCTTCAAAAAGAAAATGAACCAGGGCTTGGTGGATGACTTACTCAGTGACGAGCCTGGAGACCTGAGCTCGGCTTCAACAACACCCATGTTTAAAAGCCAGACATGGGGTTCCAAGGCACCCAGAAGCCCAACACTGGTGAGGTGGAAATGGGAGAACCCCAGGAACTCATTGGCCAGTAAGTCTAACCAAACCTGAGAACTCCAAGTTTCATGAGAGATTCTGTCTCAAAAGAAAAAGTATAAAGCAATAAAGGACAGCTGATATTAACCTCAGGCATACACACACACATGCTCACACATGCAAGCATGTGATGCGCACACACAATAGAGGAAGACAGCATATTAAACTCAGGCTTCCACACACATGTGCATGCACACATATATGCACACATACACACGTGCTCACACATGCATGTGGTGTACATGTACACACACACATGCATGCACATGCACAAGCACACATACACATACAAGCATGCAATATGCATACACAGTAGAGGAAGACAGCTAATATTAACCTCTAGCTTTCACACACACACACATACATATAAGCAATGTGCATACACACACACATAAACACAGACACACAATACCCCAAAAATAAGAGTAAGAAGTATTAACAAATAAAAATGGCTAGAAAAGAAATAAGTCCAAAATGATTTTCAGGTGAGCCACACAGTCAGGCCCTGATAGGTCCTGATAGCTCAGATCCCGGTCCCCATTCCCACTGGTGGCAGTGTCTCCTAACGGCACATCGCTATTGGAGCGGCTCAGAATAAATTATTGGAACCATGCCTGTAAATACTCAAAAGCACTGTGCCAACATCAAAAGCACCTGTAAAGCTGTGTACATGCATGTGAAATGTGGTTCATATGGCTGACACCAGGGTGAGGAAAATCCTCTGATGTGTCAGCTCGAGATGGCACTGTCACCTCTGGGCTTTGGGGACCAGCTGTGCAGCCTTTGGCAGCTATGCTGGGGATGGCCCCAGAAGAGAATCATAGTAAGACTTCCAAAAGTCTACAAGTCAAGCAGACACTGAGGAGGGGAAGGACAGGAACCTCACAGAAGGAACAGCCCACCTTGGGCAAAAGAGCAGTGGACAGAAAGACCCGCTCGGGGAGGCTGCTGAGCCCGGAAGTCCTGCCAGCCTGCAATCGGGGCTGAGACAGAAGGAGGGCAGCATCTCTGAGTGCCTGGCCGAGCTTAGTCTGGTGCTGTAGAGTGAGCAGGGCCTGAGGCCTGCAGGCCTAGCCAGAGGAACAGGCTCTTGCCCTGGGGCGCTGCTGTAGTCCCCAAGGGACAGACACGCCCAGGTAAAGGGAGCTGGGATTCTCAGGATGCTCCCCACCCCATTTCCAGGACACTATAGCATAGAAAAGGCTTAACAAATGGCCACCGGTAAGCTCATTATGACCAGACGGCAGCTCTCGCCAAGTGCCTACTGTGTGTGAGAATTCGGAAAGTCCCTTCTCATGTGTTCTTTCATTTGTTCCCAGGACCAAGCGTGCAAGACATCATGAGGTCTCAGATCGCTAAGTCACCCCGGAGCCCCTGAGACGCAGGACACGTATTCTTTCCTTTGTCTTCAGAGAATCTTAAGTGGCTCCAAGTTGCTACAGAACCAAGGATAACCTTGAACTCCTGGACCTCCTCTGTCCCTCTCCTGAACACCGAGAGTACAGACTCGTGCCTCTACACCTGACTTATGTGCTGCTGAGGACGGAACCCAGGATGGAATCACATGGGCTAGGCAAGTCTCTACCAACTGAGCTACACTCCCCTTCCCAGTGTGGACATACTTAATGACATCATTAAAAAAGAAAAGTATGTGGCTCTTATTCTGGGGTTTTGCTTTAAACAGTAGGAGGTACCAGTTACTACAAAATGCTGACCACATGTTGTCACCAACCCTTTGAGCAACTCACAGGGCAGGCACTGTTACTGTCCCATTCTGCAGATGGCAACACTTGTTCATAGAGCCGGGCATTGAAGTGCAGACCAACCTGAGTCTAAACCTATGCCTCACCTGTTTTCCTCATCACCTCCGTGGTTGGAAAGACTGACCCCTTCTAACCTGTCTCTACAGACCCTGACTGCTGGTGTAGGACACAGAGCAGAACACATGGGAGGGAGAGGCCCAGTTCTTCAGACTCTTGTGGGTCCAACACAGCCCAAGCTGCAGCTGGCAAATTGGCTCTGACAAACATCAGAAAAAAAAAAAAAGCAAAGAAATAAGCCAGGGTGGAATACACATGCTTCGTGCACAGGGAAGTCCTGAGACCCTGGGCCACCCTCCTGTCACCTGCAGCGTGCATACTCATAAGCCCAACAAGGATTCCCAGGAGTGGCCCATCCATCCATCCCAAGGAAGAGGTTGGCTGTCCCCAGTGGGAGATGCCCACCAGCCAGCAGGAGAGTTGTGGGTCCCCATGTCCCTACTCACTGGGGTAAACTTGGGGGTCTCCCCTCAGGAACTCGACTGCGCACCTCAGGAGGCTGCCGCTCGTGCAGTCAGCTTGTCAGCCTTGAGGAAGTAAAGGACGGTCTGTAGCAGGAATCGACGGCGAGCAGAGAGACCACCACCAAGGCCTCGCCGCAGCGAGAATGGGAATGATAGTGTGCTGGTTGGCATTAACTGGCAACCTGACACAGGTGATCCCTGAATCACGTAGGGAGAGTCTCAGTGAGGGACTGTCTACCTCGGATTGGCCTTTGAGCATGCCTGTGGAAATGACAAGCGGAGGACAGGCACGTGATCATATCTGCATTCGTTCTCTCTCTGCTCTTTGCCGCGCCTACGATGTGGCCGGATCCCGTAAGATCCTGCCACTGTGACTCCCCCACAGTGATGAGCCGTAACCTTGAACTGTGAGCTGAAATAAACCCTTTTCTCCTAAGCTGCTTTTTACCAGGGTATTTTTATCACAGCAACAGTGATGAGCCTAGAACAGGTAGGGCGAGCCCATGCATTCATTCATTCATTCATCATTCCATCATCCATAAATGTGTGCTGAACACCAACTATACACCACCGTCCTCTGGGAGGTGCTGACCTGACAGGCAAACAGGTGAGAGCCCCACCTACAGTAGCGAGGCAGAAACACACGTGCCTGGGGAAGTAATGGTTGTAAGCCCTGGGAAATGGTGAAGAGACCTGTGTCCTAGGAACGGAGTGAGCCAGCCGATGTGGGGAGGCCAGCAAGGGACCCACGTGCCAGGGACCTCAGCTTTTGCTCTGAGGAAAGAGGCAGCAGCAGGAAGACTGGGTCAAAGATTGTCTAAAGAGAGCCGTGTGGGTGTGAGCCAGGGCTCAATCCACAATGTCTTCTGGGCGGCTCTGTCAAGAATGGACCAGGAAGAAGGCTGCTGCACCGTGGCGTCCTGGCTGAACCCGAGGGGGTAGCAGTGTGGGAGTGAGCACAGAGCCCGCCTTCAGGGAGGTCTTACTATAACAGAAGTCAGGGTGGAGGGGAGCTGACTGCAGTGCAGGCAGAGACTGATGGGAGAAGACCCTGCAGAGAAGAAGAGGCGGGCAAGGAAACAGGCAGCTCTGGGGAAGAGGGACAGGATGGCCGCCCTGGGGTGGGATCAGGCACAGGAGACAAGCCAGGTCTACTAGCAACAGGCAGCCAATACTTCCAGCAGGCCTGCAAATGCTCTCTCTCTCTCTCTCTCTCTCTCTCTCTCTCTCTCTCTCTCTCTCTGTCTAGATAAATAGATATGAGTAGATCTAGACAGATAGGTATCTATATATGTATATATAGAGAGAGATAAAGAGCATCTATATATAGATGAGATATAGGCAGACAGACAGATGATACATACATACATACATGCATACATAAATGAATAGATGATTAGATAGATATATGCATACATAAATACATACATTCATAGATAGATACATACATAGATACATAGATACATAGAGATACATAGATACATACATAGATACACAGATAGATTGATACATGCATACATACATACATACATACATACATAGCACTGGAGCCAGGAAGTCAGCCCTGCAGCTGATCTTTTCCTGATCTCCCAGTGGCTCTTTCACTCCACAGGCTTTCACAGATATTTCCTCAGGGTGGGTTCCCTGGTTGTACCCCAACACTGCATCCCTTCTGTACTGTTGCGTGAAGGACTTCCTGGCCTCCAGCAGCACATGCTCCTATTCGGGCTTAATCAAACGCTGCCCTTCTCCAGGAAGGCAGAGGGTCCTCTGCTGCTTCCTATATTGCAGGTGCCTAGAACAGTGCCTGCCACACCGTGAGCCATTAAATGCCGCTAGGAGGAATACAACCAATCTTATTGGCTATTGGTTCATCTTTTGAAGACAGGACATGGAAGAGCCCCAGAGGCCCACCCGGATCTGTCACATTCCCTAGGACAGAAGACTTATGTAAAGGTGTGGACGAGCTGACTGCCAGGCTCCTCCAGCAGCCTCCAGCTCTGTTTCCTCCTTGGGCTAGCCCAAGGAGCAGCTCTGCCTCCAGCTTGGGGGTATGCTGACCTCAGAAGCAAGCAGGTTCTCCTGCTTGTGACTCATACAGTTCTAGGGGTCTTCCACGTGGGCTGTGACGTCAGAGCCATGGATCCGCTTGTGTGAGGACCCGCAGGCTTAGAGGAGCGCATCTCAGAAGCCAAAGATGATGTTTGGTCCCGATGCTAGTTATCTGATACTCAAGAACATTTCCCTCTTGCAGCCCCAGGGTAGCTCCCTGCTAATGACCTTCCTTGTGTCAGCCTGCAACTGGGGAGACGCGGTTCATCTGCAACTTTAATTCTGAACTAATTCCTAAAAAGCTACAAGAGCTTCGCACCGCAGGCCACGGGGGCCTAGGAGAGCGTCAGACGGTCAGCGAATGGTGCCGAACGCCCTTGTGAAGGCCTGCTCACAGCTGGCCGCCCGCCACAGCAACCGGATGAAGCTCGGATTCCGGTGCCTGAGTGTGGGAGTGACATTAGCAGCACACTGTGCTGTGGAGCCAACCCCTGACTCCAGAGCAGCTCAGAGAGGAGCGGGGAAGGAACAGAGGCAGAAGAGGTGCTCAGAGGCAGGGGAGCATGCTGGGACGCTCACCGAGGTGTGCTGCAGCATGCTGGGACGCTCACAGAGCTGTGCTGCATTCAGAGAGAGCCCTCAGAGAGAGGCCCCGCTGCGGCGTCCACAGGCAAAGGCTTCTGGAAGCTGGACCCATCTCATCCAGGTAGCAAAACCAAAGGCGAGACTCTCCCCACCCCTTCCCAAGGAAGCCCACGCTTGGGCCAGAAACAAGCCAGTGGCAATGCACCCTAGGTCGATTTCCCAGAAATAGAAACCCCTGACACTCTTCACTTAACGAGTTCCAGGCTTGTCTTACTCTTAACTGTGTGTGTGTGTGTGTGTGTGTGTGTGTGTGTGTGTGTGTGAGGGGTGCATGCACACACATGCACAGGTGCCCATTGAGTCCACGCAAGAGCACTAGATGGCCTGGAGCTGGAGTTATATGACATTTTGAGCTGCCTGGTGGCTTTGGTACCGGGAACCGCCAAGTCATCTCTACAGCCGCCAAACTTAATTCTATTTAAAATATAAATTTTATTAAAACTTTACTGATTTATCATCTAAATGATGAAATTGGCACTTAGACTACAAAGAAGTCCCTCGTATATTAAAAAGCTAGTGAAAATATTTAAGCCGCTCTCAAAAGGAAGCAAGGGCGTGAGCTTGCACATGTGGGGTTTTAAAGATTTATTCTTAGTCATGTGTAGGTGTGTGTGTGTCTGTGTATGTGTGTGTGTGTGTGTGTGTGTGTACCAGCGTGTGTGGGTGCAGCCTGTGTATGTGTAGCCTGTGTGTATGTATACCAGCATGTGTGTTTGCAGCCTGAGCGCATATGTGTGTGTGTGTATACCAGCGTGTGTGGGTGCAGCCTGTGTGTGTGTGTGTGTGAATGTCACACATGCAAGGGTGGGTGGCCACAGAGGCCAGCAGATGGTGGTGGAGCCTCTGAACTGGACTTACAGGCAGATGTGGGCTGCCCAGTGTGAGGGCCGGCAGACAAGTCTCAGTTACAGTAAATGTTCTTAACCACCAGTGCCTCAGCGTGGTTTCATTACATCTAGAAACTGGACAAGCTGTCAGCTTTGGACACACTCGCTTCTGTCTTTTCCTTCTCCGCTGCTCCGTAAAAGTCTTTCTTCTCAGCCGGGCGGTGGTGGCACACACCTTTAATCCCAGCACTTGGGAGGCAGAGGCAGGCAGATCTCTGAGTTCGAGGCCACGAGGCCAGCCTGGTCTACAGAGTGAGTTCCAGGGCAGCCAGGGCTACACAGAAAAACCCTGTCTTGAAAAACCAAAAAAAAAAAAAAAAAAAAAGTTTTTCCTCTCAACTATAAGTTGGGATTAGTACAACCTTTCTACAAATCCATACTTGATATTATTAAATGTTTAAGGTGCAGTGGTTAAGCACTAGCTACACACATGAGGCCTTAGGTTCAAATCCAGCCAGAAAGAAAAAGAAAATGAAAAGAGAGGGAGAGGAGGAAGGAAGGAAAGAAAGAAAGAGACAGAGAAAGAGAAACAAAGAGAAAAAAGAAAGGCATTCTTGCAACTAACTCTTAATTGATTAATTGCATCTAAGGTAAAACTGACTGAAGGCTTAGCTCACTGGTAGAGGATTTGGCATTAACTCTTGATTATATTTTAGTTTTCAATGCTTCCTGCTGTGACCAACCTGCATCCCGGTGTCTTCTCTTACCTTAGAGTGACCCAGCCCCCCTTCTCTGCCACATTCAAAAACTCCTTGTCACAATAATTAATCAGTTCTCTCCCTTGAGCAATTATATTCAAATTACCTTCGCCCGCGGTGGCGCTGAGTCCCGGTCAGCAATAGAGCACATCTCGATCCCCCCACCCTTAGACAGGAAGTCCTCACCCTGCAGTGCCTCCTGCCCTCCTGGCTTCTGTGTTCCGGGCCCACACAAAGGTTGCACAGTTATGACCCAGAGTTTTCCCTGCTCTTAGGATGGCCAGCCTGTGAGAATTCACCACCAGTTAAACAGGGCAGGCTGACCAAGGAGGCCTAGCTCCCAACTGCCTTTGCCTGCAGTGAGCCTCTCAGGTCACGGAGCACTACCCAAACCCAGTGTTCCTCAGTTAGTGTCCTGGGCATGTCTATGCTGTCTCTGAGAAGGCCGTGCCGAATCCTCCCCCGCCTCCCTCCTAACTGCTCTGGAAACTCTCCCTCCACGCACAGGGGTCACAGGGCACAGCTCCGACGTCAACTCATTCCGTGCACAGGTATCCGGATCTGCGAATGCGTGTGACACGGCTGCCCTTGCCGTTTTCCTGGTCTCACTGATAGGAGCCATGGCCACTTGAAGCTGATCTTTCAACAAGGACATCCCCAAGTGCCTCTGAGGCCTCCGCAGGAGGGCAGCTATTTCAAGTCCTAAATCTCTTTCTTTGTCAAGGAAAACTAGAACAAGCCACCTGGCGATAGAAACACTGGGTTTTGTACAGTGACAAGAGCTCTGCTGCCAGGGAGGCCGGGGGCGTGGCTGGGTGGCACTTGAGCGGATCTCCTGCTGGGCTGACACTCACTATTGCCCAGCGAGTGGAGGCTCTGGACTTAACAAGAGCTTTGCTCTCTAATCCTCATGATCTGTACAGGAGAGCGGCAACAGGAACCTGGGAGCCGGAGAAAAGGAGCTGCAGAGCTGAGACACAGACCCACCGGACAACAGCTCCTAGCGCCAGTTTTGTGCCCCAGGACCCCTAAGCAACTGCATGGAGTGGAAGGAAGAAGGAGATGGCGACAGAGGGTGGGTGCTACATAGCTATGTCCTTCAAGTGGAACCAGCAACATTTTCTCCTGGGGTCAAGCAGGAGGTGTGTACGTCTCAAAAAAGTACTTGTCAGCCGGGTAGTGGTGGTGCACACCTTTAATCCCAGCACTTTGGAGGCAGAGGCAGCGGATTTCTGAGTTTGAGGCTAGCCTGGTCTACAGTGTGAGTTCCAGTACAGCCAGGGCTGCACAGAGAAACCCTGTCTCAGGGGGAAAAAAAGTACTTGTCACGGTTTGAATATGCTTGGCCTAGGGAGTGGCACTATATGGAGGTATGGTCTTATTAGAGTGGGTGTGGCCTTCTTGGAGTGGGTGTGGCCTTGCTGGAGTAGGTATGTCACTGTGGACTACCTCCTCCTAGCTGCCTGGAAGTCAGTCTTCCACTAGCAGCCTTCAGATGAAGATGGAGAACTCTCAGCTCCTCCTGCACCATGCCTGCCTGGATGCTTCCATGTTCCCGCCTTAATGATAATGGACTGAACCTCTGAACCTGTAAGCCAGCCCCAGTTAAATGTTGTCCTTATGAGAGCTGCCTTGGTCATGGTGTCTGTTCGCAGCAGTAAAACCCTAACTGAGACAGTACTCAAAACTAACAAGATTCAGGATAAACTAAGGATTCAGGAAACTCCTGAGAGTTACCAGATTCACAAGGCCTGTCTCCAAGGTTACAAAGGCCGTAACAGTCCTGGGGAGAGGAGACTCGAAGCCAGCAGCTGCCATGCAGCCTCCATACACCCCCTGGCTTACGAGGTTGGACTGGAGTGGAATCGTTCCTTTGGTCTACGGATGGAGCTGTATCTGGGGTAAAGAGACACATCTCCCCAGGGAGGGAGAAGAGACAGGTGGTGTAAGAGAGGGGGAAGGGGAAAACAGGTGCATACAAGATGGACGCCATCTTTCAAGGCTCTGAGGAGCCAGCTGTCTCACACAGGATCCCTTGTCCCTCCCACACCTTTAGACATTCAGTCCTGACTTCTTCAGACCATGGTCAAACAACCTTCTCTGCCGTTTAGCTGCCTCACGCTGATGGGAGAACACAGCACCCCTCCCCCACCTCCCAGACACCATGCAGCTTGTGGCTGTAATCTCAACTGTCCCCTCTCTCGTCCCAGTGATAGCAAACAGAGTACTTGCTTCTTCCCCATGCGACACTGTATGTTTCACGGGAGGGACCTGCTCCCCGTGGTCATTCAGGGTTCAGAGCTGCTATGGCTCCAGGAGGACACATTGTAAACCCTAGGGCTCCGGTTCTATTCGCAATGACCCAAGGAAGATACATTGTAACCGCTGATGCAGATGCTGACCTGACCTGAGGCTGCTGAGGGCTATCCCAGCTCCTGCTGAGTCACTCACCCCTCACCTCCAACTTCAGATGGGTCAGGGAGGCGCAGTTCCCTCCCCTTGACCAACAGCAGGAACAGAGCTGGGCAGCACTCCGGGACAACCATGCCACATTAGGCGCTATCTGAAGTCTGGAAGAAAGGCATTCCTTATGTATTTTTAGATGCAGAAATTAAGGCTCAAGGGCACGAAACGCATGTATCAAAGACAGTGGTCCAATAAGCAAGGAGCGCAAGCACTCAGAACAGGACAAATCTGTCTGTCCCACACTCTCTCCCCTGGGAAATGAGTCACTTCCTCCTCTCCGGGACAGACCTGAGTTCTTCAAAGGAACCAGAGGCTTCTGGGTCTGGCCAGCAGAGTCAGGTGCTCAAAACTGTCTGCAGAGTGAGTGTGTCGACTCTACCCTGGGGACACATGAGTCAGGACGGGATGTTTCAGCCTTTCCGCACCAGCATGGGGCTCTGCCAATACCAGAGCCAGAACCACTCGACATCAGTGGGATCTGCTGGCTGGAGAACCTGGGTCCACTCGGGGGCTCTCTGGGGATATAGGATGGTCTTAAGTCTCACCTCGCTTCTGCTCTGGAATGTGCTCAGTTGCAAACAAGCTAGCCAGAAAGATCTGGAAAGTTGTAAACAAATGTCCTCCGGTTTTTTCATCAGCGCAGGCTTAGCCACGCTGCCCTAGAGCTTATTAAATAAAGTAAATTAGGTCTCAATTATTTGCTTGCACACCAGGCAGGAAAAAATGAAATTTTCAATTTAAAAGTAATATTGCTATTAATATGCAGGAGCGGGTCTGAAATTGGACTCTGCGCCTTCCTGCTGAGAGGGGTCAGGGGAGAAAGGCTCTCGCAGAGCGGGGCTCCTCCCCGCCACGCACCTGCTGGACGAGCCCCAGGGCTGTCCAGGGTAGGAGGCACATGCGCGGCTGGAAAAGCAGCTAGGAAAGGGGCAGTATCATTAAACCACTCCATTTCATCCCCTGTGATTTTCCTCAGCTGTGACAATCTCATCGCCAGGACCCTGATTAACAAGGCCTTCATTATCAAGAAAATCTAAATGGGCGCATTCCAGTGCCAGAATCTGCAGTTTTTAATGGAAAGACATCTAGAAAGGGGGAAGTGTGTGCTTAGCACTTATCAGCCTCACATTCAGAGAGCAGCTCCCCCAGGCCATCTGCAGCACCGAAGAGATTCCGCCAACTCCCCACCCTGCCCAGGTGATGATCTGGGCTCCACCTGAGCTCCGGAAGCCAAGTTGGTATCCTTGGTCTTCTTCGGATCTCTCTTTCCAGAAACTGTTCTTCCTCGAGGGTTTTGATGGGCATATATCGAGTCTAATGGAATAGAAATAACCTTTCTAGGGTAGAGAGGGTTAAAGATCTGGAAGGTGACCCGGAAATAGCCTAATGATAAGCGGATGGGGCGCCAAGTGAGGGGTGCTGGCTGGTTCCATTCTAGCGAGGGCAGGATAAGCAAGCAGGATGATGCTTCGAGCCACTGACAGGGAGGTGGAGCCAGGGACGGCCAGGGACCTTTTGGGGACAGGTTGGTCAGCTCTGGATCTCTCAGAGGGGTGATGTCATGCAAGGCACACTTAAATGGTCCAAACTTCAGTTGAAACATGGACGAGCGTTGGTACTGGGCTCTTCTGGTCCTTCTGGAGATGAAAACATTGAGCGCATGAGTATTTGTTTTATATGTGGCACGTGCGAAAAAGAAAGACAATTCCATATGGAAGACTTGGGTGGAGGACCACATTTCTCAGGGCCTCTGGGGAGACATTAGCATCAAGGATAATTTGCTTCCAGAGGATTCCAGCGTCAACACGGGAAACCTTCACATGGATGGGTGTGGAGAGGCTAGTGTGTGTGTGTGTGTGTGTGTGTGTGTGTATGCCATATGTATGTGAACATGTGTGTACCCATGTACATAATATTGAACCTGTGTGAGTGTGTCTGTGTGTGTATGTGTGTGTTTGTATGAGTATGTGTGTGTCTGTGTGAGTGTGTATATATGTATGGATATGTATATTATGTGTATATGTGTGTGTGCATATGTATGTGTATGTGTGAGTGTGTATATGTGTGAGTGTGTATGTGTGTGTATGTGTGCATGTGTGTGAGTATGTGTATGCATATGTGTATGTGTGTATGTGTGTGTCTATGAATGTGTGTGTGTGTATGTGTGTATGTGTGTGTCTATGAATGTGTGTATGTGTGTATATATGTGTGTATGTGTATGTGTGTATGTATGTGTCTGTGAATGTGTATGTATGTATGTGTATGTGTATGCATGTATGTGTGTATGTGTGTGTGTCTATGAATGTGTGTATGTGTGTATATATGTGTGTATGTGTGTGTGTGTGTATGTATGTGTCTGTGAATGTGTGTGTATGTATGTGTGTATGTGTATGCGTGTATGTGTGTATGTGTGTGTGTCTATGAATGTGTATGTGTGTATATATGTGTGTATGTATATGTGTGTGTATGTATGTGTGTCTGTGAATGTGTGTGTGTATGTGTGTATGTGTATGCATGTATGTATGTGTGTGTGTGTGTGTGTGTGTGTGTGTATGTGGGAGGGCCAGAGGACAACCTCCAGTGTTGTTCCTCATGAGTAGCCAGCCCCCTTGTATTTTGAGATGAGGTCTCTCCCACTGGGACAGGAGGCTCACTAGCAAACCTGTCTCCACATCTACAGCATGGAATTGTGAATGTCCATGGTGACAATGGCCTTTTTGTGTGGATGCTAGAGGTCAAACTCAGGTCCCCAATGCATGTGGACAGGCTAAGCCACCTCCCCAGCTGTTTCTGTGTGTGCTGCTGGGGACAGAACCCAGTGCCTTGTCACACTAGGCAAACACCGAACCTTTGAGCTGTTCACCCAGCCCTGCAGGCTTTCACTGAATCAGTGATGACTGTGGAAGGAGACATGGCAGGCTGATGGGAAGGGGGGTGGAGGGGAGATGCTGGAGAAAGGAAATGAGGACTGTTGAGAGGGAAGATGCCACCCCAGGTGGGCTCAAGAGGATGATGACATGCAGGAATACGCTCCTCTCCAGAGCAGCTGAAGAGCTGACACCCCTGAGGGCCGGGGAGAGCGGGGCTTCCTCCCTCTGCTCAGTCAGGCTCCAAATGCCAGGTCTTCAAGGTCAGAGAGGACTGGCTCTTCTTCCAGGGCCTGCCACCAGATCTGCGAGGAAGGTCCTATCCTCACTCACCCGCTAACCACACCTATATCTTCCCCAGTTCAGAGCCTGAGCGCCTTCTGAGCCACCACCATCCTGCCTTCTGCTGTCAGTCACTCAGGACATATACTGGAGTGGCCAGAAGCTCAAGTCTGCCCCTACCATGTCTCCCTGACCAGTCAGACGGAACCCCTACAGCCAGTCCGCCATGAATGCACAAGTGCAGCAGTCGCAGCCCGCGTGGCCCACGCTCTGCGGACCCTGTGAGGTTCCACAGGAAAGCAGCACTGAGGCCGAGGGCTGCGTTTCTCCTATACATCAGCCCCCGGCCTCCTCCACCAGCAGCCTGAACCGTCCCTGAGGATCCAGGGAGTTCATTTACCTTCCCCGAGTCCCATACATCCTCCAAACACTTCCAGGAACGTCTGTGTGCGCCTGCATCCAGCCTGCTCTCTGCGCTGCCTGTCACCTTGCAGATGTCATGCTCCTGGAATGTCACTGCGGGTGACACGGAAGGGAGCCGACGCAGGAGAAGGCTCCTGCTCACAGCAGCTCCAGCTGGCAGCCCCAAGTATTTGCTAAGTAAAAAGCTACCAAACCTCTTACCTCCGGAGTCCCAAAGTCTCCTGCCAGCCACCCACAGAGATGGGGGGGGGAGAAGAGAAGAGAAGAGAAGAGAAGAGAAGAGAAGAGAAGAGAAGAGAAGAGAAAAGAAAAGAAAAGAAAAGAAAAGAAAAGAAAAGAAAAGAAAAGAAAAGAAAAGACTTTCCCTGGAAGGACCCTCCTCCAGGAGCCACTGCTAAGAAAGACACATGTTTCCTAGCCTCCACAACACAGGGAAGATGGCCAAAGAAACAGGAAGGGCCATGTCTGAGAAGATGAAGAAGTTACTCTGAGAAGGTATAAATGTTTGTCATCACCTCTCAACACACATGCACACACACAAACACACACATACATGCACACACATGCACACACGTACACACACACACACACACATACACACCGGTCATAACTCTGGCAGTTAACCCTTTCCTCCCCCAGGAGCCAGGCACTATGATTTTATGCACCGTTAACCGCTGAGCCTCTTTGTCATAGGGGAACACATGGGGGGAGCCAAATCGATGACACGCTCACCCTAAAGCTGCTACAAGAAAGGGACTTGTGAATACAGCCCTCTGTGTGTAACAGCTGAGAGTGGCCCTAAGGCATCAGGAGCCCGTCACACCCTGGGATCTTTACGAGGGACCATGGGAGTCAAATGTCCCCTAAGAGGGTTCATTTCCTGGCTCTGCCCAGCTATGCACCTGGTGGACCTCCCACACATGGGAAGGAGTCCGGCCGGGGCTGAGGTCCTTGTGCGTGAGCTATCCACGTCACTAAGAAGGTTGTGGAGGGGATTCTGTTCCGATTTCCCCATTTCCCGATTTCCCTTCCGATTTCCCTTTGCTTTCTTAAGGCAGCTGACTCAGACTCCGGACACCTGTGTTCCACCTTGTTACAGTGACCTCTGGTGGTCATGAGTCAGGCATTGCATAAGTTCTAGCGACTGGGTAACACATGCCTGGAGGGCTTCTGGGATATTCTGAGCAGAAGAGCAGGGAAGGGGGCGTTCAGGAGTGGCTGGCGGACAGGAGAAGGCTGGCCATCCTCTGACCCTGAGTAACCCAGTCAGGCTTTCGGACCATGCCCCAGGCTCTGGGGGCCAGCCTGCAGCCATGCCTCAGCTATTGCTGCCCCTCCCCCCACCAGCTGGTAGCCTCTCCATGCCAGGCATAGAGGGCACAGGGTCCGGGAGGTCTGGAAAGGAGACCTGTTCAGGGGAACAGAGGGCTTCTAGAAGGTTTGAGATCTCATCTCTGCCCCAAGTCCTGCTCCTCCACCACCTCTGGAGCTCCTGAGGTAAGTTGGGGGACTGCACGCAAGGCCCGCACCAAGGGGAATGCCAGGTGGGGCTGCTGGTACAGACCACCCAGGCTAAGAGGCCGCAGCTTCCGCTCGGCACCTCCAGAAGTTCCTCTTTACACTTGTCACTGCCACTGTGACGGATTCTCACAAGACCCCCTGCAGTTTCTGGTTGGGGAGCCGCTTGGCCTCACTGTTTGGAATCCAAAGACGGGATCACTCTCCTGGCATTCTTGGAGGCTCCGAATGCATGGAGGGCATCAATATTGGCTCAATTTTTCCCTTCTCTCTGAGAAGACGTCAGCAAACCTTCCTGCCGAGGATGGTACAAGGATCATTAAAAGGAAAATGTCCATGGTAATTGCGCCTTTATGCATATTCCTTCACTCCGAGGTTCTGTAACACAATAAAGCCTCCACTCCCCCAGAACTGTCTCTTCAGCATGTTCTCGCATTATGCTTAATTTCATAAGAGTTTCTCGGCCCCGCATAACGACACAGCTCAATGCAAAATCAGATATAAATCTAGCTTAAGAGACTCTCAGCAGGAATTTCATCTAAAACTGTAAATGTTAAAAGATTCTGGCTCTGATTTATGTTATGTTGTGTTCAAAGAGAGCTCTTAGCCAGCCGCCTTAGGCTACGGGGGCTCCTGGGACTGCAGCATCTCTGCCCTGGTGTCCCCAGGTTGGACTCTCTCCCCCTTGTGGCTAAGAAGCAACTTCGAGGTCACTTCCTTACTTCCCCAAACAGCAGAACACATCGCACAGGGTCCTCCACGTCATTCTCCTGCTGTCCCCAACTCTATGAAAAGTGGGAGGGGGTCAGAAGGAGAACCCCGAGTTGGGATGATGGTGTGCATCATACCGGGTCACAATCCCGACTCTCAGATTCCTGAGTGCACTGTAAACCCCAGCCAATGATGACGTCCATGTCTGGCTAGGTCCTAGACAGGGCACTTGAGATGCTGGCTGTAAATCCCCAGTAAAAGGAATGAATCTGGAGGAGGCATCCATCTATTGTCTGATGGTATTTAAGATGTTTTTAATATGCAGATTATTTACAGAGCGGGCTCCTACGGCTCCAAAGTGAGCATTACAGTCCGTCATGTAAAACCGTATCTGGGCGATTTTATTACAGCCTATCGCGCCGCACAACACACTCAGACAACGCATAATACACAAATTATTTACATCGGGAAAACATCGCTGTGGCCCCGGCATTCCACTTCCAACAAAAGACAACACCACGGCAGTAGATTACGCTGAAATATGCTGGCCAGCTTCTGAAACTTCCAGCTTTATGTTCTAGGACGCTAAATGCCAAAAAAATAAAAAATATGAATTCTCACAGTTAGGGTTTGGCGGGCGCTCAGCATGTCTAAAAATGAGCTTCGTGGGTAGAGCTACCATGAGCCCAGAGCCCCCCAACCAAAAAAAAAGGCACCCCAAATAAGTCAGTGTTCTGCAATTGTAAAATCCATGTATTTAAAGAAGATTGAGGTTTCTGAGCCTTATGATGGTACTTAACATATTTAAAAATATGCACTGCAAAGCTCTCAAAGTTCCTGAATTCATCCATAAAAAAAAAAAAAAAATGGCTTGCCACTTCTAATGGACTCCACCCAACTTGGAGCAGAATCTGTGGGGTACACGCCCCCAGAAAAAAAGGCATTGAAATGACTTGTCTC
This sequence comes from Apodemus agrarius, assembly GCA_964023405.1. Taxonomy (NCBI): domain Eukaryota; kingdom Metazoa; phylum Chordata; class Mammalia; order Rodentia; family Muridae; genus Apodemus; species Apodemus agrarius. Next base: position 4,747,774 of record OZ030009.1, on the reverse strand, counting down.
CATATCTTTCCAGGAAAGTGCATTAAATATAGATATGCTCTCACCCCCACCCGCTCTAGGCTGCCCATTTTCCTCCCACACCCCACAGCCCACGAAAACGAGGAGAAAATTAGCAAGCCTGTTTAAGCTCTTGGATACCTGATGGCGCTGGATCCGAGGGCCCAGGCTTTGTGCCTCCTAGAACATTTTGTCTCAGGCTTCGACGCCATTCCATCAGCCAGGCTGACACATGCCAATTAGTTCTGAGCGATGCACAGTGCTCCCACCCCACATACCTGCCCGTCCTCCAAACGTCTCCCATTTGTTTCCCAATATGCCCTTAGAGGAGACGACTGGTGACAGTTCAGCGGCAGGAAGTGCTACTTAATTCAGAGCCCTCATGCCCAGATACCAGGCGGGCCCACTTCTGACCCCTCTGCTACATGAAAAGCGGGAGTAGCTTGGACATTTTGTATCTTTATAGATGCAGCAAAAGTTTCTAGAACTCTTCCAAAAGATGAAGATGGAAAGAAAGAGGAGAGGACCAGAGAAGGAAGGAAAAGAAACAGAAGAGGAGGGGGCGGCCAAAGAGGCTCAGACCTGCAGTCGGCTGCAAAGTACAATTCTCACAAAACAGTAGGAACTAAAATCAGGAGCCAGGCCTGCTCCAGACTGATCCCAGGCATCTTCTGCCATGGTCCGCATAGGTGAGCGTCTTCACCGACTGTAGAAGAGGACAGCTGTATCATTACAAAAGCTGGAGCCGTCTGAAGCCCTGTGCACGCAAGTCACTCTCTGGGGTGTGCTGTGCCTGCATGCAGACAGATTTGAGAGGGAGCTGAGTACCCGGGATAAACTGTCGAAACTTCCCCTGGTAACTGTGGAAGCTGGTTGACGGCACACTGGGTTTGTTATGGGGGGGAAGAAAACCTGAACTGTATTATACAACTGAAACCGAAATGACCTACTTGCAGATTGAAGTCACAAAATACTAATTCTTCCCTTAATATCTCATTGTTTCGTGTCAACGTGTGTGTGGCTTTTTGTCGTATTTTTATTTTTTTAGTTTTTTATATCTGCACTAGGTGCCAGCATCCGCTAACCCGCTCCACCCCAATGGGCATTTAAGATACCTTGTAGTAGTGACTGCACCTTAAACGGCACCTCGAAGTGTGTCTCCAAAGGCGCAGAATGGTCCCACTTCTCAGGCCCTTAGGAGACTTGACTTACTTGGGTTTCAAGTTTAGCTTTTGTTTTCATTGGCTGGCTGAGACAATGGCTTTCATTGGCTGGCTGAGACAATGGCTTTCATTGGCTGACTGAGACAAGGGCTTTCATTGGCTGGCTCGTTTGGCAGGCTGCTGGCAGACAGGTCAGTGAGCTTCAAGGATCATCTTCATCCTCCCCCTCACCACCACCACCACCACCACCACCACCACCCACCCCCACACACACCCTGTGCTGAGATTACAAACCATTGCCAGTCTCTGGACTTTTAAATGTAGATTCTGAAAATAAGAACTGTACTGAACTAGCATCTCCCGAGCCTTCCCAAGAAACCATAACCGGAAGTAGGAGCCTGACTCCAAAGCTAATCACTTTGTTTGATTGGTTGGGGAATTTTGTGTGCATTTGATTTCTTTTTCTTTTTTCCTTTCTTTCTTTCTTTCTTTCTTTCTTTCTTTCTTTTTTTTTTTTTCTTTTTTTTTTTTTTTGTTTTGTTTTGTTTTTTAAGACAGGGTTTCTCTGTGTAGCCCTGGCTGTCCTGGAACTCACTCTGTAGACCAGGCTGGCCTCGAACTCAGAAATCCGCCTGCCTCTGCCTCCCAAGTGCTGGGATTAAAGGCATGCACCACCACCACCCGGCTTGATTTCTTTTTCTTTCTTGGGGTAATGTTTGATTGGTGTTTGTTTGTTTACAAGGTCTTATGTAGCTGTGGCTGACTTTGAACTCCTCATCTTCCTGACTTCCCAAGCACAGGGACTATAGGTATGTGCCACCAAGCACCAAACTGGCTGAGAAGAGAAACTCTTGATGCTGGCCGTGTCTGCCTCTGCAGTGTACGGTTCCATTTTGGAAGAGCTATGAGAAGAGTCTCACTAGGAATGGTGTTGTTGTTGCTGTTGCTGCTGCTGCTGCTGCTGTTGCTGCTGCTGCTGCTGTTGCTGCTGCTGCTACTGCTGCTGCTGCTGCTGCTGCTGCTGCTGCTACTGCTGCTGCTGATGTTACCCTTTTAGGAGTTTGTTTTTTACTTACAATTATGTGTGTGCTGTGCGCATGTGTGCACATGGAAATGCGCCATCAGATTCCCCTGGAGTTACAGATAGCTATGAACCATCTGATGTGGGTGCTAAGAACTCAACGAGGATCCTCTCAAAAAGCAAATCATCTCTCCTGCCCCTTTTCTGTCAACGTCAATGGAACCAGCGGCCCCGCCCCCTTCCCGCTTGCTGTGTATATTATATACTTCAGCATCAGCAGTCAATGATCCGAACGGGTAAAATGCCCTTAAAATTGTGTTAGCAGTTTTTCATATTTGTATGCCTTCCTGTTTAGGAGTGTGGTTTTGTCTTTTAGGTTTTTTGAAGAAAATGGCCCACACTGTACTTCAGGCTTACCTGAAATTCACTATGTGCCCAAAGTCATGGCAATCCTCCTGCCTCAGATTCCCCAGATGCTGTGATTACAAGTATATACCACCATGCCCGGTAGAGCTGATCATTTTGACCATCATGATTATAGAGTGTGACAACAAGACCAACCCACATGTCCCTGCCCCACAGCTTTTGAGATTCGCCATATTCCCCCAGGCTGCGTTGGTTTTAAATTTGTCTAAAATAAAGAAAGTCCTCCCCAAGTGCCTTGAAGACTAATACTCAGACAGCACCACAGCTGGGTTTGCAGGGCAGGGAGGCCACACTCCCTAAACAGGCCCAGGAGAAGCCGGTCTGCTCCTCACACCACCCTCTCCTGCATATCCACCTGCCTCTGCAGCAAGGGCCTCTGGGCCCTTCACAGAGGCTGCTCTGACAAACACCGGCCTGTCGTCCCAGATGTGTTCAAACCATCTAAGTATTCCGCACCCATTTTTCTTTATCAGACAGCTGCAAACGGGAAAGGCTGAATGGGCACGTAAGTATATCATCTTTCTTTACATCACCTACGCAATTAATTCAAGTAAATCTTTAGGCAATGCTTGATGCATCTGAGGACCTTATTAGCGACAGCCTCCAAGGTTTTCTTGTTTTATTACCTAAAACATTAGGAAAGGTTCCACTCTCAGGGTAATTAAGAAGCCTTCCAGCAGCAGCAGGGCACGGCAGAGGCAAATGACAGAGTCCTCCAGGAAATAAGGCCTCTAAGAGGCTGCAGGCCCTGGATGCACCAGCTCATCACACACAACCTTAAGGTCCCCAAACCACTGCATCTCTGTTGCCATAGCAACGAAGGGAAAGTCCCTAAGAGTAGTGACTCGCTCTTAGCAGCAACACAGCCAGCCTTGCTAGAATGAAACGGGTCCAGGGAGCTGAATGAGAAGTCTGGGGAGAGGAAAGCATCTTACATGCAGACGGCACAGAGAAGACACAGGCCCCAAGTCCCAGACATCAGGTTCCAGGCTTGACAGCTGACTGACTATGTGACATTGGGCAAGTTACACAATGCTTACGAACGGGAGACATCTCGGCAGCGGGACCGGGGAAAGGAGCGCATCCCAGGTGGTGATGGGGCTGAGGGTGAGGCTAGCTGGAGGCCTGGCAGACGAGTCTCGGCAGCGGTTGGCATTGGTGTTGATAACTGGGAGACGGACGGGACTTTGCCCGCTAGCGTTCACTTAGCGTTTCCACAGCTTTGAGAGTCTATCGCACGCTTACAGTATTTTCCTCTTTTCTCTGTACTTTTTAATGCTGACAGAAGTTGGAATTTTCTAGAACCTATGAGAAGTAACATCCACAGGCCACCCAGACACATCTCCTGGTCATAAGGTTTTGCCAGATCAATTTATTTTTTAAGAAATAGTAAAGAAGGGACCAAAGAGATTGCTCAGTCAGTCTGTAGAGCACCCCTGGGCAGATCTAAGGACCAAAGTTTAGTGGTAGTGCCCACTATCCCACACGTATACACACACACATATACCCACATACCCACACACCACACACACACACATACACATATACACACCACACACACACATGCACACACACTGCACACACATAAACACATACACACACATATACACACCATATACACATATACACATATATACACACATACTCACACACCACACACATATATACACACACATATACACACATACACACATACTGCACACACATATACACACACAAACACACACATACACACACACCACATACACATACACACACATACACACAGACAAACCATATTCAGTGACACACGTCTGTGATCCAGTGCTGGGGAGGTGACACAGAGAAACCCTGAAACCCACGGCCCAGTCGGTCTAGCTGAATTCGTGTGCTCCTGGCTATTGGGGGACCCTGTCTCAAAAGCTAAGATGGAGATCAAATGAGGAAGACACCCAATGTTGCCCTCTGACCTCCACATGCACACATGCACACATGAACACAGAAGATAACCAGAGCCATATCTTTGCCTCCCCTCCTCCTCCTCCTCCTCCTCCTCCTCCTCCTCCTCGTTCAAGTAGCGATTGACTCCCAGTTTGGTTTTTTCATTTGTTTGTTTGTTTGTTTGTTTGTTTACTACGCAAGCACTGTCAACCGGACACAGCCCGGACACAGCCGAGAAGGAAATCTCAGTTGAGGGCCTGCCCGGGTCACACTGGATGCCAGCGTGCTGGTCAGGGACCGTCTTGATTAAGTGATTCAGGTGTTTCTGCTTCCAGTTTCTGCCCTGACTTCCCACAGCAATGGACTTTGACCTGGAATAAACCCTTTCCTCCCCAACTTGCTTTAGGTCTGGTGTTTCATCTCAGTCATAGGAATTCTAACTCAGACAGAAAGCTTTGTTCCCAGTTCCCCAGTTCCCAAAAGGGGGGGTGGTGACTTTAAGAGGTGTGGCTTAGTGCTGGGTCCTCAAATCAAGGATATGTCCTTGCCTGAGATTAAGGCCAAACTCAGAGTGTATTTGTACTTCCTCCTACTGCTGTGACCGACGCCTAACAAGGAAAGGTTTGTGTTGGTCAACGTGATATATTTACATTTGAAGCTTATATAGCTTGTAATACATGATACCTTTCTTTCTAAGCTTGTTTTACATAGGTGCTTTGATTCCTATACACATAAACACCCTCAACTCAGTTTTCACTGCTGTGTACTAATCCACCCCCAAAACACGCTTACAATTTGTGGGTCCTTCTACTAACTGAAGACTGCGTGAGCAGTCTCCACATTCAATTAGTGTAGACAGTGCTACAGAGAACACTCTGCACCCAACTCCAGGGTCTGCTGGCAAGGAAGCCTCTCTGATGTGGGCCTACAAGACTTGTTTAGGGGTCTGAGAGGTCAACCCCAGCTTTATAAAACACCCCTGAACACTGGGGAGGGACTTTCCTTTTTGACATGTTGACATTTCAATGGCTGAAGCGACAGCAGTGGTGGGTAGCACTGGGGGGGGTCTCAGTGAGATAAAAGCAATAGCCATCGGAAACACCGCTCAGGTGTGCTCTCTCCCCAGTCACCTTAGGAAATCCTTCTCGGGGATTGGTGGGGTGAGGGTAAGGCGGGCGAGGTAAGAGGGAATGCAAGCACAGGTGCCATAAAAGGACCAATGGGAAGGAGGTTTGGGTGAGGAGAGAGGCGGGACAGGAGTGGAGAGGAAGGTGGGTGGGGACTGATGACTAGATCTAAGGATGTTTGAATAGAGCATGTGGAAACCTACCACATTATAGGCTTTATGGAACAGACAGACAGACAGACAGACAGACAGACAGACAGACAGACAGACATGGAGACTCATACCAAAGAGTTTCATTGAGTTAAGCTTCCCCAGAAGTCATATGTGGCCAAATAAAATAAGTGCCAGCCCAGTGCCAAGTATGGGATAGCTCCCCTCAAGTTGTTGGTCAGGAGTGACCCCAGAGACCCCCCAAATAACACATGCTATATTCATTGCCCTTGACTGTCCACTGTCACTTGATGGTGAGACCCTAATTGCTCAAGGTGCCACAGGCTTTGGTGACAGGGCATGGGGACATCAAGCTAGATGTCAGGAGGCTCGCCCCATGGAGATGAGCTCTCGCAGCGCTGGAAGGCGTTCTGTGGGCTGCCAGAGCAGAAAGGCTGTCAACGGTCTCACTCAGCTCTGAACCCTAAAAGCCATGGTGATGAGGTCAAGCTCTAGCAATGCATGTGACAGTGTCACACATGTTGCGGGGGTGAACAACCACCTTCAGGTTGAACTTGGTGCCTATTCCATGGGGAAAAACGCAGACCCAACATTGTGCGTTGTACAGGAGCCCGTGCCTGGGAGCTCACAGGCCCTAGGGGTGAACCTACTGCTTTTATCCTGCTATAAGGCCGCGGTGTGACGCCACCCTCTCCGTGGAGTAGTGCTGCCTCAGGCCTCATCAGAGCCATTCCAGAAGCTCACAGCTGATCAGCATGCAGAGAGGGAGGGGCGGAGAGCTCAGTCACAAGTCACGTGTGACTGTACACACCTGGAACCCACGCTCTAAAGTGATCCTAGGGGCTTATTAGCTAGTCAGTCTATCCACACCAGCAAGCCCTGGGCCTATTACACACGGCCTTGGAAAATAAGGTAGAGAGCAACAGAGGAAGGCACTGGGCAACCTCTAACCTCTACATACATGCACATACATGGGCAAGCACACCCACAAGCATGTGCACACACATGTATATGCCACATATAAACACACACGTGCACGTATGTGCACACACACACCACACAGACATACACACATACCATATACACACAACCACACACATATACTCATACATACACACACATGCACATCTACACACACAACTCTACAAAACCACACATGCACACATACATATGCACAGAGATGCACACATGCACACACATCACACCCAATGCACATACATGCACACATACAACACACATACACACATACGCCTGCCCATGCACATGTATGTACACACACATGCACACACAGAGATAGACAGACAGACAGACACACACACAGAAGCACTCCTTCCTGGAATGGTAAAAACAAAATGAGTTTAGTGAAGGAAGTACACACAGAGGAACTCCTCCGTAGGCTGGAGGAGGAGGATTATCTTGATGGAAAGAATTTCATGAGCATTGGAGTTGCAAGATAAACTCTCCGCTTCTCACTGGAGGCCAACGTACAAACCAACGAACGTTCTTAGACTCAAGTATCTGTCAGGACTTATACTTCTGGCCAAGAGAGGAACCAAGAAGCTAGGCAAGTACAGAACCTTGCTTCTCTAGACTCGGAAGGACCATGACCTGTGAGAGATGGGGACATACAGGGCGAGGGCTGCAGCTTTCTTGGATGATGTGCTATGGAGTTTCCAGGCTGTGGCACAGAAGGGGGACCCAGGCCTAGGAATCTCCTTGAAGTGAGGAGAAGGAAGTAGAAATGGAGGCGGGCCAAGGTCACTGGAGGTCACAAGACAGAGCACTGGACAGGATGCCCAGAGGATTCAGGAGCCATGCAGAGGGTACCTCCGAGTGTTCATGTAAACACAGATTCACACATGCATCTGAGAAAACCATCCGAGGCCACACAGCAGACCAACCAACAGGGTTATAGACAGCCATCCCGCTACTCGCACCCAGAAATAGAATGACACCTGCTTCCAACACCAAGCATGGAAACCACTCACAACATATAAGGCATAGATCTCCCGGGAGGAGAAAAAATTAACTCCAGACTCAAACCTGCTGAGGACCCAAGTAACAAGGCATAAAAAAACAAGACCTGAAATGTTTCATCTGATTCCAAGTGATGTAAGCATGCTCCAGAACAAAGCTCATGAATATTTATAGGAGTCGGAATGTAGCAAGCCTCCCAACATGGTAAACTCGTAATGTCTGAGATGAAACGGAAAATTCCCAGGTATGCCAAGGAGCGGGGAAATGTGACTTATAATGAGGAAAATCAATCACAAGCAAATCAGAAGTAATACAATGATGGACTTTGCGGATAAGATCGAAGGCAAGGGAGGAAGGCGTGGGGACTGTAAAGGGGCCCACTCGAAGTTTCTAGAGATGGAAACTGCAAACAAAATCCAAGGCACAGCTGGAGTGAGGACATGGTGGGTGAGAAGGACAGAAAGTCGATGGCCCGTGCATACACACAATGGAAATGACTCAGACCAGGAGGCGGAGACACAAAGGAAGGCTGTAAGGGCAGCGGAGCATCTAGAGTTCACACCCATCCTTGGCTGCATAGTGAGTTCAAAGCCAGCCTGTGCTACATGAGACCCCGTATCCAGATAAGAACTACAAACAAAAAAGAGAGACATAGAGGAACAAAACGAGAAGGCTTTCCTTGGATAAAGTTCCCAGTGGAGGGGGAAGGGACAAAAAAGGGTCTTAAACAACAACAACAAAAACTATTAATTTGTATGTTTAAGAAACTTGGTGAGCCCCAAGCACAAGACACATAGACAAATGCTGCCAACCCGACAAGATCAGTGTGCTCAGATCTAGCAATGACGATAAATCTTCAGAAAAAAATAAATAAAAAGACACGTGTACACAGAGGAACAAAAAGGCAGCTAGCTTTGGAGTTTTTCACCAGAAATGATGTGAGAAAGCCAGAACCCATACAGACGCTTCTTAAAAGTTCTGAAGGGAAAAAAAAAAAAAAAACCTAGCAAATGGGATTAAAAAAATAAAAGATAACTGAAATGGTGTCCTGGGGGGAATGGTAACTCCATGGTCCAGAGAGAAACTTTTATCATTTGAGTGTCTCTGAAGTGCAGCTGTCTAAAGCACGATGAATAATGGTGGAGTCTAAGGTTGATCACACCGCACGAATTTAAATATGTGAGATTCATAAAAGGATGAGGGTAAGACACAGAAACGTAAGACTGCCGTGCCGTTTGGGGCCGCATCACCTGACCGTGAATGTGATGCCGTCTATGACAACTCTGAGATATAAAGTTGATAAGCCAACAAAGCAGCTAACACGGAATCATAGGAATTCTTTTAACTCAGAGGAAGGTGGGAAAAGGGAAAAGGAGAACAAACAGATGTTAGAAGCAGAAAAATAATAGAAGCCTAATTATACTCTCAACCGTATTAAAAGTAAATGGTCTAAATACTTCAAATAAAGGATAGAGATTCTTAGATGGTAATACAACACAAGACCTAATTATATCTTGTCATAAGAACATAGACCTTAAATACAAAGACAAAACTCGTTTAAAACTAAAAGGAGGAAAGAAAATATCCCCCGAGAAACACTAATACAAGGAGGTAGAGCTGTGCATGGTGGGGGAAGGGTAGCATTCAGTGTCCAGGAGGTTCCGGCAGGATGATTGTGAGTTCAAGGCTAGCCTAGGCTACAAAGGAAGACTCTATGGGAAGAAAATGAGGAGAGGAAGGAGGAAAGGTGGAGGAGGAGAGGAAAAAGAAAAGGGGGAAATGGGGAGGAAAGAAAGGAGAGGATAGGAGGGAAGTGGGAGGGAGTAGGGGGAGAGAAGGGGAGGAAAGGAGAAGAATGGGAGGGAAGAGGGGGAAGTGGAGGAAAAAAGAGAAAGGGGAGAGGAGGAAAATGGGAGGGGAGAGAATCAGGAGCAGCTCCACGAACATCACACACAGTAAATTTTAGAGCGGAAACACTACCAAGAATCATTTCGTAACTATAAAGGAAGCAACCGATCGAGAGAACACTAGAAGCAAACAGGAAAACATCAACACACACAAACCAACACTGGGAGACTTGTAAAGACAAATAGACAAGCCAGCAACTGTAGTTGGGAGTGATCAGGAACGGATTAAAATGAACAAGCGGACATAGGTCAAAACCGCTTCCAGTGTGACCTAACTTGCAGCGGCTCGCAGAACATCTCCAGACCGCCCAGCCAGAACTGCCGAAGAGAGTTTGCATCCTTGAGTCTATAGGTGCATTGGTGCAGCTATCAGGTACCCTGTTTGATCTGAGAGCCCTCCCCACAGCGTTCTCTGTCCACAGTAGAAGTGGGCTAGAAACGAACAGCAAGTATTTATCAGATGGGTTGGTTTTTTTTTTTTAAAGCTGGGAATATGAGGCTGTCATTCCAACTGGCCATGTTGCTGCCGATGAAAATTCTAAACTGTTAGGCAAAAATCAGAATTTGAGAAAACCCGTATCTTCCACTGTGAGCTCACTCAGCCGCTTAGGAAAATTAATGGCTTTTCTGGAGCTGTAAGTGGTGACACCCAAGGGCAATCAGGGTGTGCCACATGTGACAGGGCGTGCTGGCCCTTAGGATCTTGTATCACCCAGTGAGCCAATATTTTCAAAACGGGCAGTGATGTTTTACAATCAGACCGCAGCTAGTTAAAGAATCTCTCCAGAGACCTGTACGCCAGACTTTCCTCAGGGCCAGGGAAATGGTTCAGTTCGAAAAGGCACTTTTAACCGATGTCTGATGGCCTGAGTTTGATAGTCAGAACCAACCAAAAAGAGGGGAGGATCAACTCATACAAACTTGTCCTTTGACCGCAACAAGTGCACTGTGGTATACATATTCTTACATGCATGTGCATACATACATACATACATACACACACACACACACACACACACACACACAAATAATGGTCAAAGTAAAAGATTATCTACCAACACAAAAGAACAGGCAAATAGATTTGCTAGAACAGGGTAAAAATTGCTACACAGTCACAGATTAGTTAACTTCAGGGACATGTCTCAGCGTTGTACGATCGTGCAGACAGAGTAGAGTACTCTTCACCAAACCAATGGTCGCAGCATCTCTTAGTCCATAATCTTAAAGAAGGGCCAGAACGCACATAGTCTGTGCTGCCCAGTGTATCAATATACGACAGTGGTCCCCAGTTCCATATTGCAACTAACCTCTAAGAATAATTCTGTCACAGCCCGGGACTTTTTTACTTTCATGTGTTTGCGGTATGCATGTGTGGATACATGATCACATGTGTGCAGGCCCACATCTATATATACATGTGGAAGCCCAAGACTAACACTGGAAGTTTTCCTCATTCTTCACCTTATTCCTTGAGGCAGGATCTCACAGCTTGCCTCTACAGCTGCTGTAGCTAACTAACCACCCTCCTCTCAGGTTCCAGCACCAGAATTCCAGGCAGGCCGCATGACCCAACCAGCCTTTATACAGGTGCCGGGGATCTAAACTCCAGTTCTATCTGCTGAGCCACTTAGGTCAGATCTTCGATGATCCTAAAGGCTGTGGACTGAAGGTTTAAGGCCCCAGCCTGTTCAGCTGTCAGCAGGTGCTTCGTTCGGTATCTGTAGGGTTGGGCCTAGTGAAAGGCAGTTAGACGATTAGGGTCCGTATCCTTGAAGGCGGTGCAGGAATTCCGGCCATCACCTCCCCAGTGGTGAGCAAGCCTCTGCCACTCCCTTCCCCCCATGAGGGTCCCTCACCTCAGATCCAAAGGCAACAGCCCAGGAACCATAAAATCTCTGGAACCAGGACCCAGTGTTAACCCTCCCCCTGACACTCCTGGTGTTATGTCACAGTAGAGAGCAGACTGACGCAGCACAACTTGAGGTTTCAGTATCATATTCAAAGGAATATCTGAAAAAAAAATCTCTAAAACAGCCATTAAAATAACACCTTATATTTGCACACCTGTACAAAGTCAATTTTTTTCCTCACCCAATGTATTGGAACAATGTTGATAGTGGGTACAGGTTCGAGACCCTAGTCTGTCTTTCACAAAGCCAAATAGGAGAGAAATGTGCAAAGGTACCAAGTCATATCGTTCCGCACCAGATCTCATTTTCTTTCCAAAAATATTGTTACTTTTATTATACAGTAAGCCATTCTGGTCAACACAAAATGGTTTTATTACTGTTGTTTTAATGAGTTAATACATATTTTAGTAATCACTCAGTTTTAATGTCTAATACTGTATATATTACAGCTATAAGTCATAAGCAGATGATCCTTGGAGCCCTGAAGAAGCTCCGTGAGAGAGGATTGGGGGGGTTGTGTGTGTGTGTGTGTGTGTGTGTGTGTGTGTGAGAGAGAGAGAGAGAGAGAGAGAGAGAGAGAGAGAGAGACTGTATATGGTTGTGTATCCAATTGTTATGTATGTGTATGTGTATGTGTGGTGTATGTGTGTGAGTATGATGTGTGTATGATTGTGTGTGGTTCTGTGTGGATTGGTGTATCTGATTGTATATATGTGTGTATATGTGTATGTGTGATGTATGTGTGTGAGTGTGATATGTAGGTATGTGTATGTGTGGTGTATGTGTGTGAGTATGATGTGTGTGTATGATTGTGTATGGCTGTGTGTGTATCTGTGTGTGTTTGTGTATGTGTATGTGTGGTGTGTGTGTGTGTGTGTGTGTGTGTGTGTGTGCATGTGTGTGTATTTGTACCAAGTACCCTGCAGTCCCCGGGGAAGCACAAAGTCAAGAGGGTGGGACAGATCAGGACTCGGAACAACAGAGCCCCTCCTGAGCCTGTGGGTCCATGCAGACAAATGCTCCAAGATGCCTGAGCCACTTGGGGGTCTATGATGGTCAGAGAAATGTCCAGAGAGGGAGGAGAAGGCCTTGGAAGGAGCCTGAGGTTAGGAGATGGGGTGCAAGACTCTAAACTGCATTGGCAGAGGGCAATGGGGGACCTGGAGGGGTCCCCTGCGCTGGACAGGCCTACTAAGTTAAAGGAAAGAAGAGACCAAGTGAGCTTGGCCACTCTCACTGTGACTCCTGGCTTTGGGTCCACTCTGAACCACTCCTCCACCCAGAGCCTGGTTGGTATTATCAGCTCCACACGTAGCTACTAATCCCTGGGCTTAGTATCTGCCATGCACTTGAACCTAGAAAACTGTCAGGAAGGAATGCCTTTTAGAGTCTCTCTGGCTGGCAGGAGCGTATATGCTGGCATGACCACCCAAGTGAGCGGAGTCTGAGGGTCTCTGAACCCGTGCCCAGCTGTGGCAACTCTCAGACAGATGGTTGCACCCTGCACTGAAGACGTGCGTACCATCAGACGAAAGCTACCCCACACCCTTCCAGGGCTGCATCAGGGGGCCTGCCAGGTTCTCCTTCCGTCCACCAGCACAGAGACCACGGGCACATCTCCACTGTCCAGATCTGGCTCAGGGGACACGAGTGCTGCCAGCCGGGGAGTGGCCACATCGCCACCCAAACCAGCAAGTGGAAGGTGTGCAGCAGAGCAGGGATTGAGATTAAACAGCAGTAGCCGGAAAATGCAGGCTGGCGTGTATTGATCCCGGGGTCAGGGAAATGTATAACTAAGGTTCCTTTGTCCCTTCCCCCAGGCCCAGTGGACCTCCCTCCAGGTTGTGCTTTTGGCCTTTGGCTTAATTGCAGATATTTAAATGCAGCGTGGGTGTCACTATCGATCCTCAGAGCAACACTTTAATGTAGAGGTTTGTCCTCTCAGGAACCGTGGTACCCAGCAAGCAGGATGTGTGTGTGTGTGTGTGTGTGTGTGTGTGTGTGCATGTGTATGTGTGTGTATATGTGTGTATTGTATGTATGCATGTGTGTATGTGTGTGTATTTGTGTATGTGTTCTACAAAGGGAAGACATCTCTTCTCCACGTTGTGTATATATGTGTCTGTGTATGTGTGTGCGTGTGTGTGTATATATGTGTGTATGTGTATGCATGTGTGTGTGTGTGTGTGTGTGTGTGTGTGTGTGTATGTGTTCTACAAAGGGAAGCCATCTCTTCTCCACGTTGTCCCTCGGTGACAGATAATGTGGCAGAGCCCAGCTTGACTTCTTTCCAGCTCTCTAACTCCTTAACCAGGGATCCAATGGATCCCAGCCCGGGAACCCCAGCACTGCACCTCTGAGAGGAAGCCCGTGGGATGAGACCCTTCAGGAAGCAGCACAGATACAAGTGGGCAAGGGAAGTCTGTGCCAGAGAAGGTTGTGAGTGTGGATCCTGGGGCCAGAGTCAGCGTTCTACCCTTCCCTTGCACCCAGAGAGTTCTCTTCACAGACTGACTGTGGGCACACCTTTTGCTTACTCTAAGCGAGAACACAGTGACTGGAGTTGCCTCCAGAGCCTCCTCCCACCCTCACCCACCACCCCACAGTCTGACAGGTCCAGGTCCGGGAGGCAATGCTATCCTGCCCCACCCCACCCCACCCCACCTCCCGCCAGGAGCATCTCCTGCCCTGATCTTTGTGAAGGATGTCCCTTAAAGGAACTTCCCTCTAAAGCCACATTAGGCTGGCGCTCTGTCCTGCCTGACCTTTGGGGAAGAACTAATCCTGCTCATGGGCAGCTCAGGCTTTCCCAGACCATCCACTCTTTTTCCACTTTGCAGTCATCACCAGGTCGCAGAGAGAGAGATCCGCTGTAGCCACCTCCAACGCTCAGGAAGAACCACACAACCAGAGGCAACCTCTCGGTTATTTTCTTGTCTCCCCAGTATCTGCCCAGGCCCAGGCCCATTTGCATGCTCCCCAAGCACCACCCAGGAAAGCCCAGAGTGCTGACAACATGGGCTCCTTGCAAACCCACATCTCCTTCCGAGGCCCTGCAAGGTGCCTTTTGAATTTCAGAGCCCCTGGTTATTCACCTGTGCACCCTTGAAGGTTGGACTGTCCCTCCTCCCTGGGGTATAACTTCACGGCCACTGCCCTACCCCCACCTGGCTGTTTGCTGGAGTCTCCAGCTCAGCTGCACCAGCTACCACAGGGGAGAGATCATTACATTCAGATCAGCCACCACAGCAATAGGTCAGGCTTCCAGAAGCCTCCCCCAAACGCTGATTAATGGGCAAGAGCGGCCCCTGCGCATCTCATTGCGCACACGGCCGCAATGAAACCATCTTTGCTTTACAGTTCTGTGCAAGACATAAAAGTGGGAAGTATCCCAGCCTTCCGAGGGAGCAGGCTATGAATACAGAAGCAGCCCCGGGTTATTAATCCAACACCATTAGTCTCAGGGAGTCACCCCAGCACTGACCCCCTGGAAGGAAATTTCTCCAGCTGTCCATTCCTCATTTCAAATTATCCATACAGTCCCCGTACCGACCACCGGTGAGTTATTTGATATTTTGGCGAGGAAAGTAAACAATATAAAAAGCAGCGGAACTTGGGGTACTATAAATTCCGAGCAAGTTATTTTCGGAGAGAGGAAGGCTGATTCATAGGGTTCTCTGCTTCCCAGGACTAATTTGGTTCGCTTTTTTCCCTTTCCTGTTATTAATAGGAGGTCAGCACCCCGGAAAGATCACATTTCTGTTCTCGGCTGCACCTGTCAAGGGGATCCCAGGCTCACAGCCTGGCGTTTGGGGGTTTATCCCAGGATGGTTTTCACAGAACAACTACAGCTCTCGCCGCATGCTTCAAAATCCTGAGACAGCGGGCACTTTGGTTCTTAAAGGCCAGCATGGTGTGGCTTGTACAGACTGCCAGAAATCCCCGACGCATCATCGCCCGTCTGTCCTTTCGTTCCTCAGGAGCAGAGAGAGCTGCCTCTGGCTTGTGTTTTCTTCCAGTTTGTCAATGGATGGGGTCTGGCAGTGGTTTGGGTTTTGCGTTGCCATTTTGGTTTTTTTGTCTGTCTGTCTGTCTGTTTGTTTGTTTGTTTGTTTGTTTTTGGTTTTTTTGTTTTTCGGTTCTCTACCCACCTATGATTTTCACTATTACATTGGGCAGTGCTCATGCCTGACACTTCGTCTTCTCTGCTTCGGTTCTGTCTTCAGCCTCTTCTCTCTCCCCTCCTATAGGGACTCTGCAGGACGTGTGCTGAGCTGTCACGTCTCTGCAGGACGCATGCTGGGCCGTCACGGCTCCACTCTCCACCTTTTCCCAGGCTGCTGTCTGGATGATGTCCATCCCCCTGCTACGTGACTGACTCTTTCTTTAGCAAAATGTGTATTCTTTCGTTTATCGCTTCCGTTCGGGGTTTCAGGAGGTCTGGTTTTCATTCAAAATAATGGTTATCATTTTGTTTTGTGTTTTGAGACAGGGTTTCAGCATGTTGCCCTAGCTGGCCTAGAACTCTATTTAGGCCAGGCTGGCCTTAAATTCATGGAGATCCACCTGCCTCTGCCCGAGTTCTGGGATTAAAGATATGTGTCACCATACCTGGCTCTAAATAATGCTTTTATTGTTGTTGTTATCATTATTACTATTTCTAAAAGAACTGACCAGTTCTTTAAAATGTTCCAATTCTTCCTACCAACTCTTACCCAATTCTTATATATTTTATTTATTTCACTTCATCATACTTGGAATACTATCTGTGGTAGTTTGAATGAGAAATGTCCTCACAGGCTCGGGTATTTGAACACTTGGTTGTCCATAGGTGGCACTTTGGGGGGAGGTTAGGGAATTTTCAGGAGGTAGGCTTTGGAGAAAATGCATTATGGGAGGTGGGTTTGTAGCAAGGTCTCACTTCCTGTTCTGTTCCCTTTACTTCCTGTTCTGTTCCCTTTACTTCCTGTTCTGTTTTCTTTATTTCCTGTTCTGTTCCCTTTACTTCCTGTTCTGTTTTCTTTACTTCCTGTTCTGTTCCCTTTACTTCCTGTTCTGTTCCCTTTACTTCCTGTTCTGTTTTCTTTACTTCCTGTTCTGTTTTCTTTACTTCCTGTTCTGTTCCCTTTACTTCCTGTTCTGTTTTCTTTACTTCCTGTTCTGTTTTCTTTACTTCCTGTTCTGTTCCCTTTACTTCCTGTTCTGTTCCCTTTACTTCCTGAGTATGAATGAAACATGATTGCTATTCTTCCCAACTGCCAGGTCAGCCTCGTACTCCAGCTGCAATGCCTTCCCCCACGTAATGGCTGTCTTCTTTGGATTGTGAGATAAAATAAACCTTTCCTTCCCTGAGTTGACTTTAGTCAGGCTGTGTTATCACAGCAGAGTGACTAACATACAGTCATTCTCAGGTGACTCCATCTTCTCTGCTTTCTGAGACACAGATTCTTTCCTGGCAGAATTTGTCTCTCATCTCTTGTGGTAGATTTTCTGACTTCTTTGATCATTATTGTCTCAGATCCTGGTTACCCTGAGAGTTTTCTTGCATCTCCTCATAAGACTATAACATGTCCTAAAGCAACATATCAGCCCCAGAGGGGCCCTGTAGCTTACAAACACTTCAGGGTTCCACTTACTCAGAACCAACATGTTTTAGGTTTTTGGCTCAGAGTTTCTATCCACATGTGCAGTATGGGACATGTTCTTATGACTATACAGCGTTTAGACTCTGTGCGTTCCAGGTCTTCCTGTATGTTTCAAGAAATTCCTGTGGCAGCTATAGACTGGGGGTGGCCAGGGACTAAGGACATTCCTGTCCCTAAAGAATTCTGTTTTATATTGACTTCCTTCTTGATCTGTTTTGTACTAGAAACACAGTACTGACTCCTCAAGCCTTGACTGATTCACAGAGACATGCTAGGACATCCATCTGTCCATCTGTCTCGCCCTTATTTTCTGACACCAGCATCCTCCAGTCTTGCCTTTTGGAGTGAGCTTTTGGTGCTTCGGTTCATTATAACCAATCCAATGTTTCCCTGGGGCTGGGGGTAGTGGGAGAGAGCCCCACGCAGCACAGTCACACCTTGATCAGAACACCAACTAGAGCCAGCCTAGACCCTGCCCAAGGGCACAAACACCTCACCTAACATTTACAAAAACACACCAACCCCAGTCACAGCAAGCCGTCCTTCAGACCCCTTGGTATGTGGCCAAGAAATAGCCAGTCATCAATATGGAGTCAGACACAGGCTTTGGGCCTCCCTCACACCACTGGGACTTCAGAGTGAACCAAGCACTTTGCCTGGCTATTCGAAGCACTGTGCTGTTTGAAACAAAGGGTGTTCGTTCGCATGTCAGATAAATCAGGAACAAGACCAGGATGAAATCCCACCCCTAATGCTCTCACGACAGAGATAGCCCACACAGTACTACCCACCAGACACCCAGGAGTCACCGCACACCCTTCTCCCTAGCCTCCCTCAATTGCCAGCCAACTGACAAGAGAAGAGACGGATACCAGAGAGTTCCTCAGCACTGATGTCACGAGGCACGCAGGGGAGGAAGGGGCAGCTGCAGGGACCTTGGAGAAGCCAGAGCAAGCCGGTTCAGGTGACCTCAGCTCCAGGGCACACTGCCGATGGCTGTCCACGACCTCAGCACCAATCGACAGTCAATGCCGGAGACTGTCTGGGATGCTTCCACGGTCTAAATGTGCAGGACTTTGCAGCTGGCTGGCGGTGTGACCTGCGCAGGTCACTTCATTTCCCCTCTGAGCCTCTGGGGACAAACATGGGGGCTACGGGCACACGCAGGTTCAGCGGGAGGCTGCCACACCTCACAGATGGCAGCGGCAGTGAACAGTGCAGAGAGGATCTTGAAGTGCCCAGGCCCTGAATTAAACTGCTCCACACAGGGTCCCAGGCTCCCTCCGACAGGGAAGCAGAATGGGCACCTTCCTGAACGCTAAACATTGAAAACCATTTCTGCTCCGGATGCCTAGGGTCACGCAGGCAGACGTGACATATGATAAAGCACTGATACCTGAGGTGTGTGGGCGAGGCTGTGACCAGCACTGGCCCCATCCCCACTGACACAGAAGATACAATTCAAGAACCCCAGTCCCCCAAACGGATATCGGAAGCCGAGGGTGGGGCTAAACCCTCGCAGTGCTGTGTTGATTCACTTAGATTAGACGTACCTGCTGTGATATGGTTTAATCCGTAACTTAGACACAGGAAAGGTCAACAACCAAAGCCAAAAACAGATCAGCCATGTGAGTGGGGTCCCAATTTATTGTAACACCCTAGGCCTGCCCTTCTTGCGAAGGTGTGAGGCGATTCGGTGCCTTCAGGGTGTGAAGCGGGAGGTGATCCCGTGATGAGCGGTGACTTAGGGTCATGTGCCCTGGCTGTCTGGGATCATTGATAATGGGTAAGCGAGGGTGGAGGCTGCGATGTCACACTCCTGTGACACTGGGGCCACATTCAAGCCAGTCCATGCCTCTGTCTCCCCCTGATTTTCTTCCTCCTGCCTCTGTAATGTCCCCTCCTGGCCCTGCTCTTTGACCCACTGATAGTTTTCATTTGATTTTTTTAAAAGTTTTTTAGATCAGAGACTGGGGGTGTATTTCAGTGGGTAAAGTGCTTGCTATGCAAACAGGAGGAGCTGAGTTAGGATCCCAGAACCTCTGTAAAAGCCCAGGCACAGCTGCAGCTATCGATGGCCCTGGGGCCAGAGAGAGGAACTCTGCAAAGCCCTAGTCAGTCAGTCAGCCCCAGACGAATCAAACTGGAACGCTCCAGGTTGGATGAGACTCAGTAGCTCAGAAAGAAAGAGTAGGAGAAACTAAGGAAGATATCCAGCATCAACCTTTGGTGTCCACGTACACCTGGACAATGACTCTCTCTCTCTCTCTCTCTCTCTCTCTCTCTCTCACTTTCTCTCTCTCTCTCTCTCTCTCTCTCTCTCTCACACACACACACACACACACACACACACACGTATATGCACACTCACACACATATATTCACTCACACACTCACACAGACTCACCCACCATATATATCGTATTACATATACTCACACACAACACACTCTCACTCACACACTCACATATACACTCACACTCACACTTACACACTCAGCCACAACACATGCACACTCACACATTCACACACTCAGAATAAACACTAATACTCACACACCAATGGCCTGCCACTTAGGAGGTTCGATCTGTGACTGGTCTGAGGAACAACTGTGCTCAGCATGGTCAGAGGAAGAGGGAAAGAGGGAAGCATCGGGGCCCCTCTGCTCGAGCAGGGCACGTCCTCAGTGGCCCCGAGCCCCAGCGGGCCCCTCTGCTGTGTAGGGCAGGTCCTCAGTGGCCACACCCCCGTAGGCTCTCCTTAAGGTTTCCGGGGGCCAGGTGTGGTGGCACAACCTATCGTCCCCCAACTCAGTAGGTGGTGATCAAGGAAACAGGACTTCAAGGTCAGCCTAAGCTACATACTGAGCTCAAGGCTAGCCTGGGCTCCAAGAATCCCAAGAGCACTCCAGGTAGAGACAACCCCTGTAAGACATAAGATCCTTGAGGGACATTCCAGATCCCAGCTATAATAAGTCTCTTGGCCCTGAATAAGCTGTCTCGTGCCCCAAGAATAGAATAAATTACCTCAGGACAGAATATTTTTAAAGTTCGTAGCATTGAGTAACACCGGACATGAATGCACCATCAACGTCTGAAGCGCAGGCGCGCAGGTTAAACCAGTGACAACCCACCATCCCTCAGGGGACTCTCTGAATGGCAAAGCAGCCATGACTACCCCTGTACAGCACAGCCTAGAGACCTCTGAGCTTACAGACACTATTCCCAGGAAAGAGGAGAAAATAAGAGCTGGCCTCCAAGACCGCACTGCTCAGAGCCCGGGAGGCCGAGAGAGTCGGGAGCCAGCGTGGGCGCTCTGTCATAAACCAGACCTCTTTGGGAGACGGCTTGGTTTGGGGGTCTTAAAGCTAAGGGGGCCAAGTGTTTCTGTTCTGGCTGTCTGTCTTGAGGAAGTGTTTGCAACCCTTAAGCACTGGCAAACCGTTCCCTAGCTCAGGGCGCCTCCGTTTACGCTACTGTTGGCCGGCAGTTAATGTGTCACTTCAAATGTTGCCACTTGTGCTGGGCTGGCAGGAGCCTGCAACCCTGGGTCCCAGCTTCATAGCAAGTACTCGGTGAATTACAAACCCAGCCCCGAGTCCACCCCTAGTCCAACTGCCATCCTTGTCAGGTTCTGCTGGACACGGGGCATGTCGCTGCTCTGAGGGAACCTTCTTAACTGTCTCCAACACATCCTTACAGATGCTGAGCAGACAACCCACAAAGGCGTGAGCGTGTAAAGACGGTTCTAGAAGATTCTCAGAGTCAACTGCCCAACTGACTAGAGGATCCTGGAATCAGGGGGAGACTGGGCTGAAGATACAAGAGACGGCACATCTGTGGTACCGAAACCAGCCACCTCAAAGCACACAGGAGTCGGATCCCCCCACCATGCTCCCCTCGCCAGCATGGAAGAACAGGGAGCCAGAACAGGAAGAGGCCCTCTGATACTCAGGGCTATCACTGATCTTTACTGGCTGGGGATATTTCAGGTACGATGTGGCCTTCCTGGGACTCACATTAGAGTCCCCAGGCAGCTCCTGCCGCCGGGCTTACCAGACAGAAACAGGAAACCAGGTCAAGCCTGGGCTCGGCTATCCAGGCTGGGAGCTCTAACAGCTGCAAAGGGAATTATGTTCATTATGTTAATTGAGACAAAAGGACCCGCTCTAATTGTGAACGTGGGACCATTCACTGGGCTCAGGGTCCTGGACTGGGAAAAAAAAAAAACAGAGAAAGGAGGATGCTGCATCCAGAAGCAGACTCCTCACTCACACGCCACAGGGCCACAGGGCCACGGGGCCACGGGGCCACGGGGTCAGCTCCTTCAAGCATCTACCCTTGTGGCTTCCCTGCCGTGAGGAACTGTGACTAAGACTTGTGAGTCAAAATAAGTCATTTCTCCCTTAAATTGCTTCTGTCAGGGTATTTTACCACAGCAACAGGCAAAGAAACTAAGACAGATGGTTTGACCCCGACACGGGGAACACACCTATAGGCAGGACCGCTGCAGGACAAAGATGCACCCTGACCCGGGAAGACTCCTCCGACGGGCTTTTTCTTAGCCCTCTCTCTGCCCTTTCTAGCTGAATCTGTGGTTGAAGTCCGGCAGGGCATAGCACAGGACGTGCAGGAAGTCTGTAACACCACCATGGAATTCTCTAGAATTTATACATCCGGTGCAGCTCTGATCTCAGCCTATGCTTTCTGCAGTAAAGACGATAGCAGGGTGTGCCCTCTCAGGGGGAGCCCGGTGAGGACACCCTACATTAGAAGCACCGAAAGCAGCCCTGCAGGTCTGTTCGGCCTGGACTGTAGCAGGGTCTCCCTTTGAAACCTTCGCTGTAGCTTCCCGCCAAGCCTGCCTTAGACCACAAGAAAGCCTGCTCCAAAGTCACCTTCTAACCTATCAGCGGCGAGCAGGTCCGCAACACTTCCTGAATGACCCGGGCAGGTGTCTTGACCAGCTGGAGCCCAGGATGTCAAACAATCGGGCACCTGCAGACAGGACACTCCAGGGATGGAAAAGGCCACAAGCCCCATCCCCCACCTCTGCTGAGGCAGGAAGCAATGAATTATAGGGTAAGGAAGTAGTCAGCCATCACAGGCGGACAACGGCCACTTCTGTGCACACGGTCAGTCTGCAAAGGACCACCTGCGGGAGGCCGCCCTAAACCTGGAGAGCCCGGTAATGGAGGCAGGGAGAAAAGGAAAGCCGAGTGAAAGTGAGGCGGGGCCGAGAAAGCGACCGTGAGGCAGAGCTGACAGGACGGGACGCGGGCCAGATCATCTCTCTCCAGCTAAAGGACACTGTGGGCAGGCTATTCATTTCCTCCAAACACTCAAGGTCTGAACAGAGACTAGCACACAGTAGGCCAAGCTGACGCTTGCCTAAGGAGCATTCTGATCAGGAAGGGGCAGATAGGTGGAGAAAGAGGGGTGTGTGTGTGTGTGTGTGTGTGTGTGTGTGTGTCTGTGTGCATGTGCAAGTATGTGTGTGAGTGGATGTACACATGTGTGCATGCATGTGTGTGTGCATGTGTGCATGGGTATGCATCTGTACATGTGCACACAGGTACCAGTGAGTGTGTTTGAGCATTTGACAGTGAGGATCACAGCCCAAAGGGTCAGAGCATCCCGTCTGGAGCCTGCCTCATTCTGGTACCATTCTGAGGCCCACAGGAATAGGTTACCACAGACCAAGCCTGCTGAGCCCTCACAGGACTGAGGCCTTTTCCTTCAGCACGTGAGCTACCGATGGCTACCTGCAGTTAAAGGGAACCTGGGGCGGGAGAGAGAGCTCAGCACTTAGAGTATGTGCTTCTTATCCAGACCTGAGTTCAGTTCTCAGCACCTATACCAAACAGTTTAACCACTTGTAACTCCAGCTCTAGGGGATCCAACGCCCTCTTCTGGCCTCCCTGGGCACCTGCATTTACACACACACACACACACACACACACACACACAAATTTAAAATAAATCTTGAAAAAGAAATGGGAGCAGCACATGGGCAGGCCCCAGGTCGGAGACCCTGCCTCATAAATAAGCAGATGTCTATATGTGTGCATGTCTATATGTGTACATATATGTGGGTGCCATCGAAAGAATGACACTGGAAGTTGTTCTTTGGCCTCTACATATATACACACATACATACTACATACACATCACACACTTCTGCACAGATGACATATACACACAAATACACATATATACACATAAACACACATGCATACAGACATATACATACATATATGCATACATACATGTACATAAGCACACATGCATGCTCATACATGTATACAGGCATGAGTAGACACACACATACACACAAACATTGAAAAGTGTCATATATGTACATACATACATACATACACAGAGAAAATATTGAGAAGTCAATATTCCATGCACTCAGAAGAAACGTGCAAAAGGTGGCATAACCCCAGTCCCAGATGTCAGCTGGTGATACCCTGAGGACAGACAACAGACCTGGGACACAGCAACAGCTGGGTGATCCAGGCGAAGGGAAGGCTCACCCAAGGTGGTGTCTTACTCAGGGTTACCAAGGCTAGGATGAAACACCATGACCAAAAGCAATACGGGCAGGAAAGGGTTAATTCAGCGTAAGTGTCCACATCATCGTCCATCACCGTCCATCAGGTCAGGGCAGGAACTCAAACAGGAAAGTAACCTGGAGGCGGGAGCTGACGCAGAGGTCACAGAGGAGTGCTGCTTACCGGCTTGCTCCCCAGCCCAAGGATGGCCCCGCCCACCATGGACTGGGCCTTCCCCCAGCAATCAATCATTAATTAAGAAAATGCCTGAAAACTGGATCTTATGGAGGCCTTGTCTCTACTGAGGTTTCTCCCTTCAGATACCTCTAGCTTGTGTCAAGTTGACATAAAACTATCCAGGGCAGGGGCCTGTGGCTCATCTCACAGGGCTTGCCTCCGTGGAGGTGAGGGTGCAGTGGGAGGGGATGTGGAGGCCATCAAGACACCCCCCTCGGCTCTCCCAGAGTGCCCAGTGAGACTGTCGCCGTGCTGGGAGGTGTCGCCACAGCAGACGAGACCCTCTCAGAAGGCCCCGGACGGCAAACGTTCAGGCCCGCCTAGCAGGGCCAGGCGGGTGAAAGGGACAGGGGCTTGTTCTCCCCACACCGGCTCCGCAAGATGTTCTATCCTGTAATTTTCTAAATGTCTTGACTTGGAATAATAAGATCAGAGGCTCCAAGCGGGAAGGCAGTTTACACGTCATTTAGCTTGTAGTGTCTGCGTTCAGGACGCCCTCGGGTATCTGGAAAATGTTCCATTTTCTCTCCCAGGGAAAAGCACTGGAAGTCTCTGTCACCGAGCGAGCGGCTCCCTGCTCACGGTGGATGCCCCGGCCTTGAGAGACCCAGGCAGACTCTGGCGCAGAGCTAAGGCCTGCTCACCACTGGCGACCCTTCCACGTGCCCCTCTGTGGGAGGCTGAAGTCTTTGCGCTCACACATCAGCCCTGGAGGAACCAGGAATGTCAATCACACAGGGTTGTCCCCTCAAAGGGAGGAATACAGAACCTGTTCTCCACCCAGAAGGCTGGGAAGCATGGATGTGGCTAATGGCCTGGTGACATTTGCACTGTCTGTGTGGCCAAGGCCACTTCAGATCCTCCCACAGACCCCTACCGTGAGCCTGTCGGTTTATGAAACCCGTCTTTATGGCCGATGTCACACGTGCTTTACTAAGAGTTTCAATGTAGTCACTTCCTGAGGCTTATTGTGTATACTGGGTTGAGTTCATTTTCACCAGGAATAATTTCAGCAAATTGCACTGTGCTTAAATAGGCCTGAAGTAAACTACTCGGGGTTTTGAACCGACAGCAGCTACTTAGTCATGTTAAACTGAAGTACCTTCCTGCCTCCCTCTGATCCGTACTCTGCTGGCCGGTGTGGTTTCAAGGACTCCGGTGGTGGTTTCAAGGACTCCCGCATCTATCCACCTGGCCCACCACTCAGGAAGAGGACAGTGACCCCATCCTTGAGAAGACAGCCAGGCTTTTCAGTGAGTGGATCCCTGCCCAGACTCCCTGGGGAGGGCAGGTCTTCCTGCATTGTTGGGTTGTAGAGCAGAGGCAGGATTTCACTTACAGAAAGGCCATAGCTCCCTCTAACAGGGCAAGCTGGCACAGAAAGGAAACACCAGTCCCCGCTCCTTGTGGGCGTCGGGATTCCCGGGAAAGGGAGCCTGTCACCAGCTCCTTCACAGCTGACTGCACCCCGCCCCCTCAGGCCCAGCGCTGTTTATAGCTTCACACCTTAAACACAGACTGTTATTTTGGGTTTTGCATGCCTGGCCCAAGGCTCAGCTTCAATTCAGATTCCCACATATGCCACTTTCAGCGGGTACCAGGACCCCGAGGGCGCGGGCACTGCCTCTGGGTGGGTTTTGAATTGCCAGGGCTGGACCAGCGCCCAGAACCGAAGCCTCAGCCTGGCCGCCTCTGCCCACCCCGTGCCTTCTCAGCGCCACTCGCTCAGCGGGACGGTCACCTGGGTGGAGCAGCCTCGGCACGATGCGGGACCCACACGGCCAGGCTATTTTAAGAACAGTATTTTAGGAAGAGCATCATGGCTGGGTTTCAACTCTCAAGATCACAGCCAAGCCTCCGTGCCCCTGACTTTGGAGAAGGTTTCAGCCACCGTTTGTCCTTTGGGCTTTAAAGAACAGTCTTTCAGGAGGCAGAGAGGCGAATCCAGGGGCTCCCGCACATCCTGGAGGCCGAGACCTGTAGTGATGCCTGGGGTCCCCAGGCATCCAGCACCCACTCAAAGCTAGCACATTAGAACTGTCCACAGCTGTGAGTGGAAAGTGGTACCCAAAGACGGACACCCCACCCACCTCCACTCCATTCTCCCTCAAGTCCTTGACGCCATGAGCTGTGCCTCTCTCCCCTGTGCCCTGAGGACTCTCAGGCCCACCCTCTGCAGTCACAAGGCAGAGCCCTGAATCCATCCCACCCTGCAGACAGTCCTTCACAGGGGTCAGAGAGCACCTCTAGGATGACAGCCAGGCCAGCCATCAAATGAGGGGACAGCGCTCCCTCTCCACCGGGCTGTGCCCCTGTGGTAGTTCATCTTCAGTGTGAACTAGTAGAATCTAGGATCTCCAAAGAGGCAATTCCCCGGTTTGCGGTTGGTTATATCAGTTCGAAGTGGGAAGACCCACCTCGGAGGTGAGTGGGCGCCCATTCCATAGGCTGGATTCGCACACTGCATCAAAAGGGAGAAAGCCGGCAGCATCCTGCTCCCCGACTGCAGGTGCAGTGTGACCATCCGCCTCGGGTTACAGCCCCCAAGACTTTCCCACGATGGGTCTGCACCTGCCCTCACACTCAAGCCAAGATAAAGCCTTCCTCGGTTCAGATCATTTGCAAAGTCTTTTCTCTCGGCAACAAGTAACCAGTGTCACCCCTCACGACACAACCAGGCCTGGGGACGTTCCTTCACCATGGTGTCTCATCTTGCCATCTCCACATCCTCACCGCGTAACCCCACCCCCACCCAACACCATTTCCTGCCTTGCTTCAGGCGTCCTCTGCAGTGCCACTCGGAAACAAAACGACAGCGAAGTCCTCCTTCCCTTTCTCTGAACCCTTCCATATGGTCCCATTCTCCTCTGGATAAGACACAACCTCCTTACGTCTAACTGGAAAACAGGCTCATTGGGAGGGAAAAAAGAAAACCCTCACCTGACTTCACAGCAGAAAAACAAACACCTCAACTCAAACACAGGCAAAGGACCGAAATACACGTTTCTCCAAAGACGTGCAGTGGCCAAGATGCTGTAAAAATCTGCTCAGTATAATTCTGCAGTCCAACAGTGCGAATCAACGTCACAGCGAAATCTGCTTCATGCTAATTAGTTGGGGTGGCTATTTTCTAAAGGGGAGACAGAGAGCAACAAGTGTCGGCAAAGACGTGGGGGACTCAGAAGCCTCGCGCACCGCTCATGGGCGTGGCAAACGCGGCAGCCATGGCGGGAAGTAGTCTGGCTGCTCCTAAATAAATGTAGAACTGCTGTGTGTGCTAACAGTTCCACTTCCAGGTCTAGTCACACAATAGCTTGATGCTGGGACTTGCACAGATATTGATCCAACAGTCTTCAAAGTGGCATTGTCAATAAAAGCCAAGGAGTGGAAACAACCTGGGTGCTGTGTGCTTATCCACAGATGGGTAGAAAAATGAAAAATGGTTTGTGTGTGTGTGTGTGTGATATGTGTGTGCATGTGTGTGAGAACCTGTGCATGTGTGTGAGTGTGTGCATGTGTGTATGTGCATGTGTGAGTTCATGTGTGTGTGGGAGTATGTGTGTGGGAGTATATGTGTGCATGTGTGTGAGTGTGTACATATCCGTATGTAGTATATGTGTGTGCATGTGTGTGTGAGTTCATGTGTGTATGTGTATGAGTATGTGAGTGTGTGTGCATGTGTGAGTATGTGTGCGTGTATGAGTGCATGTGTATATAAGAGTATTGTGCATACGTGGGGGTGTATGTGTGTGTGTACATGTGAGTGTGTATGTAACCATGCAAGTGTGTAAGGATGTCTGAGTGTGTGATGTGTGTGCATGTATGTGTCTGTGTGTGCAAGTGTGTATATATGAGCATGTGTGTGAGTATGTGAGTGTGTGAGCATGAGTGTGTGTGTGCGTGCACGTGTGTGCATGTACGTGAGAGTATCTGTGTGAATATGTGAGTGTATTATGTGAGTGTATGTGTATGTGTGTGAGAGTATCTGTGTATGTTGAGTGTATGTGCATGTGTCTGTGTGAGTATGTGAGCGTGTGTGTGAGCGTATGTGTGTGTGAGAGAGTATCTGTGTGAATATGTGAGTGTATTGTGTAAGTGTCTGTGTATGTGAGTGTGTGTGTGTGAGTGTGTGTGAGAGTATCTGTGTGAGTATGTGGGCGTATGTGCATGTGAGTGTGTGTGTGTGTGTGTGTGTGTGTGTGATAACATGGACTATATACAAGAATGGCAAGTGTGAGTGACAATGGACAGGGGCTCCCCAACCTTCGACAGGACTGAGAGGAAGTCAGTGCCGCCCCCGCCCGAGCAGAAGGCACAGAAAGCCAACGGGAACGGAAGCCAGGTGAGTCCGGGAGGGCGAGAGCCTGGAAGGCTGAGGGACTTTGCCCTTGACTCCTAATGCGATGGGAGCCTGGGAAGGCTGCCAGCAGCGGAGCAGTCCGGCCTGACCGTCATCCCAGCAGGGGGGCTGTGGCAGCCGAGTGGAGACAGGGCTGGAGAAGGCTGAAGGCAGGAACCAGAGCCCCCAATGGCTGGGTACATCCCAGAGGAATTTTTTCTTAATGAAATCATTTGAGGTGGGAAGACCCGCTTCTAATCTGCGTCCTCGAGGTGGGCAGATCCACCCCTAATCTGGACCACGCTTTTGGCTGGTACCCCACATAAAGGGCGAGGTCTGGGAAGAAGGAAGCTTGCTTCCTTTTGCCTGCTCGCTCTTGCTCTCGCTTCACTGGCAAGACCATCCCTGCGCGGGCATGGCAGCCTGCCTCTTCAGGATGCTGACAGACTGGGGCTCATGGGTAAACAACTAGTGGGGGCGTGGGCCTCTGCTGGTAGCCAGCCACTGTGGGCTAGCGGGGCCACAGCCTGTCAGCCATTTTCATAAATCATTGTGTGTGTGTGTGTGTGTGTGTGTGTGTGTTCTTATATGTGTGTACATATACACAGGTACATATCATATATTTATAATATGTATAAACACATACATATACATTTATATTTGTATACATAATGTGTGTGTGTTGAATCCTGACTAATAAAATGGGAAGGAATGTAGTGTCCGTGTGAGGACCGCAGGTACTCAGATCCTGGGTAAGAGGGACAAATGGTGGTAGCAGTGACTTTGGAGCTCAGGAGAGGAGCCAGGCTGCAGACACCAAACAGGATGTAAACAGAGAGGCTGGAGACCAACAGAAGGAAACCTGCCGGACTTACAGGAAAGGAAGGAGCAGGCCGAGGAAAAGAGAAGACACAGCCCACGAGGGCAAAGGAATCTACCAAAAGCAGGAATGAGGTGTGACAGCCAGCATGTAGATGGGGTGGAGATAAGACCAGGCAAGCACGGCTGGCAGGGGGCGCGGAAGGAGCCAGCCCTGCAGTTGGTACCACGGAGGGCACAGCCTTGGGAAGAAGACTTTAGCGGCATCCTGAGGGGCGTGTGTTGGAGTATGCTGCATCCAGAAATCGGGCCTCCAGGCTGCCTGGACTCGGCTATACCTAGAGCCAGGCTCTTGCATGTCTCTGCTCTGAGAGCAGAGACTCTGGTCATTTCCAGGTTGTGTCTGCTTAGAGAAAGCCAAGAGGCCTTTTCTGCAAACAGCCTGCCTGCTCCCCAGGACCCATTAGCTTAGGTGTGTGGCAAACGGGCCCAGAAGTTGGAAAGGCCCGAGTGTAAATCAGAGCTCTGGGGCCAACCGGTGTCACGTGGCTGCTGCTTCACACAGCCCAGCTCATGAGCTGTCAGAATCAGGTATGGGTGGACCGCTCTGGGATAGCCCCCAGCACGGCACACGTGCCTGGATAGGCTGGAGGCAGTAATTGCGGTCCGTCATCGGCCATCTTCCTTCCTGACCAGTAACTCCATTTCCTACAGCTGCGTGTGCGCAGCCTCTTGACCGCTGTCTGCACTGCTGGGCTGTGCATCTCGGAACCCTCTGCACTGCTTTGGGCGCTCACGGTCCAGTGTGGGAGTCGGTTCACTGACTCCTGATTGGTTGCTTCAGAAGGCGCTGCGCACGCGCACACCATGAATGGCTGCTGAGGCTTCTCACCTCGCGGTTGGGTCTGTGTGGGTTAGCCTGGTTTCGATTGTGCTCCTTGCTGCTTGAAGCTCTACACACACTCTTGTGTCCTAGACACATCCCGCCCTGCGGCTAGCGCCTTCCCTGACTTCTCTGCCACTTTCTCCTCTAAAGAGACACCAACAGAGAGGCTGTGGCTTGGCGTGGACACCCCTCCTGACTCAGAATACAGGACGGTCCCTTGTCACTATTCAGGCCTTGTCAGGTCCCGGGGACTCTTTTAAATAAGCCCCTCCCCGGTCTCCTGACAACGCTGTTTTTATTTTCTTTGTGGTTTATAACTCTTTTGTTCTGTGTTCTGAATTGCTTGGGATATCACGCCTATCTCTCCAGTCTTCCGAAACCCCAATAAAGACCCCAGTTCCATACCCCATCTCTCCAGAGTCTTCCAAGATTCCACCTCCCAGGGATGACAAGCCAGAGGTGGCACGCGTGGCTGCTCCTGATCTCCTCCCCCCCGCCTGTTTCTCACTTGCCCCCCTCACAAAGCTCCCTCCTCATTCCTCGCGGATCCTAATGCAGCCGTGTGCTGCCAGGGAGCCCGCTGCTTCTACAGCTCGGGCTGCCAACCTCCTGGGACCTTCCCGGCCAGCCAGGGCCCATCCCCAGTTCCAGTCCCACATAAGGAGTATGAGTAAGGTCACACTCCGTATCCCCTTCCTCCAAGCTTACGACTCTTTCTCCCCCGCCCCTCTCTCCTTCCCTCCCCTTCTGTCTCCCTCTTTGAGTCCCAGTCTCCGACCTTCTCAAGGGTCCTAGACTCTTTTCTGTTGCTGTGATAAAAATTCCGGTCACTGTGCAGGGAGGCTAACAGGAACCCTAAGAGCACACTTCCGGTCACTGTGCAGGGAGGCTAACAGGAACCCTAGAGGCACACTTCCGGTTACCGTGCAGGGAGGCTAACAGGAACCCTAGGGGCACACTTCCGGTTACCATGAAGGGAGGCTAACAGGAACCCTAGGAGCATACTTCCGGTCACTGTGCAGGGAGGCTAACAGGAACCCTAGGAGCACACTTCCGGCTACCGTGCAGGGAGGCTAACAGGAACCCTAGGGGCACACTTCCGGTTACCATGAAGGGAGGCTAACAGGAACCCTCGGAGCATACTTCCGGTTACCATGAAGGGAGGCTAACAGGAACCCTAGGAGCACACTTCCGGTCACTGTGCAGGGAGATTAACAGGAACGCAAGCAGCTAGTGGCATCACATAAACCAAGAATAGAGAGAGAAATCGCTGGACTCCGGCTGCCTGCTAGGTTTCTCTTGCCCTATATGGACCAGGGCCTAGCCTAGGGAATGGTGCCACCCACTCTGGGCTGGGTCTTCCTACATCAATTAATAATCAAGGCAATCCCACATAGACGTCCCAAACCAACCTGGTCTAGCCAATCCCTCCTCCAGGCTCTCTTCTTAGGGGATTCCAGATTGTGGCAAGTGGACATTGACTCTCATGCCCGAGTTGACATTTCAAGCTGTCATACCCCGCCTCTATCCTTCGTCCTCTGGATCCCCTGTCAACACACCACCGTGCTCTGACTTCCCCACCTCAAAACTCCCCACTCCTCTCCAACCACCTCGGCATTCCTTTCCTACAATAATCTTCGCTGCGGCAAAGCATGAGCACAGTCTGGATCCGAGTGGGTTTCACCCCGCCTGGGGCACGGCTGCAGTGCGGCTGTCACTTGACCCTCAAGCTGTCTGGAGCTCCTGAAGCGTGAAACTCCCCACCCCACCCCACCCCACCCCACCCCACCCCACCCCACCCCACCCGCGTGAGGCTGCAGCTGACAGTCTCTGCAGCCGCCCTGGCACAGCGCACTGCAGAGGAATCGCTGGCAGCACAGATGGTGGAGATGCAAAGGGGGCAGGACAGCCTGGCTGAAGGGGCCCTGGAGCCACGGCTCTGAAGGGGCTCAGACCCAGGGGTCTGGCCTGCCCGTCCACAGTGTGCAGCCTAGGGCGGGTTTGTCTCCATTTCCTCTCCAACATCCCAGTAGCATCATAGTCCTAGCCTGGCTCCCTGAAGCCTCAGGAGTTCCTGGCATAAGCCTGCGCTCTTCTGAGGAGCAAAAAGGGCCCAGAGGGAAGGGCCACGCCAAGGCCCTCCGGCTCCCTCCCATCCCTGCGCCCCCTGTGAGGGCAAAGGTCAAAGGGTACGCTAGGCACTGCGTTCTTCCAGTGCTATCATCCCGGCCCTACTCAGCCACCAGGGCCGAGCAGCCGCAGAGCCTCCAGGCACCCTGGCCAGCACTCCTGACAGCCCCTCTCCGGCAAGTCTACCAGAGGCCTGAAAGGGCCTTTTCTTTCCCTCGGTGTCTTCCCCAGAACCTAATCCCACCCTTTCTCCAAAGGCCACTTAAAGCACAAAATGAGGTCGGACATTTCATTCGCTAAATAACTCGACTAATCGGGGATTCTTCCAGAAGTAAGCAGAAAGCTCGCTCTTTCTGTACTTAATTATAGGAAACAATCATCTCAAATGGATATTTTACTATTTGTGTTTATTGGCAATCTAGCTGCTTTCAGAGACATTCATAAAGGGTCCTAAGGCCTTCTAAAATCTGAATTATCAGGATGAAGTCATTAACTTGTAAAAACATCCTCCAGGATGATAGGTCACCTGATAAGAGTCCTGCCTAGAACTCAGTCTCCCCGCCCCCTCTGGCCCACCCAGCCCCCCCACTCCCCAGGACCTTCGTCTGAGGCAGGTGGGCCCTCTTGCAGGCCACACAGACAAAGCACATACCCAGCCTGCTTGTTTCTCATACCCGGTGTCTGCCTGTTGCCAATTTGAAGCAACGCATAGGCCATAGGAACTTTTTTTTTTTTAACTGAGTTTTCTGCCTTTCCCGGACTACAGCCTGTCAGGCCAAGGTGCATGCGCGCAGACCTTACTGCGCCATCCAGGACTCTTCGTTTCCTCTACTTCCTGTGAACTCTCTCTGCAGTGGCCACCCGTGCTGTGTTCCCTCTGTGGGTCTGTTAGAATCTCAACTGAGAACATCAGAGACCCAGAGAGAAGCGAAGATCTCCCCTCTCCCTCAGCCCCCGCAGAGTATCCACCGGCCACTCAGCCAATCCCTCCAAAGCAACTGTGGTGAGAGAAATACACAGACCAAGCTAGGAGGTCGTGTCTCCCTGGCCGGATCCTCGCCCTTGCGGGGCTTGGCTTTCGGTGCTAATCATAGATGGGTCTCTCTCCGGTCTCGCTGAAGCTAGGTGCCTATGGGTCAGTCCACTGGCAAGCGTGACTAGGGGCCAAGACTCCAGGGTCAGGGCAGCAGGCATAAGGAGCCTGTCTCTGGGAGGAGATGGGGCGTTCCTACATGGAAGGAGGCAGATGAGAAGGAGGGGTAAAGGGGAAACCCCAGCTTGTTAGTAGAACGGAGGCAAAGGAGAAGGCTCCTTCCGCTGGGGGACAGGCTGGGGTTGGGGAACAGAGGAGAAGCTAGCTACTGACTCAGGCAACCCAAGCAGAAGCAGAGGCAGCTGCCTCCTCCCCAGCCAGGCCTCAGAGGCAGGAGTCTCTCCCCCTACACCATCTTCCTCATAATTAATGTGCTGATTCTCCGCACCCGAGCCTCAGGTGGTTCCGAAGTACGAACAGGGCTGGATTTGTCCTGTTCCGTGTTTTCATCAGATAAACAATGAGGGGGCTACAGCCTGCACCGCCTTCCGTCCCGATTCCGGGGCGAGTGCCACGGTGCAGTGAAATGCTGCTTTTCCCTGTGCTTTCTCCTTCCCTGTACTCTTTACATAACCTGTAATAAGCATTTATTAGTTTATAATGGAAAAAAATCAACCCCAGTCTTAGAAAAATCTCTTATCCAACCAGCTCTTTTATCCAGGACTTTAAGGACAATCCATTGCCCAAGGCACAACTAAAATTAAACCTGGAAGTTTCTCAAACCCAAACATCTCGGCAGGTCTATGAAGCAAATCCCAAATTTTCTCCAAGCCGCCCCTAAGCCCAGAATCAGCTCCTACCCTCCTCTTCCCGACTCAGACTTCCAAACTCAGACTTACTGTAACTCCTCAGCATTCCCCAGCCTCAAAGCT
The DNA here is from genome assembly GCA_964023405.1 of Apodemus agrarius. Classification (NCBI taxonomy): domain Eukaryota; kingdom Metazoa; phylum Chordata; class Mammalia; order Rodentia; family Muridae; genus Apodemus; species Apodemus agrarius. Next base: position 4,713,579 of record OZ030009.1, on the reverse strand, counting down.
CCCCTCCCTCAGCCCTTGTCCCAAAGCCACATCTCCCAGACGCCAGCTCCAGCATCTGCTCCTCCAAGAGATCGATCTTCAGCCTCTGTGCCCCTGGGCTTCTACAAATGGCGAGTGTGGAACCCACGAGGGGGTGAACTTACAGGACTCTGTGAATACAGTGTGGGGTGAACTTATATAGAGAACTTAGAGAGAGTGCGCAAGAGAGAATATAATATATATTAGTACTAATGGCTGACCTGGTCTGAGAAGTTGCATGAGGCTCCTGGTGAAGCTGAGAAGAGCCTACCTCTGGGGTCTGGGAAGCATGAACAAGAAACAGTCAAGAGCTGATACGAGACACACACACACACACACACAAACATACATACACACATACACCCGTATACACACACAAACATACATACACATACACACACACACACACACACACAAACATACATACACACATACACCCGTATACACACACAAACATACATACACATATACACACACACAAACACACGCATATACTCACACAAACATACATACATACATACATACACACACACACATATACACCAGGCAAGGCAACAGTGTTAGAGGACTTCTGAGGGCAGCAACTGAAATGGGCTTAAAATATGCATTATATATACATTACGTATACAGAAAGGAGGAAGGGGCGGGGGGGGGTCTGGAGTTAGGAGGGCTTGCTGCTCTTTCAGAGCACCTGAGTTCAGTTCCCAGCACCCATTCCAGGTTACTCACGGTGGCCTGTAGCACACATTCCAGAGGCTCCAAAGCCATCTCCTGGCTTCCACGGGCACACACACTCACATACACATACCACTCCTGCACACACACACAAATATACACATAATGAGAAATAATAGAAATAAATCTTCAGGAGAAAATAAAGAACACCAAGAGATGGCGCCTATGATGGTGGTACAGCACCCCCTCCTCCTCCCCACACCCCCATCCCCTACCCCTACCCCTCCTCTCCCCCACACCCCCATCCCCCATCCACTACCCCACCCCCTCCTCCTCCCACACCACCATACCCCATCCACTACCCCTCCCCCTCCTCTCCCCATACCCCATCCCCCATCCACTACCCCTCCCTCTCCTCCTCCCCACACCACCATACCCCATCTACTACCCCTCCCCCCTCCTCTTCCCACACCCCATCCCCCATCCACTACCCCTCCCTCTCCTCCTCCCCACACCCCCATCCCCTACCCCTACCCCTCCTCTCCCCCACACCCCCATCCCCCATCCACTACCCCACCCCCTCTTCCTCCCACACCACCATACCCCATCCACTACCCCTCCCCCTCCTCTCCCCATACCCCATCCCCCATCCACTACCCCTCCCTCTCCTCCTCCCCACACCACCATACCCCATCTACTACCCCTCCCCCCTCCTCTTCCCACACCCCATCCCCCATCCACTACCCCTCCCTCTCCTCCTCCCCACACCCCCATCCCCCATTCACTACCCCACCCCCTCCTCCTCCCCACACCCCCATCCCCCATTCACTACCCCACCCCCTCCTCCTCCCCACACACCCATCCCCCATTCACTACCCCACCCCCTCCTCCTCCACACACACCAATCCCCCATCCACTACCCCACCCCCCTCCTCCCCCATTGAATGCCCATGGCCACATTGCAGTCTGCACGTCTCCATTTGGGGTGAGGTTTATATGTACGCCTCATTTCACAATAACCTAAGAGTTCATCGGTAACACATTCTGAAGAGAACATTCTAGCAACAAGAAGGACCGAATGAGCTGCCTGACTGGGCACGAGCCCAGGTGGTGCTGCGGAAGTCATTCTGCAGTGCCTGCCTCTCCCTCCCGGACCGCGCTCTGTGCCTCGCACACAGGCTCAAGTGAACTTGAGATCAAACCCCTGCTTTTGAAAAAATACCATAAAAACAAACAAACAAACAAACAACAGAAGCCCACTAGACTGGGTCCCTTTGCTCCTTGGCAATTATTCTCTCTTCAAATAGACAATTCTTCACCGTTAACCGGATTGGGGGGGGGGGATTTTCATTTGTAAGATGATCCATCTAGAAAATAATGTAGTGTCCACCATAACTCCCATTTCCTAGGCTCGCTGGGCAATTTTTTATTTCGAAGAAAGCTAGGAAGGTCATTTTCGGTAGCTAGCTGCATTCTCGTGCCCAAATCACTTCCAAACAGCTTACACTGTGAGGCGGAATTATACTTCTGAGACGCACTGCATAGCCTGACTCCTTTGGGGAGATAATTTTCAAAATAAAAATAATGATGATGAATAATCTCTTGTTTGATGTGTGGTGACAGGCCTCACGCCACCTCTCACGCTGCCTGTTTGTTCCAAGGGAACAACACTAATGCTTCTGGAAATCTAGATGCCTCTGCCGCTGCCTTCTTTGACCCAGAACACGGCTTTGATCTTGCTGGGATGTGAAAGCCAACATTCTTCATGTGTGTGCCAGTGCATGGGGGAGGGGAGAGGTGCTTGTTGTGAGGCTGTCTGTTGGGAGGGGTGTTTGTTGGGGAGTGGATGGGGTGTTGTTGGGGGTGAATGAGTGTTGGGGGTAGATGGGGTGTTTGTTGGGGGTGGATGGGGTGTTTGTTGGGGGTGAATAGGGTGTTGGGGTAGATGGGGTGTTTGTTGGGGGTGGATGGGGTATTGTTGGGGGTGGGTGGGGTGTTGTTTGGGGGGTGGATGGGGTGTTGTTGGGGGTGAATGGGGAGTTGGGGGTGGATGGGGTATTGTTGGGGGTAGATGGGGTATTGTTGGGGATGGATGGGGTATTGTTGGGGGGATGGATGGGGTATTGTTGGGGGGATGGATGGGGTATTGTTGGGGGGGTGAATGAGTGTTTGTTGGGGGTGGGTGGATGTTTATTGTAGGTGGGTGGGGTGTTTGTTGAGGGGATGGGGTGTTTGTTAGGGGTGGATGGGATGTTTGTTGGGGTAGATGGGGTGTTTGTCAGGGGGGTGGATGGGGTGTTTGTTGGAGGTAGATAGGGTATTGGAGGGTGTATGCGGTGTTGGGGTGGATGGATGGGGTGTTGGGGAATAGATGGGGTATTTGTTGGGGATTGATGGGTATTTATTGGGGAGGTGTTTCTAGGGGCTGTGTCTGTGGGGACCAAGAATGAGTGTTGCTCTCATTCTCAGCACTGTCCTGTTCATTGCTTTTCTGTTGCTGTAATCGAACACCATGAGAGAGTTTGAGTTTATGGTTTCAGAGGACGAGAGTCTATGCTGGCAGGGAGGAGGCAACTGGCTGGAGCTGAGCAGGAAGCTGAGCGATGGCCCAGGCCCGGGAGGAAAAGCAACTTGGAAACGTGTCAGTCCCTTAACTCAAATCTCACCTCCACCCTCCAGAGGCCCACCACCTCCCGCAGCGCCACCAACGGGGAACCTAGTGTTTAAATCTGTGAGCCCGGGGCTGGAGAGATGGCTCAGCGGTTAAGAGCACTGACTGCTCTTCCAAAGGTCCTGAGTTCAAATCCCAGCAACCACATGGTGGCTCACAACCATCCATAACAAGATCTGATACCCTCTTCTGGAGTGTCTGAAGACCAGTGTACTTACATATAATAAATAAATAAATCTTTAAATCTGTGAGCCCACAGGGGACATTCTCAAACCCCCACAGCCGTCCACCTTGGGTGACCGGTTTAGGATTGTTGTTGTTGTTGTTGTTGTTGTTGTTGTTATTGTTGTTGTTGTTGAGACACTTCCATTTTCCTGGAACTCATTGATTGGGCTGGATGGACTGGCCAATCAGGGATCCATCCTCCTGCCTCTGTCTCCCCGGCTGGGACCACAAGCACTTGCCTGGCTTACTTAAATCCTAGCTTCTGGGGTTCAAACTCAGGTGCTCGTGGTTTCAGCCACACATTAAACTCTACCAACTGTACCATCTGTGGTGGCTTATATATGCTTGGCCCAGGGAGTGGCACTATTAGAAGGTGTGGCCTTGTTGGAGGAAGTGTGTCACTGAGTGTGTGGCCTTTAAGACCCTCGTCCTAGCTGCCTGGAAGCCAGTATTCTCCTAGCAGCCTTCAGATGAAGATGCAGAACTCTCAGCTCCTCCTGCACCATGCCTGCCTGGATGCTGCCATGTTCCCACCTTGATGATAGAATCCCAGGATCCCACTCAGCTTTGGTGAGAGAAAGCTGGAACAAACATTCTGGAGAGCACTGGGCCTCTGGGTTGCCATGAAACTGCAAAGTCTCTGGGCAGTCCTTGTAAACTAGGTGAAGCCCCCTGAACTAGGCGGTGGGCCAGTAGAGAAAGCTGGTGAGCTGAGGCCCTGAACTTACAAAGGATGGGATTCCAGAGTCTGGCCAGATATGCATGCTACAGGCCCGGCCCTCAGCTCCAACGGGTTTCTCTTAGAGCCTTGAATAAAGACATAGAGAGTAGTCTCTTGAAATCCCACAAATAGCAATTGAAACAGACCTCAGGGGATTTGTGTGACAGAGTGAACCAGCTATGCAGAAGTCACAGGGTGGGAGGCTACACTTCTTTATGACAGTGTATTCCACACTATTTTATTTGAGCCTAGTCCACACCAGTCCATAGGGTGGGGCTCTTGACCCCTATAGCATCTTTCTCTCTGAAGCTTGCTAAGAGAATGAAGAGTCTGTCTGCAGGTTCACAATGTCTCCCAACTGGAGCACGGGGAAGAGGGGGAAGTCTGACAGAGAGAGTGTGGGCTTGATGGGCATTTACTCAGTCACCTTAACCAACAATAAGAACGAGCAGCTGGAGAGTTAGTCATCTCCACTGCACACGCAGAGGACCAAGAGTCAGCTCCCAGCACCATGTCAGGGGGGCTCACAACTGCTGGTAACACCAGCTCCAAGAGACCTGACGCCCTCTTCTGGCCTCCACCAGCACCTGCACTCATGTGCACACACCCACATACAGACACCCCCTTACATGCACACACACAGATGCGTAGCGCACACACACAGGACTAGCACAGCCCTCTTGTACACACACACACACACACACACACACACGCACACACGCACCACATACACACTTACTTCGAAAGGAAAATGTCAAGAATAGGGAAGGCAACAGCAAAGATTTTGCTTTCTGCCGAGATCAGAAACTATGTGTGTGGCAGAGTGTCTGGTCCTGGTTATTTCACCTCAAAGTGATTCCATCTTCCAAAATGACTCGAGCTTGTGTCAAACCGACATAAACCTATCCAGCAGGGCATCATTTGAAATCAACAGAAACAAGAACCTCCTGACATGTGAAGCGCTTGGAAAAGCCAGGTCACCACGCAGGGTGCTGAGCATTCAGATGTGGACATATTCGCACACAGGCTAAAGCTGAGGGAAGAGACTCAGGTACTGAGCGTGACAGCCGTTCTCTCAACAGGGGACAGGGGAGGGGGTGAAGGAGACAATGTGCAAAGCGATACATCCTGAGCTCAGGGGTTCAGGGGTCAGCAGTCACCAAGAGGGAAGTGCTGCTGAGGAAGGACTTGCGATCAGCTTTTACAGCACTGTCACTCCAAGGCAGTGAGAGACATGACTAGCGGACTCAATGTGCGCATGCGCCAGCACGAGCCCGTGGGTGGGTCTGCATCTCCTAAATGCACCACTCGTGTCCACGTTTAAGATAATCTGAAAGGAACAGGACCTGCCCGCTCTCAAGTCCCTTCTGCCTTGTAAGAAAAAAAACAAAAAACAACAACAACATAAAAACGGTCATTTCTCAGAAGTGCCTGAAGGGTCTAGAGAGATGGCTCAGTGGGTAAGCACACCAGCTGCATGTGCAGAAGACCTGGGTTCGGTTCCCTGCACCCACCCAGCTCACGGTCATCTGTAACTCCAGTTCTCTGTATTTAACGCCCCCTTCTGATCTTCACAGGAACTACATGCACATGGTGTGCAAGATACGATGATAGGCAAAACAATCACCCATAACAATGAATAAATAAGTAAATAAATAATATTTTAAAGTGCCTTGAGCTGGCTTATATCCAGGGAGAGATGAAATAAAGCACTGGACCCCTGCTAGAGTCTGCTGGTCTACACCCCAAAATTGAATTTTAGAGCAGAAAATTACTATCTGTCAAGTTTGCCTAAGGACATGCAGACAGGATAAGATCATATGCCTTATAAGCTTAAAAATAAACAGGATGTAAGGCATGCACACTGTTATTTTTTTAAGTACTCTGACAAAAGCAACCCATGACAGAACTTTTATTTCGGCTCATAGTTCGAGGAAGGCGGGGTGGTGAAGCAGCTTCTCACCCTGCACCTGCAGCAAGCAGGAACGGCCTGTGCTCCGCCCACGGAATGGCACCACCCACTTTTAGGATAGGTTGTCCTCCAGAATTCACCTGATAGAGATCATCCCTCCAGGTGTGCCCAGAGGCTTGCCCGCCGGGTAATACAAACTGTGGCGACCTCCCCTCCCACTCGTGGGAACTACATTCCAATACGGGCTGACGGGAGTTGGCCAGGACGCAGGATGGCACCTGAAAGCAGGTGCGACAATACCAGGTCACCTCCATCTAGATTCCGGAACAATGCCCATCCCTGATCTCTGTCATCCCTGATCTCGGGCAGAAAGAGCCCGGTGGAGGGTCTCGGCTTTCCCGCTCGCTCGCTCGCTCGCTCGCTCGCTCGCACTGCCCAGGCCCCGAGTAGCAACCGCTCATGGCGGCGGCACCTAGGCAGAGTATATGGGTCTGCAGGGCTGACAGGCAGGACAGAAAGTGAAGGAACTGAGTAAGAGCCCCAGGGAAGGGAATATGCTGGGAATGTGGGGGTCGCCAAGATCCAAGTGGACACTCTGGGCACGACGACGCAGTCACGTCTCCTAACCGGAACTGAGGTTCCACTGTGGAAGCTGGAGCTCAAGAGGTGGGCAGTGAGGACAGTGTACTTAATACCACTGAACTGTATCCTGAAAATGCTTAAAATGGCAAGTTCTATGTTGAGTATATTTTATCACAATATAAGAATAGGGAATGAATGAATAAATACTTGAATAATGTTATGAATATAAAGTTTCGAGCATGTTCCCTGATACACAGACATCCAATAAAAGATGACTTTATTAAAAAATACATGAGCGAAATAAGCAAGCTATGGTGCTATAACTGATTCATTTATAAATATGCTCTGATCGGCTTGTGTCTGTCAGATGCCTCGGCTAAATGCGCGCGGGACATCGGAGGGCAAGACAGACACAAAGCGCCGCTGGCGTGGCCCCAGCACTTAATCAGGAGCAGAGAAGACAAATCAGACACAGAGAAGGCCAGGTGGAGCTGGGTGTGCAGAGAAAGGGCGCGCGAAGGAAGTCTACAGGGAGTGGGGGAGTCGGGTCGCTCAGAGACACCAGGGAGTCAGGCTCCTCAGATCCAAGCGGCATCGGATAACAGATTGTAGGGCCGATGCAGAGGGACAGGTGTGGCCCTTGCCAATACACAAGCAGAGCCATGGCGCTGCTGAAGAGTGGAAGCTGCCAGAGGCACAGGCTTAGCCTATTCTGTTCCTAAAAGAAGCATTTGATAGGTAGCCGTTTGATAGGTAGCCGAAGGGTAATTTAGTAAGCTGACGACCAAGGGCTGAGGAAGGACCTCGCCCAAGAAGCATCAAGAAGGGAGCAGACAGAGATTCTTAAGTTTTAAAGGAACTTTGGGGAGGAGAATATTATTCAATCTCCTATAACAAGACAAGCATAAACAGACGGGGTGGGGGGGGAGGTGGGGGGGGCGCGAAGAGCCAGGGGCGGGGTGAAGAGGCGAGGGCAGGGATGAATAGGCAGGGGGCGTGGTAAGAGACAGGGGGCGGAGTGAGTAGGGAGGGAGTGGGTGAAATTCAAGGGGCCAAGAGGCAGGGGGCAGGGTGAGTAAACAGGGGGCGGGGCAAAGAGGCAGGGGCGGGGCAAAGAGGTAAGGGGCGGGATAAATAGGCAGGGGCGGGGTAAGAGTCGGGGGCGGAGTGAGTAGGCGGGTGGGGGGGTGCAAAGTGAGAGGCAAGGGGCAGGTGAATAGCCATGGGTGGGGGTGAATACAGAAGGGCAGGATGAACTAAGAACCAGTATTTGAAGAAAGGTATAAAGACCTCAAACTGAAGACCAGGCAGTACGCCAACAGAGACGCAAGACAGAGGGATAGTAGATGCTTCTGAAAAGAGCCTGTAACTCAAGAAGATAGACTCGTCGTGAAAAGATCCGAGCCGCAGAACTTGGCCCCAGAAAATGCAGAGTAATAACTGGCCAAGCCACAGAAGGAAACTGATAAATCAAGAGATTTCTTTGGAGACTTTAACATATCCCTCTCAGAAATTGATGGCTCGTGCACACAAAAACAAAGAAGGAGGAGAAAAACAAAGAAAAGAGATTTATTACGGTCGCGCTAACAAATGCATAGAGAATTCCCCAAGAGATGTTGGTAGTTTTGAGTGGGGGGGAGGGGCTCCAATCAGCGTCGAAGAATCAGCATCATGCATTTGCATGCCTAGGACCCTAACAGAATTTAAAATGAAGAACGATGTTGCTGTCATGTTATTAAACTGCCTTCTGAAAATCTACATTTGTACCTAGATCAGTGCTGCTCTCAGCTTTGGTCTGAGAAGCCTCACTCTGTGGTGCGTCGTGCTCATGCAGAGACTCAAAACCGGTCCAATGAATAACTGTGAGAGCTCAGCTGTTGGGGGGGAACAACTACACCACCATACAACCCCCACCATACAACCCCCAGCATACAATCCCCATCTAAGGCTCAGGGAACATCACGAGACAGGGGTGGGAAGAATGTTGGGGCCAACAGAAGGGAGGAGAGCTGAGAAACACTGACTTCGGACCATGACACAGCGGTTGCATCAGGAACTCACAGCCCCTATGTCAAGCCTGTCAAACTTTCCGCACCGGACAGCCCCACCCCCGTGGGCGGAGCCATTGGCAGTTGAGGCTACCAGAGGTGACAAATGGCAGGTTACCCGCGCTCCAGTGGATAGCCCCGCACCCGTGCACATAATGGACTACACTAACCAAACTCAAAAGACGTCCTTTGTCGCTGTGGTAAAACATTGGCCAAGAACAACTTGGGGAAGAAAGTGTTCATTTGGCTTAAATTCCCCATCACAAGCTGACTGAGGAAAATGAAGGCAGGAACCTGGCAGGCAGCAGGAACTAAAACAGCCCACAGAGGAACTTTTTCACTGGCCTTCTCTCCAGGCTCAAGCTCAGCTTTCTCACATCTCCCAGAACCATGGTCCGGGCCGTGGCACCGCCCATGACAGGCTGGGCCTTCTCACATCAGTCATTGACTAAGACAATGCCCAACGAAGAGACACACAGGACAATCTGTGGGGTAACTGCAAGTGCAAATCCTTTGCCCAAATATGTCTAGGTTTGTGTCAAGTTGACAAAGCATGAGAACAGGTGGGGGAGGAGAACAGGCTGGGGGGGGAGAGAAAGAGAGGGAGAAGAGAGAGGGAAAAAGAGAGGGGAGGGGGAGAAAGAAAAGAGAAAGGGAGGAGAAGGAGGAACAGAGGGAGAGGAAGGGAGGGAGAGAGGGAGGGAAGAGGAAAGGGGAGGGAGTGGGGGAGGGGTGGGAAGGAGCCATGAAGTTGAGGGGAGGCTGGAATACAGTTGCTGAAATAGGAGAAGGGGGTTAGTAGTGGATGGATATCACCAAAATATATTGTAAAAATACATGAAATTTTCAAAGAATAAAAAAATATCATGGGGTCTGGGAGATGACTCAGCAGTTAGGAGCACTAGCTGCTCCTGCAATGGACCCAGATTCAGTTCCCAGCACCCACGTGGAGGCTCACAACCACCGCCTACTCCATTCGGGACAGGGAGGGGGAGGGGAAGTGGAGGGGCATCCAAAGCCCTCTTCCAACCTCCGCAGGCACCAGGCACAAACCCTGTGACCACTGCATATGTACAGACACAGAAAGTAAAAACAAATAAATCTCTTTAAAATCCCATTTTAAATGACTATCAAAAGAGTTGCTTGTTTGCAAATTCATTATATCTGCAAACTAAAAACATCTCATTGATCCACACTAAAGGAACCGTTTAGGTCGGTGAGACTCACAGCCGGAGTCTGAACCTTCAGACTCAACGGATATTCACAGACAGAGAACAACTGGGAGAAAGTTGCTGAATGTGTGCAGACGACTTTTTTTTTTTTTTTAAATCAGTGTTCCCTGAACAATGCACGGTGTTTAACAGCATTGTCACTGACTACAGGAGTCCGCTAGAGCCATTTCAAAGTCTGGATGAGTGTCTTGGTTATACCCAAACTCGCTGCCGTCCAAGAAGGGCTGGAGGATTTGGTATCTTTGGAGTCCTTGAGCCAACCCTTGCATGGATGACAAAGAATTCATATTAAGCCACATTAGAGAGGCTGTGTCAAAACTTAAGGGGCGTGAAGAACTCTGTTTCCAACAACAGGGAATTACTCACATTGGATCGACTCTCCAACAGCCAAGGTTCTGGTTCTTAATCCTATGATTGAAACAGGGTCGCGTCCCTCCCTTTGTAGCTCAGGCTGGCCTAAAGATCACTCTGTAGCCCAGGCTGGCCTCAAACTCATGGCCATCCTCCTGCCTCCGCCTCTTGAGTGCCAGGATTATAGTCGCGAGCCATCATATGCCCACCTCAACATATTTTTATTTTAATGTGAAAACTCCAAAAAAAAAGACAAAAGCAAGTGGGATACTGGAAGGAGCAGAAAGAGGAGGAAAAGGGAGGGGAGGGAGGGGAGGGGAGGGGGATGGGTGGAGAAAGGGGGAGGGGAGGGGAGGAGAGGAACAATGAGTTTCTACATTTGTTGGTTTTTTAGTATTTTGTCTGTGGCGGGTCCCAGTGAGGGTCACAGTGCAGCAAACACTAAGAAAACTGCAAGCCCTTCCTCAAGAGTCAGAGAACCGGCCCGGGGCTCACACATAACTCCAGTACTCAAGAGGCTACGAGGTCTACAGCTCCAGAATAGTGTAAGCTACAGAGCGAGTCAAAGGAGAAAGGGAGGGACAGAGGGACACAACGAGAGAGAGAGAGAGAGAGAGAGAGAGAGAGAGAGAGAGAGAGAGAGAAGACAGACACCTGGTGCCACCTGAACAAAGACGGCCTGGCGTGCAAGGCGAGCCGTCAACGCTGTGGATTCTGCTCAAACAAAAGGCCACTTATTGACAATAACCAGAGTCCCAAATCTCCACCTCGTGTCATTCACCGGGTCCCCAAAATAATCTCAAATTATAAAGCATGTAGGCAGGAGACAGGTCGCGCGATAGATGGTGACTCTGAGGGGACAGAAACATCCCTCTTCCGTTCCGATGATGTGGCTTCGTAGCTATGCTTGCCTTAGAATGAGCAAACCAACTCCTCGGGGAGCAAACTGCCGACATTCGAGCAACCAATCGAAAGCCTTACCCAAGTCCCTCCTCTTGGGATATGCAGGACCCTCCACTATTTCCCTAAGAGTCGGGTACTCAGCAATTAGGAACGAGCCCACAAATGCAGTCCGAGAGCCAGCAAGCTAAACCTGTCACCTGCCTGACCTTTCTCCTCAGGGAGGCTCCGACCACTTTTCTCCTTCTCTTCCCCTTCTTCCCAACAGGGTACCCAGATTGGCCCACTGTCCCTCTCACAGGTCCCGCCCACATTCCAGCAACCAATCAAAAGCCTTACCAAAGTCCCTCCTCTATGAGAAAGGCTGCCACAGACTGTCTTTACAAGGACAGTTGTCCATCTTTTGGTCACACCCTGCCTAAATGACAATCAGTGGCATTTTGAAGCAATGCTGAAACTAGAAGAGAACGATTTTAAAGCGAGAGCTGGAGAGATGGCTCAGTCATTACGATCACTGGCTGCTCTTCCAAAGGACCTAAGGTTCAATTCCCAGCACCCACATGGGAGCTCACGACTGTCTGTAACTCCAGTTCCATGAAATCCAACGCCCCCTTCTGGGATCCTACATGCAGGCAGTGCACACAAACTCATGCTGACACATACACATGCATTAATAAAATGAATAATAAGTATTTTTAAAAGAAAACAAAGAGGCTTCTGAGATGACTCCCAACTACGATACACAGTAACTTCCTATCTCAAAAAAGACATTTTTTTAAAAAATAAGAAACAAAGCCGGGCAGTGGTGGCGCACCCAGCACTTGGGAGGCAGAGGCAGGTGGATTTCTGAGTTCGAGGCTAGCCTGGTCTACAGAGTAAGTTCCAGGACAGCCAGGGCTACACAGGGAAACCCTGTCTCGAAAAAAACAAAAACAAAACAAACAAACAAACAAAAAAAAAGAAACAAAATCATCAACAAATTATTTTATTTAAAAAATTTATTTTTATGAACATAAGTAAAAATTTCTGGAGCCAGTGAGGTGACTGATGGGTAAATATGCCTGCTGCAAAGCCTGGGACCCTGAGTTGGATCCCCAGAACCCACCGGGAAAGGAGTGTATTGGTTCCCACAATTTGTCCTGAAACCTCCACACATGCACTGTGGCACCATGCTCATACATGCATACACATACACACACACACACACACACACACGCAGTCTAAAAAAAACTTGAAGGATCAACTTCAAGACTTATTATGAAAGCCACAGCAATCAAGACAGTGAGGTAGTAATGTGAATTTAGAGGCAGTCTATAAAATGTTGGGTAGACTGAATACAGCCCGGAACGCAGACACCCTTGTATGGTCAATTTACTTTAGACAAAGGTACCAATGCCAACCAAGGGGAAAAAGAACACCTTCTCAGTAAATAGTGCTGAACAAATAAATAGTCATCTGAAAAAAAAAAAAAAGAGAGAGAGACACTAGAGACAGCAAGATGGCTCAGGGGAGAAGATGCTTGCTACCAAGTCCAAAACCTGAGTTCCATCCCAGAGACTCACTGTGTAAGGAGAACGTTCCCCCAGGTTGGCCTGTGGCCTCTATACACATGCCAGGGCATGCATGTGTACACACACACACACACACACACACACACGTAGACACACAACACAAGGAAACAGGACGTAGTAAAGCAAAGGACAACACTGTGTCTCTCCTTGAATCATACACTAAAATTCAGTCAGGGGTGGAGAACAGACCTGTAGTTGGAGCTAAAACTAGAAAGCCTCCAGAAAAGTACACAGGAAAGTGTCTCCACACCAACAAAGAGAAAGACCTAGGAATCGAGAGCTGTAAGAGGTGGCGGGGGGGGGGGCGGGGGGGCGGGGGGGGGAGGGTGCTGGCTGGTTCTGTGTGTCAACTTGACACAGGCTGGAGTTATCACAGAGAAAGGAACCTCCCTTGAGGAAATGCCTCCATGAGATCCAGCTGTGGGGCATTTTCTCAATTAGTGATCAAGGGGGGAGGGCCCATGGTGGGTGGAGCCATCCCTGGGCTGGTAGTCTTGGATTTTATAAGGGAGCAGGCTGAGCAAGCCAGGGGAAGCAAGCCAGCAAGGAACATCTCTCCATGGCCTCTGCATCAGCTCCTGCTTCCTGACCTGCTTGAGTTCTAGTCCTGACTTCCTTTGGTGATGAACAACAACGTGGAAATGTAAGCTAAATAAACCCTTTCCTCCCCAACTTGCTTCTCAGTCATGATGTTTGTGCAGGAATAGAAACCCTGACTAAGACAGTGTGTAAGCGATAAATCATCCCTTGGCAAAATTAAAAACTTCAGCACAGGAAAAGATAAGAGCATAAAAACGAATACGTGGACCTTATCCTGGGAGGAACAGCCTGAAATCTGTAGCAAAACACAGTCAGAAGCAACTGTGCACACCGTACTCCTACAAGCCAACAGTAGGAGAGAATGAAAGCCCTTCGCAGGCAAAAGATTGGAACAGTCTTGTCGCAGAGAAGGATGTGTGGATGGTTAAGAAACATCCAAAAATAAGTGCTCAGTCATTGCGGAAATGTACATCGAAGCCACACCGAGATCCATCACGAACCCTCTAGAACGGCCAGCGTTAAAGATGACGGATAAATGTTGGCGCATGCGCAGGACAGCTAGAATCTGCTCAGCTGTTGATGGAAATGGCCATCTCTTGAGGGGGAAGTCTGAGGGGTGTTTTACATCTTTTATTCTTTTGGGGGGAGCACACATGAGCAACAGTGTGCATGAGGAAATGAGGGGCCCCGCACAGCGCTCGGGCCAACCGGCTTCGAGCGAGGCAAGCGCCTTCACCAGACGAGTCTTTCTCTTGGACCCTGGCAGCTTGCCTGCTTTCTCTTAAGAAAACAAAAGCTGGGCGGTGGTGGCGCACGCCTGTAATCCCAGCACTCTGGGAGGCAGAGGCAGGTGGATTTCTGAGTTCGAGGCCAGCCTGGTCTACAGAGTGAGTTCCAGGACAGCCAGGGCTATACAGAGAAACCCTGTCTCGAAAAAAACCAAATCCAAAAGAAAAAGAAAAAAGAAAACAAAAACACAAAACCCCCAATTCTTAGGCACTTACCCAAAAGAAACAAAAACATGTGTCCTTCAAAAAGACTTGTGTAAAATATTCCGGCCCCGCACAGATGCCAGGGAGGGGCTGGGCGCACACGGAGCCAGCTGCTCACTCACACAACGAAACCCCATTCCGCAGAAAGGACGGTGACAACTTACAGGAGTCCCCGAAGCCTGCACAGGGAAACCATCTTCCCTCAGAGCACGGAGCTCATGAATTCGTTTGTATGAGGTTCAAGAAGAAGCAAAGGTCAGGTTGGGGAACTGGCTCAGAGGCTGGGCAGTGAGACTGCAGCTCAGTCATGAACACTGGAGTCCTGACCCCTAAGAGTCCACGGAGAAGCCACAGGAGCCTCTAAGGCCCAGCTCTGAGGATGCAGAAACAGTAGATCCCTGGGGCTTACTGACCAGCCAGCCTAGCTACAATGATGACTCCAGACTTAGTGAGAGGCTCTGCTTCAAATAAAGTGCAGAGAAGAGGAGGGTACTGGATGTCAGCCTCTGCCCTCCAGATGTGCGCACACGGGCAAGCATGCCCACCCAGCCCACACACACATATAAAAAGCATGCAGAAAAACCAGCTAGAGTTAAAAACAATCAAATGCTGGCTGCCTGGTGGTGGCCTGACTGGGAAGACACTAAAGGAACACTCTGGAATCGTGAAACTGTTCTGTGCACCAGTCAACTTAATATGTGGCTCGTGAGATCACGCATCTTGCTGTAAAGAAATTTTACCAAAAGAGCAGATAAATAGCTCATGATAACACTATACTTCAAGATGGTGTGCCGTTATCTTCATCCTACTATGCAGAGCATCAGTTAATATAGCTCTGCGAATGGATTCGGGCTAGAGCAAGATAGCAATGGTGGAGGGGCGGTACCAGGGCTTGAACCTGGAGTGCCGCATGCGCATGCTCTAGACAAGTGTCCTCCCACTGAGGGCTAATATCCTTCCTCAGCAAAATGCTAAGGGAGGGAGCTACGCGAGGCCTTTAGCCTGTGTCTACATCTGGAATTTTTCATGATAATATTGAAGGGGAGGAAGGAAAATAAATGGGACACGGCTGGAGCTGTGTGTAGAGGAACGCGAACAGCCCGCATTCAACGCGAAACAAGGTTTAAAAATAATCCACTAAGCATTTGTGCTTAAAAAACCGGCAGCGACTTCTTCCTGAACGCCAGTCTGCTTTAATCAGAGGAGGAGGGGCTGAGGACCAGAGGGCTTGCAAGCCCTTTACACACAGTCAGCCAATGGGGTGTTGGCAGAAGTGTAGGGCGAGACTTCTCTCGAAGTCTTCCTCTTGTCTAGAGTGGCTCCAGAAGTCATTCTGGGCGTTCTCCCCTCCCCCAGTTCTGTGTCTCCACATCCCTTAAACCCAGTTCTAAAGGCAGGAACAGGGTCAGTGAATCAAAACAGAATATTATCTTTCTGTTGTTATTTTTGTTTGTTTCTTTGGGGTCTTGGTTTGGTTTGGTTTTGACAGCCTTGTCTGGCCTGGAACTCACCATGTAGACCAGACTGGCCACAAAGTCACAGAGATCCACCTGCCTCAGTCTCCTGAGTGATGGGATCAAAGGCGTGCGCCACCACTACCCGGCTTGAATAATGTCATTTCGTTTTGTTTGTTTTTTACTTCTAGGTAGTAAAAAGTTTAAAGTTTGCCTTAGTAGTTAGCAAACACTCCATGTAGACCTTCCAGGTTCCAGAGCCTTTGAATTTCCCTTCAGAGCAAACTTGAATTTTCTCAGCAAGTCGCCCCAGGGAGCCAGCTCTTGGGGAACGGCGGGAGGGCACCCACCAGATGAAGAGGTTACTGTCTTGCTTAGAAGCAGCAGCTTGGCAGACACCTTGAGCCGTGGGTTCTCATAAATCTTGTTTGGGGGAAGGAAGAGAGAGAGAGGGGGAAAAAAACCCTTTCAATTCCCACTGGAAATATGCAAAGCAGCCTCCACACGGTAAATCTTCCTTTTCAGTCCTAAGGAGATAACTCAGACCTATTAACCTTCCATGTTATTTTCAACTTCATTATTTGAGCTGACACGACAAGAGACCGGTGACGGCTCTTTCTGGCAGAGTGCATGTAAATCGCTTTCTCTAAGGAAATTACTTCTCTGGCCTGGATGTTATTAATCTAAATTCTCCCTTAGTCAAATTGTTGCCCATAATAAATATGGAACAGGTTAGGATACTCAGGGAGAGCGGTACACTTGGCAGAGGCTGGACCCACCCCTAACATGTCCCCTCAAGGAGATGCATGGCCCAAGATGGCTCCTGACCCGGCTCCCACTTTCCTCTCTAAGCACCATCAGTCTGTCCTGTCCACTCTACCTTCACTATCCTGGTCAAAGCCTCCTAATGGCCTCCCCTCTAGGGACAACTTTCCAAGGAAGCTTGTGGACGTGAGGTACCACGTAGCATCTGCTCAGCCCACGTGCTCTACCCAGCTCTCTGAAATCAGGGCCTCCTGACTTTCTAGGAACCAGACAGATTCTTCACTGGCCGATCCTAAGGCTCTGGGTTAAATGCATCTTGATACTGATCGGCCAGGGGGACTGATCTTGGTTGTCAACTTGACTGGATCTGGAATCAGCAGACACAGCTCCTCCTTCCATCCTGGACGGAAGAGCAGCAGCAATCCTGGCCTCCTCCAGGCCTTCAGCACAGTGAGGACTATGGAGACAGGTGGCCTCGTGGTCTGCACAGCTGCTGGGGCCCGATCTCTTCAGCACTCTTGTACACCTCTCCAGCATGTGCACGCCCATCAGGGATCTGCCCAGCACGCCTCGTGTAAGCCAACTGCATTGGCCAGTTTTGATGTCAGTCTGAACAAGCTTGTCTGAGAGGAAGGAAACTCAATTAAGAAAATACCTCCAGAAGACTGGGCTGCAGGCTAGCCTGTGGGGCATTTTCTTAATTAGTGACTGATCTGGGGGAATCCCAGCCCACTGTAGGCAGTGCCACCCCTAGGCAGGTATTCCTAGGCACTATAAGAAAGAAAGCGCACACCTGTAATCCCAGCATTCGGGAGGCAGAGGCAGGTGAATTTCTGAGTTCGAGGCCAGCCTGGTCTACAGAGTGAGGTCCAAGACAGCCAGGGCTACACAGAGAAACCCTGTCTCAGAAAAAAAGAAAGAAAGAAAGAAAGAAAGAAAGAAAGAAAGAAAGAAAGAAAGGGAAAGGAAAGAAAAGAAAAGAAAAGAAAAGAAAAGAAAAGAAAAGAAAAGAAAAGAAAAGCTGAGCAATTCACAAGAACAAGCCAGTAATCAGTGCCCTCCATGGCCTCTGCTTCAGCTCCTGCCTCCAGGTTCCTGCCCTGCTTGGATGATAAACAGCAATTTGGAAGTGTACGCGGGGAGGTGGGGAGTGGGGTGGGGGGCGCCCTTTCTTCCCCAACTTGCTTTTTTGGTCATGGTATTTCATGGCAGCAATAGCAACCCTAAGACAGCAATCAAATTAATCTCTCTTTTATACATGTGTTCTATCAGTTCTGTTCCTCTAGAGAGCTGTGGCTAATATGCCACTTAAAACCCCACTGTAGTCCAGGAGAGCTGGCTCAGCTGTTAAATGCGTGGATTGCTCTTGCAGAGGTCCTGAGTTCAGTTCCCAGTACTCACCTTAGGTGGCTCACAACCACCTGTAACTTGAGCTGCAGGGCAACCAGCACCCCCTTCTGGCCTCTAGGGGCACTGCACTTTCGTTCACATACACATATACACGCGCATATATTTAAAACACAATTTTAAAAAATTAAAATTCAATACAGTTTCTAAAGAGCCGTTCTGTTTATTACCTAAGTCTTTACAACCTGGGGAGGAGGGTAGAGGTTGCTAACTCGCCTCTGTGTGGCTCAATCCTACGTGTCGTTCAGGACCGGTAAGACTTCAACGCCGGAGATGCTCATTTCTGACAAGGCAGCCCAGAGGATGGAGAAAACCGCTTGCCATAATGCAGGGGGTGGCGGAGCACAGAAAGCTTTTTTCCGTTTCTACTGGGGTTCTTTCCAGGGTAATTACAAGAAGTTGAGAATCTATTTGGGGACTTGTAGCTCATTAAATGCGTTTCCATCTGTGTACCCACCACCTAAGAGGTATCGCCTTGTACAATTCCCCGGCTTTATTGTGTGGAAGTCAATCTGCGGCGTACACCACTGAAAGGATGTTTCAATAGCTCCTGATTATGCAGAATGGAGCGGGGCTTGCGTCAGGGCTGCCTCCTGTGCTCCCTAACCCTTGACGGGGTGCCAGGATGCGGAGGAGGGGGAGGGGCTACGAAACTCCTGCTTCCAGGATAACCTGGGCCCTTTGCTCCCGCTCAGCCCTGCAGAGCTCACTGAGAGAACCCCCGACTGGAGGATTCACTTTGAGATTCCAAGCGTGTCCTGGGTCGATCGATTTTATTTAAGGGCTAATGTTCCCAGGGAGGAAGGGAGACAGGGAAGCTCCCACGGCTGGCAAAATGCCAGGGTCAGCCTGAGCCCCCTGAGCTACAGAAGTCCAAAGCCCAGAAGCCACCCTATGGAAGCAAACGGCCGAAGAACAGAGTCCCTTCTCCATGTTCCCTTCCTCTCTCCGGGGAAGGTGCCACACAGAGATTCACATGCCTTCCTTCCTTCCTGCCTTCCTTCCTTCCTTCCTTCCTGCCTTCCTTCCTTCCTTCCTAAACTACATCAGAAACCTCTCTGTAGGCGGCCAGTTCCCAAATCCTCACCAAACGATTTCCCCGGCTCTGTCTACCAAGACTTCCCCAAGATTCTCTTTGTCAATTCTAACTATGGTCCTGCGGTGCAGGGGACAGAAGGCTGCGTCACTATCACTCTGTGACTAGGAGGCAGAATATACCAAACGATCACCCGCGAAGTTGAGGAGCACCACATGCCTTGAGCACCTCCAATCCCTAAATGGGAAAACCTCTGCAGTGACCACACATGCAGGTGACAACATGGGAAACACAGGGGACTTCAGGAAGCATCCAGGAGTGACTTCTCTAAAAGCTGGTATACACAGGGGGCCAGGGAGATGGCTCAGGTGCTGAAGCATCTGTCAAGCAGGCGGACCTGAGTTTGACCCTCCGCACACATTAAAAAGCTATGTGAGGAGCACACATCTTCAATCCTCGCCTCAGTAGGGTGGAGACATGTGGATCCCTGCAGGCCCCTGGCCATGTGATCTAGCAAACCAGTGAGTTCTAGGTTCCGTGAGAGACGTTGGCTCAAAAATTAAGATGGAGAGCAACCGAAGATAATACCCTACATGATATTCACATGTGCTTGTGCACACGCACACACAGTACATGCACACATGTACATGCATACACGTGTACACACACATGTACACACACACAAATGATAATAATGTTCAGAGTTTGCATTTCCAGAATGTTCTGCCATTCCTGAAGGAAAGAAATCAGCCCGAGAAGAGTTAATCCTCCCAGCCAGAGATTAGAAGATGAAACTCTTGCCCGTGCACAGAGGTACCCAGAGCATCCAAAGCATAATAAATCCACGCATGCAGAAGGCCTCTCTCCTCATTTGTTAGTCAGCGGTGTGTGAAAATGTTAATGAAGGGAGCTATAATCTATGAGAATTCCACGATTAAAATGTAGTTCACGTCCGAAGGCTTCTGCTTACACGCGGCCCCACCGTTCATCCACCCTTCCCGGCCATTGCTAATAATAGACGTAATTGCCTCGCTCCGTCTAGCCGCCTTCACCCCGTGAGTCTAAGATTCGCTACAACTGCTATTGTAGAAATTATTCTCATGCTATTAACTTTGGGCTTTATTATATGTGTTCTTAAAAGAAAATAAATGCATAGAGATTGTAAATGTGTATCAGGTTCCCGGTGAAAGAATTTTAAAAAAAATATAATGCACTGACAAAGGCACCAGGATAGGTGATTTAACAGCCCCCTTTCCTCGCCCAAGCTTAAATTAGATGGTGCGGGCTTTCCTTCTCCTTCGGAGAAAATTTCTGCTCTGAAAACAGCAGCAGGTTGCCTGTTGCAAAAGGAGAGTTGGGAAGAAGCCGGTGAGGCGGGCATTGTGTGCAGAGCGCAGGCGGGGGACACTCTTCACAGCGGTCCTTTTCTCTCCGTATAGATCTCTTGCTTTTCAGTGGGCCTCCTCTTCTCAGCAAGTCCTCTCTTCTCAGCGAGTCCTCCCTCTTCACTGTGGACTCTCCATCTTCCCAGGAAGTCCTCCCTTTAGAGCAAGCCCTTCTGCTTCCTCATTCACGAGTCCGCCCTCTTCATGGTGACCCTCACTATGGACCACAGAGGTATCCTCGAGCCGTTCAGCTACACAGCCTGACCCACGGCCACAGAAGACTCCAGGCTCTTTCACACAAACCAGGCCCTGGACCTCAGGGTGCCAGTAATCTCTCCAGGCTGTTGAACTGGGGTGTAAGGATCAGGAAGAGGTGGAGGGAGGAAGGGAGAAAAGAGGGCAGGTGTCTCTGCCCTGAGCCCCAGGCTTGCCTTTCCATGGGCGGGCCCTGGTACAGTCACAGTGCAGAGGAGGGGATGGGAGAGGAGGAGAGGGGAGGGAGCAGAGGATGTGAAACTCAGTCTTAGAAACCCACTTTTGGGTTTGTTCTAAGAGTATGGATCAAGACAGTTCAGGCAAGAAGTATATCCTGGAATGCAACACACCCGCATACACACATGCATAGACACACACATGCATAGACACACACACACATACACACATGTATAGATACACATATGCATACACACATGCACACATGCATATACACACATGCATTCACACATACACATAGGCACACATAGACACACATGATACATTTACATACACATATGCATACACACATACACACACATGCATACACACATATACACACCCATTCACACACACATACAATCCCTCACATAGAAACAAAAATACATATACACCCATACAGATACACACATACACAATGCATAGACACAAACATATGCATAGATACACATATATACACCCATTCACACACACATGCACTCACTCACATAGACACATATACATCTGTACAGACACAAAGACATATGCACAGAGACAGACACACTCACATATCTACAAAGACCCCCCACATACACTCACACAGACACACACACATACTCACCTGCACACACTCACAACACACACACACACACAGACATACAGACACACATACTCACATTCTGTCTGAAATCAAAGTGGAGAGTAACATAGGATAAAGAGAGCCCACAACCCTGCACGCAGGAGGGTTTGGAGAGCAAACCATGCAGAGTCGCAGGGGTGGGGCTGAAGGCTGGGAGGCAGCTCAGCAGCAAAATGGTGGTGTAATCGCCACGCCCGTGGAAGGGCCTGAGTGGGAGCGAGCCCAGCACCCATGCCAGGAAGTCAGGCCCGGTGGAGACACAGGGATCACTGGGGCTCCCTGGCTAGCCAGCCTGACTCATTTGGTAAGTTTCAGTCCAGTGAGAGACCCTGCCTCAAAAAACAGGGTAGTCAGCACCTGAGGAAAAACACACCTGAGATTGTCTTCTGGTCTCTACACTCACACAGGCATGCACGTGCATGTGCATGTACAAACACACATGCACACACATGTGCACGCACATACATGCATATGTGTGTAGATGTATACACACACACACACACACACACACACACTCAAGAGAAGGACAAATAACCTCAGAAACTGATCAGAAGGTCTGCAGTCTGAAGAGCAGAAGCTCGCTGCCCACAGTAATGGTATCTCAGCTCCTCCCACCTTCCCGGGGTGCAGGTTGACAGGAGGCCCTCCTTCACTTTCCAACCAATGTCCCAGCTGCCCTCGGACAGGGCGGGAGAGGACAGCCATTGCCTAGCAACAGCCTCCAGGTTACCCATCACCTTTAGCCCAAGACGCGCTCCCTGAGAGTCTCTAAGGAAGTTCGTGCCCAGGGGAGACCACACACCGCCCACCCATGTGCTCAGTGGCGTGTTCTGGAAGGAGCTCTGTGGGCCTGTGGTACAACTCAGAGTAGCAACAGCAGGCGGATAGTCGAGGAGCCCGGCTTTCGACCCCGAGGCCATCGGACTGTGTACGTGTTTAAGATGTGCAACTGTGTTTATTTGGAAACACAACAAAACAGATGGTATGTTAAGTGGAAACCTGTGTATTATACATGCGTCTTATGAAAAGTGTCCAGGGAAGAACATGCCCTTGAAGAAGCATCTAGACAAAAGACCAGAAACTGGGTAAATGAAAGTGGTTGCCACCGGTTCATCGTTTGAAGATCTCTTTGGAGAAACTGCACCAAACATGCCCTCCTCTTTGATTAAGAATTCTAAAAAATAATTTTTAAAAAAGTGAACGCAGAGATATGGAGTTTCCGGTGAATGGAGAGAGTCCCCCCCCCCCAAAGGGCCCATGTTGGAACACTCAGTTGGCGGCACTGTTTGGAGGGGGATGGGAGGCTTTGTTGAAGCAAATCCATTCCGGGGACAGGCTCACCGGATGGTTGGCTCAGTGATTCACGGTTGAGGGTGGAGACAGCGTGCTCAGCTTCCTGCTCCTGGCGTCACGCTCTCAGCTCTCTGCCAAGCCTCCCTACTAGGTTTGCGGACTCTCCTCCCTGTGGTGCAGTGAGCCCAAATAAACTCGTGTGTTCTTTTGGTCACTGTGTTTATCGAAAGAGCAAAGTAACTAACTGGTTTTGTTGTGGTGGTTCAGAGTTGTTTGTTTCAGAGGGGTAGCTCAGGCTGAGCTGGGACACTCAATCCTCCTGCCTCCACTTTCCAACTGATGTAGACTGTGCCATCTATGTCTACACAGAATCCAATTTTTCCCTTAAATTTGGCTCCTTGAGTATATGTGTGGCTGCATATGCCCCTGGCATATGCAGATAGTTCAGAAGAGGGAGCCATATACCTGGGGACAGCAGCTCCGCCCTCGGTGCCTATGCGTTGTGGCTGTACAACCTAGAGGAAGTCCCTCTGGGCCCTCAACTTCCAATTGCACTTCGAAAGATGGAGACTTCCTGTCTGTCCTGTGCTTGGTCCGCTGAAGATCCCCAAGGGACGCCCTTTCCTTTAGCCCCCTGGGGTTCCTCGAAGCATCCTTTGTTGGCCAGAGAGAAGCCTAGACCTTTGGAAGAGGGTTCTGGATGCCCAGGGATGGTAGAAAGGTACCTGCCCCTTGGGAGTTGGGGGGACAGTCCCTGACAATGCCCAACTGCGCTGATCCATGTGTCAACAGAACCCAACCTAAAGTCCCCCAGAGGTTGAACCTCAGTTAAAAGAGTGCCTGCATCAGCTTGGCCCTCGTGCAAGACTGAGGCGTCTTCTCGATTAATGTGTGATGTGGGTGGCTGTGGTGGTTTGAATATGCTTGGTCCAGGAAGTGGCACTAATAGGTGGTGTGGCCTTGTTGGAGAAAGTGTGTCGCTGTGGGGGTGGGCAATGAGACCCTCCTCCTAACCACGTTGGAGGCAGTCTGCTCCTCCAGCCCCACATCTGCCTGGATGCTGCCATGCTCCCACCTTGATGATAATGGACTGAACCTCTGAACCTGTAAGCCAGCCCCAGCCAGTTAAATGTTGTTCCTTGTAAGAGTTGGTCATGGTATTTGTTCACAGCAGTAAGGCCCTAAGCAAGGGTCCCGCCCACTGTGAATGGTGCCGCCCTTGGGCAGGTGCTCATGTGAGTCATATAAGAAAGCAAGTGGAACAATCCATGAGGAGAGACAGTAAGCACTCTTCTTCCTCTATGGCCTCTGCTTCCATTCCTCCCTCTGGGTTTCTTCCATCCTTCCCTGAGCTCCTGCTCTGACTTCCCTCAATAACAGATTGTAAAGAAGACATCTGAGCTAACCAATCCTTTCTTCCCTCAGCTGGCTTTTCTTCATGGTCTTTATCACAGCAACAGAAACCTAATTAACTAACACATCTACCCTACCCAGTAGGTCCCAGACCGGTTAGCCCAACCCTACTGGAAGGGGCTTCCTTCTGCCCTGGCCTGTGCTCCAGGAGCTGGGGGAGGTTAGTAGGTTACCACGGGGTGTGTGTGTGTGGGGGGGGAATTCTGAGTTTGCTCTTCTGAAAAAGAAAAGTTCATGGTGGGTTAGAAAGGTTTCGGTGACAGAGGATTAGAAGACAGATTCTTCTCTCTCTCAATCTCTCTCTCTCTCTCTCTCTCTCTCTCTCTTTCTCTCACCTCCCCCCCCCTCTCTCTCTCTCTCTCTCTCTCACACACACACACACACACACACACACACACACACACACAAATTCCCCTCGTCCTGTCCCATGACCTGAGGAACCAGAGCCCTAGGAAGACGGCGGCAGGCAAGAAAATCACAGAGAAGGAACGTGGAAGTGTCCTGAGTGTTGGGGATCCTCCTCAAATGCACAGCACCCAACTTTGTATTTAATTTTCTCTTAATTTGGGACATGCAGCACTAGCCTAAGTGTTTTAAGGAGATGGTAATGGCCCTTCACTAAAATAATTCAACCATCACTATAATTTCAGTGCCACCATCAAAATGAAATAATGGCTGTTTACCGAGTCACACCTTTCAAATGACCTTCATTTGAATACAAATTGTGGCTTGAAATTCTAAAGGCTGCTCTGGTTCCAGAAGGCTGCAGAGCTCAGCTCGGAAGGGTTGCCCTTCCAGAGCCTCCTCCCTGCACCTGAAATGGCTCTCTTCCGGTGGAGCTGCCGGAGAGTTTAGCACCTGAGTGCAGAGCACAACGGCCCTGACCCTGCACAACATGGAACAGGAGCTGGAGGGGGCGTCCGGGAAGCATCAGGGAAGCCGGACCTGGGGACAGTGCTGGTACTGATGCCGGATGGACCTCCTCTGGCGTCCATGACCAGTCCCAGGGCCATCGCTTATCTACATTGTTTTTTTGGGGGGGGCCAGTTAGGGGGTATACTGACTGGTTTTGTGTGTTAACTTGACACAGGCTGGAGTTATCACAGAGAAAGGAGCTTCAGTTGAGGAAATGCCTCCATGAGATCCAGCTGTGGAAGGAACATTTCCTCAATTAGTGATCAAGGGGGAGGGCCCCTTGTGGGTGGTGCCATCCCTGGGCTGGTGGTCCTGGGTTCTATCGGAGAGCAGGCTGAGCAAGCAGCAAGCCAGTAAGGAACATCCCTCCATGGCCTCTGCATCAGCTCCTGCTTCCTGACGTGCTTGAGTTCCAGCCCTGACTTCCTTTGGTGATGAACAGCAGTGTGGAAGTGTAAGCCAAATAAACCCTTTCCTCTCCAGCTTGCTTCTTGATCATGATGTCTGTGCAGGACTAGAAACCCTGACTGAGACAGGGGGAGATCATTCTAGCCTGCTTCCTGCTCAGCCCTGTCATCCTGCTGCTCCCCATGTTCCCCCTCCAGGCACCCGAACCACCCACCAGAGCCTGAGCCTCAGCCTTCTCTGTCCTTTCAGATCTGCTCAGGACCCCGGGACTCTGCCAGGTGTCAGAGGTGGCACGCAGGCCTCCTGGAAGATCCAGGAGGGCCCGGGTAGGAAGGACTCACCTCAGACACCCCAGCTTTGAGTGTGAGTGTGCAGAGTGCGTGCTTTTAGTTCAGGGAGAGAAGAGTGTGTGGATGTCAGAGGATGACTTCAAGCGTCGTCCCTTGGGCACCGTTAGGCTCTAGCCTTTTGGTGGTCCAGAGCTTTGCAAAGCAGAGAAAGCCAGCTGCCTGCGGGCTCCCAGGGTCCTTCTGTCCCCCTTTCACCTGGGAGTGATAAGCAGTGGGCCACACAGCCAGCTTTTTGCGTGAGTCCTGCAGTTCGAACTCGGGTCCTCATGATAACAAGACAAGCTCTTTATAGACTGAGCCATCTCCCCAGCCCAGGCATATGAATCGGCCCCTAAATAAATAAATAAAAAGCTGTCGCACTGAAACGTCATCTCCGGGACTTCCCAGACCCACCACAGAGCGTCCCTTTCTTGCCTAAAGCAGGATCTCTGACTTTTATCACAAATGGAAGCTGACCGAGAACCCAGGCCTGGACACTCTTTTGGCAAAGGTGACTTGAGGTAAGGACTCGCTGCCTGTAGCCTCGGTTTCCACGTCAGCCGAGGAGCAATACTGATGCCAAGCACCTAGCGAGCCGCCAGGATGAGCGACTGCCTCGGTGCACACTAAAAAGCCCCACCCAGTAAGTACCGCCACCAACACGAACCGGGGTGCCATGGAGATACAAACACGCAGGATGCGTCCGATCTGTTACGGACACACATCCACCGCCACCATCCTGCCTTCCAGCTTGTTCTCGGTAACACCGCACAGTCACACCCACATGCCGCCATCTTCCTCCCATCCGGCGTCCTGGCCTGGCTTGGGTCTAGAATGTTCTCTACCCTCTCTGCCTCACTGCCCTGGGATTTTCCCCTCTAAGAGGCTCCTGAGTGCATGGCGCTCACCCAAGTCCCCACCTGCTCCCAAGGTCGACGGTCCAGTCACCTACTCTCAGAGTCCAATTGCTCACGGCAGGGATGCTCATTGCCCGGAACCTCTCTCCAGAGCCGGAACGCCAACTGAGTTCACCGTGGCTGCAAAGCTGAGGAGAAGCCACGCTTCTCCCTCCTATCAGACACCACCAGATCCTACCTACCCCGGGACCCCAGGCTGGACGGGCAGGTTTCTCCTGGCTTCTGTGGACTAGTCTCCCTCTGCCCCTGGCTGAGGCCTTCGTGCCCCTCCATGAAGAACAAGAAGCACCCACAGGCCTCCCCTCCAGAAACACCCACTCTGCCTCCTCTCGCCCCACCTCAGTCCCCAGCTGTGTGGCCCCCACTGGCTCCCATCTCTACCCACATCAGAGGGTCACGGGCCCCAGAGGGGGCAGCGTGGGCTGCAATGATGAAAGCGGAGACAGCTGAAGACAATGAGTTTCTTTTGGGGACAATGATGGCTGCGGACTCCGGAATACACTAAAGGCCATTGAGTCACACACTAAAAGAGGGCAGGTTGTTCCTTGTGTCAGTTACATCCCCGTGAACAGGCTCCACCCCCTTTCTCTCCTCCCACAACCACACCAGGCCGCCCTGAGGTCACTCCATCACACCCACCCCGAGAGAACCTGCCCCTCGTTCCCCAAATTCCTTGATTCATCCTTCTTGAGTTCAACAAACCACAGGTGTGCATCAATCAGGAATTCAGGAGCCAAGGACACTCAGGCCTTGCTCCCAAGGAGCCCCCAGCCTGATGGCAGACAGACAGACAGACAGACAGACAGACAGACAGCAGTGGCAGCAGAAAGCAAGCAAGCCCAATGTCCCACAGAGGGCACCGAGGAGAACTGTCCCACTCTGCTGGTCCTGAGCGTGTCACTCGGTCTCTCGAGATAACTCTTATTCTCTTCAGAGGATCCAGAGCCCCAAGGCTCATACATGGTGGCAGAGGGTGGTGTGGCCTTCAGAAGGCCTGGAATCTGCTCCCAGTGGGTGTGGCTGTCTGAGGTAGCCCATCCCATGGCTCTAGAAGTCCTTCCCAGTGGGATCCTCCTCAGAAGGGTCTTCCCCAAGGAGGACTCTCTCCAAAGGCCTCTCATGCAGCAGAGTCCTCCCCAGCAGGTTCCCTATACCAGCATCATCCCCCAGGAGTCCTCCCCCAGTGGAATCCTCCCCAGCAGAGTCCTCTCCAGCAGGGACCTCTCCAACAAGTAATCCTCCCCAGCAGCATCCTCATCAAGGAGTCCTCCCCCAGTGGAGTCCTCCCCCAGTGTTGTCTCCCCCAGCAAGCTCCTTCCCATGTGGGGTCTCCCCCTGGAAAGCAGAGGGGCAAGTCCTTCACAGAAACACCCGCTGCAGGGCACTCCATGGGGATGCAAGTTTGCATGGTAACCTGTCAAAATACCAAGTGCTTTGTAAACTCCTCTGAAGGGAGACAAAGGTAGGCCTGGGACTGTAGGTCACATGCGTATGTACAGCATGGGCTTCAAAGGCCTGTACTGACAAAAAAAAAACCCAAAAAATAGGGAAGAAAACAAAAACTGTATCCCTCCCCATCTCTCATTTGTCCCAGCAAAAGCTCGGGTGAATGAATGATTAAGGGTTTTTTGCCCCTACTGGAGTAAGACCCTTTGTTGTCTCTAAGTTGACCCTAGGGAAGTGCTGAGGTACAGTGGAAACTTCTAGATTGGAAAGCTGTGTCAAATGATGTTTTGCTGAGGCACAGATGTGAAAGGATGTCTTGCTAGAGCAGACACGGGAGAGACTGCTGTCCTGAAGCAGACACATGAAGGGGCCCGGGAGGCGGGAGTGTAAACGTGACCCCGCAGACAGCGGAGGGCGAGCACTGAGCCTTGCTTCACTCTGCCGGGTCAGTCTTCACTAACAACACGCGTGTATTGGTTCGCCTTACATAGTGGGTTGAGCTCAACTTGTGGTAACGCCGTCACTGAGAGACACTCGCCCGCCCAAGAACTGCTCGTGAGGTTCCTGCACAGAGCCCCAAGATTGGCCAACCTCAGCAATACCAAGAAATGCCTCAAAAGGCGTGGAGCCAGAGAATTCTGTGGCTCTTTACCCCTGACCTATGACCCCCTGGCCCCTGACCCCTGACCCATGCTTCCATGGCCAGGTGTCAAGCCACCAGAAGGACTACCCAAGCACGAGCCTTTGTGGTAGCTGCACATCGACAGGACTCGCTGTATGTCCAGTCCCAGGGCTCTCACACAGTACAACTGGGGAGAAGGAGCCTCAGGAACTCTAATGGCGGCCTGTGGGGCCTCGAACTGTATTTAATTAGATTGAAACAAAGAAATGTAATCTTCCCTGCACTCCCAGTGCCTTGGAACAACTCCAGTCTGACATTTAGGGGGGATTCTCCGAGATGATTAATTCATATCTGCCTCAGCAGCCACACGCAATTCCTGGACTTAGCAACAACTGACATTTTAATTTTTTTTTTTTTTTGATACAATGACCAGAGAACTGAGGCGGCACAGAGTGGGAAGCAGTGCTTCTCCAGAGCTGCTGCTGCTGCTGGGGGAAGCCTGGGGGAGGAAGGCAGGCACGAGCCTTGAAGGGTTTCAGAGAAATGTTTCAAAACCCTGGGAAAGACGCTGAGCAGGGGAGAGGGGATTCTGGGAAGAGGCACACGGTGAGAACAGAAGGGCGTGAGGTCCCAGTTGCAACTGAATGAAAAGCTCTGGTTTGTGCAAGTATCTGTGTGTGTTCACGTGCACACACACGCAGGCGCACATGCATTTTCATGTGGAGACTAGAGGTTGATGCCACTTGTCTGTGAGTTTTCTCATGTGCACACACACACAGGTGCACACGCAATTCCGTGTGGAGGCTGGGGGTCAACGCCATTGTCTTTATCACGCTCCATCTTCCGAGACAGGATCTCTCACCAGTTAGCTGGGACTGCTGACATGGAAGCCCCAAAGACTAGCCTGGTTCCCCTTCCCCTCTGCTGGATTCTCTACCAACCGACTCATCTCCCTGGACCTGAAAAACTTATATGTTTTTCATACACAACCAGTAGCAACCAGCAGCTCAGTGCCCTAAGGACCCAGGTTCCATTGCCAGCACCCACATGGTGGCTCACAACCGTCTCTGACTCCGATACCAGGAGATCTGACGCCTTCTTCTGGCCTCCTTGGGCACCAGGCAGGCACATGGTACACACATGCCTATGCAAAACACTTACACATGCACGCTTTTTTTTTTTTTTAATTAGAAGGAGGAGGAGCCATCATGGCGGACCTCCCACAGAGGGTGCAGGGACGAAGGCCCCGCTGCAGCTCTGAGTAGGTGGCTGCGGATGGCGGCAGGACACTCTCTGAATGAAATCACAAGGGGGGGATGGGGCCCCACAGAAGATGGACAGAGAGGATCCTAGTTTGATGTGGCCCTGAGATGGTCCCAAGCCACTGCACCGACCTGGAAATCATGGCTACCACTCTCTGCCTGAGCCTCGGTTTACTTAGCTGGGCTCCTGTGCAGATGTCTGGACAGTCTTCCAGAATGTTCTACCATGTGATGAAAGGCCATCCTCTTCATTGCCTTCCTCTGGGTGGCCTCCCAACCTTCGAGGCCCGACGGGACACGGGCTAGCCTCACAAGGAGCACGATGGGCAGAGGGAACGGAAGGGCTCGAGGCAGACAACCTCATCTTTCTACATTATCTCCTCGCTTCACAGAAATCCCGTCGCCCAGGACGGAGCCTCACACGGGAGTTATTGACATCAATCCCTCGGCTTAAGAATTGGTCTTCTCCATGTACAGACTGATGTGCCACGCGCCACCTCGTTCAAGGTTTACTTTGCATTAAATCTTCAAGCCAGAGACCCTCCCATTGGTCTGCATAAAGCAGAGTTATGGGTCCAAGTGTTTTTAAAAATAGATGCAACCCCAGACCCCGAGAAACGGAAGGGACATTATGGGAATACACAACCACATTGTTTTGTTACTGTATGAAAAATTGGATTCTCTGACTCCAGTTTCCCCTCCTGCTCCCAGCGCCTCCCCCTCCTCCTTCCTCACCTGAGTCTCTGTGGTGGTTCCTGGCACTGAGCACAGGATATATTACAGAGCAGAGCAGCCCTCGCCAGGCTCCAGGGCCCCAAGCTGCTATGCACACGCTGCTGAGGCCCAGGCAAGCTCCGTCCCCCTGAACACTCGCGGAGCCTGCCGTTCTGGGCCGGATGTCAGATGAGCTCCCAGCTTCAAGCTGGATTTCAGATGTATTTCACCACAGGGCTCCCGTTACAGCAGTCCTGGCATGGGTTGTGTGTGCGCGCGCACACATATGTGCACACTTGTGTGCCACAGAGTGAGGACAACCTTGGGGGTCAGTCCATTCCCTCAGTCACGGGGGTTCCCAGGCATGGGACTCGGTCACTCAGGCTGGTGGCCTCTGAACTGTCTCAGCAGCCCAAGGGAAACTCTTTTGAGCAATGAAGTTTCGAAATGCGAAAGCTCTCTTGGGCCGGACACCACGGACGTGGCAGCAGCGGCTCAAGCTTTGACCCATGCCAGCCACCGTAGGAATGTGGGGAAGCAGCTCCTCCATGCTCTCAGGCCAGAGGGCTGAAGTCACCACAGTCAGTGAGCCAAGAGTTCTGAGCAACACAGTGACCCTAAGAGGAAACCATCTCACTGGAGTAAGAGGTTTGGATGCAGATTCAATATGGACAACAGGTTACAGGTCATAGCATTCCTGAGTGTTTTCCTTGGGACTAAAGACCCAAGGTCAAAAGAGGCATCCCTGGAGACTGGGATAGCTCAGTCCATAGAGTGTTTGCCTTGCAAGCAGGAGCTCCTGAGCTTGATCCCCAGAGCCCACACACAAAGGCAAGGCGTGGGGCTGTGGAGCTGCTTCAGTGAGAAAGAGCCTTGCTACTTTAGCATGAGTATCCTAGTTCAAATTCCCGGCACCTACCCAGAAAGCTGGGCATGACTAATGCACACCTTGGCCCGGGGCTGGGCGGAGCGAGGAAAGAAGGCATCGCTGGGGCTTTCACTGAGCCCAGCCCAGCTCCAGCTTCCTGTAGAGAGCCTGTCTCAAAAGTAAAAGGCAGACAGACACCCAGTGTCCTCTCTGGCCTCCAGGTGTGCACAGGTGTGCACATGTGCACAAATCCAAAATAAGGAAATGAATTTAAAATAAAACTCAGAACAGACTGGACATGGCAGGCTACACTTAAAATCCCAGTGCTGAGGAGGTGCAGGTCTTATTGGTGAGTTCCAGGCCAGTGAGAGGCATTTAAAAGGATGACAGCTGAGGCTGTTCACTGATACACACACACTCACACACACAATCACACATGCACACACTCATGCAAGTGCACACACACACACACACACACACACACCATCACATACAACAGGTTAGGGTACACACATACCTTAGCCCTAACCCTAACCCTAACCCTAACCCTAACCCTAACCCTAACCCTAACCCCTAACCTCTAACCCTAACCGTAACCCTAACCCATACATACACAAGCATGCACACACATGTGCACACACATGCATACATGCACACACATGCTTGCACACCCATACTCATGCATGCACACATACACACATGCACACACATATATGCACTTATGCATATGCAAACATACACACATACACACATGCTTGCACACACATGCATACACACACATACCCATGCATGCATACACACACAATTACACACATGCACATGCACCCACAAATGCACACGCACACGCATGCACAATCACACAGCCACCTGCACTCCCAAGAACACATACACACATACATGAATGCACATGTATATGAATAGAGCTGCCATGTTCACAAAATGTGGGAACTAGCTTCATGTCTACCTGGGAGGGTGGAGTCAAGAAAACATGGTAGAAGCACACTGTAACACACACACTGCTATAGTATTTAGTCTTGAAGAAGGAGGAATCCTGTGACATGCGATAGTGGGGATGAGCCTTGAGGACATTAAGTGGAGTAAAATAGCCCCAGAAAGACAGATACTGGGGCCCCAGTTACATAAAGTATCCAGGCAAACCCACAGTGTTGGGGTTCACACATGGCTGCCAGAGGCTCAGGGCAGGGCGTGACATGTGCTAGCCAGTGTGTACAGAACGTCAGCTACACAAGAGGAACTTGTAGTGATCCAGTGCAAGGGCCCTGCCGGAAGACAGCACTTCCAAGTGTGCTGAGACAGAGCTCCCGCTGGGTGTTCTTATCAAAGTCACAGTGTGATGGTCGATGATCTCAATCTTCAACTTGATAAGATCTAGAATTACCTGGGAGACAGGCCTCTGGGGCACGTATGAGAGATCACCTCGATTAGATCAATAGAGAGGGAAGACCCGCCCACTGAGAGCATGGCAGTTGCTTGGGCTGGAGCCTCCACTGATTAAAAAGAACAAGTGAGCACCTGTGGGTGTGATGTCACCAGCCACCCCATGCTGTGCACCTGTGGGTGTGGCATCACCAGCCATCTCTTGATCCAGCTGATTTCCCCAACCCTAACAGACCGGGCCTTTGAACAATGAGCCAAAACAAACCCTTTCTCTCTTAAGTTGCTTTCACCACAACAGTTAGTCACAGAAACAGGAAAAGTGACTAACATGGTAATTGTAATAAAAATAAGTCAAGCTAAGTTTGCATGAGGACTGAGAGTAAAGCTTGCCCCTCCTCCTCCTCGCCTGTCATTCCGCTGCCCGCTTCAGTAACAGCTCCTGACTGAGGACAGCTCTCAACACCACCAGACATCGCAGGGCTGGATGCCGCAGGTATGCATTTGAGAGGCTAACCCAAGAGCATCTCGAGGTTCACGCCCAGCCTGAGCAAATTAGCAAGACCCTGTCTCAAAAGAACAAGCGGAGACGGGCTGGCACTGTGGCAGTGTCACCACTGGGCATGCTCAAGACCCTGGCTCAGTCTCCAGCACTGAGAAATGAGGAAGGTGTCATAAATTCCCCATAGCAGGCTTAGAACGCAAGGTCAATGAGGAAGGGGTCGCACACCAGGAGTAAGGAGCCTGGTCCCTGCGGCAACCACAGAAGTGAGGGAGAGAGACAGAGAGAGACAGAGAGAGACACAGAGAGAGAGAGAGAGAGAGAGAGAGAGAGAGAGAGAGAGAGAGAGAGAGAGCTAAATACAGTGCACCAGAGTGCTTACTGAGCATGATCCCATCGCCAAATATGGAAAAAGCAAAAACTCAAACACTTGTCAAAGGTCAAATCGATACTAATTTACTCCAAGGTATAAGGAAGAGCCGTGTCCTTTTTTTTTTTCTTGGTCTTTCCTCTTTTGTCTTTATTAAAGACCATTTGGCCAGGTGTAGCTTCCTTTAGCATGCCTGTCATTCCCTACAGTGCAAATTTATGCTTAAGAATCAGGCACAGAGCTGGGCGGTGGTGGCGCAAGCCTTTAATCCCAGCACTCGGGAGGCAGAGGCAGGCGGATTTCTAAGTTCGAGGCCAGACTGGTCTACAGAGTGAGTTCCAGGACAGCCAGGGCTACACAGAGAAACCTTGTCTTAAAAAAACAAAAAACAAAACAACAACAACAACAAAGAATCAGGCACAGAAAGCCCGTTCCCGCTAGGTAGAGACGGCAGACAGGCACCTCTTTCCCAAACGGGAACCTGTGTGCCTTAGCAAACCTTCTGAGTCTGCTGCAGGAAGGACAGAGACCTCTAGCTGGGTTCCGGGTCCCTACCTCCAGCCCTTTGCCCTCCCGACCAGGGCGGGCAGCAAAGCCTGGTCCTGACACGCACTCTAGCCAAGATAACCTTCCTCCTGCCCAAGGTCTGCCCGGCACACAGAGGCCTTCCCCCCAGACAGCAGCCCCGGCCTGCCCTGGCCATCTCTCCACTCCCGCCATCTTCTTTGCTTCTGGAAGGCTGTTGGGGAGCTGACAGGATCGGCTCACACCAGTTAACACAGACGACGTCCTGGTGAAGCGCTGTGGAGGCCACAGACAAGGGCCTGCTTCTCTGGGACAGCCCTTTTCTCTTTTGAGAGCTGGGAAAAAACCTGAGCATGTACCCAGTACTGACAAGGACAGCTGGTGGCGCTCATCCCAGCAGACATCATGGCCTGCCACTGTGCCAGCTGTAAGATGAAAAGTCTTACAAGTCATTGTCCAAGGGGCCAGTGAGACCGCTCTGTCAGGAAAGTGCTTGCCATGCAAGCACTGAGATCCACCCCCGGTACCCATGTTAAAAACACAACAACAACCAAAGACATATGTAGTAACACATGCCTGTAATCCAGTGGGGAAAGAGGGGTGAAAAGGTTGGATTTCTGGGACTAGTCAGAGTAGCTGAACCAGTGAGCCTCAGGCCCGAAGATCCTGTCTCAAAAAAAAAAAAAAAAAAAACAAACAAGGGAGATAGCTTGTAAGAATGACACCCAACGTTGACTTCCGACCTCCATGTATACCTGTAAACACACACACACACACACACACACAGATGCACACGCGTGTGCACAGTTTTTAAATAGGATTTATTCATTTTGTTTATGTGTGTTTTGCCTGCATGTAGGTCTCTGTGCCAGGGTATTGGATCCCTGGAACTAGAGTTACAGATGGTTGGGAACCACATGGGGTACTGGGGATTGAACCCAAGCCGTCTGCACACACAAGTGTTCTTGACTTCTGAGCATCTCTCTAGCCCCCTCCTGCCTTATCTTTGGAAGTAGGGACCCTCACCGAGCCTGGAGCTCACTGGCAGGTTAGGCTGTGTGGCCGATGAGCTCTGGGCCCATGTTACCACCCCACCATCAGGGATCACAGGCAGGTAACACCACAGCCAAGTTCTTACAAGGGTGCTGGGGGTCAGAACTCAGGAGCTTACATGTGCACAGCAGGCACTTTGCTGACTAAGCCATTCCCTCGGGCCTGGAAGCCCTTTCGTAAAGGGATACTAGTGCTGGAGAGATGCCCCGGGGGTTAAGAGCACTGGCTGCTCTTCCGGAGGCCGTGGTTTCAATTCTCAGCACCCACACGGCAGCTCACAACTGCCTGAACTCCAGTTCCAGGGGACCAGATGCCCTCTCCTGCTCTGCAGAGTCCTGCAGACATGCAAGGCACCTGAGCTCATATCATTGCACGCACACACCCACAAAAATAAAAGGTAAATAAAAAGGTAATGAAGGGGCCACCTGTGGTTCTTTTCCATCAGAGACCTTCCAAGAACACCCTTGCACACTGATGACTGTAAGGTGCCCAGAGTATGGCTGACAGGGGCACCTTCCCACACCGACCTGCTTGCAAGCTGCTTGGGAGATTTCAATTCCGGACTCTCTGACTCAGGTCTCTCTTCATCCTCAGTAACATCTCAGCTGACTCAGCCAGTGGCAGGGTCTGGGAGACGAT
This sequence comes from Apodemus agrarius, assembly GCA_964023405.1. NCBI lineage: Eukaryota > Metazoa > Chordata > Mammalia > Rodentia > Muridae > Apodemus > Apodemus agrarius. The sequence goes on along the minus strand of OZ030009.1, from coordinate 4,677,333 downwards.
CACAGCCTTAGAAGCAGAGGGGGGGGGGACCATTCCAAGCATCCCCCACCCGGCCAGCCACAGGAGCTCCACAGAGAGGCAAGGAGCAGCTGGACGGACACGGGGATGGGGGTGGGGTGGGGACAGGGGAGGGCGACAGGACCCCACTCAGCACACTCCACTTGCTCTCTGCTGGTGACCCTCAGAGTCCTCCCCACCTCTGCTTTGTAGTCACAAATGTTCTGAGGGCCACAGTAGGGCCAGCTGCTCTGGACAGCAAAGGGGCTTCCCAGAATCCCCTGCAACAGGAAGTCAGTGCCCAGTGGAAAGCCAGATCACCGGGCAGCCAGGCCCAGCACAGGAATGAGGCCGACTGCAGCGGCTGCTGTACACCCCTGCCTCCCTGAGACACACCCTGCCTGGCATTTCAGCCCCGCCCTATGCGTAAGTGGGGGTCTATACCCCTGCACCTGTACCACATGCAGCTACCCTCGGCACCCCTTCATTCTGTTCCCTTTGCCTAATGCTTTTCCCAGCATCCTCCAGCCTGACTCCTTTTACCAGAGCATCTCCGATTCCTCCTCCAGCTCTGCACTTGCATAGTACCTGCCATGAGCCTTCCCTGGATGCCAGCCGGGACAGGTGCTCCAGCGGCCGTGCCGGGGACACACGCTCACCGACCACATTCACTCTTAGCGTCTGTTTATTCATTAGCCTGCATTGGCCTGGCCTGCACAGCATGCGGGCGGCCCAGAGGAGGATTCACGTTGTCAGATCAAAGGATCTCTGACTAAGAAGCTGCCATGACTCCTAGGCAGTCTGTGGGTGGGGAGCTGGGATGTTACTCATGAAGTTCTGTACTCTGGGGCTCTGATCTTTGCAACGTCACCATGAGCAAGGAATAGGGTAGCCCTCTTGCCCGAACTCAGAGATGGAGCAAGCCGGGACAAGAGGTGCCAGTCTCCCGGGAGGTCCCTGGGTGCCAGGGAACACACTCAGCCCATGTTAAGAGCCGTTTCCTTGGCACACAAAGAGGCAGCTGCCACTCCTGGGGTGCCAGCTGGGCAGAGGGACCTGGTAGAATTCTTGGGGTCAGCGCGTCTGGAGGGAGGGCTCTGGGCTTGGCCGCGAAGGGAGCAGCAAGCAGCTGACACTCTGTTTGGCAATCCATCGATGCTCTGCGAGTTAATGCCTTATTATTAGTGTGCATATTTATAACGCGCCCTCCGGTTATTAACGGTGATATAATGCCAACTGAGAAAACCAAGGGACCTCAGAAATATTTACATAGCAGCATAATTAAGACCAGGAGCTGAGTCACGGAGGGAGCCTGAAGGGGGGAAAATGGGACATTCTGGCTTCAGCCCTGCTCTGAGACTTCTTAAAGAGGAGCCAGTCAGAATCCAGCTGAGTCTTCACCTTGACCACCCTAGACCTTCAAGGACAGGCCACGCTCTGGGAGACTGGCCTCTGGGACGCCCCTCACATAAGACTCTACCAGACTGCTACAGAAAGCCCCTGTGCACCAGCCAGAGTAGATAGAAGGTGTGGAGAGTTAAGCAGGGACCACAGCCTCCAGACTGCCCAGCTTTGGCACCCCTGACCAGACCAACATCCCCAGAGGGACTTCAGCACAGATGCTGAAGTCCCCACAGGCTGAGGGAGCCCGCAGACTGGCAAGCGGCAAAGCCATCCTTCCCAGCGCCTCAGCCTCAGAACAGAAGCCTTCGACAAGGACATGAAGCTCCTCCCTGTCCTTCCTCACCGTCTCCTCTTCAATATCCTTGAATGCTGTTCAATCCGAGATCCACAAGACCGTTCTCAGTCAGACTTCAGGGGTCTAACAGGGGGTCCTTAGCTAGGACTGTATCCCAGCGCGTGAAGGTGTTCATGCTCATGGGTGGCTGAACTTGTGTGTCAGGAGGGGGTTGTTGTGTTTGTTTATGGGGAAGTGTGCCTGTGTTAATGTGTATGTGAGGGGGTGCAGACCAGAGAACAGTCCGGGCTGTCACTCCTTAGGAGCCACCCATCCTGGTTGGTTGTGTGTGACTTTTATAAAAAGCACCTGAATTATAACTTACAGTGAGTGAACTGGGCTGCAGAGACCGCTCAGCAGGCAAAAACTCCCTCTGTCCCAGCAGAGGATCTGAGTTCCATTCCCAGCACCCACGTCAGCCAGCTCATAACTGCCTGTAACTCCAGCTCCAGGGAGGCTATGCCACTGGTCATGATTGGCCACACACGCACATACACACAAATTAAAAATAATTTCTAAGTGGATTAACCGTACGGCTTGTGGGCTGCATGGTGGTGTGGAGTCTAGAGCACAGTAGGCAGGCGCCCTGGTGCTCCCTGAGCACTTCGGTGGCAGTCTGTGGTCAAGGTCAGCCTGCAGCACCCTCCCGAAGCCCTGCCCGTCCACCCGGACACAGTTCCCTTGGTCCCCACCTGCAGGCCTGACAGAGGCACCTGTGTGGCTCCCCAGAAAGCTCACAGGACTGGAAATCTACCTTCCAAAGGACGCAGCACCCCGTAACTAACACCTGAGCACCCTGCTTGTAATAAATGTCACCCTGTTCGCTTCTGGAAGGGTCTCTGCTCTGCAGCTGACGCCCCATTCAGCTCTACTGAGCCTCCATCACAAGTGATATGCAAATGCGCTGTCATTCTTATAGCCCAGAGTGGGAATGTCCCCATAAAACCACTGTAACAGCCCCTGGTTTTATGGCCAGCTAAGTTTTCTTTGCTTCTTGTCAGGACATTCTCCTCCTCGCAGCCGATTAGAGAACAGGCTGCTTCGCACTTCTTTTCCTTTGGAGAAACCAGGGCACGCAGTCACCAAGCTGCACCTCCGTCTGCCACCACGCTTCAGCTGCCACCACTGCCCAGCTCCCCCCCAGCCTCGGGGACTTATAAAACACAGTCCTCTTCACAGCCGGTGTGGAAATGCGTGGCCTCTGCTCAGAGGGGGATGCAAAGGCAGCCTTATTTATAACAACTGAACGCCTCTGCTCCTCAGGTTAGAGCCGGCTGTGTGCCATGCATGTGCGCATGCACGCACACACACAAATACACACACACAAATACACACATGAGATACACAAGCACATGCAACTGCTCAAACATATGCACACAGACATACAAACATGCACATATAAGTTTACATATTCTCACACACAAACACACGTGGAAACTTATACACTCATGTAAGGGATGCAAACATGCAAGCACATGATCACATACATCCACATATGGGGCACAAACATACATATAGGCTGGTATGCACATATGTACACTGACACACACAGGCTTGCATACATGCACACACACAGAGGTTTGTATACAGACTTGTATACACATATGCAGACACCCACAAGCTTTTATACACATGCAAGCACAAACACACGCATAAGCTTGAATGCATGTATTCACAGATACATACAAGCTTGTAGCAATTAGGCACACACACACATACACACATAATACACACACATATACATACATACATACACACACACACACACACACACACACATAAGCACACACATATATACATTGTGCTGCTTTTTCCAAAGTGACTTTCATATACACTTTGTAAGAAAACACCTTGCATCATGGTGTCTTGGTAGAGAACTCCTGGTCTCCCTTGCCAGGGCTATGGATCCAGGGCAGAGAGGTCAGGGCAGGTCTCCTAGGTGAGAGCCTCCCTCTCTACATTTCAAGCACTGCTCTGAGGTCCAGAGAGAAGGCTTCCGATGCCTCTGGCACAAGATCGCTCTTTCTCTACCTCAGTCCACATTACAGAGAAAGCTATTGGCCCCCCTTCCAGAGAATTCCTAGGTGCACCCACAGACCTGGCATCGTACCTCCTCCCCCACCGGAGGCCCTGGGAGAAAGGAGGGACAGGCATCAGATTTTCCTCCCAGTGCTCCACTAAGTCCTCCTCAAAGACCTCAGCTGCAACGCAAGGCTGAAGGGTGGTAAGTGCGGCCGTCTCAGGTCCGCCAGGGCCTGCAGGCAGGGGACACGTGCCACACCCTGACCCAGACTGGTGCTACGTCCTATGCTGATGCAACTGGACAAAAATCAGGTAACTTCAGGACCACACAGCAGCCTCGGCCCTCAGTGAGGATCTGTGGAACTAGAAGAACAAGAGCCTAGGGTGCATCCTGTGGCCCCTCTTCAGCCCACTTAGCCATCAGGTCTGATGAAAGCAGCCCCACCCACTAGCTGAGGAGCCCTGCCCACTAGTTGAGAAGCCCCACCCACTAGCTGAGGAGCCCGGCCTATATCCAATCCTTTTGTGCTTTTTGTTCTCTGTCAGTAGATGGCCTTACAGGGTTCTCTCCTGCGGGCATTTAACCCAAGCATAGCCATTCCCGGAAGAAAAGGGCCCATGGGTCATTCCCCGGACCACCTCCAAATCACACTGTCACTCTGTCTTCTACAAGCAGGGCCTGAGTAATAAGAAGCCTGGAATGGGAAGAGAAAAAGGCTCTGGAGGGTTTGGATACTGCAGGAAATGGGGGTGAGAGCACAGAGTGGCAGGGGAGGCCAGATACCTTCCTCCCCCTGCAGACCCACCTCCCAGCAAGGCCGAGTGACCTTGGTGAGGTGAAATGAGGCAGCTCGAGAGAGGCCTGGAACAGATGCTTCCCTTGTGTAGAAATGGGAAGATATATATGACTATCGTGTAGCACAGACTGTCTGCTGGTCTCCATGAGGTCTGAGCTCACAGCACACTGAACAACAAGTGAGATGTCTCCACAGAGCTGCAAAGGCCAGCGGGTTCCCCAGGCTCTGTGAAACATTCAGAGAGCAAGACATAACACCTGGGTGCCCAGGGGAAGGCTGAAGGCAGCTTGCCAGTCAGGTGCCAAAAAGGGCTAGCTAAAAGAAGGCAGGCTCCCATCCTGGCCACCTCAGGACCAGTCACATACACACAAAGAATGCGCAGAGCCCTTCCTAGAAGCCTAGAGCAGCCTGAGAAGTTGGCCCCACCTTTACCACCCCACCAGGGACAGCCAGCCAGGCCCCACCTCATTCTGCTTCAGAGACTGGGTGTGCCTGCAGCATGCTGGCATCAAGCGTCCAAGCCAAAGCTGGCCTGGTGGCATTTATGTCCCTTGGCATCTGAGAATGAATGGCCTCAGGCCAACCAATCCCCTGGAAATGTTAAAATAATAATAATGATGATAATAAAAATAGTAGAGGCCACAGCCTGTGGCCATTCCCTTCAGGGCATCACCTTCCCCCACCCCAAACTGTGTATCTGGACACCCTCACACTCGCCTCAGCCCTGCCACCACAGGCCAGGACAGGTCTGAGGCCTAATAGCAACCTCATCACCAGAACGGCGACACAGACCTTAAGCGTACACAACACCCACTCAGCACCCTGACACCCAGTCAGTGCTTTGATGCCGGGCATCAAGATGGTGCAGGCTCTTAGACTGCAGAGGCGTGACAGCAGAGGCATGACCGCAGAGCCGTAGCCCTTTCGGGAAGCCTGCACTCTGGCTCCCACCAACAGGCCCCGTGGCCTTCCCTTGTGTTCTCTGGACGAGCTCTTCTGCACTTCACGGTGGAATCCCTTCTTGCTTCACAGAGCCAGCCAGAGCTGTTTCTGTGGCGGCTTACACAGGCTGTCCCTGCAGCTCAGAGCGAGCGCTCGTCCCCACCCTCCCTGGAAGCAGACAGGTAGGATGAGCATGAATTCCCCTCCTGGGCACCGCCACCTACAACATCCAGAGTCTTATACAGATGTTCCCACCCAGAATGCCTGGGGTTTGAAAATCCCCCTTCTCCCACCGCCAGCTGCCTGAGGCTGACCTCTCTGAGAGGAACTCACTTCCCTCACCTGCAGAACGGAGCCGACTAAGCTATCAGATCTTACTTGGTCTTTACCAGATGAAGCGTGTCATGGATGTGTTGTATAAACAGCTCTCAGTGAGTATGGCAAGATGGCTCAGCTGGTGAAGGTACCTGCCACCGAGCCTGGATGGTCAGGCCCCAGGATCCATGCGGTAGAAGGAGAGAACTCAGTCCCCAAAGTGGTCCTCTGACCTGCATGTTTGCACCATGGCATGTACTTACATACACAAACATGCATGCACACGTACATAGAGACCCACACTCACACAGAATAAACATACTAAGAGCTTAGAGTAGGCCCTTCATGTGGTACAGTCACTACACCATTGACTGCCCCCCAGTTCGTGACTCAGAGCACCCACAAGGAGCCCTGTGCTGCCTCAGGCCCCGAGGCACAAAAGCCCAGAGGACTGTGTCTGCAGAAGTCCCCATCCGACAGAGGATAGACTCGTAAACACCCGGGTCTGCCTCCAGTGTGATAAGACTGTTTGGGAGGTGCCGTGAAGTGCCGTGGGAGCGAGGGGAACCAGTGATTAATTTTGCTTCAGGGCTGGGGAGTCTTTGCAGAGGAGGTGACATTTGAGCTGGACTTTGAAAGACGAGCTCTCCACAGAACTAAATCTCGACCCAGTGCCAAGACTGTCAGCCTCGAAAAATCAACCCTGCCACCGGAGGAGGGGCAGCTCGCCACAGACGCCCCCCCACGGTGTGGGTGTCCAGACTCTCTCTGGAGACTGGTCCACATTTCCATGTAGCTTGGCATCATTTCCCACTGTCTAGCCCTGTCCGCTCACCGCCAGCTTGGGGCTCTCGTTTCCAGGCAAGCTTCTTTGACCTTTGCCCCTTGAAGGCAATTTGAATTTTCTTCCCCTCTTTTAAACAGAATCAGCCCCTTTGGAGAATGCGTCATGTATCAATGAGAGAGAAGAGAAGAACTCTAGTCAAGGCAGGGTTTTGTTGCAGCCCTGTCCGGAGATGGCATCATCACTTCTCTGCCCTGGTTTCTCCCTCCCTCCCCCTCCCCCCCACTTGTCTGTACATTTGAGTAGCCATTGCAGTGGGGCTGGGATGGTTCAAAGACTGGAGGATTTTAGAACGGGACCCAGGAAATAGTGGGCGATCGGTCACGTGCCGTGTCTTTAAGAAAGCACATCTGCCCTCACACCACTCAGGACTCTTCTGCTCGGTCATCCTTCCTATTGAGCTATTTTATGATAAGCTCAGAGGATCCAGGGCAGCCTGGATTGAATTCTGGTTCATCTGCTTGGTGTTGGCTGGGCGACTTCCAGTAAGCCTGCTAAACCCCTTAAGAAACAGGGGACCTTGTGGGCCACGTCATAGCCTGTGGCTTAAGCGCCTGCCCCACCAATGGCTACCTGCTACTAAGGTGGCTACTGCGGGAACTTCTAGGACAAGCCGTATCTCGGGCACCTGACCTCCAAGCTGTGTCCTGCTTCCCTCCCCAGCAGATTCTTCATAGCCACGGCACACTGATGGCCCTTGGGAAATACTAGCAATCTGATTCTGAGCTGTCTTGAGCTTCCTCTGGACAAGGCTAAACAGTGATAGCCAATGCTGCTGCTTCCAGCAGACCCCCTCCACAGTGCCCCCACACCGTCCTGTGAGGGAAAATAGGCCCTACCCATTGAACCATCCCACCCACACATACTGATCTCCACAGTTGCCTGAACTGCTTGATGAGAGGATCCTACTGTCTCCTTCCTCCCAGAACACTCTGTAAGAATCCATGATCTCGCTTGGACCTCTATCTCATTTCTTCAACACAAACAGCGCTGAGGGCTGCCATGTTCTGGGGACTCTGCAGACTGCGGCTGTCGCTTTGGAATCGTTGGCAGCAAGGACTCCACCAAAATACTCAAGGTCAAGAGACCAGCGTGGGTCTAGGCAATGTGTACCTCTTAAAACAGTGACAAATATGTTATTTAATTTTAATGAGCGTTTTTGCATCTCAAATCTAATTACAGCATTATCAAGCCCCGCTTTGAACTGCAGGTGGCTTCTCATTACGTGTGTAGAGCTGCCACAAGCGTTTCTCGTGAATACTAATAACAGCCTGATTCTACTATCTATTAAAAAAAAAAAAAAAAAACCTTCCAGGGACTGAGAAGGCCTGGCTGTATAAGGCATCTGTGGAGGCCAAGCCACATGTCTTTGCAGCTTAATTAAAAAAAATAAATACTGTATGTGCCACCCCGGAGGGCGACGGCTCGGGAAGTGGCAGAGGGGAAGTGTGGCCAGGAACAGAGACATCGTCCCCGCACGCACGACTCAGTCTTCCTGCAGTCTCGTTGCGTAACATTCAAATCCCCCAATTTGCTTGCAGTTCAGAGAGACCGGTTCCGTCAACAGATTTTCTGGGTGACGGACTCCAGTAATAAGCCTAGAGCCGGAAGTCTCCAGGGATGCGCTCCGACCACAAGCCTGTCGGGTGGACAGGCTGAGGAGATGCCCGCACCCCGTCACAGAAGCCATTAAGACAGCGTGTGGCTGCCCCCGGCCAGGCTGGATGAGGAGGAGGGGGATCCACAGTTGTGAGTGGGACAATCTGCAGCCCCTGAGTGGGGGACACTGTCAGACACACAGCCACGGCTCCACGCTGGAGCGATACCAAGGGTGTGCATGTTCTCCGTGTGAACTAAGACTGGTTTTCAGGTTGCACCCGCCGCCTGACTGGCGCTTTTCTCAAGCGGGGCAGGTCTTGAAGGGTAAAGGCGACCACTTGTCATCTTCACTCATGAAGACCCCGACGGTGTGTGAAGTGCAGGGTGCTGCCACTGTGCCGTGAGGGGCAGCAGCACCTCAGACAGGGCTTCCAACACCGGACAGGACAGGGTGATGGTTCAGCTATGGTCTCTGCTAGGACCTGTACATCATGGTCTGGATTTTGAAATGTCTCCAAGGGCCCACTAATTGAAATAAATAAATGAAGTCTGTGGCCACTCTTGAGGTGACAGCTCTGAAAGCAGCAGGACCACGCACTCAGAGTCAAGATGGAGGTTTGCTCACTGGCCTTTGGCATTGTCAGCAGGTGCTGGGACCTGTAGGGTCCAGAGCTTGCCTGAAGGAACCTAGGACTTTGGGTGTCGACACAGGAGCCATAGTGAACCTGGAGCCTCCTCCTCTCTGCCCCCAGGAGGTGAACAGTCCCCTGTGGCACACATGCCTGCTGTGAAGTCTTACCTCAACCCCAGGCCCAAGAGCCCCAGGGCCCCAGGGCCCTTGACTAAACTTCTAAAACCTCCGAAGCTTCTTCAAGTTGACTGATCCTAGCTCCGTCCCAGCAGCACAGAGCTAACAGACCTTCCTCAACACCAAGCACTTCCTGTGTCCAGGTTCAGGCTGGCCCTAGGTCCCGATCCACCTGCATGTGGTCAACAGAGGAAAGGTCCCCTTGGGCATGTCACTGTCCCCATCCTCAGAGTTTGTGACTTCGTGACATGGTGCTACCACAGGCTGTAATGCACACACAGAGACACACATGTACACACACACACCAACACAGACACACAAGCACATCCATACATGCACACAGACATATATGCACGCACTGAAGTGCACACACACTACACTCACACAGACACACATACAGGCACACATGTACACACCCACATACTTACTCATACATACACATGCACACATACTTCACACATGCACACAGACACATACATGCACATAACACTCACACAGACACACACACTTATACACATATACACATGTGCACACACATCCACAGTCACACAAACATGGACATGCACGGACATGCACACACATGCACACACATGCACACATATACACACACATGCACACATATATGCAGACACACACTCACACACGCAGTTTAAAATGAAAAGAAGAATGGCTAGGCTTGCCTGGCCACCAGGAGGACCACGACAGCTCATCTCTGCAAAGGCTCAGCCTGCCCGGGTTCTAACTGACAAGTTCTTCTTGGGGCCCTGGTGGGATATGGCTCTGGGAGGACTCTGGGCATCCAAAGGCTGGCAGCACACCTGGTGTTAGCCTGTCCTGCAGACACTCCACCTGCCCCCAACCCTGGTCCCAACAGACAGGGTAGCTACGGGCCAACCCCGGCACTACTCCCCTTTTCTTTTAAGGCAGCAGGAGTTCATGGCTAAACAGTAATGTACCCTTCTCGGGGCATCCTGGGTGCTGCCTCCCGAGCCCGGCCTAGGTATCTTGCAGAACATGGCCACACAGGTACTGTTACCACCGACAAGTTCATTGAAAGGGAATTTATGGCCTAATTGTGCAGCCGTTGCCTTCTGGGCCGGTTTTCAGAGATGTTCCACACGTGCGGTAATAATTTAGTCAAGTTTCTCTCATGACTATACTGTAATTGCGCGGTCGGCAGGCCAGAGTATGAGGAGGGCCAGCCACGGATCCAGCAAACCCCAGAACAACCATACCGTGACCCCGAGTTCTCCGGAAGGCCCACACAGACCCAGGCTGCTGCTGAAATTGACCAGGAACTTCAAAAGCGCACCTGAGTCTGCAGCTGGCAGAGGGCAAGTGGAGGGAGCGCTGCAGGGTGGACAGAAGTTCAGGGTCTCCCGGCAGGGGGGAAACGGGCGTCTGCTGCGCAGCAGTGTCTAGGTGGGTAGACACGCAGTGCACTTCTGTGCAGTAGGGTGTGCATGGGGTGGGGTGGGTGAGCGTTGGCTCCCAAATGAGGCTCACACAGAACATACCAGAAACACGGCTACAGAGGATTCTGAGCCCGGCCTTTCGGTGCTTTCTCTCCTCCTCTCTGCCTGTCACCAGGAGGGCTGCTGGCTTGCACAGGACACAAGGGAGACAGCCCTCCAGGTGGATGACTCTTCTGCCTCATGCAGTGGTGCAGGGCCACAGTGCAGGACAAAATGGAGTCCAGATTTGACCTTCCCAGAGCCAAATCCTCATCAAAACAGCTTCCCCCACCCACAGGTAGCAGGGCGGAGGCCTCCATGGCCCAGTCAGAGTTTAATTAGCCATGATTTCCTTGAGCACTAACACTGTGACTAATGTGCCAGAGAAGTAGTGGGAGGCTGGGACAGAAATGCTGTCCTGGAGAGGTCGTAGGCAGAAACCTGTTCTACCTGGAAGTCAAAGAGAGAACAGAGCCCAGGGTGCACACAGAGGCTAAGACCCCGTACTCTTGATGTGTTTATCAAAAGATAAAGAGAAGGGAGATATGTTCTATGGAGGCGTGGTGAGGTGTGGGGAAGGGGGTGCCCCAGTGGGCCCCTGCTGAGGCATCCCTTCCCCCTGAGGGACCAGCCACATGACGGTATAGTACAGAATAGAGTTTATTCAGGGCATGGAGAGGGGAGTTAAGAGGGTAATAGAGGCAGAGAAAGACAGAGAGAGGGAGAGAAAAGAGAGAGGGGGAGATGGAGGGGGAGGGGAGAGGGGAGAGGAGGGAAAGGGAGGGGAGGGGAGAAGAGAAGAGAAGAGAAGAGAAGAGAAGAGAAGAGAAGAGAAGAGAAGAGAAGAGAAGAGAAGAGCCCGCCCGACCATGAGCACGTGGAGACAGAGAGGGAGAAGAGAATGGGGAGAGAGGGAGGAAGGGAAGCAGAGAAAGAGCAAGAGAGAAATAAGAAACCAAGAGAGTGAGGAGGGGGCAAGCGGCCCCTTTTATGGTGAGTCAGGCACACCTGACTGTTGCCAGGTAACTGTGGGGCGGAGCTTACCTGGCTGTTGCCAGGTAACTGTGGGCGGAGCTTAGGCAGAATGCTCACATCTCTGGTGTCCCGTTTACAGGGAAGGTAGAGTCATGAGAGAACGGCCACTGAAGGCCAGGACTCCACACGCCTACTGACCCTAGAGGGGCTCTAAGCGCCCCGCCACCCTCTCCACTGGCCCATGGCTGTAAATAGCAGAGCCCCCTCTCTCTCTGTCTAGCCTGGACCTGACTCAAAACTGCCTCAGTCCTAACATGTTGAGGACCAAGTGCCTTCATCCCTAGGGCGGAGGAATGGGGAGACCACGGTGAGGGGAGAAGATGGCAGACGCTGGCCCAGTGTCTACAGCCATGCAGCCTAAGGGCTCTGCTCTCCACCCCCACCTGAGAACCAGCCGCAGGGAGTGGTGGGAGCGACTGGAGGGGGGGGGGATGGGGGCTCTCCGGAACACAGTGAAGGAGGCTGGAAGACTCACTTCCAGATCGCCAGAGCCACAAAGCAGGATGCGAGGCCCAGAGACAACAATCGATAAGACGAACACTGAGCGAGAGCGGAAGGGAAATCGAAATGCTGACCTGGAAATCAGGCTCGCATGCGGAGAAAGGTCAGGGTGGCTCTGAGAAGCGGGGTGCAGGGACCAAGAGGAAGCCCATCTTGACCATGGGGGAGGGGGGATGAAGGAAACAAGCGGCTGAGGCCCAGCCTGTACCAGGCATGCTCAGAAATAAGCTCCAAAGGCGTCGGGTGTGCAGGGGCATGCTTGCAATCCCAGCATCCAGAGGGCTGACGCAGGAAGTGTGCCACAAGTTTGAGGCCAGCCTGAGCTACACGGCAAGCTCTTGTCTCAAAAAAAAAAAAAAAAAAAAAAAAAAAAAGTCATTTTAAGAAAGAAGGAGCTAGTGAACTGCTTGGAGCGCAAGCATGTTTCCCACACAAACACAAACACAAGGACCCGAGTGGGAGGTCCACCGCCCACATTGTGTGGTTGGGGAGAGGGGCAGAAACAGGAAGCTCAGTGATCACTGAGCTTCCTGGCCACTCTAGCCAACAAAGAAGGAAGAGTCCAGCTGAGTGGAAGAGCCTGTGTCTCAGGAGAATGGGGCGAAGCGTGGTAGAGGACGACTGCGGATGTCTGCCTCCGGCCGCAGACGCCAAGGGCAGAGGCAAGGGAGAAGAAAAGGGCTGGACCACGAAAGCAGCTCCAACCACCGGGCACTTGTCTGTGAGCTCTCAGGGCTGGGACAGCACAGAGGACCCGTGGAGCTCAAGCCAGACGAAATCCCCGCGTGGAGAAAGGAGGCGGGCACCACAGCCAAGGAGCGATCGGCAGCTGGGAGCTTCTAAGAGGCAGGGAGGGGCTGCTTGCTTTAAGGGTGTGGTCTCTGATAAGGTGGCACAAACTGGACTCGATGGGCATAAAATAACAAAAAGAGGACACAAAGTTGGGTGGGTAGGAAGGAGGGGCGGGTCTGGGAGGAGGGGGGAGGGGCGGGTCCAGGAGGAGGCCTGGAAGGTGCAGATATGATCAAGAATACACTGAACAGAATTCTCAAAGAAATAATAAAGATATTTTAAAGAATATATCCCGACTTTACCTGCACAAGACGAGACATGGAAACAATACCCTCCTCCCCAAAAAACAAAACAACAAACAAAAGAAACAATAAACCCCGTTTGCTCTGCCCTGGCCCCACCCCTGCTGTGGGGACTGTGCTCTACTGAACTTTGGAAGGTCCTAGTCCTTAAGAGTTTGCTGCACCCACGTTCCTCCAAGCTTAGCCTGTGTCCTTTGTGACCTTGGGCAAATGGCTTAACCTCCCTGTGTCTTCTATTGCAGCACCGATAGAGTCCGCACCCCTCACACTACTGCAGAGCACACAAGCCTGGCATATGGCAACCACTCTTGAAGAGGAGCCCTTCTCCCTCATCTCCAAAGCCAAACTCAAGAGTCAAGATCAGACAAGACAATTGAGAGGCTGAGGGGTGGCCTTGGAGACACAGCTGGTCTTGGGGTGTGAGAACTCGAGAGGCCGGAGGGAGAGCACCACGGCCATTTTAAGATAAATGCAAGAGCCACAGCTAAGGGACAGAAAGCTTCCCTTGCCTGCATCCAGACTGGGGCTTCTGCAGTCGGAGTGCCCTGGTCTAGCCTGCAGATCCCTTCAGACCCACAGAGGTCTGGGAACTGAGACCAAGCCTACCCCGGTCCCCACACAGCACCAGACACTTCTGCACACAGCCGTACCCCTCACAACACAATGGCCAGTCAAGAGCCCATCCAGGGGTGACATTGGCAGAAAACCATGACCTGGGAGCTGTGGACAGACAGACAGACGGACAGACCAGAGAGTATAAGCTTCCAGGAGAAAGACAGGCAAGTCCCTTACATGTGTGGATGGCTGTGGAGGGCTTGACTCCCAGGAAGGACCTGTGCCCCCCTCAGGAGACCTGGCCTTTCAGGGGATGGAGGTCAGCAACATCAGAAAACCTGTAGGAATGCAACAATGAACTAGGAGCCGAAGGCTTCTCTGTAAAAGCTAGTCTGTAACTCCCTAACTTACACACTTCTGCTGAACTCCTACGGCCACGGAATGCTCAGCCATCTTATGCAGGATTGTGTGCTGTGTATGGACCAAAGAGATCATTTTAAAGAAGGGAAAAATGGACCGAGTGCTACATTGTTTCTGAAGAAGTCCCCCAGCAAGCTATAAAGTACAGAGACTTCCACACCCTTTATTATAGCATTCCTCTATCAGAGTAGACTCTGGGCATAAGCATCTGAGAAAAGTTGAGCCCTTAGCCGGGCGGTGGTGGCGCACACCTTTAATCTCAGCACTTGGGAGACAGAGGCAGGCGGATCTCTGAGTTTGAGGCCGGCCTGGTCTACAGAGTGAGTTCTAGGACAGCCAGGGCTACCAAGCAGAAACCCTGTCTTGAAAGACAGAGTAGAGTCCAAAGTCAAGGCTATTGGAAATCCCAGAGCAGGCTGACCCTCCTAGTTTGGACCACACAGCTGAAAAAGGGAAAACCCATTGTGAGGTGTGGCCTGGTCCCCAAGCTGAAATCACACCCGTGTGTGGTAGAGAAAACAGCAGGGCCAGGCACCTGTGGCGTCGTAAAGGACCGGCATTGACCTCTGGGCTCCGGTGGGCTCTGCAGAGCCACCCCTGTTCCCGGAGCCAGGAGCATGCCTAGCAAGAGAGAACGTTCTTATTTCTAGACTCTTTGCTCTCCGTCAGGCTGGGCTGGGAGCCAGGAGTGGGAACCACAGTTAACTCCTCGAGCTGCGACAGCAGTGTGGAGAGAACATGACGGGGTAGCCGCAGGACGGGCTATTAGGCAAACATTAGCAACCGTGTTTGCAAAGAATGTTTAATGACTGGGGAAATATTCACAATATGTTGTCAAATGGAGAAGTAAAGCTAGGGAAAATAATACAATCCCAGCATCGCTGGATATGACAACAGAACCTGAAAAAGACAGAAAATAAAAGAACGGAGACCTTGATGCTCAGAACGGGGCTGGAGGAGAGAAGACATCCAGCTCCTGGGTGGGCAGACCTGAGGCAGACCTCACCATCCCCTTAATACTCTTCTGTATGTTTCAAATGCCTTCCATGAAGAATATTTTTACTATTGCGACTGACTGTGTTAAAATTGATTACTGAAACAATATTTCTTCCCAAAGAAAATTCATTATTGTATCCAATTTGATGCCAGAAACGTCCAACACCCGCAATGATTCAAGGGTGAAATGCCCGTGAGGGCTATGTGTTGACAGTCTGTTCCCCAGCTGACGGGGACTGGATGGAGGGTGCTCGGACTTAACTGATGGATTCATCCAGTGATGGACTCATAATCTGATAGAGCTAGGAGACAAGACCTTGTTGAAAGAAACGGGCCAGGGAGGTTATGGTGCATTCAGTGAGAATGCCCTCATAGGCTTATATGTTTGAACGTGGTCCCAGTTGGAGGAACTGTTTAGGGAAGATTATGAGGCGTGGCCTTGATGGAGGAGGTTTCTTGCTGGGGGCTGGCTGTGAGGTTTCCAATCCCAGCATTCAGGAAGCAGAGGGCAGTGGATCTCTGAGAGTTCGAGGCCAGCCTGGTCTACAGAGTGAGTTCCAGAACAGCCAGGGCTACCCAGAGAAACCCTGTCTCAAAAAACAAAAAACGAAAGCCCATGCCAGACCTAGTCTCTCTCCTCTGCCTCCGGCTTGTAGATGAGATGAACACTCTCAGTTTCTGCTGCTCAGCACCACGGCTGCTGGCCTGCTGCTGCCTGCTGCCTGCTGCCTGCTGCCTGCTGCCTGCTGCCTGCTGCCTGCTGCCTGCTGCCTGCTGCCTGCTGCCTGCTGCCTGCTGCCTGCTGCCTGCTGCTGCCGTGGTGCTCATGGGTTCGCCCTCGGAAACTGTAAGAAAGCTCCCAAGTAGATGCTTTCTCTCATAAGCTGCCCTGGTCCCGGTGTCTCTTCACAGCAATAGAGCAGTGACCGAGACCAGTGTGTATCTTGCCTCTGAGCATGTCCGCTTCCCAGGCTGCTCCAAGGCCACCGTGAGGGAACCAGCCTCTGCTTCTCTGCCCAGGATGCTCTACCTCACATCAGGCCTGACAGCAGTGGAACCAGCCCACCATGAACTGATATCTCTGAAACAAGAAACCAAAATAAACCCTCCCCCACCATCTTAGATAGCAGAAAGAAAAGGATAGCTAAAACAAACCCCAATGCTGGGTTTATTTTTAGGGGCTGAGGGTAGGGGTTAAGATACAGGTAAATGTCACTCTGGACAGCTAACTATCAGTGTCTTCACCCGGCAGCAGGCTGGCAGGAGGGATCTGCCAGGCAGAGACTGAATGAGTGGGAGGCGGGAGGTGGGGTGTGGAAGCAACGGAAAATGTCTGGAGATCTGGATAGTGAAAACATGGCCTGAGACTGAGCTGGTGCACGTCTTAACAACCACACTGCACAGGACTGACACTGTTAGTGCACCTGTCGGTGCCACCGTAATCCAGGGCACCTGCATGACTCATGTCACAGCCATGCAAAACATGGCTTCTAGCTAAGCTGTTCTTGACAGTTAACAGTGCACCCCTCGGTTACACTGTGTTCCCTCCTCAGTCACACTGTGTTTCCTCCTCAGTCACACTGTGTTTCCTCCTCAGTCACACTGTGTTCCCTCCTCAGTCACACTGTGCTCCCTCCTCAGTCACACTGTGTTCCCGCCTCAGTCACACTGTGTTCCCGCCTCAGTCACACTGTGTTCTCTACTCAGTCACACTGTGTTCCCTCCTCAGTCACATTGTGTTCCCTCCTCAGTCACACTGTGTTCCCTCCTCAGTCACACTGTGTTCCCTCCTCAGTCACACTGTGTTCCCTCCTCAGTCACACTGTGTTCTCTCCTCAGTCACACTGTGTTCCCTCCTCAGTCACACTGTGTTCTCTCCTCACACTGTGTTCCCGCCTCAGTCACACTGTGTTCCCGCCTCAGTCACACTGTGTTCCCTCCTCAGTCACACTGTGTTCCCTCCTCAGTCACATCGTGTTCCCTCCTCAGTCACACTGTGTTCCCTCCTCAGTCACACTGTGTTCTCTCCTCACACTGTGTTCTCTCCTCACACTGTGTTCCCGCCTCAGTCACACTGTGTTCCCGCCTCAGTCACACTGTGTTCCCTCCTCAGTCACACTGTGTTCCCGCCTCAGTCACACTGTGTTCCCTCCTCAGTCACACTGTGTTCCCTCCTCACACTGTGTTCCCGCCTCAGTCACACTGTGTTCCCGCCTCAGTCACACTGTGTTCTCTCCTCAGTCACACTGTGTTCCCGCCTCAGTCACACTGTGTTCCCTCCTCAGTCACACTGTGTTCCCTCCTCACACTGTGTTCCCGCCTCAGTCACACTGTGTTCCCGCCTCAGTCACACTGTGTTCTCTCCTCAGTCACACTGTGTTCCCGCCTCAGTCACACTGTGCTCTGCAGCTCCACCCACACTTCCCAGTCATCCAGCAGAAGATGGCAACCCAGCCTGCACCTCCACCCGACAGTGTGCATGTACCCTCAGCTTAGACTTGGCATTTCCCGTCTATGTCTACACTTCCTGCTCCGACTTGGCGGGAGAGGTGAACGAAGGTCCCTGGGGTGAGGACGAGGCACAGAAGGCTCTGCAGCCTCACGGAGGGGACTTGAGGGGAAGCATCTCCTCCCCAGATCACACCGAGGGTCTCCAGGAGGTGCTGTCTGCACAGACCTGCACCACACTGGCGTTTCCCAGAGCAGCCTCCTTAGCTGCCACGGCGCTCAGAGTCTAGTCTAACCCGTTTACAGAGGAGAAAATATCGACCTTTGCCCCTTTCAATGGGAACTTGCTACATATAGGACAAAACATGCCAGGCTCCCCACTTCCAAACGTTGTCCCTCACAGTGTTGCTCATGACATAGGACATAGTTGACAAATGTTAGGGGGGTGCAATGGTTAAGACACAGAGGCTAAATTACACCACTAAAGATGCGTTCAGCAGAAGACGATCTATGACTGAACAGCTTAATGAACAAATCCCCCCCCCCTGACCTAGATCCCACACCTGCAGATTCCCCCTGACCTAGATCCCACACCTGCAGATTCCCCCCTGACCTAGATCCCACACCTGCAGATTCCCCCTGACCTAGATCCCACACCTGCAAATTCCCCCCGACCTAGATCCCACACCTGCAGATTCCCCCGACCTAGATCCCACACCTGCAGATTCCCCCTGACCTAGATCCCACACCTGCAGATTCCCCCCGACCTAGATCCCTCACCTGAAGATTCCCCCCGACCTAGATCCCATACCTGCAGATTCCCCCTGACCTAGATCCCACACCTGCAGATTCCCCCTGACCTAGATCCCTCACCTGCAGATTCCCACCCACCTAGATCCCACACCTGCAGATTCCCTCTTGACCTAGATCCCATATTTGCAGATTCCCCCTTGACCTAGATCCCACACCCTCAGTCCAAGTAGGCACATGTATACTCCTATTTGTCCTGTGACTCCCTGCCCTCCCTCTATCCACATCCTCCCCCACCTCCTCTTGATCCCAGAAAACAGGAAAAGCACAGTCCTTCCTGCAGGCCTTTCCCTGGGACCTGTGGGGAGTGAGAACTCACTCTTGCAGTTTGAAGAAGCTGGGAGATGCTGTGCTGATGCTTATTGTCACATGCAGCCTTGGAAGGAAGTCAGCGTCAAAGGTGCCTGGGTTCCTTTCTCCCCCGTTCCACATTCCAACACTCTCGGCCTCAAATGCCAAGCAATAACCCGAGCTGTAGTTTAAACTTAGAGTAAAGAGACAGGAAGCTACAGGAACATTCAGTGAGGGGTCACTTGCTGCATGCACAAAGCCCTGGAACCCATTCTAGCACTGCCAGGGACATAGGAAGGAGGGGAAGGAAGGAAGGAGGGAGGGAGGGAGGGAAGGAAGTAGGAAAGGAGTGATAGATATATACATGATATGCAGATGATAGTTAGATGATATATACATAGATAAAAGAGAAGATAGACATAGATAAATAGATGATTTATAGATATAGATGATAAGCAGATAGGTGATAAGCCAGGCATTGGTGGTGCAATCCCAGCACTCGGGAGGCAGAGACAGGCTGATTTCTGGGTTCGAGGCCAGCCTGGTCTACAGAGTGAGTTCCAGGACAGCCAGGGCTACACAGACAAACCCTGTCTCAAAAACAAACAAACAAAAACAAACAAACAAAAACAAAAAAAACCCCAGATAGATGATAGATACAGACAGACAGACAGACAGACAGACAGACAGACAGACAGAATATATACGATGATTTGTGGCCTTAGCCCGGGGCTCTTCTTAGCTTTAGTCTTCTATGCAAAGTGAGAGCATGCATAGCGTCTTGAAAGGAGACAGCCATGCCCTTCCTCGAATGTCTCACCCTTTCCTGTCCCTGCCCCTGGACAGATAGAGTCCTTCTCAGCATCCATGAGACACTGTAGCTGGATGAGCTGAGAGCCGGTTGGAGGACAGTGAGAGATTCATCTGTGCTTGGGCACCGTGGGGCCTGCTGGGAGCCTGGAGTCAGCCCCATGTTGGGTCCCAGTCTGGCTCGGCCCTCACCGCCGCGGGCTTCAGAGCACCCACCTCTCAGGTTCCTTCCTCCCTGTCAGGGGAGAAAATGACACCTCTTCCAAAACTAGTGCAGGAAGCTAAGGAGCCCAAGTCCAGAAGGCCTGGGTGGGGCTACAGGGCGTCGGAGGCTTTCCTTCCCGGTGCCTTCTGGACTCGCTAAGGTTTTGCTGCTTGGGGGATAGTACGATGCCTTTTGAGAAATGCACTTATTAAGCAGGGAACTCTGTGAGACAAGACTGGGGCTCACATACACAAAATGGCTGCCCCAGGATCACCCTGAGGAGTCACCCTGGGTTGGCCCCCCACCGCCAGGTTCCGTCAACCCCACCGGTGTGGGCGCCCACCTTTCTGCAGCGCTTCAGCACAGTCAACGCCCTACACGAGCGTCTAGGGAGATCTGCGTTCTTGAGCAAATACTGGCTCTAGGGTGGGGCTGAAAAGCAAACTTGAGAAGACCAGCACCGGCTTCCCACAATTCTCACCACAACACCAGCAGGCCACCCTACTGTCCCAGGTATTGGAAGAGGCTGTAGTTCTCACGGGGCGATCTGTCCCCAGTCCTTTGAAATATCATCCATTCAAGAAGCCCCCACCCCCAGCTCCTTGAAACTCCTCTTCTAGCTCATCCCCATTTCCCCGGGAACCTCCAGGCACTGGGTCTGAAGCACAAACAATTTATCCTGCTACAATTAACCGTCGGTCCCAAATACGACATCTTGGAGTAGATTAGCCACAAGGACTGGATTAGTTGGACTTATCTAAGAAAGGCAGGAGTTTGTGTTAACCTCTCTCTTGCATCAGCAGATGGTCCGTTCTCCGAGTCTCCCTGGAAGATTATCACACTCCCGGGGGAGCGGCAGCATCAGAGTGGGTGACACGGAGACGTGCTAAAGAGCAAGAGCGCCCGCCGGCATGGCCTTCTGGGAAGGGTTGTTTGTTGTTGTTGTTTTGTTTTGTTTTGTTTTGTTTTAATTTTCTTATCCTTTTAATGGTATTTCCTTCATTGTCTCTGGGCTTGTGGTGAGAAAAAACAGGTGGAGAGCTTAGGGGTCAGCTGTTGGACCTGAGGGGAGATTCTTTTATTCACAAGCCCCTGCACAGAGCACTTAACCTCTCTAAGCCGCAGCCTTCTGAACCCCAGCAAGAAGGAACTCACGGGATGGGGACCAGTGGAGCGTTGTACAGACCGGCAGTGTGGTGTCTGGGCGTCGCCCACCACCCGTCACCCAGCCTCTCCCAGTGCCAGCTTCTTGTCAAGAAAATGGGGACATCAAGGTTGCTGAGAGGGCGAATGGGGGAACCCTCGATAAAGCCTACACATGGTAGCCCACACCATCATCCCTGGGATCCCGGCAGCCAGAGGGCTGAGCCGGGAGGAACCAGCCGGCCACCTGGAGAGGAGCCTAGGCCTCACAGAAGGACTTGTAGAATTTTCCACTCAGCTTTCCAAAATGTCATCTGTCTGGCTGGTTGACATCTCCCCAAAACCTTTATATATGAATAGAGATGTCTCTGCTGAAGGAGAAGACATCCCAACAGGTTGCCTGCAAGGGGCAATTCTGGGCCTAACACAGTCCTCATCCAACTTGCCCCACACCTCAGACCTTTCATTACACAGTCTGTACAGTGAGGAAAAAGGACAGTTATTTTTGACAGTGTGAGGATTATTGTATATTCATCTGTATCTTCTCAGATGTTAAACAATGTTAACAATCTTAACATTGTTTAGCTGGTACAATAAGACAAAAAAAAAAAAAGCCAAAAACAGGCACAGGGACTGGAAAGGAAGAGACAAAAGTGTCTTAATTTACAAATTAGATAATCCTTTACACAGAAAATCCCAAGGAGTCCACAAAAACATGATTAAATTAATAAGTTCCGCAAGATGGCCAGATAGAGCATTGACGGGCAAAAACCAACGGTATCTCTGTACATTTGCAGGAACAGTGCTAAGGATGAAATTAAGAAAATAATTCCATTTACAACAGTTCTGAAAGGACAAGACGCTTTAAAGTTTCTGACAAAAAAAAAAGTAGCTGAAAAGTTAAACTTTCAAAACCACACATCGTGGAGAAATTAAGGTGCTAAAATGGAAAGGTATCTCATGTCCACGCATCCAAAGACTTAACTGATGTCGAGAGGACGCTGTCTTCAAGATGATCTCGAAATTCAACACAATCCTCATCGAAATCCCAGCTGGCCTCTTGGCAGAAATGGCCAAGTTCATCCTAAAATCTATAGGGAAAAAGAGTAGACCCAGCATAGCCAAGAAAACCGAAAAAGCAAAGCAAAAGACTCACATTTCCTCATTTCAAAACTTATTCCCAAACTACCACAGTCCAGACAGCATGGCTCTGTCAGGAGGGAGGGCACGGAGATGAGGGTAGAGAGCTTGCAAACAATCCCTCGCAGTTACGGCCAACTGACCTACAAACCAGGTACCAGGTAACCCAGCGGGTAAACAGTGTGGGTGAGGAGGTGTGGGCAGCGGAGACGCGCCCCTCCCCCATGCCCTACATAAAAATGAACTCGGTGTGGATGAAAGACCTAGATCTAAGAGCACTAAGAGGCCTGGGACTCTCTCTATGACACTGAGATAGGCAGCAATGTCTTAAAGACAACAACAGCAACAGCAACAACAGAGAAACAGGTAAAGGAAGGAAAGGGGAGAGGGAGGGAAGGGGGAAGAGAGCCGCTCAGCCAACATGCTGAACATCATCAAAATGTCAAACTTCTGGTTCCCAAGGACACTGCCACAAAAGTAGAAACACAAAATAGCATTTTTAAAGAAATAATGTATCTCATAGAGGCCTTGTGCCTGGAATATGTAAAGAATCCTTGTGATTCAGGCGACATGGTCCAGCAGGGACAAGCTCTTGCCACACAAGCCTGACAACCTGAATCCAATCCCTAGAACCTACAGTGGCAAGGGAGACCCAATTCCCAAAAGATGTTCTCTGAGGTCCACACAAATGACATGGCACGTGCGTGTGCGTGCGCGCACACACACATCACACACAATACAATGGTTGTGTTATTTAAAGAACCCTTAAAATTTAGTAATAGAAAGACAACTCAGGCTGCCCAGATAGCCCAACAGATAAAAAGCCAGACACCAGAACCATGCAATCCCTTATGCACACCAATAACCCCGCAGCTGACGACTGCAGGATTTTGTTGGATTCTAGGGTTGAACCTAGCATTGCTTACGTAGAGTGCTGGCTAAGCGCTCTGCCTATAGACTGATACAGCCCTCAACTCTCATCGGAGAAACTTCTGTTTGCAGTGGATGGTGATTAGCCGAAACCAAAGGGCAGAGATTAAGACTCTAGAGAATGCTCAACTGTACACAGAACATCTCTACTGCACCCCTCCCCCCACAACTCAGGAATCATTGCAGAAGAGGAGGTGAAAAGACTGTAAGGGCCAAAGACAGTAACTAAATACACAAAACCACAGTCTTGGGGACACAGCCAGGCAGCCACATGCGTGGGCTCATGGCAGTTGTGATGGCATGCACCAGGGCTCTTCGAGCTCGAGCCAGACCAAATCCCAGCAAGAAGAGGGGGCGTGGACACCGAGTCTCACCCAGCCAGCAGCCATAGGCAGCCGATGGCTGTTGGATGAGGGAAGGGTCATCGTTAATGGTGTAGCCTCTGGTGGGTCAGCCACACTCCAGTGGAAGGCCACGCATCCTGCAATACATAGGTGGCACAAACTGGACTCGGTGGATGTAGAAAGAGGCCACAAAGTTGGGTGGGTGAGGATGATCGTGGATTTGGGAGGAGGCAGGGAAAGGAGGAATATGGTCAGAACTCACAGTGTGAAATTCTCAAAGATCTCATGTTTTAAAACTATGTATAAGTCAGTTACACAAAACATTCACATAACTCATGCTTTATTTATTTGGTTAGTTAGTTAGCTTTAGTTAGTTAGTTAGTTAGTTAGTTACTTGGCCTTTTTGAGATAGGGTTTCTCTGTGTATTCCTGGCTGTCTTGAAACTCACGCTGGAGACCACGGAAATAGGTCTGCCTCTGACTCCTGAGAGTTGAGATCAAAGGTGTGTGCCACCACCTGGCTAGCTAAGGCTAGTTATAAAAGAGATGGGCACAGAGGGCTGGAGCCGGAGGCCCTCGGCCAAGCCACGAACTGTCAAGGTTCAGCTCCTGGTCAGCACACCCACGTTCACAGTGCCATCATTCAGAAGAAACCCAAGGATCCACTTATGGACAAACTAACAAAACCTGACGGATCCTGAAAAAGAGTGAAACGGTGACACCGGCTCTGGTACAGATTGAACTCTGAGAGCGTGATGCCACGTGTTGGAGCCGATCACAGTTGGACATGCGCTGTGCGGTTCACACATGAGAACTGGACATGCGCTGTACGGTTCACGCATAAACATTTCCTACCCTAGCTGCTCTGTGCTGCCTTGTACAGCACTGAGGCTGCGGGGCTGTCCAGATGACCAACCTTCTAGGGAGAGCCTGCCCTACTGCGTTCCTCTCGGGCAGCTCTATATACAGAGCCATGGCCTGGATGCTGCGCTTCACCCACCAGCCAAACGAAAAGGAATATAGGACTGTAAGCCTGCATGGAATTGCTAAGCACATACATAAGGCTAATGCCACTGCTATATTAAAATACTAAATTCATTTTTATACTTTTTTATTTAAATTGCTGGGGCCACTTGCCATGGGTGATTAAAAATTCTAAGCAGGGCGCATTGTGTGAGCCAATTATGAGAGTATATAAGTGCTGGGAACATTACTTGGAAAGTGCAGGAAAGCATTTGTAAAGTGAAAATTCTTCTTTAAAGAAAAAAAAAAAAAAAAGACCTGTTTAAAAGGTGAGGAAAGCCAGGCCTCGTGGCAACTGCCTCGTGGCAACTGCTTCTAATCTCGGCCTTTAGGAGACCGAAGTGGGAGGGGAAAGGGAGGATCCGGAGTTTAAGGTCATCCTTAGCTATAAAGCTAATTCAAGGGCAGCCTGTGCTACTTGAGACCCTGGCTCAAATACAAAGTTGATTTAACTTAAGAAAAAAGAGACTCAGTGGAGGCGGGACAGAGGCAGGTTTGCTCTGAGCCAGGGCAGGCACCAAGAGAGGCCGCCTAGTGGGCGTGGCTTGCCCCAGCCGCACAATCCCAGTACACCAGGCTGGGGCCAGGCCAAGGTTTGTTCTCCATCCTGAACTTAGTTCTCCTCATCCTCGGGCTTGTCCATGGCGGAACTGATGAGCACCCTGTCGTGCGGACTCTGTTCCAGCTTTGAGAGGGAAGCCGACCCACTTTGGCTCTGCTGCTTCTTATCCCTGAGCTGGAGGCGCTAGCTCCCAGCCCAGAGGAGAAGTTCATTCATGCACAAAGCCAGACTTTGGATGGACCAGCAGACAAGCTACCAGCCTAGCTGGATCTTACACTGAGGCAGGGGGATGGCGAAACAGAAACCCTTTGAGAGAAAACAGTCATTGTGAAAGCAAACCCCCGTGCTATGAACGTGCTGGCCGTCCGCTCTAGCTTTAGCAAATGGAGAAAGCTTCCAGAAAGTGGGCCCTGGACAGAAAGGAGGACTCACACGACCTGCCTGACAACTCGGATCGAGAGGCACCTGAGCCCATGGAGAAGGGAGCTCCTGTCTGTCACAGGGAATCAAGCTGAAAGGGGCCCTGAGGTTGGAGACAAGGAGACAGGCTTCCAGAGGACACGGTAGAGCGCCTTCCTGGATGCCAGCAGGCAGCACGGGGTCCCAGCACCGAGTCTGTGGGGCTGCCCAGCAGCTCCAAGGCCTGTCTACACATCACCATGGCGATTCCCTTCCTTGGGAAACAACTACGTTTGTTTTCTTTTCCGTATTTTGGACGGAGGCCATTTGATAATTACAAAATGTACAACTCATAATGTGTCCTAAACTGTCTCTGAATAGTATGTGGTTTTGAAATAATACATAAAAAGCTTAATAAAAATTAATGTGGAAAAGAGACTCATCAGCCTCAGTTGGAAATAAAATCAGTATTAATTACTTTGCCCACAGTTACTCTGATGAGCTAGAGATGGCGAGACCATTTCCTCCATGTAGGAAGGGGACATGGAACTATCCCTGCCCCTCTGCCTCTCGAGCCCCAGGCCCAAGGTCCCATCAGCCCAGTCTTATATATCATGGTACCTCTGTAAGGTTCCCTATGCATGTCTGTATTGGGTTCCAGCGAAAGAACTGTATGAGGGCGGAGATTGACACGGGACACAGGACTATGAGGGGGGAGCTTGACGTGGGACACGTGACTGTGAGGGGGGAGCTTGACCTGGGGACACACTTCTATCTGCTGGAGTGTCTTTGAGAGGATCATATCCTTAGACCCAGCAGTCCCCAGGAGCTAGCCGGAACCCCCAAACCTTGCTTGAGGGAAGAACTGTAGAGCAGCAGGTGACAAATCCCCCACCATCCGTGACCACAGCCCTGTTGTGTGTCCGGGCAGCTCAGCCAGGAAGCGTAAAGCCACAGTTCTGGTTAGTCCACACCCCAGAAAGCCTCAAACCAAGAGTGCAGATGCCATGGAGAACGGCACAGCCATCCGTCAAGGCTGGGGACTCCTGCCCCTGCCCCGCTGCAGCGGGGCCCCTGGGCTGCTCCTGCTATGGTGCTCCCAAGCTTTCTGTACCAGTGCTCCAGTGAGTCTCCTTAAGCAGCCCACCCACCCAGCAGCTGGTCCTCCAGAGGAGATGGGGTCCCTCCTCCCACAAACCACACGCCAGGGAAAGACAGACAGGAGCTGGTCTTCAGTCTCAGAACTCCTAACATCCTTGAGTATATTATCTTGACAAAACCACACTGGTTGGCCTCTTTCTCCCTTCTGTTATCCTTTAGAACTTTTCAGTGTTCCAGTGAGGTCCCTTAATTACGAGGTGTAAGTAACAAAGTGGGCTCCAGGTTCTGGCCTCTGGCTCAGTCGCTTTCCTAAGTCTCTGCGTCCTCATCTGTACAACAGATTGCCTGTCTTGTGGGATTAAAGGGGACAACTGATTTAGATGACTCACCCAAGAGCCAAGCACAGGATCAATGACAACCTACGTTATTAAGTGAGGTGAGATGTACTGATTATGGTGATAATGCCGGACATAGAGACGATGGAGATGAGGATGGAGGCGAAGATGACGGTGATGACAGTGATGATGACGGTGATGATGATGGAGGCAGAGATGATGGTGATGGTGACAAGGGTGATGATGGTGATGACGGTGACAGGGATGTTGATGCTGGAGAGGATAGTGATGATGATATCAGTGACTGACAGGGACTGGATGACAGCGGTACTATGACAGCGACAATAATGCTGGTACAAGTAAAGCTATGGTGGCGATGAGCACACTGACTGTGATGAGAGATGAAGATGGAGGCCATGACAGCAGGTCGTGATGATGAAGACAAAGGTAACGCTGGCGTTTATGAAGACCAGGGCATGCACTCTCTCGCTTTTAGGCAAAATGTGGCCCATCTGACCAAACAGTCGAGGGCCCAGAGCTCTGCTCATGCCCAAATCTGCAAGCCAGAGCTCAGCTCCCTCCCTCAGCCAGGTCCTGCAGGCTCAGCAGATGCAATCTTGAATCCTTATTCATCAAAGAGAAGGTCAGGGGGAGAGCCCCCCCCCCCCC
Organism: Apodemus agrarius; assembly: GCA_964023405.1. Taxonomy (NCBI): domain Eukaryota; kingdom Metazoa; phylum Chordata; class Mammalia; order Rodentia; family Muridae; genus Apodemus; species Apodemus agrarius. The sequence continues at coordinate 4,650,006 of OZ030009.1, read as the reverse complement.
CGCGCACTGGCTCACATCCACACACCTCTCTCCAGTCACCCCATCCGCAGGCATCCGCTGCCAACTGGCCGCCACTACCGCTGCCAGCCCCGTCAGAAAGGTCCTGCGCCATCCCTGTCCCGGAGTCCTAACTGCGCCATCCCCGTCCTAAAATCCTCTCTTCCGCGCCAGCTGTTTGTATTCTGCTTTTGGTGGGATTCTATCCCTTTGGACTAAATACCACCGCACATAGAATGCTGCGTGGCTTCTCTGGATAAAAAGAGAGACCGTGGGAGAACTGCCATCGTAGACACTGCTTATTATCTGGGTTATTTTTGTTGCAACCAACACAACCTAGGCATAAACAGGCAGCATAGAGTCCCAGGAGCCAAGCTGGAATCCCCACAGGCATCACTCTGAGCAATCTGATGTGCTGCTCGCAGGACACAGTGCAGACCTCCACTGCTCAGCACGGGGTCTCCAGTGAGGACGGGCAGGGTCTGGGGAAGCCCGGGGTCTCCAGAAGACCAGTGAGGAGTGGCTGGGGCTGGGAAGCCCGGGGTCTCCCCCCCCCCCCGCCCATCCCTTGACAGGGTTACACATCCGACAGCCAGAATTCATGAGCACAGGAATCTCAGGATCTAAGCCTCCTTGCACGGAGATGCTAAGCCCATCCTTCCGAGCCTAGAGCGTCCAGCCAGGGCTCGCTCAGCCTGCCTCCGTCCGTGGATGGTGCTGTTGGCTGTTCTCACACCCAGGCATCTAGTGTTAGCCTTCACTTCACACTCCGGGAGGCGGGGGGGACCACTCATATCTGGCTCAGAAAGGCCTTGGAAAAGTTTACTTTTTTTGTAAATGTTTTCTTTACCAAAGCCAAATCCCAGAGCCGATGTGATGTGCGGTGGATTAGACAGTTAAAGCAGGCGCACAGAATACAAATCTGAGTTTGTTCAGCTGGGTCGAAAGGATCTCGCCATTTCCTTCCTCCCCCAAGTCAATTTACTCAGAGAGCGGCCTTCTCTCCAGATAAGCACATTGACTTTAAAATAACGTGCATGCCAACAGCTGCAGCCCTACGACAGAGCAGACAGAGCCGTGGCAGCGAATGATAATTAAATATATTTTCATCATCCGTCATTTCTTCTTCTTCTTTTTTTTTTCTGCAGGTGCCAGGGTAATAAATCTAAACTCGCCTCTTTTGTCAGCTGGCAGTGAACACATTTTAACTTGAGATCTCTTGGGAGGAATTAAGAGTCACTTGGCCTTGTAAAGGAGACAGGGTTTTTACTTCCAAACTGCCAAGTGGGGAGCTCACAGCTGATTGGTTTCATGATACTTTATTATTTGACAATATACACGCGTCAGGTTGTATTTCAGAACACCACACCTACAGGATAACCAGGGCTCCAAGAGATCCATCATCCGATTCTAGAATAAAAACCTATTTGAGAAGCTTTTCACCACTATTTCTTTTTATGAATCCCAGATTTAATGTATTACGGACTTAGGTTGATTCCAATATTTTAGAACTTTTCCAGCATTCTTTAAATCACCCTCCCCCACGACCCTTTTTCTCCTTGTAGCACATCACAGGCGAAGCTGCTGCCGGTGCCACCTGCAGCCCGCGTTAAGTGCTTTCGATTGGCCTGAGGAGTTTGGTTGACTTTTTATTTTGATGGTTTAACGGCTCCTTCTCCCCAGGGGCAGCCCCGTGTTCGCAGTCGTGAGAAAGCCTGAGCCCCTCGGCCTTTTCTCCCTCTCTCCCAGTGGCAGGTCCTCTGCAAAATACCTTCGCTGAGGGGCAAGCCGGGCTATGGCCACCAGGGAAGGCAGAGGAGTAGCGGGGGAGGCGGGGACTGGCAGAGGGTGGTGGGGCCATCTGCTCTGGGGCCTCAGGTGGTACCCGCCCGCCCGTCATGAACCAGCCCTGAGTGGTGGTGAGGGGTTTGTCGGCTCGGCCTACCACACCCAGAGGCATGCGACTGGACCACCCATCATTTCCAAGCGACTTTCCCCCTCTAAGTTTCAGGAAAGGAAACGATCGACTTGTCCTCACATCTATGGATCCTCAAACACTAACACCTAAGGCTGGTGACATGGGGCAGGTGAAGAGGAAGGCTTTGAAGGGAAGAAGCGAATTTACCAAGCTATGCCCAAGGACGTTGAACGATGGTAACTGAGGTAAGCTGAGGTTTTCAGGTGAGGCCTGAGCATAGGAAAAAAAAAAAAATACAGAAACCCATAAGGGTACAAGACACATTTACTAAATAAACACTAACCCCCCTGCTCTTACTGGCTACAGGTGGGTCCCACAGCCGTTCCACACAGTGGGGTGCTAGCTGACACAGTTCCAAAGGAGACACTAGGGAGAACACAGCATGAGCGGCTCCCCCATCAAAGTCCGGGCAAGCTTTGATTCAGAAGCTGAGAAGCCAGTTCAGGAGGCCGTGTGGATGCGGAACCAAGAGAATTGAAAGGTAAGTATCACGGTGAGAATGGGGACAGCTTTTTTGTCAAAGGATCCGACACTTGCCGCATAGCTGCCAGCGTCAAGACAGTGTAGTATTGGCTTAAAAATAGGCACGCAGATCAATGGAATAGATCCAGAAATAAACCCTCACAGAGAGGGACAGAGCGCTTTACAAAAGAGCAAACTGGGGTGCCCTGGAGGCCTCCCAGTAAGGAGGCTGGAGGCAGCCGCCCATGCCTGAATGGGAAAGAATGAACCCGCCCACTCCTCACGTGATGGGGAAGAAACGCCCCGCCCACTCCTCACAAGGAAGAAAGGAATCCAAACTGACTACAGAGCTAAGCTGAAAATGAATAAAGTCAAATGAGATGGCCCACTCGCGCTTGCCGCCAAGGCTGATCCCGACTCATCACGTGGCTGTCCTCTGAATTCCAGATACATGCTGCGGCGTGTGCACACGCGCACGTGCACAACGCACACGCACACAAATAAATGTAACAAAAGATAACATTTGGAAGAAATGTCATGATTATAGTATAATATTAAATATTTAAAAATCAAATTAAAAAGTTTTAAAAAGAATAACAAGTACAAAACAAAAAGATAAGACTTGGGGCTGGAGAGATGGCTGCTCTTCTGGAGGATCCAGGTTCAATTCCAAGCACCCACGTGGCATCTCACAAACATCTGTAACTCCTGCTCAGTTAGATCCATCCAGTGCCCTCTTCTGATCACCACAGATACCAGGCACACTCACACTGCACATACATACATGCAGGCAAAACACTCATACATGTAAAAGAAAGGAAGGAAGGAAGGAAGGAAGGAAGGAAGGAAGGAAGGAAGGAAAGAAATCTAAAACCACTGAGGGGTAGAACACATACTCACCAGGCCAATCCCAGTAAGAACAGAAATAGCAGAAAACTCTGGAAAGATCGGGGAAATGCATTTATTCATGAAAGTTGCTCGGGCCCAACATAAGAATCCATAACGAGAAAGGCAGAAATGAACTTCTGAACTTAAAGGTACGGGGCCGTCAGACTGGAAGGAAATTGGGAAGAAGACCCTGTGGTACGACAGACTGACAGAGGGGAGTGTCTCAGAGTTCATTGGCAAGGGAAAAACCCAGTGCTGTTTCGGTTTTGAAAGAGGGTCTCACTGTTGTCCCGGCTGTCCTGGAACTCACTATGTGGACCAGGTCAGCCTTGAACTCACAGAGAGCATTCCAAGTGCTGGGCGACCACACACCTATTAGATCAGATGAAGTCAAAAGGCTGATCACATGAAGCAGTGTAATGTGGAGAAGCTGGGCTCCTCACCCTGCGGTGGGATGGTAATTAGTACGGCCACATTGGAAAACAATGACAGTCTCTGTGAGGTTCAGCCACTCCAACCCTTGCTGCTACCCACAGCCCCAGCAATGAGCTTATTGTAATAGTAACTAATTTTAATTGTCATTTTGACAACTCAGTATCCAGTTCAGGTTGGCCTGTGGACATGTCTATGGGATCATCTTGATAATGTTACTTGAGGTAGGGAGAGCTGCCCACTGTGGGTGGTGCCATTCCTTGGGCCTGTGAACATGTTTATCAGAATCATCTTGATTGTATTAACTGGAGTCAGAAGAGCTGCCCACTGTGGGCGGTGCCATCCCTTGGGCTGGGGGTCCTGGACTGTGTATGAGTACAGAGCGCAAGCTGAGCACAACCATATACACATAAAGACACCCATGCAAACGCTGTGCCAGCATTATTTGTAACTATCCAAAACCTGAAAACATCCTGAATATGTCAGCAGGTTAACAGTCTCATACTCGTGAGATAGAACACTACTCAACAGTAAGCATCAATGGGTTTCCTATCATGTGAGGATGGATCTCAGAGTCATCACACTGAGGAAACAAAAGGACAAGACACCATTTGCTGCGTTTATGTAAAACCCTCAAAATGGAGAGGCGGCTCGGCAGTGAAGAGCACCAGTTGCTCCTGCAGAGGACCCAGGGTTCAGTTCCAAGCACCCGTGTTGGGCAGCTTACAACCACCTGCCATTTCAGCTCCAAGGAATCCTGCCTCCTCTTCTGGCTTCTGCGAGTGCCTGCCTGTACACATGCTCACAGACACATACTGTGATGGTTTGTAGAAGTTCGACCCAGGGAGTAGCACCGTTGGGAGGTGTGGCCTTGTTAGAGTAGGTGTGTTACTTGGGTGTGGGCTTTAATACCCTTCTCCTGGCTGCCTGGAAGCCAGTGTTCCACTAGCAACCTTCAGATGAAGATATAACTCTCAGCTCCTCCTGCACCATGCCTGCCTGGATGCTGTCATGTTCCCACCTTGATGATAATGGCCTGAACCTCTGGACCTGTAAGCCAGCCCCAATTAAAAGTTGGTATTTATAAAAGTTGCCTTGGTCATGGTGTCTGCTCACAGCAGTAAAACCCTAAGTAAGACACAATTAAAAAAAAATCAATCTTAAGTTTTTAAAACTCTGGAAATGTAAAATGGTGTACAATGACAGAAGGTAAACCCACAGCTGTCTGGGAGGAGGGCACGCCTGTGAAGCGGCACCGGAGGACAGGGCTGGGGCGGGCAGGACAGCCTTCCTGTCGTGGCTCACTGTTTGCAGTGCCCTGACTCCCCACATTGTCCATCCTTGATGCAGCCTAGTACACAGCACTAAGGCTCTGGGGAAGCTTTTGTGTTTAAGTGTGCAATGAGAGCGGTGCCCCACCCGGTGGGGCTGCGTGAGGAGGCTCCAATCAGCCCCTTGCCCAGGAGAGGGGGAAAAATGAGTTGTCAAAAGAAACAGGGGTTTGCCTGTCACTGCTGGCGAAGAAGTGTGCGCCCCAGCTCAGGAGCGCATGCGTCCACTCACTCATCCCTCCACCCCACAGGTGACATGTGAGCCCTGAGGGTAGAGACCGCTTCTCGCTTGCCAGAAACCAGAGCGAGAGCTCTGCTGATGTGCGCTGGCCCCGAGCCTGCACATCTGCATGCAGGTGTGCAAGCACACATCTGCAGCCAGATTGCCCAGCTGGCTGAACAGGGCTTGGGCAGATGACACTGTGCCTTAATTTCTTCATCTAAAAAAATAAAAAAATAAAATAAAAAACGAGGAAACCAGTAATCCCCGCCCCACGGGGCTGTCATGATCCAACAAATTAACACCTGTGTGACTCTTAGCATGGTGTCCGGCATTTTTAGGAACTCAGCATGTGCTACATTTTACACTTTATGACTAAATTACCTGGAGAGACACATGCTGGGATGTGGCACAGTCCTGTCTGCTGGGGCAAGAGTCTCTAGTCCATCTGAGTTCTAGGACTCATCCTCAAGTCAATGGGAGACCCATGTGAGCAAGTAGCCCACACCAACCCCAACCTCTGCAGCCACGCCCAGGTAGAGTTCAGCCTGCCCCTTCCCTCCACCCGCAAGTAAGCAGACTAGACAACTTTCACGAGGGGAACACACTACAGTCATGATGAGATTACTCTTTGTGCTGGCTCCTTGGGGACTTACTTTCTAAACTGACCCACAGCCTCTCCACAGCCAGGGAGGACTATCACCCAAAACCGGAGAACAGAGACCGAAAGCCCTGGCTTTGGAATTTGAAAAGTGGAGGCCCGGACATGGAGCGCGGTGAGGTAGAGTGGTGAGCGAGAGGCCACCTCCCCAGCTGTGAGCTTCAGAGAGGCTAGGACACCAGCACAGGGCCTGAATCTGTTCTTCAAGTGGGTCTGGAGGTCATTTAACCTGAACCAAACCCCAGACATTTGCATGTGACAACCACGTGGTTTCTCAAACCCTAAGAAGGAGGCAGACGCGGCCGACAAGAGCTGGCTCTGGACAGGGGGCAGAGTGACGACCTCACCAACTTGTGTGGCTCACACCAATAAACCCACCAACTTTGGATCAGGGTTAGGAACTGGATATTGAGCCTTAACATGCTCAAAGCACTCCGCCTTGAAGCAACGTATCTAGCCCTTGGGGAAGGTTTCAGCTGGTTTAGAAAACGTAGAATTAAACGAGATAGTGTTTCTATAGCCTGATGAGATGAGGGGTTGACTGAGAAGTTAAAATGAGTTACAGAAAGAGAAGGGCCTGTGTGTGTGTACCCAGGTTGTCACCTGATATTTGTCCCACCTATAAACTTACCAGGAGAGGGAGTCTCAGTGAGAGACTGCAGCTCGAGTTTCCTGTGGACATATCTGTGGGAGATTGTCTTGACTGTATCGGTCGCCGTGGGAAGCCCTGTCTGCTGTGGGTGGGACCATTCCCTAGGCATCCTTGGCTATATAAGGGTGTGGTGGTTTGGACAGGAACGGCCCACACACAGACTTGACAGGGATTAGGGATGTGGCCTTGTTGGATGAAGTGTGTCACTGGGAGGCTAAAATGCTCAAGTCAGGCGCAGTGTTGCTCTCTTCCCGTTGCCTGTCCATGTGGATGTAGAGCTCTCAGCTACCTCTCCAGCACCACGTCTGCCTGCGCACCGCTGTGCTCCCTGCCATGCCGATAACGAGCTAAGCCTCTGAATGCAGCAAGCCCCAATTAAGTGCTTCTTTTCTTTTCTTTTCTTTTTTTAAATAAGATTCACTGTTCCGGTCATGGTGTCTCTTCACAGCAACAGAGCACTAAGAAAGAGTGAGCAAGTGAGCTGGGTATCTGTGCACTAATGTGTTTACACGTTAACCCACGGCTTCTGCTATTGTGGATGAGATGTCACCGGTTGCTCCCAGCTCCTGCTGTCTTGACTTCTCCTCCACAAGGGACTTTCACCGAGAACTCCATTAGGGTGTTTTGGTTAGGGTATTTCATCAAAAGGGAACTAAGGCATTCGTGGGTGCCAACAGCAAACAGCTGTGTATCCTCCAGAGCATGGTGGCACGTGGGGACCCTCAACACAGACGGAGCGAGACATGGACTCAGGAGGACAGATTAGTGTGCACGGGACGACACAGGGCAAGGGGAATGAGCCAGGTGGAAGAAAGGCTCACAGGGACAGCAGAGGAACCAGGAAGTACTGGATGGCCCACAGAGGCATTTCTGTAGCTAGGGCAAGAGAACAAGTTCAGTCTAAGACCTGGATCCCAACCAGGGGCCCACGCCTCTGAAGACGCCATGGCACAGAACACTGGGGGGGGGGGGATGGTGCCAAGTTGGTACTAGAGAGACAGATGCCCCCAGACACTCACCAATGACCTCTGGCATCTGTGAGGTTTGCGTCCATCCCCCCCAAGGGACAGGAAGAGGGACAACTGGTTCTTCCTATCATGCTATACTTGTTTTGCTGGAAGAGCTGCCCTTTACTCGAGGACCGTGTCCTTCCAGCTTTTCTCTGATCAGACATCAGTGATACCCACGACCTGGAATTCTTCTGATCTTACTTGGCAAAATTGAATGTCCTTCACCTTGAGTGCCATCCGTCTGCACAAAGGACATGCTGCCTCATAAGACATCACCACAGGGAGAGGTTTACTGACAGTGGAAACCAGGCTACGTGACAGGCGAGGAAAGGTGTCTTCCAAGGGCAGGGGGAAACTGGGTCTCCTCTCGGGAGGGTGCTACTGTGTGAGGAATGACTTAGAAAGCAAATCTTGGGAAGTGGGGGCAGGGTCTTTCCCCAGAGAGGCTGAGGACAGGGGACTTTGAGGAAGGGGGACAAGAAGGTGCAAAGGTCCCAAGGGGAAAGTGGGCAAGCGGGGCCCAGAGAAGGCCAATGCAGCAAGCCCTGGGGAGGGCCCACCTACGGAAGAGTGGGTGCGGAAGCCCTGGGGAGGGCCCGCCTATGGAAGGGTTGGCAGGGCAGGGAGAGGGAGGGCAGCACACCTGTTTAATAGGAAGCATCCCTGCCCATCCGAGCTCAGTTGGCTCCAAACTGGGAGCGGGGGGAGCTGCAGAGCTCTCAACCCTCGGAGGCCGTGGCTTTGAGCACTTCGGGTGGAGGGCGCACACCCACCAAAACAGCAAAGGGAATGCTTGGCTCTGCGTGGAGCACTGCGCTCCTGGTGGGGCTACAGCCCTGCCATGGACTTGAAGGCACTCTGACAGGCAGGGTTCTCTGAGCCCACATCCTGGAAGAGACTGTTCAAGTGCCCCGCCATGAATGTGGAGATCACCTCCACCAATGGCTAGGTAGTAAGGCTGATGCTCCAGCAGAAAAGAAAGAGGACACAGAACCTACCTACCCCTGCCCTGTAGACGGGTGGAGTGGGAGGTGGGGTGCCTAGGCCTGTCTCTCTCTCCTGCAGACTTCCCCAGTGGGTACCAGGAACTCAAGAGCCAGAGGGATAGGAATATGCTTCTCGGCTGACCCCAAGTCTCTAGAACTTTGTTCCCTAAATGCTCTGAGGCATCTTGTGTGCAGGGGACCCTCGGGGCATATTAAAATCCTGGGGGTGGAGTGAAGGAATGCAACCTTCAGTAGTACCCGGGGCCTGTGGGTCTGCCCAGGGCGCTCTGCCTTCACCGCTGGCCATGCTTTGAGATGACCCTGTGAGGTCGCCACGCCATGGTAAGGCTGGGTTCTTAGGATTGACTGAGATAAAAGGCAAGGACCTCAACAAAAATGTCCAAAACAACCAAAGAACAAGAAACAAATGAACAACAAAAAGACAGCATTTGGAACAGGAAATGAGGGCGAAGCTATCCAATGTGATCCAGCGTCTGCGAGTTCGAAAAGTATTTGAAGGATACTCATACCCACCACGGTCATATGGTCATAAAGGACATCTTAAAAATCAGATATATCTTCAAGCGACTGTTAAGTGTTTAGACCATGAATATATTGAGGACTAGATAGTTATTGTTAGATATTTAAGTCTAAGGATGTCATTTTAAAAAAATTTTTTTTTCGAGACAGGGTTTCTCTGTGTAGTCCTGGCTGTCCCGGAACTCACTCTGTAGACCAGGCTGGCCTCGAACTCAGAAATCCGCCTGCATCTGCCTCCCAAGTGCTGGGATTACAGGCGTGCGCCACCACGCCCGGCTGTCATTAAAATTTAATCACAGCAAGACTTAGGAGCCAACAACCCAGGAGCTTCTGACCTGGGAGAAAATGGGCGCGACTGTCCTCAAGTCATTTCCCACCCCAAAGTGAGATGGGGGGGGGGCTAGATGATTATATTGGGAGCCTCACTCAGGATGGCCAAATACAGTCTTAAACCAGTGACTGAAGGACTTTGTTCATCCTCCCACCAGCCCATGAAGGACTTATTTCACCCTCCCACCAACCCATGAAGGACTTATTTCACCCTCCCGCCAGCCCTTTTGCCTTGGGCGCAGACTGTCCTGGAACAATTAGTAGTTTCTTTATAGTCAGCATGCTTCTCCTGTAGGGCATAGTGGGAGGCAACACTGCTGAGAAGTATTGGAACCACCTGCTCCCCCTAGCAGGAAGATCAGCTGCAGCCCCCTGTGATCCAGGGGTCCGTGGGAAGCTGGGAGCTCAGCTGGTCAACCCTGGGTATGTCTCTTTGGAAGGGATGCTCCCTCCAGAACTCTAACTGTGGAGCTTCCGCACATGAGGTCTGTCTGGGAGCCAGCCTTCCCTCTTTGCGGGAGGAATCTGGCAAGAACACATGCCAGACAGTCACCTTGAGGAACTGTCATGGACTGTTCGAGTACACTCTGCATAATGGCCCCGAAGTCAGGACTCCAGAATGTACAGGCAGGACCATCAGGACAGGAAGGATGGCGGAGACCGTAGAGTAGCGAAGGTGTCAGGGAAAAAGATTCAGGACTGAGGCAGCGGGGGGGGGGGGGAGGACTCAGAAAAGCCTTGCCTCGGTCCCAGGCTCTGCTCACCTTCCCCTAGACCCAGTATCCCGTCCACGCTCAGCGGGCAGTGCTGGGCCAAGGGCAGGCCTCAGTCACTGGCACTGGACACATAATGCACCACTATCTAGATGAAGCTGTCACAGTACCAGCTGTGAAGGGCCCAGCCTGGCCTCAGCCTGACATTTATAGTCACGGCATAATCTCTTATCATATCCAAGACAACTACAACCATGTCACAAGAAAAAAAGAAAAAAAGAAAAAAAAAAAAAACCGCCCGGAGAAATCGGACCAAGGGGCAGCTCAGGCTGCCAGAGTCCATCAAAATCGCTATTTGCAAGGTTCTCCGCCAGTTCTACTCAGTGTGTTGCCACCCGAAGTGCTAAATCCCCAGCGTAGTAATAGAAAGAGTATTCAGAGGCACTCTGGCTTCCAGTAAGATGGAGGAACTTAGCTCACATCTTTGAAAGTTTATAAATAGCCTCGGCAAAGGAGCTGGGACACGCTTCTTAGTAAATACAGCTGACCCATTTTTCCGTCTTCACCAGGAATGAAGAGACTGCTACACGGAGAGTACAGGACAATCTAAATATATACTTCCTGCTCACAGGGCCAAGACCAGAAAAGCAGAGTCGGTGCTCTGTCAGTAAGGGGGAGAAGCCAGGCAGGGGAGGGGTGGCTGTGGTCACCTCTGTATGCACAGTCGCCAAGTGGATGGAGCTGAGCTCTATCTAATGCCTGGTTGGGACAAAGGGGGCCACGTGGACCCTGGTCTCCACAAGCCGTTCCTTAGGATCACCTAGCCAGCCTTTCCCATCATCCCCTCCTTGCCACTGGTTTTAGTTCCTTGGCCCTTTTTCTGTGCCTTCGTCTCCCATGGCTCTCCTTCAAAGAAGCCATGACGGCTCCTCCTTTTGTCCCTGCAGACTTAGGAATCGGGCTTGGCTGGGGACAGGTACACAGTAAATATCTATCCGATGACTGAGTGGCCTGGCTTGTTACTGACTCCAGTAAGCTTCTTCCAGCTTGTCACCAACAGACCCAGGTGGCCCCTTCAGTGTAGGGGAGCTACAGGCCGGCCTGGATAAAGTGGAGCATTTCTGATAAATTTCATACCATCCTTCTGGCAAGAGCTGCAAGATTAAATAATTCACTAAACCCGCCAGACTTCGGGGATTCAGACGGAAAACTGTCCCAGCGATTGCATGGGAAGCAAGCAGAAGTATGCCTGGCTCGGGCGCTACCCACAAATGGATGGGAGTGTCTGTGCAGCCAACACATACCTCTGCTCCCACTTGTCTGGCCAAAGATGGCTGCCGTGTGCTGACCGGGGCTACTGGCAAGTCTGCCTTACTCAAAGGAGCCGCGAGCAGGACAGAGAGCAAAGGCTCCACACTCTGCCCTCCCAAGCCACTGCAGAAAGGCAGCAGGTGGGCTAGGTGGACCAAATAGAGGGAAGGGCATGGGGCTGTCTGCCTCCAAAGGACAGCGGGACAGAGATTCAGTTGGTGCGGGGCAGCGATGTGGAACTCAAAAGGGCTATGAGCTCAGGCAGTGAGCCCGAGAAAAGGCGACCAGCAGCGGGGGAAGCCTGGGTCAAAGAGCAGCCAGGCCTCAGCGAGGGCTGCCAACCAAGGCTGAGGAGGCAGCCCTCAGGGCCTGGCCGAGCCTGCCTGCCAGAGGGGGTTGTCTTCCTTCCCTGGAAACGGGAAACCTCCAGCACGTGTCCGTCCTTAGACCTGAATGGCCAGCTCGTGTGGGGGAGAGGCTGAGGGTCTGTTCGGCCCTTCCTGCCGGCCTCAGGTCCTGGAGGGGAGTTGGGGGAGAAGGGAGGCTCCTACTCCCATGGGATGGCGGCAGGTCGCATCCTGGAGAAACAGTCTTGTTTAAAGAGGGTGCTCTGTATAGGCTGAAGACCGCGGCTTTACAGCTGCAGTGCCTGCCATCTTGGGACTTTTCGTCTGGGTTTCTGGAGTCTGCTCTTTATTGGTTATTTCTCTAACTTGACTTTAATTCATAGTCTCCGTTATGATCATAAAAGACTTTAATTGATACTTATTTGATGGAATCTACCTTATTCATGAAATTTATTACTTCATCCAAGTACAAGCAGGAACCAGAGGTGGAGTTGGCCACTGTTGCCGCCCGCTGTGAGCAGGCCGCCCACGCCTACCAGAGGAGCTAGCGAGGTGCTTCGCGGCCTCCTTCCTGGAACTCTCAGGGAATGGGGGCAGGGCTCCAAGACTCCAGTGCTCCAAATTAAAACCTAGCCTCCCAGGGGAGCCTCAGCCTTGGCCTAGTGGCTGCAAACGTAGGGTGGTTTTAAAACAAGTCTGCACAGCCTCCGGCTTGCCGCCCGCCAAGAAGTGGTGTCTGGCTCCCTCCTCATGAGCAGGCTGGCCTTAATGGCTGGCTTGTGACTAAGAGCCTAAAGCAGCAGTGACTTGCTATGCTGTTCTGTGAAAGGCCAAGGTCGCCCTGCATTTGGATCCAAAGTGAGAATTTATGACCCTGAAGCCATCGTAAGAAGGGTTACACGGTGGGAGGGTCCCCCAAATGCCTGCATCTTCCCAGACTCTCAGGAGGAGGATTTGGGGGTCCTCGTTCCCGTGCCGAGGGGTTACACTAAGACACCTCCAGCAAGAACTGCTGGGCCAACCCAGAACCCAAAGAGTCGGGTAGTCGTAATAAATGACTGCTGCCTAGCACTGCCCTGTCGGGAGTGATCTGTTACAAAGCCAAGAATAACTGGAATAGACAAGCCTCGGGGGGCCCCAGGCCCCTTCCCTCTGTTCCTCCACTTGCTTTTCTGAAACAGGAGGACTGGGGGCCAAGTAAAGGTTCTTGCCAGTGTTTGGAAAAACAAGAATTTTAAAGGGGGTGTGGGAGAAGCCAGCCTGGAACAGATCCTCTGTAAAGCTGACTGTGCTCCACTGGAGCACGCTATGTCTTGAGGGCAGGCCCCGTCTCTGTTGTTGAGGTACCTTTCATGAGAGGGTGGAAAATCCGTGGGAACTGGCTTCTGCCTCACTTGGTCAAATTGGAGAGTTGGCCATCTTGTATCCACTCACAAATGTGTATAGGATTTGACTGGTCTGTGACATCCTCAGTAGCTATCACTTGGACATTTGACAGACCATCATTCACGAAACACCTTCAGTAAGGAACTTCTTCCACCCAAGGTACTGATGAGACCCCACCCCAGCCTTTCAGCTCAGGTGCTTGGCATGGCCTTAAAACAATTCTAGATCTCTGAGGGGATGGAGAGGCTAAGGCGCCAACAGGAAGCCAGCACCTGACCCACCAATGCAGGGCAGTGCATTGCACAGAGACACATAAACCTCAGGAAAAAGGTGTCAGAAATGCAGTTTCCAAAAAGGGAGTGTTTTCAGGTCACAGAGCAGAAGCCCGCCAGCCGGGAAGCACTGCCAGCTTAGTTTCTAAAATGGTAACGAGGCTCGGGAAGGTTCAGCCCCTCTGCCTCTGGCTTGCTGCGTCCTCCTGGTTCCTCTGTAGCCTGGGGTGGCTTTACAGGAGCCACACCCTGGGGACTGAAGCAGTGGCCACCTAATACCACTGGGCCAGGGCCAGACCTTCCTAGTTGGAAGCCGGGAGAGGGGGGTCAAGTGTCTGTGTCCACAGGGACACCACGGAGGGATGCTTCCACGCCGCGATTCCCACAACATTGCCTCCCTACCTCTGGCCAACTGCGGGGACCGCGGGCGCGCGCGCGCATGTGTGTGTGTGTGTGTGTATGTGTGTGTGTGTGTGTGTGTGTGTGTGTGTGTGTACACGCGCGCACGCACTGCCCACAGGCCTGAGCTGAACGAGGCACTTCTGGCTTCCTCTGGTGAGGCTGTGAGTAGGCCAGGCCAGTGCTGATGGTTTCCAGACAGTGGATAAACAACATTTTGAAGCCACAGTATTTCTCAAGCACAAATAGTACAGTAAAGCGGAGACATTTATATGCAATTGGGAGACATTTATCCTGTGACAACATTCTATTGCAATGACTTTTCTATTACCACCAATGATTAATGATGTAAATTCTGTCACTTGGGATGATGGATGCAGGGCAACTGAGGGGCCTTTGCATAGATTACCTAAACTCTGCCTTCCTATTGGCTCCCAGGACAAATGTGGTCTGTGCTTCAAAAAAGATTCCTCCTCTTCTCCAGTCTTCTCCTGAAGCAGCTGGCTCAGGGCCCGGGGAGAGGGTCTTCCTCGCGTCAGGGCTACTGACACAATCCATTTAAGGGTAGTCACCTAATTCTACCCAAATGGGAGCTGGGGAGGCTGTCCTAGGCTTGCCTCAGAATTTAAAGAAACACACTCAGGGTCTTAGGATTGCTGGGCACAGGCGAGCCCGTCAGATTGCAAAGAAACCAACACCCCTGGCCTTGTGGCATGGCCCTGTTACCCAGTGTCTCCGCCATGGGCTGCCCAGTGGGGAGAGGTACTCGCAGTAACCTTCCTGATACCTCTGTGGCTCTGCTCAGCCGTTTGTTAAGCCCTGTGCAGTTATGAACTCTTGCCATGGGGTCCTCTGGCTGAAGTCACTGTCCTCCCTCTGGGGCCCCAAAGCCGGTACAGGTGATCGCCTGCCCAGCCAGCCAGGCCTAAGACTGAGGCTTTATCCTGGCATGGCTCTTGGCCTCAGCCTCAGTGACAGATGACTACATATGTCCTCAAGGTTCCTTTTCTTAACACTTGAATCTGTCATTTCTGTCTGGATCCATACACTTTTACCACAGTGGTCTGGACTGAGAGCACGAGTCCCTGCCTCCGAGTCCCTGAGTCCTCCTGGCTCAGATCTTGCTGACCTGGGTGTCCCTCTGAGCCAGATGTCATCTCCCCATCTGGGCCTTTCTGTTGCAGCCTGGGCATCAACAACACCCAGGACCCCCTGCACGACACCCTCAGGCCTTCTCCAGCCTCCTAAGCACACCATGTCCCTACAGTGCCACACCGTCACGGAGCTTCTTCTGCTCCATGCCTGGGACAGTCTTCCTGAGCGGGCCACATGGGCCTCTGTCTTCCCTGCTGGTCATATCACCTGTGAGGGAGAGCCAGATAACTCTCTCTTTGGCACAACAGGCATACAACTAAAGCAACCCCTCCTGCAGGTCAGGGAGTTCCTCCTTGTTCCTAGTTCACTTCTGCACTCCCATGGGTGTCTCACACAGAGTATGGGTGGGGGTGGAGGGTGGGTACCATGGGGTGGGGTGGAGGGCTGTCTGAATATGCTCACGTACAAAGCAGGAAGGAAAATCCCAGTCTAAAAGGGAAAGCCTAGACGACCAGTGGCCTCATTCATAAGGCAGAGGCTTAGACCTTAGAGGAGAGAGACTGATGTGCAGCAAATACCCAGGCCTGTAAATCAAGCTGTTGTAAATGCCATGGAGAGCGCTGCTTGGTTTCCCCTGCTGAGGAAACTCAGGGCTGGGCGGGGCAGGCCTTACAGGAACTCAGGGCCGCGCCTGGATCTGGCTGGATTCCTGGCACTCCTAACTCAATTTGGCCATCTCTCTCTAAGTCCTTTCTTGGAAAACAGATGAGCTCTCTACTCTGTGTCGCCTGAGCCGTGCCGACAGGTGGAGGAGCCTGGTCCAGTCCAGCTGGGGTGAGACCAGGAAAGAACAGAGAGGGAAGCCCACGCCGCTCCCAGCCCTTACACGCACTGGTTCTCCCCTTCCCTACCCAGGCAGCTCGGTCACTTTCCAGGCTCTGGAGTCTTGAAACAAGAAGGCAGGGATGGCACTCAGGAGTGGGGACAGGTCTTGGAGACTCTGGGCTCCAACACCAGACACAAAACATGATGGAACACCAAAAAACGACCAAGCACGCCCCAGGGCTTGAGGACTCAGACCTCGAGTCAAGAACCGGCCGGCAGTGTGGTTCTCCTCACCGGCAGAACAAGAGCTCTGCTCCGCTGGCTGGGCAGGCGCCTTGTCTTTGAAAACAGAGTCCACAGGGTCTAGTCTGGCCGCAGACTCCCTCTGCAGCTGAGAGAGCTCCCTAAGCTCCTGCTTCCAGCCCCGCTTGCTGGGCTGCAGGCATTGCTGCCGCAGCATTGCCCACTTTTATGCAGGGCTGGGGCTGGGGCTCAGAGCCTCAGGCATGCCGGATAAGCACTCTACTAACTGAGCTCCAGCCCCAGTTCCACTGTGACCTTCCTAGTGTCACTAACCCAGTGACTGCGCCTTCCTCCCCATGTGAGTGGCCATGGGTGCCAAAGGTAGACCCCCAAGTTCAGGGGTCACTTCCTCAAATTCCCCTCCTGTCCTGGTTCTGCTGTGTTCCGTGCCCTCAGTCCTGGGACTCTGGCCTGTGCAAACCACCCCCTTCTAAGAATGAATGTGGACTTGGCTCTGCTGACGCCTGCAATGGCCTTCCTGGTCATCAAGGCTTTTGACTGTGGCCTGGGCTCTACCCTTAGAGCAGAGACTGCTAACTCCCCCAGGGGTGACAATACAGGCCAGGAGAGAGAGATTAAAACACAGGCATCCAGAGCACTTGAAAGTTACTGCTTTTCTAGGGGCTGGTCTTCTGGAGGACACAAGAGCGATTCTCAGTGCCCACGTGGTGGTTGACAACCATCTGGAACTCTAGTCCCAAGAGATGCGATGTCCTCTTCTAGTCTCCCCATACACAGACATGCATGGGGACAAAACACCCAGAGACAATCTTAAAAAAAAAAAAAAAAATTAAACTACATTTCTTGACAGAATGTAGGCGTGGTGCCTACATTCTTGGGAGTTAAAAAAAAAAGGCATAATCTTTAAAAATTCATAAATATATCCTTTTTTTTGTTTTTTTTAGATTTGGTTTTTTCAAGACAGGGTTTCTCTGTGTAGCCCTGGCTCCCCTGGAACTCAACTCTGTAGACCAGGCTGGCCTCGAACTCAGAAATCCGCCTGCCTCTGCCTCCCAAGCGCTGGGATTAAAGGCATGCACCACCACTGCCCGGCAAATATATCTTTTAAAAACTCAAACCACTTAAAGGAGCCCCCGTGTGTCTGACAATTCAGAGTCCAGACTCTAGAGCTCCTAGAAAAAAAGCAGCTTTTCCTTTCTCGGAATATGATGAATTGAAACCAGAAGTCTTAATTAAGCCCGAGACGGACGAGAGCCAGGGAGAGCAAGCGTCCCAGGAGCCACAGGACCAGGCAGGACTGCGGGTCCTCTGCCTCCTCGGAGCAGCTGTGGCCAGAAGTCTGCCTGAGAGTGAGCGAGCGGCACAGAATTAGAATTCAGTGTGGCTGCTCTTGGCAGGCAGTGCAGTATGTCTTCATTGGGGCTACAGCAGGCACACAAATCAAGATAAAAAGCAGGTGAGATGGGGAAAAGGTGTTTCTAGAGGAAAGAGGAAGCAGCAGAGCGCACTGAGTGAGCCAGGGACTCTCCAGCTCCCAGCGTGGGTGCGAGGGTGCTCCAGGCTGCCTCCTACAGGCCAGAAGCCACGGTGAAGGCCACAGCGTGGCCACTAGCTAGAGCAGTCTGTGGTTACTCGGGTGTGTGCGTGTGTGTTGGGATGTGCTTGGTTTCTAGTGCTCATTCACATGTGAAGACCTTGGGCAGTACTCAAGCTCCAGGGAACAGCCACAGAGTCAGAGGCCAGCCTCTCCTTTTGAAGCCTACATTCAAGTGGATGGAGTCAATATCATATGGTTCCCACGGTTATCGTGCCCAGTATCCCAATGGCACTGTGAGATACACTGAGGGCCAACATGGCCTCATGCACCTCACATCTACCACTAACTAACTAACGCACTCGCACCTCTGTGCTCCAGACCAAAAGGACAGTTCCTTTGCCTGCAGTCTCACCTTCCCGAAGCCCTCAGCTCCTTGTGCTGCGAAGCCTCTGGCGGTCTTCCCCAGCTCCTCCCACTGAGTTTCCCTCAGCACTTAGCAGAGAGCCTGGGGGGGGGGGGCAAGCTTGAGTGGCCAAAGACCAATGCCCACTCACACAGCGACAGGAGACACTGAGGAAAGGAGAGCGGAGTCCTGGGCCCTTGAGGAGGTGTTTGGGTTGGAAACGCAGGGGAAGGGAGGGAGTGCCCAAGGCAGGGCCAGGGCTCACCAATCGGAGCGCGAGAACAGGAAAGCACGGACAGTGCTCACAGGACAGCACTGGAAACCTAGGGGTCCCCCACCCACTCCAAGCCTGATAGTGGTTTAGAACAAGAGTTGGTGGCCTGGGAGCCGACCATGGTGCTGACAACCAGAGGCTGCTCTAGGAGGCAGCGACACTGCAGCTGCCCACAGAGCTGAGGAGCCCAAGGAGGGTGCTCAGGCCATGCTGGGTCCGAGCAGTCAGGTGGGTGGCCACTGCAACACTCCCAGGCACAGCCGCTGGCCCAGGAGAAAAGTCAGCCACACACATAGGATGAGGACACACCACACACAGACACCACACACATAGGATGGGGACACACCACACACAGACACCACACACATAGAACAAGGACACACCACACACAGATACTACACACATAGAATGAGGACACACCACACACAGACACCACACACATAGAATGAGGACACACCACACACAGACACCACACACATAGAATGAGGACACACCACACACATAGAATGAGGACACACCACACACATAGAATGAGGACACACCACACACAGACGCCACACACAAAGAATGAGGACACACCACACACAGACACCACACACATAGAATGAGGACACACCACACACATAGAATGAGGACACACCACACACATAGAATGAGGACACACCACACACAGACGCCACACACAAAGAATGAGGACACACCACACACAGACACCACACACAGAATGAGGACACACCACACAGATGCCACACACAAAGAATGAGGACACACCACACACAGACACCACACAATGAGGACACACCACACACAGACACCACACACAGACTGAGGACATATAGCACTTCCTTTCAGAGAAGAGGAAACTGGCGCACAGGGATGTCAGTCAGTCCAGGCCACAAGCAAGGGTGGAAGCCTGGGGTCCGAGAACCAAGGGCAGGGGGTCTGGAAGAAGCACAGGCAGCGCCAGGTGTGGGGGCGGGGCTCACATCCTGCCTCTATGGTGTACTGGCTAGTGCCTTTGAACAGGCCTCAGAGTCTGTCCCTGTAACTGGTTGCAGGATCACATCTTTGGTGCCAGCTGTAGGGCTCAGTGACAGGTATGGAGGCTGGTGATGTGCTGTCTCCCGACCCAAGCTTGGTCCTTGTTGGCTGTGACAGCAGATCCCCACAGACTATTGGAAGTGGGGCCTAAGTCACGTCTAAGCTGGTAGATGCCGGTTCAAGAACAAGTCACCAAGAATGCCATTCAAAATACCACCCCAACATTCACAAAGTGTCACTGGATAGTTACTAGATTCAAGTGACCAAACTTGCCTATTTCACCAGCGACACCAAGGTTATCTGAAAAGTGCTAAGGAGTGTTAGTGTCTGGAGCTCCTTCCTTCCTTCTTTCTCTTTCCTTCCTTCCTTCCTTCCTTCCTTCCTTCCTTCCTTCCTTCCTTCCTTTCTTTCCGCCACCCCCCCCCAGACAGGGTTTCTCTGTGTGATCCTTGCTGTCCTGGAACTCACTCTGTAGACCAGGCTGGCCTCAAACTCAGAAATCCTCCTGCCTCTGCCTCCCAAGTGCTGGGATTACAGGCGTGTGCCACCACGCCCGGCTAGTGTCTGGAGCTCTTGATGTAAAGAGAGAAAAATGTTGAGAACCTGGGACACTGGCAGCAGAGATGGAGAGCATTAATATTTCATTAGTGTCCCATTAGCAACACAACGCATGCTGTCACACTTGATGACTTCTTGGGAATATCACTTCATTCTGAAACAAAGGGAGGATGCCACTAACTCTCACTCTACTAGCCTGCTAAGCCCCGTGAAGCAGCCAGTCAGACAGGACTGAACCTTCAGAGTTATGGCTGCTCGGGCCAATGAGCTCCAGCAGGCAGGGGCCTGCAAACCTGCTAACCCGATCCGAATCTAAAAGCTGGGCTAGGGAAGAACGAAAGGCCTGCCTTAGGGTTCTTGATCTGAGCGCATCTCCAGACGCATAGCAGGACAATACCTGCTAGTTGGGGAGATCCAAAAATCTAACCCCTGAGACCTACCTCCATCCCTACCCCATTAGAGCCTGAAAGGAAGAGGAGGACACAGAAGCCAGGATCCAGAAGACAGAGGGAGTACCCCCAGCTATCACTTGAGTAGACCACTGTCACAAATTATGCGCTCAACAAATATTGATTGTACACACAGCAAGGGCCAGGAATGTACTCGATGCCAGACACATAGCTGCAGCCTGCAGACCTTCAACAAGGACACCTACAGCAACTGGCTTGTCACAGCAACCCTGCAGGTGGGGAGGGAGGTAGCTACCAACATTCCCACCTTCCAGATGAGCTCAGCGAGCATGCTATCTGTGGGGGTCTCTTCTCCTATGCTGGCAAGGGCCTCGTGCAAGCTCTACCCAGGCCATAGGACTCCTATACCCCACGCTGCTTTACCCATTTTGAGAGAACTTACAAAGACAAGCTAAGGCACAGAGATGCTCATGACAATGACCAGCAGGCAGAAAGAGGCCTCCTCCCTGCCAGGGTCTCGCTTAGTCAGAGGCAACAAGAGGCAGTGCCTCTCAGCTCAAATGGCCTCCTTCACAGGAGCGGCCTTTTGGGCCCCAAACCTCCAATGTGGTCTGAGAGCCAACCTGCAATTTTATCGACACTGGCTTGGGTTCAAAAGCTGAGCCCTCTTCCCTGTCTGCCCAAGGAGCAGAGGGCACGAGCCCCGCAGGCACCCCCTCCCCCACTCCCTCTAACTTGGTCTATTAACTTAAAACCCAGGAAGCTAGCCGGGACTGGTAGGCACAGGGGATGTCTGAGAGGGTCTAATTACTGCGGCCGCTCCAAATGGAAGGTAACACCTTGTCTCCTCATTAGCAGATGGACTGCAATTTAGGATGACAACCTGGAGGACAGCAGTGGGGACATGTGCTCCCCTGCAGATCCCCGCCTCACTGCCACTTTAATTTCCTCACTGTTGAGCGGTTGTCAGCAAAGCACTCCCAGAAGAAGGTTCTGAGGAAGCCCAGGGATGTGATTCTGGGGTGTAGGGTCCAGGCCCAGCCACCAGAACCCCCACATACAGACCTGTTAGGTAACAGGAACACACGCCTCCGTCTTTAAAGTGTTTTCTCATTAAATGTTCAGCACGGCCATGTTGACTGTGCTCTATAAACAGATGTGGTACAAGATGGGCTTCAAGGACTCAGCGACCTCCCTCAGCAGTGACACCTGGGGCGCAAGGAGCAGAGGACAGCTCCCCAGCAGCCCCAGGGCACAGGAAGCTCTGCCAGACTTTCCCACTCTGTAAGCAACACTAGCGTTTCCCTATCAAAAACAAATATGAAGGAGACTTCCTTGGCTGGCCTTGTCTTAGGAGCCCCAGAAATGTCTATGCAGTGAGTTGATCCCTCAAAATTCCATCCTACCCTGGCTATTAAAGAGAGGCTCCTTGGGGTGCTAAGCTTCCTGGGTAACTACACCACAAAGAAGGTAGAGGAGCCCTGGGCAGGGGGTGGGGAGGGGGAAATCAGAATAATTGCATGACTTTTCCTAGGGAGACCTAACCTAGGGGAGGGTCCTGTCCAGGTAGGTTTACTTAAAAGAACATGAATAACAGGCACATGAAAAGCATCTCCACCACCAGGAAGTCCCCCTGGGCATCCCCCCAAGCTGCACCACCATGGAGAAGTCCCAGCCGACCTCCTGAAGAGTGGGGGAGGGAGGGAAGGCGAAGCTTTCTTGAACTTCCTTGCCCTCCCCTGTGCCCTAGAGGGAATGCTAACACGCTGGGCTGGTAGTGTTGCCGTTGGGTTATCACAACGGCCCAGCCCAGCTGAGACAGCTACTCTATGTAAGCTGTACCAGTGTCAGGCAAAGGCTTTTCCCTTCTACCCAGGCAGGTGTATGCAGAAAGCTGGAGCAGGCTGGGCTCATCTGGATCATGAACTCTCATTAGGCCTGGCAGAAGTGGACTGACAAGAAGCCCCGTGGATCTCTGCGCAGCCCCCAGAGCCTGACAGGTAGCATCGCCTCCACTCTGGAAGGGCAGCAAGGGCTTTGTTCAACCCCAGAGCAGCAAAGGCTGAAAGGCAGAGCTCTTGGGTCCCAGGAGAGCTCTGACAGGGCAGCCGACCCCTAGAACAGGAGACGGAGCAGTGTGCTGCTCTGGAGCTGGCGCAGGCTGACCCGATGGAGGAAGCGTTCCTTGGCTTTAGGCTAATGCTCTAGGGAGAGGCCATCAACCCCACTCCCACTTCCCTTGGGAGTGGAACCTGAGACAAGAACAGTTGAGACCTGTAACGTTCGCACAAGGTGTTTTACAAAAGCCTTCCTTACACAGATCCTCTAGGCCACAATCAGCCCAAAGCCGTGGGTGAGCACACCAGGACCTCGGAGTGTTAGGACTTCCTCTCGTCCCTAAGGGCTCCAGCTGGAGTCACCCTGGAGACTGGCAGGTGGGGTGGCTCAGTGGCCGCACGTGCGAGGTGCTTGTTTTGTGAGCCTGGCCACAGTTCGGCTCTGCCCTGAGCTGAATCTATCTGCCTGCGTCTTCTCCAGTGCTCCTCTCGGGGTAGAGAACCTAAGCACCCTGCTAGAGGACCCCCAAGCCCACCACCCCAAAACGGAGCTGTCCAGATGACCAGCACCAGGACCAGCACCGGGCCTGGCAGTCTGCAAGCTTAGCAGATGATTTTGCTTAGACACTCTTTAGGTTTCGTTTTCAAGTACAGCTGGGTAAGAAGACAAACAAGTTTCCCGTGAGTATTTTGATTTAATTCAATTATAACCTATCTAAACACTACAGAGTGTAAGCCACTTTGCCCTTTCGCTTATAAAAGTTCTTAAAACTATCTTGTTCACACCAACCGCTTCAGATGACTAGAGCAGACAGTTGTCTCTCAGAGGCCAGGAAACCCTTGTTTCTCCTAGGAGGGTATGGTACCTGCCTCCACTGCAGAGCGAAGGAAGCATGGGATGTGACACAGCAGGGTGCTGTCTATGCCTGTCACCTGTCACCATGGGCTCGATGCCTTTCATTACATTAAAACTGACCATGCAGTTCCAGGTGTGTGTGGTTCTCAAGACACTGGGATCTGACCCGATTAATACTGAGCTCACCTGTCAGTAGAAAGTTCAGAGCAGCAAGAAGAGGGGACAGTGACACCCACAGCTGCCCAGCTGTCTGAACTCCTGCTCTAGGCTGGAGTTCACACCCCACGCTGCCCAAGGTGACCCGGAGCTGTGTTTTCTCTCTTCCCAGCTCTCCACTCCAGAAATATAAAATGGAGGACTGTACTTCATCACATGACTCAAAATCCTCTTTAGGGAAAACGGGCTTACCCTCCCTTCAACCGCTTCAAGTGGAGCCTTCCGGGTCTGTGCTGCAGGGCTAGAGTGCTAGGGGCCACCTCAGAATCATACAGGGCCGAAGATCCAGGTGGATGTTAGCTCGGCATCCTCCAGGGCTAGGAGTGTTGGTGGTCTGGGAGCTGACCGTGGTGCTGACCAGGGGTAGAATCTGACTGCTGGACAAACCTCCAAGAAAACCAGGAAGGCAGAGAAGGGTGGGGGTGTGTTCAGAAAGGAAAACAGTGGGCTTACGCAGAGCTGTGGGAAGGGTTTCTGGAAGAAGGAATAGGCATCAAAATGGCAATTGCTCAGGTATCTGGGGGAAAGCAAGTGGCCACTATGATCCAGAAAACAAGGGAAAGAAGGAAAGACTCGGACTGGAGAGATGGCTCTGTGGTTAAGAGCACCGACTGTTCTTCCCGAGGGCCTGAGTTCAAATCCCAGCAACCACTATAATGAGATCTGGTGCTCTCTTTCTGGTGTGTTTGAAGACAGCTTCAGTGTACTTACATATAATAAATGAATCTTAAAAAAAAAAAAAAAAAAAGCAAAGACTTGAGGGAGGGAGGCCATAAGCCACAAGCCCAGAAAGGCACAGGGGGACTGGAGGGCCATGCTGGCTCCCAGAAGAGTTAGTAAGGTCTACCTGGCCCTTGGATTGTGTCTGTGAACAGTTCTTGTGTGGCTGAAGGCATTCTCCCAGGTCAGGGGGAAACTCTTACTCCCAAGGTGGGCTAGCTCAGTACCAGATGCTCAGGTATCTCACAAGAAGGGACAATCAGCCCAAGGGACAGCAAACTCACTGACAGCCAGTTACAGTCCTGCCAGACACCTTGGTTCACTGAAGGTCACAGTGCTGCACGTGGTCTGACCATGCTTGGAGCTCCTGCCTGCCTTCATCTGAACCTAGCCCACAGTCGAGCTCACTCGGAACCATGCTGCATCACACTGCAATGACTCCCCCTCACGCCTCCAAGAAATGTGGGAAGCTGTGGGTCGGGGGGGGGGGGACGCATTGTGGAGGGCAGCTGCTGTCCTGTCTCCTTATGGTAGAGTTCCCTGAGGTCAGGGACTGCGTCCCACCGTCCCATCCATCCCTGAGCCCAGATGTCTGGCGACTCAGCAGATAGCAAGTGTTGACACTGCCGCCTGGCTCCAGGACGCCCTGGAACTCAAGGACAGGGTGAAAACCACACTCCGGATTTAAAAAAGCAAACAGGCCGAAAACATTAGAACAGACAAAACGAAAACATCTGCGAACAGAAGCCTTAAGTGGCGGCTACCTGGAAGGTGGAGAGCTTCCTCTCGCCGCCCTGCGTAGTCCCACAGCAGAAAGGAAGGCGTGTGAGAAGCAGCCTGCAGCAGCTTGCTTCTCTTTGGCCAGTCAACACCATTCCTCCTCTGCTGCCCATGGGGCTCAGGAAGCAAGGTTTTAAACTTAGCTAAAATGCATATTTTGATTTACTCAAGAAACTCAAACTGGCCCCAGGCAAATAATAACTGCATGAGAATATTTCATTTAGCACCTTCCCCTCTCACTCCCTTCAGGGGGAAGACTACTGCACTCAGAAGTGAGGGGGAGGGAAAATTAAATAAAAAAACACATCAAAGGAACAACTACAGAGTGGGAAAAGGAGGCATGCATCTCCGAACCAACCTCCAAACTCATGCCGCTCTGGTGTGCCTCGGAAACAATCTCACTGTGCCTTCTGCTGTGTAAACAGTAAGTATTAAAAGCATCAATTAAGAGTGCCCAGCTCCAGCATTCTCACGGCCAAAGTCTCTGGCATGCCTCCCACCACCCCCACTTGCCATGGCCGTGGAGTAGAACCATCTAAAGTACCACCCTTTCTCTGGCTGTTTAAGTTTGGAGGAAGGGCTGCTGCCAACTGTCCTACCAGAGGACAGATATGCCTCAAGTTACCTCTGCCCCTCCAACTGGCATCGGTAGCTCAGGCTCAGCCAGAGCACAGAGCATGGGAGACTTCCTTTAAGGAGGCTGGCAGTTCTGTCTCCCAGAGCCCCTTGACAGGGCACCGTTCCCATTTCTCTTCTTCCCCTCTTTGCTGAGAAGACCATCTTGGGAAACCTCACTGGCAGTATTATTAGGACCTGAAAGAAAAGTCCCTCCTCCTCTGACTATAAATGTAAAGCCTGCACACCAAGCAGTGGTCCTTCCTGGCTTGCCAGAGTATATTTTGGGTCACACAGAGGTTCAAGATTGCAGACAGGCACTGGACTCCTGTGACCAGAGCCCAGACATCCCAACATCCCTTGGGGACATCAAGTCTGTGAGACTCAAGCACAATGGTGAAGTGGTGGTACCACCAGCCTCTATAATAGTAGGCTGTCTGGTCCCAGAAGATGCAAGTGAGAGATGCAGGTGCAGTCCCCAGGGATGCCAGGGGGTGGAAATGGCACAGTTAGGCTCCCATGTACTGCCTTACTCAGGAGCAAGCACAGAGCAGGTCAGTGGCAGGGCTCCCTGGAGAAGCTCATCCCCATTTACCTGCCCAAAGAGTACTCAGTGCAGCCAAGAACCCTGACTCCTTAGCATGGGGCTGGTGGCTTCAGCAGCTTGATATGTAATATAAATAAAGGAGATGTAAGGCTCAGAACAAAGAGGCAGACACCATCACAGGTAACTGGTTATGTGTTCCACTAGAAGGGAAGGCAGCCCAGAGAGAAGGCCCAGAGGGAAAGCTGGCCAGGAGACGGCAGGGACTGAGGAATGGGGCAGGACAGTGCCCTGAATGGAAGGGTCAATGGAAATCAGCAAAAACTGTTCAGACAGACATCCCAGAACACAGAGGCAGAAACCAGACCATGGGCAAGTCGTGGAGCTCCGAGCGGAGCCAGGAGTGGCACATGCCTGCACGCCCAGCCCTTGCAGTTCACGGAGAGAAAGACTAAGCGTGAGGCCAGCCTGCCGGAGAGAATAAAACCCATCCAACAAAAGAGTTGGATGTCAGTGAGTCCCCGAAGCAGGGCCTACTCAGTGTGGCAGGGAGGCAGACGCAGTGAAGACAGCGGTGCAACATCTGGGTGAAATTCCACCTCAGACACACAAATGTGAACAGAGGGTGGGGTGAGCAGTGGTCAGCACTGTGTAGACAGACATTCTGAAGTCAGTGTGAGCAGCGGGGGTGAGCAGTGGTCAGCACTGTGTAGACAGGTGACTGGGGAGCTGTCTCAACATGACGGATGGCACCCCCCTTAAGAAGTGCTTGGACAGACCACAGCAAAAACAGTAGGGTTCAAAGAAGGCTGGGCCAAGGGTCCACCTCCACCACTGTCCACACCCCTCCTTCCCAATGTGTGTCTGAGCTGCAGCTGCCTTGGCTTTCAAGGCCTGCTCTATGGCTGTGCACATGCAAGTCCCCCAGTTCTTCCTAATACCGGGTTATACAGGAGTTCTACAGATGGCCAACTGGCAAGCGCAGGAGATTGAGGCCCCGGAGCCATGGCTCAGTCAACAGCTGAACTGTTTGCTCTTGCCTCATTAGACCAACAATGTGCACCACCCAGAAACTAAGGTACGAAGGATTCACCCAACGGTGGCCAAGAAAATAAATGGCTACTGGAATTTGGGACTCAAGTACACATAAAAGTTAGCCACGCACATACAAGGTATAGCACAGTCAGAGGCATACACGGGAACCTGGGCTTCCTCCAGGCCGCTTCCCTTCCGTCTCGTGGTCACCACTGGGAGGTTTCCTTGGCGTTCCCCTCCTTGTGCCGGTGCTGAGTAAACACTTCTCATTCTGGAGTTTCGCCGCTGTAGCTATCAGCAGTTCCGTAACACTCCATTAGATGTTTGCCAGCTGATAGATGTGGGCTGTTCCCAGTCTGGGGTTTCATATGAACACTATTGTCCAAGTCCTATGAGGGAGCTCTCATATTTATTTCTTTAAGGTAATTACTTAACAGAGGAATTGCTGGGCCATAATATAGATTGCAGGGGAAAATAATGTAAAACCTGAGACTATAATTCTTTTCCTTTTTTTTCCATTTTATGTTTGTGCATCTGTGTGTGTCAAGTGTGCGTGTGGCTATGAAGGACAGAAGAGGACGCTGGGACCCTGGGGTTAGCAGTGAGTTCTAGGTAGGCCAGAACTCTGAGACAGGAAGTGCCTCAGCAGCCTGTCCCTCACTGCAGACCCCCTAGTGGACGCTGCGCCTTCCCCGCGTCCCTGACATGCAGCAAGCCTTCCCCACACCCATCGTTTGAGGACCTTCCTTTGTGTAACTGCCATGTCAGCTATTCATGGCTACACACTTTTAACCACATACAAACATGTGCCCATGGCCATAGCCGAGGCACGTGAGACTTCTATCATCCCACAGCCTTTGCAGCAGGGAACTCCCCCACAATCCTCAGCAGCCTGCCTCCTTCCCATCAAAAGCCTTCTGGTTCTACTCTCTTTTTCCCAGCTTAAGACACTTGAAAGTCATACCCGTTCTGTGAGTCCTCATTGCTGTCCCACTCGCCTGTTGAATGGCATTTGGGCTGCTTTTAGATCTGGAGATCATGAGAAGAGCCATAGAAAGTGTTCATAAAGATGTTTCTAGCCAGGCGGTGGTGGCACATGCCTTTAATCCCAGCACTTGGGAGGCAGAGGCAGGAGGATTTCTGAGTTCGAGGCCAGCCTGGTCTACAAAGTAAGTTCCAGGACAGCCAGAGCTACACAGAGAAACCCTGTTGAAAAAACCAAAGGGGGGGGGCAGATGTTTCTATCCACACAGCATCTCCTTCTCTTAGGTAAGGACCTTGAAGAGGAGCTGCTGGGTCATATAATAAAGAACGGCTTATTTTCTTGTAGATTTATTTTTTAAAACAAAACCAAACCGGTTTGGTTCAAGGCGTGGCCTTGTCTATTCACTTCCACTACAAACTGAGTTTCAGGCGCAACTCACTTCCCATGTTCTGGTGAGGACAGTAAGTGTGTACTGGCATTTCCTTGTGGTGTAATTTCCCTAGTGACCACTGATGAACATCCTCCACACACATCACTGCTCTCTGTATACCGTCAGGTGTAGATTCCAACCTCTTGCCTGTCTTCCCATTGGGTCTTCATATGTCTGAGGCCTAAGAGCTGTCTGGGCATCACACACACAGTCCTGGGAAACACTACTCTGCTCAGTGTGCCTTCCAGCTGTGCCCTAGTTTCATGAATGTGTCTTTGTAATTTCTGTGAAGTCTGACATTCACGTCTTACAGAATGTGCCAAATCAAGCAGTCTCCTCTAACCCAAGTTTTTGGCTTTTCCCTCAGGTTTCACAATTCTGTAACATAAACTACATCTATAGCCATCTTGAGTAACTTCTGCACAGTCCAGGGTAAAGACCGGGCCTCCTCCTCTTCTACATGGGAGTCCAGGTGCATGACTCTGATTACTATTTGTTGGAGCCTCCCTCCGTTGAACTACCTTTGCACCTTTGTCAAAATCAATTGACCATGTCTATTTCTGGACTCTCAATTTCATCCCATTGATCTCCATGTCTACTCTTCTGCAGTAGCACCGTCTTGATGGCTAGAGCTGTATGGGAAGTCTGGAAACCAGGCAAGGTCAATCTTCTAGCTTTATTCTCAAAATCGACTTGTTTTCCTATGTCCTCCATGTTTCCACACGAACATCACAGGCAGCCAGCTAAATCCGGATGAGAACGGCACTGATTCAGGACCACCGTGAAGAGGCAGATGCCATGACCATACCAAGCCATCTGACACAGTGCCCTCTCTTACTTGGACATCAAAGTTCTCTCTGAGGTCACAGTCACACACATTCCCTTAAAGTGTTTATGTGAGGGATGCTACCATAACCAATACTGTTTTCAAATCTCCATCTTAGTTGTTGATATATATACCCTGTCAAACTCAAATATTCACATAGGTGATGCTTTGCTTTGTTTGGATAAACTGCATAGTTTTTCATAATTATGTTCTTTTGGAAATAAAGGTTGTTTTAGAGCTCTATTAACAGTCTGAAACTCCAGACAATAGGCTGTTTTCAACAATTACTAAGTGCACAGAACAACCAGGTATGCTAGTGCACACCTTTAATTCCCGCACTTGGGAGGAAGAGGCAGGAGCATTTCTGTAGGTTGGAGGCCAGCCTGGTCTACAGAGTTCCAGGAGAGTGAAGGCTACACAGAGAAACCTTGTCTTCAAAAACAAAAACCAACCAAACCAACCAAACAAAAAACCATGGACACAACTCAGCAAAAGCTCACTTTCTAGATGTAGATCACATAAGGTGACAAAGTGCAGCTATCAGAGCTTCCACTGTCTTCTGTTTCAGATGCGCTCATTCTTGTTGGGCTGATGGGGACCTGCCACATCACCCAGCTAAGCAGTCCGCCCCTGCAGGCACAGCAGGGAGCAGAAGCCTCTCCACCCATACCCAGCATTACTGACTGCAGTAACAGGACCTCAGCCTAGGAGCAGGAACAGGAGGAGGGGGAGGGGCTCCTACCCGACTGCAGAGCTCTTCACCCTCTTATCCTTTCAAGAGCTGTTAACTGTTTTTCCCACCAGCAGATCCACGTGAAGGGTCTCAACTACAGACAACGGGATAACCAACTAAAAACACAGCAGCGTTTGAAATGGAAAAAAACGAAGACCCCGGACTAGCAAGAGGCCACACCAAATTCTCCAAGTTCCTGGAGCAATCACCGCATCGGGCAGGTCATCAGATAAAACAAAGGCTGCAATGGCACTTCTGCCATGTGACTGATTCTGTCCCTCCTGCAGTTACAAGATCTGACTATGGTCCTCCATTACATCTGTGGTGGCATCTGCGAGGACTTGTTGAGAGTTAATTACAGCCTCCAGCACAGACACTGCCCCTCTACCATGCCGGAGCTCTCACCCGTGCCTCACACACTGACTCCTTTCCTATGAGGCAGTGGAGCTGTGTCTCAAGTGCACGACTTATATGTACACACCTTTTAACAGAAGAGTAAGTCTCCAGCACTCCATTGCCATTCGATCAAACTTGAGGCAAGTGATTGCTGAGTTCCCAATTACGCTCAACCTTAAATCACTGTTTGTGCTGATTGCAGACCCAGCCCTGCAGGGAGTTGTGCAAAAGCATATATTTGGCAAGCTTTCAAACCATGGCAACAAAACATGTGCTGAGGAAAATGATTCAAAACATTAAGAAAGCAGTCATTTATTTTAGAAGGCCTGTTCACGTGAGACAGTAAGCTGCTTCCCAGAATAGGCACCATCCATCAGGAAACCCTACAGCCCAGCACACACAGCCCAGCACACACTGGCTGGAGTGTGCCGTTCAGCTACCATGGGGCCTTGGTGACTATTTATCATCCACATGCATCCAAGGTGGAGAAGCAGGCTGGGTCCATGCCTGTAACGGTGCACAGCTGCCACGGCAGCAAAGCTCTCTGCTTGAGAGAGAAGTACCCAAGGGCAGATGACCTCACAGACCCTGGAGACACACCTGAGTTTCAGCAAAAGCCTGTGGACACAGAGGAAGAGGACAGTGAGGCTGCCTTGATGCTGGATGGACATGACCCATTTCTATATTTTAAAAAATGATATGCAGAACAAGAAAGGCCATGGCTTCGTATTAACCAGGGGCCTCCTCCTGGGAGGTCAACATGCCAAGAGGCTACAGGTAATCAGGTTAGTTCAGCCAGCAAGTTAAGCCACAGCTCGGGAAAGCCTTCCCAGTGCCTTTCCTGAATAGCCCCTGGAAAACCATCTGTACCATCTTCAGAGTCCGACTCACACACCAATCCTACAGCAAGCCCACCACTCGGTACTCCCTGAGAGCCTAACCTGTCTACCTGCGTGGAAGACAATGTATCACAATAAACTGGGGGAATAAGCAGCAGATGAACCCTGTTAAAGGAGCGCAGTGATTCATTCTCTCAGTCAGGGCACACAGTGAGTTTAACAAATAGCTAATCTCAACCAATTTTAGGAAACCATCAGCCAACCATGGTACCAAAACCAGAACCTCTGGGGCCTGCTATCTTAAGGTGACAATGTCAGAGTCATGAGTATTTTTCTTTTTGGTTCTTTTCTTCTCTTTTCTTTTCTTCCTTTTTTTTTTTTTTTTTTTTTTCCCCCTCTCTCTGTATAGCCCTGGCTGTCCTGGAACTCACTCTGTAGACCAGGCTGGCCTCGAACTCAGAAATCCACCTGCCTCTGCCTCCCAGAGTGCTGGGATTACAGGTGTGCGCCACCAACGCCCAGCTTCTTTTTGGTTTTTCAAGACAGGGTTTCTCTGTGTAGCCCTGGGTGTCCTGGAACTCACTCTGTAGACCAGGCTGGCCTCAAACTCAGAAATCCGCCTGCCTCTGCCTCCCAAGTGCTGGGGTTACAGGCGTGTGCTGCCACTGCCTGGCTGAAATGAGTGTTCTTAGACACTCTAAACATGACCCTTCAAAGGTGAGAGAAACTAGACATGTAGTTATCCAGAAATCATAGCTATAGAAAGAAAGGCTGGAAGGTCATGGCCCTTTCTGGTAGAAAACTCTTCTGGCTCTTCTAAGACTGGGAGAAGAGACTGACTGAGTGGGAATTGTCCAGGGATAACACTCATGGCTCACCAACTCCAACCAGCATGTCCAAAAGCACCAATCTCGTTACCTCAGGACTCATCAGAGGACTCAGAAATGAGGACTTTATCACTCCTGTTTGTCAGACAACATCAAGTTTGCTGTGCACACAGTTCTAACCATGTATGTAGGAGCCACATGGCCTTTCAACCCCGGGGTCACTGACCAGCAGCAGCCAGGTGTGCACAAGAATATGGTGGAACCTTCTGCTGAACTAAGCCACCTTGCTAACTTCAGACACCATCAACCAGCTGTCCAGGCCAAAGTGACGGGATTGGATGGCATGAAATGACACATTTCCCAGTAAGAGGGAAAGTTCACTAGGAACTCAGATACCGGAGTCCAATGGACACCAACTCTCCTCCCCACACTCTGTTGATCTAAACACATCCACTCACTGCCATGGGGTACCTGCGGCTGCTCTTACTTCTAACAGTGGTCAATGGCCTTGTCTAATCCCCTCGCTTGCATACACGGCACCCACGCTGGTTGGTCGACACAGGCCAGGCCAGCTGCTCTGTTCCCACCGTGTTTGTTCCAAGTCCAAGCTGGTTCCTAGTTGGGCAGTTACAGCACCTGTATCTCCATGGCATTAGGCTCCAATCAAACAGGAGAGACCTCCAGCAACCTCAGCTGATAAAATGACACTCTGTCAAAAATAACCCCTGGTCTCCTGCTCCACGGAGCAATAACGACATCTCAGTTCAAAAACTAAAAAATAAAAAAAGTCCATTTCACTATAGACTAACAGAGGAGTCATTGAGTCATAACCCAACCACTACAAAATTCCCTGATAAAGATAGCAGCAAGAATGGAAAAGTCCCACCAGGAGCTTTTGCTCAGCACACAGGTCTCCTGAGTTTCACAACCCAGTCCCCAACTACACATTCAAGACCAGAGTGCGTACTTCGACACAGTTTGGAGAGGCAGGGTATATCCAAATCTCTAAATTGGAAATCTAATTCTTCTCTTCCCCAAGGAAGTTTTGTACAAAGGGTCCAGCTAGCTACGTGAGAACTCTCACTTTTCCAAGTACCAACAGCTGTCTATATTTTCTCCCCAGATCTGGTATGTCAGAGGGAACTAAAAGGCCGGATGCTGCTAGCTGAGGTCTAGACTTCTGCCAATATCTGCATCTTAACAAATCTGTCTCCAGGCCAGATTGGCGGCTAAGCCTGGGGTGTCCTTATCACACTCGGCAGAGAGATCACAGGAGCCACAGGAAACGGCTTCTGCCCCTCAGGAGCAGCCCTCTGCAGGGTCAGGCCACACGAGCGCCCTGGCCCCAGTCAGGAAGTCAGCCATTAGCTCTCCATTCTCTCTGGGGGGTAGAGCATCCACATAGGACATGTCCCCTGAGGGCTGTGATGCTCCAAGAGTGGCTATCTGTCCCAGGGGTCAGTCTCTTCCACACAAGCTCCTCTCCCACACCCGCTCAGTCTACAACTACCTGTGCTCTCCAGGCGCTCGACTGCTGGGAACAACACAGCTGAGGATGTAGAACTCAGAGCATGGACGTGGTGGGGAAGAGAAAGAAGCAGAGGTAAGGAGACAACTGCCTGACTAATGTGCGCTATGGGGAAAACAAGGATGCAGTGGGAATGAAGCAGACGGAATATGGCGGTGGGTGGCGTCTTCTGAGGAGACAGTCCTTGGGTGAGCCCTGGCTGGTACAGAGGAGCCAGCACATCCGAGTGGGAAAGGGTTGATGGGAAAGCCTTCCAGGGAGACAGAACAGGAAGTGCCTAAGAAAGAGCCGTGTCTGATGTGCTCCAGGTGTGGACAGCGGTGAGTAGGGGGCTGGGGCAGGGGTTGGGGGGGAGATGACAAGGCAGACCAAAGGCACTCCAAGTATGCAACTGCCACTCTCACTGCTGGGCAGATACTATGGCTGCTGCACAGGGAGGCAAACAGTGGCAGGAAGTCCAAGCAGGAAATGGGAACAGCTGTCTAGCACAAGAGGAGGAGACCTGGGGCTGGGTGGAGACATACAGTCTGATCCAGGTTAGAAGAAAACACAAGAACCGACAGATAGATTGGATGTTTGAGATGGGGAAAGGCAGAATCATG
This sequence comes from Apodemus agrarius, assembly GCA_964023405.1. Classification (NCBI taxonomy): domain Eukaryota; kingdom Metazoa; phylum Chordata; class Mammalia; order Rodentia; family Muridae; genus Apodemus; species Apodemus agrarius. The sequence continues at coordinate 4,615,695 of OZ030009.1, read as the reverse complement.
GACACTTCAGAGCTCCGGCTTTAACCAATGAGTCTGTATAAGCTGTTTATGTTCTATGAGACGGCGCACACACAGCCCAGGCTGGCTTCCAGTTCAGTCATGCCTCAGTTTCCCAGCACAGGGACTGCAGGTGTGGGCCAGCCCAGCCTACCCTTCATTTTCACACTCTTCTGTGCTCTTTCACCAACACCGATTTCAGCCCTCAGCAGCTTTGAACATGTATGCAGACTCCAGTGCATCAGACCAGAACCTGCCGGAGCCGCCCCTCTCTTCCCACATCCCCCTCCTTCCTGAAGAGCCTGGCTCTGAGGCCCTCCCTCCATTGGCAGCACCGCTCAGAGTAACTTCCTACCACCAGGCTTTTTAAAGCAGGTACTTTCTCTAGCTTGAGTTTATCACTGTTTAAAATGTTGTGCTAGTTAGCAGTAATTATGTAAATGCAGGCAGCCATTTCTATTTTTAAAAGGGAACCCCATTTAGCATTCTTACATCCTGAGATGTTTAAAATAGCTAGTCCAGTGGTGCCTTCACTTTATTCAAATGGGTGTGGGTTTAAATACAGGTTCAGCAGAAACCAAAGGAAGCCAAACATTTGCTTTCTATTAAATGTCTAAATCAGAGGATTAAAAAACAAACTACTTTACATTTGACAGACAGCGGCCATCAAATCAGCGCCACGGCAGCATTCTGACTGCCAGACAGCAATGACATTGGAAAAAGAATCAATTTAGGAAAGGATGGATGGATTTCTTTAAACTCTTCAAAAAGGGGGAAAAACATTTGAGCAAATCTTTTAATTATAGCATCTTCCAAAGAACCTACAAAGCCTTTCTTCTTCCAAACCTAATGCTTTTTAAAGGCAGCTCTGCCCCTTAATTCCACATGAAATATTCAGTACAGCATAATTAAATTTTATTCCATGCTATTTTTACTGGGTTCTCTGAAATAGAGGGTGCTCACATCTTTGAAACAAACTTCCCAGCAACTTAGCTTACACAGTGAATAGCTGGTTCTCAACACTAAACTTAAAATGCAAAACCTTTCAAGGCCTCTCTCTGCCAGCGCAGGGCTGGCACACAAGTATTAAGAAGACAGGCTCGATCCCATGTTCCACCAACCTTCACAGAAGCTACTGACCCAGCTGTTTCCCTGGCTCTGCTGCAGACACCGGGCAGCTCAGATCTTCATTTCTAATTAGGCTCTGTTCATTTTTCACTATCTCTGTGGTGGCAAAGGTGACAAAAACATAGACAAGCATCCTCTGCGGCTGAGAGACCTATGGTTTCACTACTTGAATAACTAGTTCTTGGGAAGTGGGTAGTAGGTCTGATGGTTTGGAATTTTTATACAAACTGAAATTGTAATCACTCTTCCAGTTAGGATCAGTAAGTAGGTTGCGGAGTCCAGCACCAGAGAAAGGCAAGTGCTAAGCACCTCTAAGGACAGGCAGGCAAGCCCATTCTGCAGAAGCACCCAAGCACTGTGGCCATTCACATGGGCTCAAGAGAACAACTCACTGCAACGTAAAACTCCCCTCGGAGCAAATCTCCATCCTGGATTCTGCCAACCTGGGATTGTCTCTGTTGACAGGATTACAGAGTTCAAAGTCTATCCATTCCAGCCAGACTGTTCAATTTTTCTTAAAGAGGGCCAGCAAACCAACAACCACGGTCTGCCCAATAGACACTAGAGATTCTAAGGACAGCCACCAGGAAGAGACTCTAGAAAGCTCTCCTGAACCTACATTTTTGTTGTTGTTGTTGTTTGTTTTTTCCAGACAGGGTTTCTCTGAATAGCCCTGGCTGTCCTGGAACTCACTCTGTAGACCAGGCTGGCCTCGAACTCAGAAATCCGCCTGCCTCTGCTTCCCAAGTGCTGGGATTAAAGGTGTGTACCACCACTGCCCAGCACTGCCCAGACTGGGCCAAGTGCCAGGTCTACCTGAAGTGGAAACTCAGGTACTGAAGGCAAACATTTCAGACTACAATAGACAACACCAGACACGTTTTTCAGCTTTAATGAAGCAGTTAGGCTTTCAGAGGATCAAAACTTATCTCAATTTATTCTCTTTGTAAAGCCGCCTTTACTACCAAGCCTTTACTACCAACTGAAAAGGTCTTCGTGGCACACGCCTTTCATCTCAGCACTCTGGGGGCAGGGGCAGGAGGAACTCTGAGTTCAAGGCCAGCCTGGTCTACATGGTGAATTCTAGGACAGCCAGGGGTACAAAGATACTATCTCAAAATAAACAAACAAGGTAGCACTCAGGAAGTGAAGGCAAGGGAATCAGAAATTAAAGACTGTGTTCAATTATATAAACCAGCTGGAGCCAAATCTCAAAAGAGCAGAAGAGAAAAGCAACAGATGCTATCTACCAAACTTACCTGACGCTTGAAGCCTAGTATGCTGTTACCACAACCACCAGTACAGGGGGCTCTGCTGTTCTTGGAAATGGACATCAACCAGAAGTAGAGTAGAGCAAGGCACATGACAACAGTATTTAATTTTCAAAGGACAGGAATGGGCAGAGCATTCTTCTAATTTATCTATGGATTGGGTATTCTAACTTATCTAAGGCACGGTCACCTCAGCCACACGTGCAAATGTCTTCTCTGGAGATGCTCTGATGTTTTCATCCACATCCCAACGTTTCTGTACGACATTCTGCTATCTTTTTAAGAACTGTCCCTTACCAAGTATTTCTTCCAAATAGCTCAGTGGCACTCACCAAAAACTGTTGCACATATCTCTGCTGCCAAGGGTTATCTGCAGCACAGCAGGTACCCGGATCACAGTCACTAAGCCTCACAGAAGCAGCCCCAGTCACTCTGGAGCCATTATGGTGCCAGTGGAGTCAACGCAGCCCTCACTTACAGATGAACCCTGGTTTCTTCAGGCCTAATAATGTCAACTCCAGAAGAGCTGATAAAGGCCTAGAAGAAGGAAACTAACTGCCTACAGGGCATCAAGGAATAACTATGCAGGAACAGCCCGATGTCCGCTCGAGTCTTCTCAATGTAGACGACAGCAGCCTTTCAAATAGGAATGTTAGAGGGGCTGTGTGCTAGAGGGGCTGGGCGGCCTGCAGGATAACCGCCAGGACCACGCTCTGTGTTCTCACTGTGACCCTCCACCAGATCAACCCTGGATTGAACCTCTTGCATCAGTTGGCTCATGAAAACGGGACGAAGCTCTCCCTTCTCATCCCCAGCATTAAGAAGGCAGGTGACGAGTGCCTGCATGTCACATTCTCAAACTGAAGTACATGAGCCTCAAGGAGCTTACATGTATCTGAATAAATGTACTAACGTTAGCTAGCAGGCGTGATTACCATGTGTGCTAAAGAGGTTTGAACTGATAGTTTTTACCTTTCTAAAGAAATATTTGGGGATCATTTACTCATTTTGAAAGTGGGCATACGTCTACATTGTCTTCAATGTAAGTGTATGAGAAGCAGCTAAGAGATTACAAAAATGTAGAGCTGAAACATGATGCCACGGACAACCCCCTTCCCCCCTCCCCCAGGCTGCACATATCAGTAAGTATACAAATAGGGAGAATACTTACACATTAGGATGCTGGAAAACTGCAGAAAGTGTTTCTAACATCAAATAGCCAGAGACATGGAGCGAAGCCAAAACAGAAGGTGGTCTGGGCCAAGTGCCAGGTCTACCTGCAGTGGAAACTCAGGTACTGAAGGCAAACATTTCAGTCTTCAGCAAAATGCTAAGTGGATACCTAAACCCGACTTGACCTAGGTGCATTGATTATAAAAACCCTCTTCAAGAAAACCCAGCAGTGCCGGGCGCACGCCTGTAATCCCAGCACTCTGGGAGGCAGAGGCAGGCGGATTTCTGAGTTCGAGGCCAGCCTGGTCTACAGAGTGAGTTCCAGGACAGCCAGGGCTATTCAGAGAAACCCTGTCTGGAAAAAACAAACAAACAAACAACAACAACAACAAAAAACAAAAGAAAACCCAGCAGTATCAAACCAGTATGAACTCAGTCTCATCCTTGTAACTTTGTTGTTAAATTATGAAGCTAACCCGACATAAGGGTGGTTTTTTAAACTGTCTTTTATGTACCAGAGGCAGGGCTTGCTGCTGAGTGATGGAAACAAGTCATTCTTTTGCAGCCATCCAGGAGGCTCATCTGTCTGGCCCGTGAGCTCATCTCTGAGCTCCGTTCTCTTCAGGGTCTGAGACAGGTTAGGCTTCCTCCCTACTTCACAATGGCCCTCATAAGGCAGAGCCACGTCTCGGGCCCAGAGGCTGTACAGAGCCAGAGAAAGGTGTGTCTGCTCTACCTGATGCCAAAATCCAGAGTAATCGGATCTGGCCAGGGGGCCTCAGTGGAGGTGCTGGCTCCAGAGGACCCCAGGGGAGTGAGGGCCATCAAGACCTACCTACCCACCACACTGAGGCCAGGCTGTGCCTGTAAACCACGGAGCTAGCAGGGAGGACCTTTTGTTAATCCAGGAACTTAGAGCAATGCCCCTTCTGGAAAAGGCAGAGTAAGGAATGCATCTAAAATTGTTTCAGAGATTTCCCCCTGGGAAATCTAAAGGCCAGCACATTCTCACACAGCAAGCCCGTCTGAGAAGTCCCTCACTCAGAGCGTTGTTTTCAACTCGAATGAAGCTGTTGCTAAGTCAAACCCCATGGCCCAGGCTTAGTGGAGTAACTGGCAGGCACAAGAAAAGACAAAATTCGAGAGGGTGTAAATCAGCAACCAAGGGGCCTTCAAAATCACAAGGAAAGGCTAACAAAAACAATGCCCATGTAAAGTGGCTCCAGGGTCAAAGTCCCTCTGCCTGAGTCCTCGGTACCAGCAGAGGGCACTAGCTCATGCAATCACTCGCTAAAAGCATATGGTATGTATGGAATTTAAACTACAGAAACACTGAATGAGAACTAGACTTTAAATGGATCAAGTGCTAACTATGCGATTTTAACAGTGACTTAAAACAACCCATTTCACTGAACCCCATAAAACTTAAAAGGTGTACACACACAGAGAGAGAGAGAGAGAGAGAGAGAGAGAGAGAGAGAGAGAGCGAGAGAGAGAGAGAGAGCGAGCGCAGAAGCATGTGTACATATGCAAATAACAGTAAGCCAATCAGATCTTTAGAGCAATGCAAAGACATTTCAAAGTAAAAGCAGACATGAAGAACTTAACTTCTCTTTCATCTTTGGCCTGTGCAATCTGGAACCTGGTCCACCTCTCCCAGCTCCTTTCACACAGGCACACAACAGGAGCACCAGTCAATAAAGATGAGTTGATGTCTTAATTTGAGAAGCCATGTTGGATGAATCAGAAAGGAGACATTGACCATAACAAAACCATAGTGCACTTTATTAAGCGGAGCTGAGACATGATTTCGCTTGTACTTCAACCCTTCTAAGGACAAAGCATACAGCTCCCTACGTCCTGGGTCGCTGTTCTAAGCAAGTCACCTCATCCTTACATCTGTACCCTCCACTAGGATTTACTCACGCACACAATTCTGAGGAGGGGTCTGTGAGCTCTGCCTCATTAGCCACTTTCTGCAATTATATTCTCAGCTCAAAATCTATACTTATTTTTACGCTTCCATTGGAGGTAAAGGTCACATTCAAAACCTCTCAGTGACAAGCCTGGTGCATACAGCACCGCTACCACAGCTTTAGCTTCTGGGCTTGCTGTGTGACACAGAAAGTTCTGGCCTTTGCTTTCCTTAAAAATGGCTGAGTCTGGTTTGATTGAAGCTATTGGACACTTCCCAAGTGAGGAAAACTTGGGTTTGACTGGCTTTGTTGTGGTTTTAATTGACTGCTTCTGTGTGTGATAGGTGAAATACACTACCCTAGAGAATTTTATCACCAGCCACCATCACTACACTCACCTTGAGACAGTGGCCCACAGTGCCTTAGTTTTTGTTTCAAAACAAAAACTCAGAGTTCCAGGAGTAGTATTGGTATTGTGACGTCGGCCAATGCGCAGAGGACAAAGATGGAGAGCGAACGCTGCTGGGCCAGGACTTCTGTTGTCATTCTCTACATGTAGACATGCATGCTTAACAACTAACTGCCCATGGATGCTCTGGGCAACACAAGAACACCGTAGAGTGCACCTACCCCACAGACTGAGCCAGGCCTGGGACCACGAAGTCCTAAACGCTCATGAGGCAGCCATTGACGGCCAAACTGTTGTTACCTCCAGCTCCACTTGTTCTGGTAAATGCTTGCTCCCTGGACAGCACCTGGGTGTGCTGGAAACTGTCGCTGGGATCACTGGCTAACTGAGGAGGTGATTCAGAGTCTGCTGCTTTTCTACCTTCCAGGACTCTCCTCAGTGACAGTGTCACCATGACAGTGAAGTGACTCACATTCCCGTCTGCCTGCTGCTACACCGGCGTCATGAACACCACAACACACAGTGGCTCTACCATTCCACCATCTTGGATACTCTGGCTTCTTGTATCGCCCTGAACTAGCTGCAAACCAAGACTTCTTACTATGTTACCATCTTCAATGGCATACAGTGCATAAATGGCAAGTTGAAGGCTGAGAGAGGACACAACACTAGTGGCCCAGCAGTCCACTTAACAGCATTTATTGATGTAACAGGAGCTGGCCTGTGCAGAGGGGACAGCCACAGCCTGCTCTCGGGGAGCTTCCATTCTTCTGGGAGGTGGTAATCAACAAATAGACAGAAAAGGGAAGTTTGCTGGGGGCAACAGGGACACAGGGCACGTGAGCTGCAGGCCCCTACCCAAGGTAAGTACCTGCTGTAGGCTTTCGGTCACTCTGGGTGAAGTAAGAATAGGTCGCTTGACTCTATTCCGTCTTTAGTAACATTCAGTGCATATAAACGTAGGGTTTAAAATACAGTTAATTCACTGATAGAACTGTCCTGGAGAGAGTATGGAACTGGCGGGACGGGAAGCTCTCCCTATGCACTCTGACGGCTTCCTCCCCATGTGCCAGCCCTCAGGGCTCCAGCTCTGTGGGTCCCTCTTCTTGCTGAGCCCATGAACAAGTGTATGGTGAGAGCCTGAAATAAACAGGTGTGAAATGGGTCAAGACCGTCGCTTCTATTTCTGTTTTTAACTGAAGAAAATGTGTCCCACTTCCAGAGGCAGAGAAAGAAGAGAACATGGGAATAAAGGCCAACTAAAGTATATTTTAAACATACGTGAGTGTGTATGTGTGCATGTGTGTCTCTACCCCACTTATGACCCATTTCCCTAAGATCATTCAAAATTGGACCTTATATAAATGCCCTTTTGACAATGTTACAGTATAACTTTTATTAAACTATATCTCTGAGAGACCACAAAACTTTAAAAAAATCAAATTAAAAATTAAAAGTTCAAAGATATCAAGGTCCAAGCTCAATTAACACTAATTTCACAGGATTTTTCACTTACTCTGCACTTTCAGTACACTCCTAGGGTTTCTGTTTTTTCTGACATGGCGTCCCAGGGGAGCCATTAGGTACAATGAGCTCTCTAATTCAGATTAACGTGTCTCAGTGCATACTGATGGAGCAGACAATACTTTGAGAGGCTGCCTTGCTGGAGTGTCTGTGGCGCATAGCGCTGAGAAGGCCAACTAACTCCCAGTACCTCCAACTCGGCCCCACGGGCCAGTTTCCCAGGTTAGAAAAATACAGTATTTCAAAGGGAAGCTGAAGGCTTAAGTCAAGGACACTTCCTAATCAATGTAAGGTCCTAACAAGCTGCCAGTGACTTCCACTGTGACCCTGACTCTACCCCAAGTGCAGAAGGGACGCCTCTGCCTCCCTCGCTCAGGAGCTATAGCGGGCAGCACTGAGCAGCCGGTCCTGAGACACACTAGTGAGAGGCGCGTGGCTGCCCTCAGCCCTCATGTCAGCACAGCGTACAGGACTGTGTCGTTCGGGGCTTGAGGGGAGTCCGCAGCCCACAGCACTGGCTGTGCTCAAGGCACTGTGGGCCTGAGTATAAAGAGGATCCACGGCCTTCTGCAGGTCAAAGGCCTCAATGACCTATTTCCTCAGGTATTAGTCAACTAAACTAGCAACTTGAGCCACAGGGTAAATCGAAGACTCCAACATAAACCACATGTGTACACACTGTGACATCTCTGGGATCGGCCAGCAGCTCTGACTTGTTCCCACTGCTGACTGCACATTTGCTCTCTGCTACCAAAATCTTAAGACCTGCATAAACAAACCAACATTTATTTTCCTCTTCTCCACATAGTTGTAAAGTTTACTCTTACCTGAGGGACCTCACCCCATCGTTTCTCCCACCCCCCCCCACCATGATTCCTTCTCTTACCACCACACGCTGGTGCCAGGCTGGGCTCTAGGCAAACAGGAAGAGGGAGGCCCAGCACCAGCTCCAGACAGCCAACTTGCTGCATGAGAGAGGCTGTGACAATACAGGGCACAGGCTCTCACACTGGGGCCACACCTGCAGGAACAGTGAACTGGAGTCAACCGTACTGAAAGAAGCCTGAGAAGAGGGTCTGTGTGAAGGGAATCCCAGCTGGCCTTCAGAGGCTGAGGAGAAGGGGGGAAAAGAAGGGGGAGGAAGAGGAGGAGGGTTGGGCTGGTGGAGCAAACAGAGGGCAGAACAGAAAAGGGGGGCGGGGTGGCTCAAGAGGCAATCAAGGTCCCACTGGGTGGGGACACAGTCAGGGGCCAGGGCTCTGGGTTTGGTTGTCAGGGGTGTACATGGACCCTCTGATGAAGACAAGGGATGGGCAGGCACCTGCCTAAGGCAGAGCAAACACCAGCACGTCTTTAAAATAAATAAATCACAAGTTTAAACGTTATGCCTGCATTTGTGTGTGTGTGTGTGTGTGTGTGTGTGTGTGTGTGTGTGTGAGTGAGTGAGTGATTTAAGCACTCTCGTAGCACAGATCTAAATTAAAAACCGTGGACAAGGATCACTCACTTCCCAGTCTAGACGAACTGACCTCACTTTCAGCAAGACTACTATCCCATGCATGCAACTGTGCTAACACTGCCTTGCAAACCCGGAGCCTCTGATTTTCTTCCATGGCCTGTGTGACACACAAGTGACAGAGAAGGCAGCGCCCCCTCCTGCCCCCCATCCCCCCACCCCCGCTTCTCTTCAAGATGCAGGCATGAAGAGATGAGGCTAGAGCAAAGCCCTCTGGGCGGTGAGGGAGACCTGAATGAGCTGTGGGGAAGCAGGCCTTCAGGGCTGTCTCTACCTTGTTTCCAACTAGCTCCTGGTCCCCTCGTCCTTCCCCCCACGCTCTCACTAGGGTAAAGAGAGTCTGAGAGAGCTAATGTAAAGTTTCATTATTTCTAAAACATGTTTTTTGAGCATTTTATTTTTTAATGCAAAAATATTTGGAAACCCACAGCTTTCCGCCGACACCAAGCCCGTGCCTGGCAGGCCCTCAGAGGCTGCAGACCTTCGTGCCCCTCCCTCACTCTCACCAAGCCCGGCCTCACAGGCTGCAGACCACGTGTCCCTCACTCTCTTTTTACACAAGCTGCCACAAAAGACCACAAAACACGCAGGGCTCAAAATGGGCTCTTCCTAAATACAGTACTCAGAAGAGCTTGACAGGGATTCCTAGTTAATCTTAATATTGTATAGTAAAAACAAAAGGGAGCCTAAGGTGACCTTAGGGTTGATGAGGAGTGGCCTTGGGCCCAACCCGTTTCTCTCAGCGCCCAAAAGGCAATAACAGAGTGAGCAGGGCAGACCTGCAGACTGCCTCTCCTCTCCCAGCTCTCAAGACTAGGAAACAGGTTCTAGACTGAATCGATTTTTATTAATCTTCAGACTCAATGTGGGTCAAAGCAACACAAATATACAAATACACTAATTTGTGCTGTGCAGATATAAACTATACAGTGTTAAGCTTTATGGCAGAAGGCTGACCTGGGCCTTGTCAAGAGGACCAGAAAGGACAGAGTGGCACACTGCTATCTGCGCCACACAGAAATGCCCTGAAGCTGCTAAAACGCCGGCTTCTGTGGGGATTCAAGCACCTTCAAGACTGTTGAGCTGAGTATTACTAACTGAATTTGAGGGATTTGAGGATTACGCCAAAATAAAGATCAGCATCTATGATACATGGAAATAAAGACAAGGCTCTGAAGGCTACTGTCCCCTTGGGAGAACTGTCTAAAACACTCACAAGGGCAACGCCTTCATCAGCCGCCCCAGGAAGGCCTTGTCTGAGTGAACGCCACCATGTGAGGAAGAGCCTTCAGAAATGATGGCCTCTGTTTCTGGGGTTACCACGAGAAATCCTGAGTCCAGAATTTCAGTGGGGAAGACCAGCCCTCAGATCACACAGATGAAGCTTAAAGCAAGGCCCCTAAAACACCCTATCACAGACATCACACACACTGGGTGGAAGACAGTGCACTATACTAAAGCTCATTTCGTTCCAGCTTCTTTAAAGCAGCTCCTCGACACTGTAGGGAGACGGTCTGCCTGAGGTCTGTGTATAAGCAAAGTCCCAGCTTCGAGTGTCACCGAGTGCCAGGGCAGCCCAACGCTTGCTGCCTGCTGCCCGCTCCTTCCTCCTCAGCTCTCAGCCCGGCACCTTGCAGTCCTCGCCAGGTGTGCTCTGTACAACACTCCGCTCCTCCACTCAGCACCACTCACAGCGGCCTCACCTCAGGTTAACTCATGTGTGCCGGTCCTGGCCTGGCCTGTACTTAGCTCCTGAAACCAAAACCCAAAGCCAACGCTCAGCTTTCTACCCTCTGACTTTCATCTGAAGCTGCTGGCTCTAGACTCTCCCCGTGGCTCTTACCAAGCCATAGCCGAACTGCTGTAGTGACTCCTGGTGTCCTGCTTGGTCCTTAGCAGGATCTGACCGATGGCCACACTGACTGAGGCTAAGGCCTTCTCGTGCCTTCTCTGCTTGTTTCTCTGCTCTCCCCCTTCTCTTTGACACCGGTGGCTCAGGAGTCCATGCTCCCTGTAGGACTGACTCCCACTCTACAGCTCATCACTTCCAGGCAGTCCAGTATGCTAATGCTGCTCCAATGTCTACTCTAGCCGAGCGAGGCCTCTCCCGAGTTGGACAGACACATGACATGTCTCTAACACCTAGCAGACAGTTTTATTATCCAAATCACACCTCAGGTACCCTTCCTTGTCTCTCCTCCTCACCCGCCATTCTCAGTCTTCCCAGTTCAAGGAACTGCATGCTTACAGTTTCTGTGTTCAGGGTTGACATCACAATTCCATGAGAATCCCACATATCAGCTCTCGCTGAAAATCTCCCCATACCCAATTACTCCTGACTATATCTGTCTAAGCCGCCTTCAGTTCTTCCCTTACTGGGCTGCCTGCTTCTAGTCTCCTTAAGTCAACGAGTACCAGAGATTTCTAAAAAGGGCCTGAGGCAGCTACATGGTCTGCTGGGCTGAGCTACACAGCTCAAACACAGCATCCTACGGCTGCTTGGTGGTCACTGTGTGGCTCAGATAGATGCATGAGGTAACGGGGCTCTCTCCCAGCAGGGCCACAACTAAACCTGAACTGTGATGTGGAAGGGTACCACTCATGTTCTTTATCCTATTTAAAAGTGTAAACAGCATCTGAGCTTGTTGGCTGTACCAAAACAAGCAGCGGGATGTGGTACAGAGACCCTGCCCAAGACTGCCCTACGGTTGGGCAGTAGGGTCAGAGGTGCAAAAGCTTTCTCCCAATCTACACCAGGAAGAGAAGGCTACTCAGCGTGGGACGTGGCTCATGCCTGTTATCCCAGCACTCAGGAGGCTCAGGCAGGGCATGGGTACAAATAAAACATTAGCTTGGATCAAGGAGTGAGATTTTATCCGCTGCTTTTAAGAAAAAAAAGAACAAAAAGCTCCCAATTTGGGTAGTGTTGTAGATGCTGTCCCTCCCTGAAGAAATGAATGTCTTTGCTACCTTGAAGCAAGACTGCACCACTTTCCAAGTAGCAAAAGTTTAACTTTACAAGCTTAAGGCTTCTACAATCTTAAACTATGTGCTCAAACGTTAAAAAAAAATTTTTTTTTTTTGTTCAATCTGCCAGGTTCAAGTTCACAGATGTACAAAGCTGACTGAAATCACTAAGCACTGCCCTACACAGGTCATGTGACATTTTCTGGATACTGCCAATATCTGAACAAACACCACTGAACAGCTCACCAAATACTGAAATCTCCCAAGCAGAGGAAGATGAATTTCCCACCAGCCCTGAGACAAACACTCTGTTAAAGGACATCCCAGGTCCCGTGGGCCCAGCCTGTCTCACACTTATACACATGTATCTCTCCCAGGCTAACGGACAGTTGTTTATAGGGATGGTAGTCCGTCCTGGGATAGGTAATACAAGCTCTTTCTGGGACAGCCTTACAGAAGGGACAGCAGAGGGGAGGTGACAAAGGTAGGATGAGGCTGCTAACCTCTGAGCTAACCCTGTGGGATGCAAGTCTTCAGGACTGGGGCTGCACAGCAGCACATGAGGTATTCAAGGAGCAGTGCTATATAGAACAGCCACACCTGCACTGATGCCTTTAACCCTGGTGCCAGACTGAGTAAATGAATCCTGGCAGCAGAGGCCCAAGAGGTCACAGTGAGATGCTGCGCACGCCATGCAGGACTTGCCCACTTCCCTGTACTGTCCTGGCTTCCTGTGATGTCATGGGAGCAGATGGAGGTCACTGGGAGGTTCTGAATAGTAGTAAGATCTAGAGAGGTCTTTTCTGTTAGCCTTTGTGGTTGTTGTGTTTTAAATTCTGCACTTGATTAACCATTAAGGTCACCGTGACATAGCAGGGGCCTGCTGTGAGGCAGGCAGCATAAGTCACATCTCAATTCTGCACTGCTGTACCGTGGCAACACCTGAAGCACCAGGATGCTGCTGCTCTACTTTAACACTGTATTTAGCTGATGATCCTAAATAACACTCTGTCAGCTTTTGTAACCCGGCACAAAACCACACGCCTTGTGACCTACCAGCTGGGCTGCGGTAATGCCCTTGACTGGAGGCTTAAAAGCTTTGGTCAGGACGTCCCTTTGATGTATTGTCTTTCCATATCAGACTGCAATGATTACCCCCAGATGTGTCATCACATAGAGTGCTACCAAAATTAGATTATGGCCAGCTAGTGAGGCTCTCTCTCCCCTTTGGTATCACCACGGAGGCTGCTGCTCTTACCTTTGTCTGCAGGATCGAGACGACACAGTTCTTAGGTTTACAGGATACGAGGATAAGAACCATCTGCCTGGTCTGGTATTTCTTTAATTAAAACTTTAATTACAGATATATCTCTGCACAGATACGTGCCTTCTATCAGCTCCTACTCTTAATTACCTGCACTAATGAGAAATGAAGAGCTTGCATTCGCTGAGTGTCTACTATGTGCAGGAATGTGTGCCAGAGGTCTGAGGGGAGCTGGAGCCCAGCAGGCGAGACCCAGAGAGGAGACTTGGGCCAGGAGTTTCACCCATTCCTCGACCTGCACCCTCCTGGCACTATCTCTGGAAAGAGGGAGGATTAAGAAACAGAATCTGCACAGAAGAAGGAAAGGACTGGAAGGAAAGGGTCAGCCACGCCCACAGACTATGGCCTTCATCTTCTGGTGGAGTCAGTAACTGGGGGTGCTGCTGTCCTGTCCCCATGGCATCCCCTAAGTCTGGCGCCATCTTCTTTATCAGCACCCTTCAGCTTAGGCAGACCTTTGTGGAGAATGACACGGAGCACTTCCCACAGCCACAAGGGCAAAGGTCACCAGGAGGGCCTCCAAGGTCACCAGGTGGTACCTAGGCCAAAATGCTCGGACCTAGAAACGCACAGAGCCACGGCACTCCAGGCCGAGGCCTCTGCTTCCCCAGAATCACCCTGACCTTATGTCCCTCGCTCTTCTGACTACTCCGCTAACCCTGCTGGAGGCACCGTTAATGGCAAGCTTCTGTGTGACCATGTTTGCTGCTCCACCCTAACAGGGACAGTGTAGCAGCAGAAGAGGCCTTTTTCTCCCTGAAGTAGATTCCTCATCACCCAAATCAAGGGGTTCAGCATGGATGGTCATCTCACTCACAGTTAAACAGCTTACATAGCAGCTATGCAGAAGCCCAAGGTTAAGAAGCCACCAGGACAACACCGGCTTATCCAGGGCCTAAGCGACACTGGCTGGTGACTAAAAGCATGGTATTTCTCGGCCTACTGAATAAAGCCCATGTGGCAAATTACCAACGTCCACAAGATGAACGCAATCAGGACAGATGGCCACAAACACAGCCTAAAGATATTCAGGCTTATGAAGGGTGGCACCTACTCCTTTAGAAAACATAACAAAACATACTTTTTTTTTTTTGGATTTGGTTTTTTCGAGAGAGGGTTTCTCTGTATAGCTCTGGCTGTCCTGGAACTCACTCTTTAGACCAGGCTGGCCTCGAACTCAGAAATCCGCCTGCCTCTGCCTCCCCGTCACCACCGCCAGGCAACATACTTTTAAAAGTCCATTGGAACATCTACTATGTGCCAGGACCGCTGGAGGATTTGTAAATGTATTACATTGTGATGACAGATACACTGTAAACATCAGGGATTTATTTGGGGGGGGGGCCCACAGTGCACAGCTCTAGGGGAAGAAAGAAAAAGGGAAGCTGAATGTTCAAGACATGAGAGAAAAGAAAGGTGGCAGAACGAGGAAACAAGAATGGCCCTGTGGTGATTACTTCTAATTGTTTAATACAACCTAGCACCTAGAAGGATGGTCTTGAGGAGGAACTGTCCAGACCAGGTTGTCTGGTGGGGACATGGGTCAGGGATTGTCTTGATACCTTAATATGAAGAGAGCCAGCCTGCCAGCGGACAGCCAATTCCCTGACTCAGTCCCAGGTGCCAGCCGAGCACGAGGTCTGGTGTGTCTGCTGTCCTTAGCCCAGTGAGGACCTGATGTGACGATCTGGCTCAGGCTCTGCTGGCACTTCCCCACAGTGCTGGACTAGAGCTGGAAGTTCTGGGCTGAAATAAACTCTTTCTCCCCTTAAGATGCTGTCTGTACGTTTTTTGGTTTTATATCTCAGCAACAGAACCTCGAAGGCAAGCACAAGCCTGGCTTCTGCAATGGCTCTCACTCAGGGCTGGTGTGCAGAGCAATGGTGGAGTGGGGCTTCAGGCACTGGCTAGTGTGAGGTGACATTTAAACCTCCAGAGAGAGCCATTTTAGTTTGTAGGATCATCTGCTCTGGAAGTAACAGCACTGGCACATACATTCCAGACAGATACAATTCCATGTGTGAAATCATTTACCTGCTTTTTCCTTTCTTTATAAACTTCCAGGATTTCTGACCCGTAGTTCTCAGCTAGAAAAAGATAAGACAAGGGTGGACCAACTATGCAAGGGGCTCTCCAGGAGTAAGGAAGCCACTGCTCTCAGTGAAGCCTTACTAAGCCTAGGGCAGTTCTATCACTGTCTGATGACTGAGGGAAGAGAATGAACCCAGCTGAGGCCCTGCAGCCAAAACAGCAAAACTGTCTTGTGCAAGGCAGAGAGTGTCCGTGACAGCTGCTCTCCAGTGGCAGCTCTGGGGCACCAGGGCCACGAGCCTGGGGAGTATGGAGACCTACCTGAGCACCAGCACACTCCTGCAGGCCTCCTACCTCCTGGGTAAATCTGATGATTAAAATATGTCGACAGTACAGGGAAGAACGCCTGATACATATCCTCACACATGATGGCAGTGAGGTCGTTTCCCTTGACTTAAGAGGACACTGAAGACTTTTTCAGTTGAGAAAAACACTGGGCAGCTCAATACCCTGACTCCCAACACTCTGGCTGCAGGGCTTACCGAGGGAGAGGGAATGGCGAGCACAGCTAACCAGGCAAGCAGTGACTTCGCCTCTTTACTCTTCTTTCATGTCCAAAATCCAAAATAGGTAAACAAAAGAACCTAAAAAAAAGTAACGGTAGCAGGTGAGACCGCTCCTGGTGGCTGCGCTCTGAGAGATGAGGAGGTCACAAAGCTCTGCCCTGAGCTCGCCTCTGCTGCAGATGTCCTCACTCACCATGCCTGTGGGGCTTCTGTTGGGACTGAGAGAGGGAGGAGGAAGGGAAGGAGGGAGGGAGGGAGGAAGGGAAGGAGGGAGGGAGGGAGGGAGGGAGGGAGGGAGGGAAGGAAGGAGGGAGGGAGGGAGGGAGGGAGGGAGGGCCGGGGCCCACTTTGCCGGAGAGGCGCCTCACGTACACCTGCCCCCCACACTTGGTACTGCTCTACAGACCTCACACCCCGACTGCTAGAACTCACCATGATCCTGTGAGTGGGCGCTATCACTGTCACCCCATTAAAGAGGCAGTAAACTCAGGAATAGGGCGGCTACGTAATGTGCTGCAGTCAGAACACTTGCAAGAGGCCAAGGTGGGATTCGAACCTCAGCAGCCTGGCTCCACAGCCATGGTCCTGGCCCTTCACCACGGGTTCACTACCACTGCCTCTTGGCACAGCCATAGGATGAGGTGCAGTTTCAAAAGCACCTTTCTTCTGAGTTCTCAGTGTTTCATTTATCATCCCAACAACCCTAAAAAAGCAAGTAGGAGACATACAGCATCTGTATTTCATACACATTACAATGGAAGTAGCAAGAAAACGGCTTACAAACTCCTACCTGGGCAGCCAAGCTCCTAATTCACTGTTTTCAACACAAACTCATGTCTTCTGAAGTCTCTGTGTGCGGTTTTTTTTAGCTCTGTGAACTGCCTTAACAGGCACGGAGAGCATGTCCAGGCCTCCGCAGTGCAGAGCAGACTCTCAGGCACCGATCCCCTCAGTGAGTCACAATTACATAAACAATATCCATGGGTCTCACAACCTGGTACAAGTCCTAAGTGCCAACACAGAACTATTTTGTTCAAACATGTTACTAGCTCTCTGAGACAAAAATAGGTTATCTTCAAAATGTACTAAGCAGTTAGCTTTACAGAAAAATCTAATTTATTTATTCACAATGACAGTGAAAGCATTTCACTTCTACATCTATTAATCTGTCTTCGGCTCCTACTAGATTTATGAATAAAGTGCTAGACTCTAGAGAGCCAACTCTGTCAACAGGGAGCCTGGGACTCCCTTGGGTACCATCGGGCAGCTAAGAGGAATGGGGGTAACAGCACCATCACATGCCACTCTGAGTCCACCAACTCTTCTGTCAAGGGCATTGCTTTGCTGCTGAAGGACACAGCACCCAAAAATCGAAGGACACAACTAAGACTGGGGGAGGAGGGGGGACTTTGGGGAGAAGGAAAATATTCCTGCTCAACTGTGCAGTGCATGATGATGAAAACTGTGTTAAGTACAAGAATAGTCAAGGTTCAGTCCCCCAACTCCCAGGACAGGCTCAGTCCCAGTGGCTGACAGTCCCAGGAGACTTTATCTAGCTCTATTTCTCAACTCTAGTGTTCTGCAATTCTGTGACAAGAAACCCAGCAGGTAGGCCAGGGGCAGTGCTGCAGGGATGCAGGTGTGACCGGCAAGAACAAGCTCTGACGCTCGCTCGAAAGGACTGAACTTCATCGCTCATCTAGGAATTTCAGCTGTGTGCAACTGAAGTGCATTCAGTGTTGAGCTGTGCTCCCTGACCATGCTAAGAAATTACATTTGGGGGCAGTATTTTGTAAGTTCCAAGAATTAAGTACGGTTTTGAAGCTTGTTCGGCTTTAAGATAAATCCAAAAAACAAACAGACAAACAAACAAAAACCCTGTATTAACTTGAAAAACAACTGTAAGGTCAAATGGGGTAACCAGCCTAGCACAGGGTCCTCCAGCACTGACCACATTTCAGTAAAGATAGGAACCACTGTGGATAGGGCAGACCATTTATTTCCCTTATGTTTAAAAAGAAGTAGATTGTTACGGAATGGAGAGAGGTGAAACTTAATGAGATAACTGTATTCTTCTAGCCTTTTAAACTTTTTCTCTCAGTAAAACTTGAGAATACAATACATAATTTGAAATATGGCATTGAAGAGAACAACAATTGAAATTGCTGCTGTTTCTGAGGGGAAGGTGGCGACAGCTGTGTGAGGGTGTGGGGAAGGGTATGGTAAGGCTAAGCGTGAGTGTGCGTGTGCAGGGAGGGATGGAATGGGAAGGGAGACCTCAGGCTCCTGTGCATGTAAATGTGAGCGACATGTAAACATCAGCTAATTCATAATTCTTGCAGAACATGGACAGAAAAGGAACTACCCTACATGGGAAATGCACTCATTAAACTCAAATTTTAAAAAGATGAAAACACAGATTATACTTTATTCTTAAAAATCAAAATGAATTTAAATACAGAAAATGAAGACAGCATTTTGCAACTTTATCACTCAAAAGAGAATCTCTACTTGAGGAAATCAGTGTGCTGCAATTGGAGAGATGAAATGTTACAGCTTGTACACCAAAATTAAAAATGAAATTAAATTAAAAAATGAAATGGTTACCAAGGTAATGCAGGTCAGGGGATCAAAGGTGAAGGGTCACACATTATTAAAAAGAAATCCAAAAGGGCGGCTGCATCATGATCTCTGCAAAACAAAGGAGCTCCAGTGAGTACACGCAGTGAGTACACGCAGCATCTCTCAGACAACAAGCAAGCGGGAGCTCCCGCAAACTCAACAGTCGTCCCTGAGTCCATGGAGAGCCATTTTTATTCCAGTATAAAACCAAATTCTAGTCATCTATTACCAACCAAAAAAAGAAAGCAAATGTTTAACCAATCATAGTAAAGCTCGCATGTTCCCAATTGGAAGTGGCTAGGAAGTGCTGGCGTTTCATTCCAGTTGGGATCCAGACCCTGTTTTCTGGAAATGACAATGTTTGATAAGTTGCCAACATATCAGGAATCTAATTTGGTCACAGCATGGTGAGTTGATTTTCTTTCTTTCTTTCTTTCTTTTTTTTTTCTTCTTTTTTTTTTTCCTTCTCCTCAAGGAATGAGTTCCAAAATTGAGTTTTTGCAAATTTCTTTCATTTGAAGTAGTTGCATAAAATTCCCATTATTGAAACATTTAGTATAACAATGTTCTAGAAGACAGCAATAAAGTGATACATGATAAAATAAACTGTATAACTATACCTATTAAGTCTGTTCCCACATTCAACTTTCACTGCACAAGGGAAAGGACATTTTAAGCAAAATAACAGCTTGCTATGTCTATATCTGTTGGACTCACACAGTTACCAGGAGCCTGACATGAGGAAAAGCCAGGGAGTGAGGTGGGATCTGACAGACCTCATTTCTCAACCAATGTTATACTTACTCGGTTCCACTAACACACCATCTCGTTCCTACAAAGAAAGGAAAGCCGAGGCTTTGTTTGAACTCTAACTCCCACCTAGTTGTGGCAGTAACTGAGGCCACAGCAAGCTGCAGAGTAATACGGCAGCAATGCTCACTTCCTGAAGACTGATCAGCAGTGGTAAGTGTCCTCACTGTCTTGTCTTTGAAAGCTAAACCTGAGCAGGCAGTTCCCCCATTCGGGACCCAGGGTCCTTATGCTGACCTGACAGTGCCTAAGAAGCCCTGCCGCTGGCTGGGAGGGGCCCGAGGTGTGGAGAGCGCTCCTGGGAACCCATCTTACCAGCACTTCCACTCTCCTCCACCTCACATCCAACACTCCGAGTTAACCCCGCTCAACTCACCTCCCCATATCCTTATATTTTAAAACATAGAATACTGTCAAAAGGATTTGTTAAAAAGACTAAGCTACTCCTAGTGGCTTATGACAATAAATAAAATAGTTCTGAGTGCCAGCTTTTGCTTCCTCTGGTTAGGTTTTGTTAATAACTGCAGACCGCATGCACCGGATTCCAGTGTGTATGTTAGTGCCCGAGGCCTCACCTCCTAACCCACTGCTCTCCTCTAGCTGCACAGCTATAAACAGTAAGCAAGCATTCGTCTGGGGTGCTTCCCCCCCCCCAGCCTGGCGCACACGGTCGCTGCTGGAAGGCAGCCAGGCAGTGTTGAACCCCGCAGAAGGAATCAACACCTCATTGAAACCATGCGTGCCGACAGGCAGGGCTCCAGTAGCAGCATTGCTGAGACCATTTCAGCATGTGTGTAACAAAAGGCAAAAAAGCTAGCAGTGTGGCATTAACTCATTTTGTTTTCCTAGACTATCTTATATTAAAAAGAAGCACCAGGCCTGTTCAGATCAAGTATTGTATACAGCACTTCTACTATTAAACATCTATTCATAATATCTTCTTGACAATGACTTCTAGATGCTTTTTGAAAGTCTTCTAAATCATTTTTAAAATTCCATACTTTACAGAAACAGCTCCCCAAATTTCTGCCTATTATACATGAGTCCCAGCCAGAAGTGTTAGGCCAGACCAGCCAAGGCCAACGTGACTTCCAAGTTGTCAGATGCTCGCTCCCTAGCACATCCTGACCTTCCATGGGAGTGGACCTGCACTTCCTATCTAAACACATGGCAGTTCTGACAGCCTTTGAATGCAACTGTGCCCTGGGTGACAACAATCCATATGGTTTTTAAAATAACAATCAATTAACATTTTATCCAGTGTTTTTTAGTTTGGGGAGAAGGTAAGTCAGAGGGAGTTTACTATGATTCAAACAAGTACCTAACTCAGCAAGCAGGAAGGGAAAGGGTCCACACTACCACTGCCAGCAGACACTCAGCACTAGATCCAAGATGTGGAGAGCAGCTCTCTGACCGCTGGACTTGCAAAGCCCAGCATGGGATCCCCTCAAGTGGGTCCAGTCCTCAGGGCACCTACTGGACCCAACACCTTTATTCTGGAGCACAGCTCTAGGAGGTTCAAAGCTCAGTAGCTGCAATCTTCATCCAACGAGCCAGTCCTAGTCTACACTGGAGTTAGTGTGTTTTCCCTTTGGAATTCTCTGCCTTTTAGACCATTCCCAGGCCTCAAGCAGCAGTAGACCTCATGAACCAAAAATACCCATCTTCCTTTTCTTCTCCAGAAGCCTCCCTTGGCTTCACTAAAGCTACAATCAACTAGTGATAAAGACCTCACCAAAGTAACAGAAAACAGACTTAGGAGTTGCTACAAACTAGAACATACTCCCAGCTAGGGAACCATGGGAATTTTTCTATCAAGCCGGGACAGAGCTCTAGACCATCTCAGGGAAACTTTACAAAGCTACAGTTTGTCTCTTTCCACAACTAGTAAGAGAATTGAACAGTAAATGCTTAGAAACTCCACCAGCCTCCAAGCCTTCTGTGACCTTGATCTAAATCTATCCACCTTCTGCTAGCAGGATGCCCCAGGGACTCTCAGACAACTGTGGGGGACATGCTCACAAACAAATTCAATTCCTCTTCTCTGCAGGAGGAACTGCTCCCTTCTCAGACAGACCAAAGGTCTGCTGGAGGAAAGAGGTGCTGCCATGTTTCCCTTAGACAGTAACTTCTGACGAACAAACACAGAACTGGGAAGGAATGTGCGATAAAGAACTTCAGAGGGAAGGTAGAGAGAGACTGAAGAAGCCCATAGAAACACAACCCAAGACATGTTTCTGGTTCTCTGCAAAGCGGCTATTACTGCTGCTGTGTAATGCTTCCTGTAGCACACATGAAGTTCAGCAAGCACATGGACTGATTAAAGAGACAATCAGCAAAAAGCTGATTACGGGGATAGGGCAAATTTTATTATTTTTAACATATAACTATAAATACATAAATCCCTGTGCAACTGCATAGCATCAAAGGTACCTGAGCTATACCCAGCTTTTCAATTGAAGCGGAGGCTACAATTCTGTTCATAATATGGTCTATGTTAGTTTGTCCTGCATGGTAGAAAGGGAACCCATTCCAACACCAAAAAGAGAAGTGGTTGGCTTCTGAATCTGCAGTCCCCGTGTTCACAGGCCCTGTGTCTGCAGTCCTTGAGTCTGCAGTCCCGTGTTCACAGGCCCTGTGTCTGCAGTCCTTGAGTTTGCAGTCCCTGTGTTCATAGGCCCTGTGTTTGACCCAACATATGGAATAGATGACCTCCTTTCTTTTGCAAAACATCACAGTGTCTTCTGGTTTTCCAAGTTTTCAAAGCACCAATCATCTGTTTCATGTCTCTAAAATGAACTAAAATGTCTGTTTTCTCCAAAACTTTCTATGAATGATAGCACACTCTACACCTACAGTCACAGTAGTCTCACGGCTTTTTTCTTACTATGTAGCTCTGGCTAGTCTAGAACTCATATATACACCAGCGTAGAGAGCCTTATTGGGGTCTCGTGCTGCCTGGCAGGAACTTGACATTAGCCAAGGACAAGGGCTTCAAGCAGGAATCTGACATTAGGGCATAATAGGGAAGTAGCAGAAATTTTAATCTTAGGGTGGGCCAAGAGAAGCAAGCAAGCTTCAGGCAAGATTCTGGACTTGGACAAGGAAGTAGGCTCAGGTATTTTGGTCATTCTTATACACCCTTGGAAACAAGGGTCACTGAAGTAATACTGGGACTTGGCTTATTGCCTTGACAATTTTATGTTTACTGTCTTGCTTATTCCTCATTGTACTACTATTGATCTTAATTCCTGCATGTAATTAATTGGTATAAAAGTGGATTGGAAATTATTAAACCCGCCCTTCAGTCTCAGAATTGACTGGGGTCAGACTGCAGTTTTGTCTAATTGTCTCTTTCTTTTCTTTTCTTTCTTTTTTTTTTTTTTTTTGGTTTTTCGAGACAGGGTTTCTCTGTGTAGCCCTGGCTGTCCTGGAACTCACTCTGTAGACCAGGCTCAGAAATCCGCCTGCCTCTGCCTCCCAAGTACTGGGATTAGTGCACCACCACACCCGGCTGTCTTTCTTTTCAATCCTCACTCCTACACTGGAGAACCTGTTGACTGACTGTGCGGGTTTGGTCAGACCAGGCTAGCTGTCTATGCCTCTCAAGTCATGGAATTAAAGATTCTGCTACCACACTCAGCCCCAACTATATTCCTTTGTGGGAGGTACAGTAGCACATACCTGTAACCCCAAAATTAAGCAGGTTTGTAGCAAGACGATTTAGAGATATGGGCCAAGTCTATGCAATAAGGTAAGAAAAAGAAATAAAAAGGCAGTCCAGAGTAAAGGCAGGATTTAGAGGGAGGCAGAAGAGACAACCTAAGACATTTACCTTGAATAATGAGGGTACCTATTCCCTCTGCTGATTTAGACTTGTTTATAGAGGATAAAGAGAATGGGGGGAGGAACTGCGAGAGGAACCAGAGGACTTCTGAGGGATGGCGGCGCCCATGGCATTGGGGCTGCTCATGGCAGTACACACTGTGCAGTTCATTCTCTCTCTCTCTCTCTCTCTCTCTCTCTCTCTCTCTCTCTCTCTCTCTCACACACACACACACACACACACACACACACACACACACCACTGTGCAAAGTAGGAGCACGTGATCTCACGTGCATGAACTAAACAATCAACCTCAAAAAGTAAGTGTAGAAGAATAGTGGTTAACAGAACCTGGGATTTTGGCTAGAGGCCAAAAATAAAACATGGTGCACAGAAAAGGGGGACAGTGTGCCCTCGTCTCTGAGACTGGCACTCACACAATTTGTAGCTCACACCGGCCCAGGCTGGCCTCAAACTCATGACAATCCTACTACCTCAGCCTCCCCACATACTGGAATGTTACAGACATGAGCTTAGCTAGAAGGAGTAATGTCTAATGTTCTGTAACAGAGGAGTGGATGGTGAACAACAATTATATATTCAAAATAACTAGAAAAGATTCTGAATAGTCTCAATACACACACACACACACACACACCCTCTGAGTTAACAGATATGCCAATCAATATTTTTGATTTCATACACTGAATAAGTATATTAAAACATGGTAATATATCCCATAAATATATAATTACTATGTATCAATTAAAAACAAAAATAGAAAGGCTGGGGAGATGGTCCATGGATAAAGCACTTGTCACATGAGTATAAGAATCAAATCTGGGAGCCCCAGGACCTGTGTAAATATACAAGTGGTTGTGCCCATCTGTACTTCTACAAGATATGGTGCAGAAACAGCAAAGTCTCCAGAACTCACCAGCTAGCCTCTGAAGCAGTGAGCAAAAAAGTCTTTTGTCAAACAAGGCGGATGGTAAAGACTGACACCTAATGCTGCCCTCTGATCTACACATGTGTGCCTAAACACTGTCCTCCCCAAAGACCCAACAAACACAATAAATACTCTGATCAATCAATATGGCGGTAGCTCAGTTATTAATATGCTTGCCTAACATGTACCAAACCTTGAGTTTGATCCCCAGAAGCACATAAACAGGGTGCAGTAGAATATGCCTGTAAACCCCGCAGAGGATAGACACAGCAGGATCAGATACTCAAAATCATCCTCAGCTATGTCACACAAAAAACCAGGTTAGACATGAGACTGTCTAAATAAACAGACATTTTTAAAGAGTGTATTATTTCCCATCTGCCACTTCCTCAATAAAGACAGTGGTGTGTGGATAAGGATGCTGAGTGGGAGCACAGGCACCTATGTCGCCTCACACGCACTCTAGGAACCAGGCCACACCGGGACTGCCCATGCAGAGGAAGCCAACAGACTTCTGGGGAGGCCCTGGAAGCTACTGTTCCTGAGCTCTTAGCACCTGTCTATTACTACAGATGGGGAAAGACTCCTTCCTGTTCATGCATAAGGACACACACAGATGTTGTGTATTTTAATTTTCTTTGTCTTGGTTACCCAAACTGGCTGCACACCTGAAATTATCCCATTACCAAAATCAGACTGGCCTACTACCTTTACACAATTGATTAATCCTTAATATAGCCAAGACCCTCTCCTTTCTAGAGTTATCCACCATGGTAAGGGTTGGCAAAATGCACAAGTTCCTCCAAATACAAATGTAAAAGAAGTAAATAAAAAAAAAAGAAAAGAAAAGAAAAGAAATCACCACTGCTGGCTTTATCAAATTCCTTGTTTGCAGATTTCTTAGTAACATACACCAGTGCTTACCTATTTTTTCAAACTGGGTGAGATACTGCCATCTAAACCATCCATCACACATAAACAGCATCTCAAACTCCAACAGCGGGAGACTAAAATTCTAGACGCCAAGCAAGTGACTAAGGAGCCTGCCTTCCTGGAGAGGCTCAGGTGAGTCCGGGCAGTCCACAGTCCTTTCTCTGGAATGGGACCCGGGGAGGCTGGACCTACTGGCCTCATGAGGTAATGAGCCATTAAGTGGCAAAGATGCTAAAATGCTGAGTTTAAAAGAAAATTCAAGGCTGGAGAGAGCTCCTTAAGTGAAATGTCATTCAATTATGAAGACCTGTGTTCAGATGGCAAAAAGACAAAAAGCAGGTGTGGACGCACGCGTCTGTAATCCCAGGTGTGGGAGTGAACATCTATAATCCCAGGTGTGGGAGCACACGTCTATAATCCCAGTGCTCCAAAAACAAGTCAGAAGAGACAGGACACTCACTCCCCAGGAGCTCAGCCACAAAGAGACAGGAGAAGAGTCATCCAGACACTCCAAATACTTGCTGGTGCCACAAGCTTGTTTTTGTTTTTAAAAGAAAGAAAATGTAAACACAGCGTATTAGTGATTTTTCTCTACCAAGACTTAAAGCTCTTATATATCTAAAAATGCCTTAAGTTTTTAACAACCTAAGAGGAGGGTGTGTGAAGTGGAGTGGAGGGAGAAGGGCAGGGTAGAAGACAGACACTGAGAAGGAAAAGCAACAAAAGGTACTTTCTAACAATGTCATATGGAAGCCTACAACTGTAGATGCTTCCTAAGATCTATCCACATGCATACATACAGAGTTAAAAATGGACTTGTTTCACAATGGGCCAACAACACCTCTACTAGATACTAGAGGCTAATTTAAAAAAAGAAAAAAGAAAAAGCAGCTCCAGGAACATGTTGCTTTTGGGGGAGTCGGAGGTCAGTGAAACCACAAAGACGCCTACACATTATAGGCTATTGCAAATGCTGTTGGGTTACCTTCCAGAACTTGCTAACTTCCAGACCGTATAAACGAAGACCCCACATACTTGGTCATATAAAAAGAGGTACCAGCATGGAAGCATCATCTCTACTGGCTAACTTCTATAATCCTGGAAGGTGCTATGCATGCTACCAGACAAGAAAAGTAGTCCATCTTGCTCAGCTGTGAACCCTGAGCTACAATAAAGACAAGCCTGGTAAGGCGTGGGCACCATTATGAGGCCCAAGATCCTTTGGCCACACATATTATAGATCCCAGGAGGGAACCCACTACTACTCTACTAAAGATGGTTTTAAACCAACTCCTAGTAAGTTAACATTATACCCATAGACTTAAGTCATCCTCAATCTACACGAGGGATACTTCTATATATGTAAATGAAGATCACAGAGACCCACAACTGGCCATGGTTCAGAAAAGCAGAGACTGGAGAATAGTCAGCCCTAAATGGACTCCCTCCCCAAAGACCCCGAAGCCACTGAGGAGGAGGGGCAGGAGTGTAAGAGCAGAGCCAGGGCAGCAGCAGGGCAGCGGCTCCTGTGCACTCACAGCCACTGTCACAGCCTAAGCAAGCCACAGCCGCACTGAACCCCAGCATGGAGAGGAGCTGGGCAGGAAGTTTCATCCTCTGCTGGGAAGCTGCTGGCAAGTCAGCGGCTGGGAGAAGAAGAGTCCATTCTCTCTACAATCACACCCTGATAAGCTGAGAATATGCCACATATCAAATATAGCTGGGCAATGCAAACTGGCAGGGGAGGGGAGAATGACAAAAACACCTAATTCCCCCTGGATTGTTTCCTCAAATAAAGTTAATTTAAAAGCAAGGGTAGATCTGGGAAGAACTGGGGAAAGGAAGGTGACTGATCAAAACACATGAAATTCTCAAAGAATATTTTTTTAAGTCCTTAAAACTCACAGAACCGTACTGCAAAGGTGTGGTGGCCACCTATAAAGGATTCTCTTCAGTGAGAAGGTGAACCAGGAAAGTCTGCCGTTTCTTCCTTTTGTGACATTGGGGTATTACTTTATTTTCAACCATGCCTTCCTTTAATTCTTCATTTATAGCATGAAAGCACTATCCCTGCATCACAAGGTTGCTGTGAGAAGTAGCTCACGTAATGAAAGCTCTATCAGCACCCAAGCGGAGGACAGGGAATGTGAGCTCTGCCAGCGAGACACAGCTGACCCTGGAACATCTTCTTGTCCGACTCCCCAGTTTACAAGGGACACACTCGTTGGGGGGATAGAGGATACAGAATCAAGATGGTAAATCTTAAAGTCGGAATTCAGGGTACATAGTTCAAACTCTAAAGGGCTGGTCTGTGGGGGTCTCCTCCATGCCCAACTGGTTCACACACACTCCACAGCACACACACTGTCCAGGGCACTGCAGTGCAGAGGCTCCCAATTCTGTACTCAGTAAGGAAATGAGTGAGGCATCAAGAAGGCTGAGTGTCATTTCTCGACAGGACACTCGTCCTCTCACTGGTCCTTACAGAGTACACAGGACAGCATGCAGGCCTCTTTCGAGCCATGGATATGTATATAGATCCATAGACAAGAACTTGTTTATTAGCTAAAAGTAAAGAGTGTTTGTTTTCTGACGAAAGTTAACCTGGTGGGCAAGCATTTATCACGCACGCCTACCTTGGGGCAGATCAGGAGGAGGTGACAAGGACAGACACACAGAAAGAAGCAAAGACGAGGCCTTCGCCTAATCTACCATTGTGATCCAGGAACAGCTCAGACCAAGATCAAGAAATTTCAGACAGCATAGGTAGACTGAAGAGATGTGGGATACTATAAAACTCCCAGCAAGGGCATCTCACTGACCCTGCAGGAAACTAGAGATCTGAGGGAAACAAAGTAGAGAGAGTGAGCGCCAATCCAAGCAAGAGAGGACTGAGGAAGGAAGACCCAAGGATGCAAAGGTAGCAGCACCAGGCTTCAGTCCTGTGGAGGGTACAGGCAAAGTCCTGAGGGAAAAGTATTTCTAAAGACTCCTCTGGACAGAGACCAAACTAAAGGCTCGGCTACAGGAGACACAGGCTCTGAAGAACCCCAAGGCGGTCTAGGCCTTTTCAGTCTGGAGGGAGTGGTGGACATAAAGAATAGAAAGAGCCAGGAAAAACTGGGCAATGTGCAGTACAGAACGGAAGAAGGGGAAGTGCTCCAAAGGACCCTCGATGGACCCGAACAGTGGCCATACAGTGGCTAGATCTGGCTGGCACTAAGAGCAACAGGCAACAGCTCGTATGGAGAACAGGTATCTTTGACCTAATTTGGTAAGAATGGTTCTTTTCTTTTCAACCATACACAACCCCCAACTAGTCAGGAGGATAGTCAAGAAACAAACCCAAACCTGACAACATCACACAAAGTATTTCTCCTGTCATGGTCAACACCACCAAGACAAAAAGGTGACAGCTGGATGAAGTCTAAGAAGAGACGACAACTAGACAGTGTGGCAAACCAGACCGGGTCCTGGAGCAGCACAGAGGGAGGGCAGAGGCGCAGCACAGGTTCTGATGGCAGCAGTCCACTGGTGACCACTGAGCCAGACACGGGGCAGAGGTCAGGAACATAACTCTCCTGATATAAAAGGTTTGCCTTAAATCTGACCCTAAGATTTGTCTAGAGCTGGAGGCTGAGGTTCTTTTCTGAACAGGACTCAGGAGGAAACTGCTACCTCTAATTTTAACAACTAAGCTGGAGTCTCCACCAGAATTCCAGAGTCCTCAAGGAGGTAGCTCTGCTGTAGATCTCAGTAGGGTCCTTGGCAAACTGGGATTATGCAAGGCAATAAGGGGTGTCAAAAAAAGAAAGGAATCTCCCCAGCACAGCACTGTAGAGGAGGAAGCTAGAGGAGGAAGAAGGAAGAAGATCCAAACTCATAAAGCAGACAGGAGAGCAATGGCTGTCAGGGCGATGGCGTGAGGAGAGGCTGGCCAGCGAGTACAGACTTCCAGTGTAACAGAGGAGCTCTGGGAAGTCGATGCACATCTGGCTGGTACAGGTAACAATACATCACTTGTTTTACATTTGCTAAAAGTCACCTCCCCAACAGACATGAGGGTGTCCAGTGCACTCACTGTGCTCATCATTACACACTATACACACATACATAGAGTAATATCAATTACACAGCACAGTGTGTCACCCTTTAAAGTCAGGTCATTCATACAACTGTGTTCTTGTCCTCTCTATGATCCCCTTTTTATCAAAGGCATCTTATTTACATAAAAGATAAAAGTAGCCTACCTGATAAAATCTCCTTGGCTCTCTTTTTTTGGGGTGGAGGGAGGCAGCAAGTAATGTCCACACTTAATAGTACCAGACAAAAGGATAAAGTCAAGACCTGAGAAAATTCCATCTTTAAATTCAGGAAGAAGAGAGTAAGAAGAGCATCCAGCAAAGAGCAGAAACGGGCAAACCACCCAGGAGCTGGGGGGAGGGGGGGGTCTGCTGTGAGCACTGTGATATGTTCCTGGTATGGAACTCTGCTGCTGCTGCTGCTGTTGGAGTTAAGGTGATGTTGGTGGCAATATTGTTGATCTGTGGTGAGGTTGCTGAGACCCAAGTTTGCTACATAGCCCAGGTTGGCCTACAACTCACAGCAATCCTCCTACCTCCACTCCCTCAGTGACTGGGCTCACTGGTGTAGATCACATGCCTGGCTTGTTAGAACTCTGGATCAATAATGATCCAAGAAAGAAGGCACTACAGAGTAATAGAAGCTAGGTTCAAACTGAAACACTTAAATTACAAATGGAAAACGAGAAGTGAGCGGAGCAAGAAGTCTGGATCTCAGATTTGCAAACCCTTGTTCATAGCGGCATTATAAAAACCATACAGAGGCAACATGTGTTATCTATACAATAGAAGGTTTTAAAAAGGAAGGAAGCTGGAGGGATGCCTCAGAAGTTAAGAGCACAAAGGCCTAAGTTCAGGTCCCAACACCCCATAGAGCAGCTTACAACCACCTCTACGTCCAGCTGGATGGGGGCTCATGCTCTCTTCTGGCCTCTGCAGGCACCTTCATCCATGTAAACAAACCCATAGTCACACAGTTCAAAATAAAAATACAGTTAAAAATAAAAGCACATCTTTAAAGCCAGAAGGGAAAGGGATGCTAACATATGCTACAGGGTGGATAAAGTTGGAGAGCATTATACCAGTCACACAAAAAGGTAACACTGAGCCAGGCGTGGTGGCACACACCTGTAATCCCAGCACTTGGGAGGCAGAGGCAGGCGGATTTCCGAGTTCGAGGCCAGCTTGGTCTACAGGGTGTGTTCTAGGACAGCCAGGGCTACACAGAGAAACCCTGTCTTGAAAAACCAAAAAAAAAAAAAAAAAAAAAAAGGTAACACTGCCTTACAAGTCACTAGGACAGCAAATGCACAGATGACAGAATGGAAGGTGTTAGGGAAAGGACAGGATGTGTGATGAGGACAGAGAGTCCGTTTCTAAAGTTGGATGATGCTGCTGATGGTTGCACAATAAGAATGAACTTTAAACTACTGTACTGTAAACAGAAACAGGTGAGACACCACATTTTCTGCTGTGTAAACATAGAGACCTGTCTGCCCAAGCACCGGAACAGCTCTCAGGTCAGGTCATCATGATCACCACTGTATAGCACAACTTGGAGCAGGAGTCCATGGATGAGGGTGTGGTTTAAGCAGAGAGACTGCAGGCGCTGGTCCCTCCCTCGCACCCTTCACAGGAACCAGGCAGCCAGCCTAGACCAAGAAACATTCATTCCCTCAGTCATCATAAGATCTAACAATATTTGTGATGTGCAAGCTGTGAGAAGGCAAAGAAGTGACAGCTACGGAAACAAAGATAGAAACTATCCAGTCCCCTCTCATCAGTGGCAAGACCTGCTTTAAACTCAGTTTTCCTCAACAATACACAGTTTCTAAGATTAATTGAGCTCATTTACTGGAATTCAGAACTCATTCAAAAAATGAGTATCTACTGTAAAGCTACATTCTGTTTAGACAGATATCTAAGCAGAACAGCCAGTGATTTTCTATGTTAGAATAAAGGGGAGGGTCACGACATAAGGAAAGAAAACTGTGAGAGCAACATGAAGACCAGAGTGAACACATCACAGGCGATAGTCCACACAGAGCCCAGGGCCTCACAGCAGCACAGGGAACTGCAGTATTTCAAGTCAACTGGGAAAAACCAACAGCTCAGTACAAAGAGTAGTCTGGGGCCGGGCGCACGCCTTTAATCCCAGCATTCGGGAGGCAGAGGCAGGCGGATTTCTGAGTTCGAGGCCAGCCTGGTCTACAGAGTGAGTTCCAGGACAGCCAGGGCTACACAGAGAAGCCCTGTCTCAAAACCCCCGCCCCCCCCCCAAAAAAGAGTAGTCTGGGAGGAAAATGAAATTACAACGCTGCCTCACCCCGCTCCTGTGGCTTCTCAAGAGTTACACACCTTAAACAGAGTTACGCACATTAAACACCTAGGAAGAAAACAAAAGGAGAGGATCTGGAGAGATGGCCCAATCCCACTACAAGGAAGTAGTCCTGTAGCCCTTTCTGTTAGCTTCCAAAGCCAGAAAAGCCAAAGTTAGGGTGCACTGTTCATAGGGCTGGCACCCAGCGTGTTCAGAAAGCTAGCAATGCACTGTATGTGCTTTGTGCAAGATAAGTGTGTGTGTGTGTGTGTGTGTGTGTGTGTGTATTTCTTGAAGAAAAACACTTAGAAAGCAAGGACAGTGGGAGGGAAGATGAAGAACCAACTTGAGGAAAACACATCAAGTTACACAAGCAGTCCCAAAATGCCATGTCATAGGAACATACAAGCAAATGAAATGTAAAGGAAGCAAGGCGCCAGGCACGGCGGCACACACCTCTAATTCCAGCTCTTGGGAAGCTGAGGCAGGAGGTTGTGAGTTCAAGGCCAGTCTTAGCTACACGTAACAAAGGAAGCAGTTTCTCACCACAGACAGCAATCTCCTGAGGGAGAGACAACTATGCTTGAGGACACGTGGACCGTGTACTTTCATATCTGACTCCTCTAGTTAGACTTCTACATGGCAAATATTTACCCTCTGACAAGCACATCTGTCCTGAGAACATAACTACAAAAGTATGCAAAAATATGTGAAGCAAAATGTTAAGGGTGCTATTTTTAAAAGGCTCAGCTATATTAAACAGCTAAATCTAAAATCCAAACCAACATGATGTAAGAACAAAGCAGGGATTGCTAAAGTTTTGTGGACACCCTTGTTCTGCAATTGTGCATATTGATAACCACACCTATGTAGCAACAAGGAAAATGGCCATTACGTTCTGTGTTATAAGGAGAAAAAAGTCAAGGAGTGTGTGTGTGTATGTGTGTGTGTGTCTTGTGTGTGTCTGTGTACACACGCTCTCGTGCCACAGGAACATACAGGATTTACTCAAGCACCACTCAACTCCCAAAAGGGTATTACTATGGTTTGGACATGTTTCAAACTCCCTCCCCCCCCTCCCCCGGCCAAAAGCTCTGTATCACAAGCCTGGCCCTCAGGGGTAAAGGTGTGTAATCTCTGTGAGGTGGAGCCTAGAAAGAAGTCCTTAGATTAGAACCAGAGAGGTTCTTGGAGCAATAGTCAGTATACCTACGAGAGACCCTGGTGGTTTCTTGGACTAGCCTGGTCTCTCTGGCTTCTTATTTGGAGACACAATTTCTCCCTCCATATGTATTCCTGAAATCAACCATCAGACAGACTCTCACCAGAGGCTAAGCCATTAAGCCACCTGATCAACATCAATAGCTTCTCCAGCATCCAAGCTCCTACAGCAGGTGCAGCCACTCTGCCTTGTAGCTTGGAGATTGTAGCACATGGCTGGCGACTCTCAGCAGCATGTGTCTAGGGACTTCTCTGCCATATAGTCTGCTAGAGCCTGCCCTCTGGGTACGATGTGAATCTCTGCGGGCCATCAGCTGTCCATGCATGTGCCCCTCCTCACATTTCTTCAGTCGGCCTCACTCAAAACTAGGCAGCCCTTGACACTTCCGTCCCTTGTTTATAGTTAGTCATCCTTCATACTAAAATTGTCTTTAAATCTATTAGTTCTTTTTCCTTGGCTGGATCCAGACTGAGAGTAATCTGAAATTGTATGCAGTGCAAGACTAGAGTCATATTTTGTTTTATCCTGAGTAACCAATTAACCATTCTTTTTGGTTATCTACTCACAAGTTTACTTATTAGTTTATTTTTGAAATGCTAAAGATCAAGCCTGAGCCTCATGCATGCTAGACTATGTCCCATACATGATCTACATCACCAACCCCAAACACCATTTACTGCAATGTGTCCTTTCTCTGCTGCACCGCAGGACACCTGTGTGACCAGTCCAGGCTCTGTGGAGGTGTGCGTGAATCTCTTTGTGCAGTGGACTACTGTTCACCTTATTAGATCATGTTTTCATCAGTTTACAGCAAGTCTTGCTATCCTGGAGCATAAGTCTATATACTTTGTTCTTCATACGCTTGGTCTAGCCTTTTATTATCTCCACAGACATTTTAACATCCATTTGTCAATTTCAACCCACTCCATTCTCCTCCAAAGAGTCTGATGACAGTGCCTTATACTTTGTCAAATGCATAGAGTTTGCAAACAGTCAACATCTTTAAAAAGTACACTTTCTAATTAATGAACATGGTATATCCTGCTATTTGCTTCTTGGCATGGACTGTACTGTTTCGAAGTTTCTTCTAAATAATGTACTTTTCTACTATGGCAAAGGACCAGCTTTACTGCACTCTCTGTCAGGTATCTGTGAACTACAGTTGTAACTGGAGCTAATTAGTAATAATCACTTATTACTAATGTTATAAAGATAGTCAAATATATATATATATATATATATATTTATATAAATAATTTATATGTAGATCTATCCCCCAAACTGACATATTCCTTCCATTCTAATTACTACACTCTTCTCTTCTGGTTCTGAACTCAGGGAAACATCAGAAACACAATAACAGAAGTGCTGTCAATAAGTAGCGTGTGTCTCACCAGGCTGGAGAGGACAGCTGCCACTCCCATCAACCTGGCGCTACTGGACAGCTTCTCTCAGGTAGTTTTGCATGTGTTAACACTATCATAATTTTGGGCTTTACTCTATTAAAGTAGTGATCTAGACCAATCAATTTTTTGAATATTGAATCTGTCTCTTAGTAAATCTGATATTCTAACTTCGGTGTTTTAAATTTTTCAAGACTTATATGGAATAGCAGTTCAAATTAATACTCTTTATGCACCTGAAAAAAATGTACAGCCGATGCCTATCAGGAGCACTACATTTATTCAAGTTTCACTGTGTTGCATTTTTAGCATTTCTTCTTTTCAATGCACCACTTCCCAGTTCCACTGTGTCTAATCTGCACATAAACCCATTCACTGAGACCTAGATAGTCCCCAACCTTCATTACCTACCTCAATCTCTGTATCCTTACAGACTCAGCCACTACCCAGTAACAAACTTTGCGTTTACCTGCCAAGGTTCTCATTTTGTCCCCTTCTAAACCATGGTGTTGCTGAGCAGAATTCTCCCACAGCAGTTCACCTGCTCTGTAGCAGTGTGAGCCACCATTCTCCGGTCTTCTGACCACTTGCCTCCTTACATGTGTTCCCCAGGAACAAGGACCCAAACAGGAGGCCTTCCACCAACAAAACAAAACCTACCCATTCCCATCCTGCCTTTTGTGTATACTCTGCAGGTTTCCCTTCGGGCACTTTCTCAATTTTTTGGAAGCAAGAGGAAACAAAAACATCTTCAGGGCCAGTGAAAGGGCCCAGCAGGTTACCCTGCAGCCTAACAGCCTGAGGGGCATCCCTGGGATCCATGAGAGAGACAGAGAGCCAACTTACTAAAAGTCTCTCTAACCACACACACACATCATCTACACACACATCATCTACACACACACGCACAATCTACATACACACACATCATCTACATACACACATCATCTATACACATATCATCTACATACATGCAATCTACATACACACACAACCTACATACACACATCATCTACACACACACACACACACACACACACACACACACACGCACGCACGCAGACAATTCTCAGTATTCAATGAGCTTCCTTTCTTTGCACTCATTGAGATAAAAAATAGTAAACCTCTGCCAAATATGTACCAAAATCTTCTCTGCCGGTTACAGTTAAATCTTATGGACTTTTTAGCATATAGAAAATCTAAATTTACATGTAGTCAACTTTTTTTTTTTTTTGGCTAGTCAAATTTATCAGCTTTTTCTTTCTAGTTCTGACATCATGACTAGAATGGCCTTTAGCATGTCAACAATATGTAAATATTGGCTCATATTTTCTTCTAGTATTTCATTTTTAGATTTATCTTGTCATAAGATATAAGACAATAACAATAGCTTTAAGGGATAAACAAACTGTTCTAAATTCAATTAAATAACTTTCCAGCCCTTCCTCAAGATAGTACTGATATCATACACAAAATTTAAAAATATATGTTCAAATATAAATGGATTCTGCAAGCCCAGCATTGCTCATCAATACTGCAAACTCTCCCTGCTTCTCTATCCTCCCTTAGTATTAAAACAGAAACTTCGAGGCTACTTTGCTAAAAGCACTGGTTCTTGGCTTGGGCACAACCACAGACAGGATAAAAGCAGGGCATCTTTGCCTTTGCCCTGCTGTCTTCCTTGCTCTGGGTCAGAATGCCACTCACCTCTTCAGCAGGCACATTGATCCCTTGAGAAACGCTTGTCTAAAGATGGCAATCCTCCCCACCAAGGCTAGGTGCACAAAGGAATGAGTAAGGGTTTTCAAGGTTTAAAGAGAGAGGATGTGATGGCTGAGTGTATATGAGGGTTGAAATTCCCCAGACAGCAGTGCCCCGCCTGTGGCTGCACGCGGCCTGACCAGGCATCTCTCACCCCCGCCTCTGCTCTCCCCTCTAACCCCAGCTCCTCTCCAGGACCTCTTTCTTTGCTCACTCTTCCACTCCTCTAAGAAAACTCAACCAGCACACTTGTTTTCCTTGGCTTTTCCCTGGACCCGCCACCTCCAGCTCCCAAGGGTGTGTCTGCTTCAGTGTCCCATGCATGCTTCGAGCTCCACTATAAAACATGAACCCGAGCCAGGCATTGGTGGCGCACGCCTTTAATCCTAGCACTTGGGAGGCAGAGGCAGGTGGATTTCTGAGTTCGAGATCAGCCTGGTCTACAGAGTGAGTTCCAGGACAACCAAGGCTACACAGAAACCCTGTCTTGGAAAACCAAAAAACAAACAAACAAACAAACAAACAAAAACAAAAAAACATGACCCCGACAGGCTGAACCTGCAGCGTTCTTTGTGGTTCCATTTCACTTCAGCCACATGCTCCAAGTCTCCTCTCCTCCGCCAGCAGAAACTCAGAATTAACTCATTAAGGCATAAAAAGGGTATTTTAGGCTGAAAATATAAATTCTAAAATCCTTTATTTTCCTATAAGCAAAGTCTCCCCGAGAGATCTCCAAATGCCTCAACTGTCGTTGATCCCATCTCCTGGAACAGCTCAAACTGCCTCAGGTGAGGAGACAGCCTAGACAACACATGCCACAGGTCCTCACAGCTCTACTCCAAAGCCCTTCTCTCCCAAACCTGTGTGTTTTCTTACAGATGCACTTCCCCTATTAATGTAGTAGGGAAGGCCCAGAGTCTGGCTCTTGTCAATCACAATTCTCTGTAAATGCCCCTAAAATAAGCATGTGCACACGTGTACACATGCATGTCAATCACTTCATACTCTACTGGCACTGGCTCAAACATCAGAGTCTTCTCTATGGCTACTGCCCAGAAACCAAGCTAAATGAATTGTTATGGTTTGGCGTCCTCACCCAAATTCCAGCTTTTCTCCACACCACTCTCTAGAGCAGTAGTTCTCAACCTTCCTAATGCTGGGACCCTTAATACAGCTCCTCCTGCTGTGGTGACCCCAAAAATAAAATTATTTTCATTTCTACTTCACAACTGCAATTTTGCTACTGTTATGAATCACAGTGTAAACACCTGATACACAGTATATCTGATGTGACCCTGTGAAGGGCCATGACACACAGGATGAAAACCAGTGCTCTGGACTATCTAGAGTAACTGTGCAAGATGAAGACCTAACGGGCTACCGACTGAAAACTTACCTCAGTGATTAAACGTGATTGCCTCAGTGTGAAGCACACGGTGCTCAGGGCCTGCTCTTCTCCACTCCTACATGCCATGATGTCACGTTTGCTTGCTGGTCCTGTCTGCCTGGTAAACTCCTAACACCTTCTAAATGTACTCCGGTATCTTGTCTCCATACAGTGTCTCCCACTCACCTGATACATGCAATTTCCTGATCCTCTTAGCACATCATGATGCAACTGAGCTTCACGCCCCTAGAAGGCAGAAGAGCTGCTTTTATGTCCTAGGGATTACCTCAGAGTGAGGATTTCAACTGACAGAATGCCTCCTGATCAAACTTGGTTCAGGTTCCTCCAAATTACTCGTCGGTGCCCATAGGGGACAGGCTCACAGTCCAGTGTTGACACACATCCTACCAAGGGGATGTGGCCAGAACCCCACCCTCGGTACCTGACTATTCTCAGTACCTGATCCTTGTCCTCCACCAGCCCCTCTTGGGTATCTGATCACCCTTCTCTGCCTTTGACAAGGATCTCTCAGGTAGGTTTAGTCAGAACCCCGCAACCTCTAATGTTTCTTGGTAACTTTCCCTACACCCCTCCCTCGCCCTGCTCCGTGCCCTGTGAGGGGCAGCCTTGGGCCCACTGCCATACTTCAAAGCCTCACTTCTGTGCTCCCTCTACAATCTGCCTCGCTGCTTTAACAAGGGTGCTGAGCAGTTTCTTCTACAGAACTACACAGCAGGCACTCAAAACTCCACTGAAACACATGAACAGTTATGATGCTTAAGAACACATGAAAAGACTGCTTAATGGAAAAAGCATGGAAATAACATTTTACTTAAATCACAGAAGCAGCTCTGTTATTATAGACTCATCCTGTCCTGCGACAGTGAGACCAAACACTGTTGCACTGAGGCTTCTACCTCTAACTGGCACAACCACAGCCCGGACACAGAGGTAGTACAAGTCATCGTGGCTCACTCACTGCACATCAAGAGTAAGAAAGAACAATTTCGAGCAAAGGCTGAGAATGTTCTCATTCCTCAGATTAGAAGATGGACTTTTGATATAGGAGTTGGATGAACCCATAGTCTCTACTGTTACATACAAAACTTTTTCAGGATAGAATGCACAGCCAGAGTGCAGTGACAAGGTCCTTCCACTGTACTAGTTCTAACACTAGGTTCCTCTTATCGGAGGCCTAACAAGTCACAGCCCCTCCCCTCTAGCTCTCTACAGACTCTGGTAAGTAAGAAGCAATTACTAACCTCAAATCCAAACTTCAAAAAAGAGCCCCTAAATCATACATCTGTGAACCATAGACAGCCAACAAGTAACGCTGGCTAGACTCTACAAACTACCTGCTACCATACTGGCCATCACCTGCCACCACAGGACACCATGTGCTATCACACTATAAACCACATGCCACCACTGGACACAATCTGTCACCACAATGGACACTATCTGCCATCACTGGGCTGCAATTTTTTGTCTTTTTGTTTCCTGAAGTCCTATTTACAGAAGATAGGATGGTAATAAAACAAACATTGTAGACCCTACCCTCACCCACCCAAGGAACCCTTCCTAAGGATCCTCTGCCAAAGGCACACACGGTCTAACTTCTGCGGTCGCTGTGCTGTTCCATCCGGGTCACCTGCAGTCACTGTTAAGGAGCAGCTTTACCAGGGTGTCATTCCCATACCTTAATGCACACCCACTTAGGAGTGTTCTTAGAATATTCACAAAGCTATGCAATCATCACTACAGACACTTTTAACACAAAAGGTCTGGGAAATCTAGGGCTCCCTTCTGTGGAGGATTTACACTAGATTTAATAAAAG
The DNA here is from genome assembly GCA_964023405.1 of Apodemus agrarius. NCBI lineage: Eukaryota > Metazoa > Chordata > Mammalia > Rodentia > Muridae > Apodemus > Apodemus agrarius. Next base: position 4,576,720 of record OZ030009.1, on the reverse strand, counting down.
ATAGCCACGGAGACAAAGCCCAAGCAGCTATGGTGTTGACACCCAGGAATGGCGGACACAGCCTGTACTTCCCACGGAGCTGGGAACAGACAGGGCAGGCGGTAGCAGGCCATGTACCCGCTCGCTGGCTCTTCCTTCACAACAAGCTTTTCTCCTCCATGGCCAGGCTTGCTGGCCACCACCGGAGGCTCAGCAGCAGGCCTAAGGACACCGTAGCTAACTTTCTCAGGAGTCTGGTGGCTGCGGCCATACAGCTAGCAGCTGTTTATGCTGGCCCCTTTCAGGGGCTTCAGGAGAGAAGGGGTAATGAACTTCCCAGGCCTCTCCCCCCTCCTCTCGCCCTTGTTTCCAGTGTGTCCCAAGAGTCATAAACAGTCGTTGTTCTGCAGCACTGGGGAGAGCCCTGACTGCCACACTCACAGGGTAATTTTAGAACTACTCGAGCAACTACATCCTATGAGACGCTTCTGTCTGCAGCTACGTTCTGCCATCCATTTTAAACCATATACCATTTTAATGGCCTAACTATTAAAATATTATATGCAAACTGAAAATCCTATAAATCCTAAGCATATCTATGTTTATATAGATGTATCACACCAAGGCCATAAAACAAACTGCTACCAGCGGCCCAAAAGCTGGTCTACATCCTGCCCACTCTCCAAAGGCAACTATGTCTCACACCAAATCCATAAATTCATTTCCCCTATTTTCAAACATTTTTAAGTTATGGATGGATCACAGTATTTCACTCTGAGTGCACTGCTTTCTTTGCTTCAACAACCATGCTTGTTAAAGACTTCATGTCTTGGATGAAGCAGAAGTCCACTTATTCTCACTGCTTCACAGCTTTGCATTACACGGGCATACTACAACCAATGTTCTCTTGTACGAAGTACTGGGGCTGCTTTCAGACTGTAAGTACCAGGAATACAGTTCCTGAGAATGTTTCCTGTGTTTTGGGGTACACACACACACACACACAAGCACATTTTTGTTAACAACATATATAAGAAGCTGAACTACTAGGATGCGCGTTGTGTCTCTTCCAACTCTTCCCAGTGGCTATATCAGTGTAGCACTCGCCAGTGCCCGGTGCTGTCCTCTCGTGCCTGGCGTCTCTACAGCACTGGTCCTGCCGGCTCACCTCACGCAGATCAGCACCTCTGGCTCACTGACCATCCGCGGTGCTGCCCAGTCTCCTGCTCACTTTCCTGTGCTGTCTCTCTTCTCACTGACTGACAGAAATTCCTGAATACTCTGACATAGGCCTGTGCTGGCCAACCTCACTATCTGTAGCCTGACTTTTCATTCATTCAAAGAGGTCATTTAGCTGAGAAAAGCGCTTTTAATGCAATCCAATATATCCTAAGTTTTTACTTTATAATTGTGCTTTCTGTGTCTTGATACCACTGCTCAGATCAGCACCAGGCCAGCGAGAAATGCGTCCTGTCCGTATCACAGCTCTTAGCTCAAAACCACACTTCAAGTACGTGGAACTGTCTGGACACACAGAGCACCAGACAGAAGGAAAGGCCGCCGGACCCGGAGACACGTGCACTCTTCCAGTTCGGTGTTACACGAGGCTATGCACATTAGTATGAGAAGCATGTTCTAAACACTGCTAGAGGGTGTCTTACAGCCTCCACCTAAGCATGGGCATGTATCGGACACACACAATTTACCCATCTACATAACACACACATCTACCCATGGACCTTTATTTTTCACCCACCTTTCAAAAATTACGTCATTAAACAGTCAAGGTAGGTTAGCAGATAAAATCCTTGCCACAGAAAGCTGACAACCTAAACTTGATACACAGCACTCACAGAAAAGTAGGAAAGAATCAACTCCACAAAGCTGCCCTCTACCCTTCACCTGCCCACTGTGGATTATGTAGTGCCCCCCCACATATGCAAATAAGTAAATTTTTTTAAAAGACAGTGACAAATTAACAACATGATCTTTATGACCACCTATGAAACTGTGCAGACCACCAAGGGCACACATTTCTAAGAAGCCACCCAGTGTCTGAAGACATCCCCTAACAGAGGAGTGTGTGCCACTGAAGGGGTCTGATGCCATCAGTAACTGTGCCTATGTCACAGAATGGGGCTGGACATGGGGTCAGTGCTCAGACTGCTGAGTTCTTGCACAGGCTTACACAGAGAGCAAGACTGAAGTGGCTTACACACCCAGGATGTGCCACCAGGCTTAAGAGCTCAGGATTAGATGAACCCACACAAGTCCCCCGCCACACCAAGATGACCCTCACTGAAAAGGAATAAATTGTTCCTGAACCAGAAGAGAAGCCTGCACCAAAAGATTCCTGAGCAGAAACTCAGGAACTGGCTCACTGCCAACCTTTGTGGCATGGAAAGACATTCAGCATAAAACAAATACATGAAAGAGAGCAACTGGGCAGACGGGGGAGGGATAGGGAAGAGAAGAGAAGGGGGAGGGGAATGGGGAAGCAAGGAGAAGAGGCAGAAGAGCTGAGTGTGGAGAAAGGATGGAGGAGGGGGAGAGAATGGTGGGAAGGAAAGGGGACAAAAAGGAGAGAAAGGGAGGAGCAAGGAGGAAACACACACAACTTCTCTGAGGCTCAGAGCTGTCCAGGGGAGAATGAGGGGTAGTGGCAAGTGACTGACAAAGCGTAGGGCAGATGCCAACAGCAGGAGACACTGGTCAGCACCAGCAGGAAGCCACAAGAATGAGATGAAGGAGTCAGAGGCAGCTGGCAGACACAGGCTCCCAAGGAGGGCAAACCCCACGCCTTGTCTGGGGGAGACTACCTCCTTTGGAAGGTTCCAACTAGAACACAAGCGCCACAGGGTACATACCTTGGCTTCACCACAACACACCCTAGCGACTAGCATCCCATCAAACCTGCTGCAAGGTCCCTGAGACAATGAAAGAACAACTGTTTCTCTCTCTAACAGACTCAGAGGCCTCACTTTACACCCTCAGAGCTCCCTGTGTCTTTCCTTTGCACCTCATGCCATTACATATATGTTCCTCCACACAGGACTCCCATCAAGAATCACCACTGTGGCCTCACACCCGTCCTTCCTTGCTCCTCATTCCACTCCACCCTGCCTCTGGGTCAACGCTCCACTGACACCACGTCCCAAGGTCACCAAGAGTCTACAGGTGGTCAAAGCCCACTATGACGTCACATCATATTTAACTCAACTTCTTGTAACCTTTATCTTTAACTATGGCCTGTATCACAGAATAATGCCACTCAGACAGCTACATCTGACCCCACATCCTGTACATATGCTAAATGGTAAAAATCAATCAGGCAGCAGAGAAGTTTAGGTTGCCAATAAACTGATCTTACATCAGAGAGATCCCCCTGGACTATCCAAGTGAGCTAGCGCAAGGTTCTCAAGCTGGGAATATGGCTTTCCCACACTACACTAAACGCATCCACCACACCCCCAATACTGTAAGGAAAGAGGAGGAGGAAGAAGAGGATGGAGGAGGAGGAAGAGGAGGAGGAAATGGTGTTGAGGGTAACAGGAGGAGGAAAGCAGCAGAAGTCTAACAGAAAGAAGCATGAGCAGAGGGAAGCAGACCCTGGGGATGGACAGGAGGCTGGGGAAGTGCTCAGTGGCAGGACTTGCTGGACCCAGACAAGTCCCAGGGCTCGAAATGTGAACAACGGCTACAGCAGACCTCGGGAAAGGCATACGGCCCTTCCACGCCTTGATTCTAGAGCAGGAAGTGCTATTCCAGTGCCTGGCATCCAGAGCCAGATAGCGGCATCTATGTTGTAAGCCATTAAAACTGTGACAATCTGCTGCATCGGCAAGCAAGAACCCGAGTGTCGTTTGTGTCGTTGTCTCTGGTTGTTTAAGACAGGTTGGTCTCACTCTGTATCTCTAGTTGGTAGACTACTATGTAGACCAGGCCAGTCTCAAAGGCAGAGACGTCTGCATGCCTCACCCTCTCCTCCAAGGTGAACACCAAGCCTGGTTTCAGGCCCCCCTCGTCTCTTTCCTTGAGGCTGCGTCTCTCTATCTAGCCCCGGAGGTCTCAGAATTGACTTTGTAGATCAGGCTGGCCTCAAACTCAAAGACCCTCCTGTCTCTGTCTCCCAAGGGATGCCCTCCTGAGGGAAGGCACGAGCCGCCACACAGGCTGCCAGCTTAGGCTTCCTTCTTGAAACACTTGGTGTGCATCTCGCCCTGCCCAGCTCAGCCTCTGCACTGCTCCTCCCATCCTCTCCATCCTCTCACACCCACGAATCCTCACTTATCCGCAGTTTTAAATACCACCTACACAGCGGTGGCTCTGCAACGATTACCTCCAGGCACACGTCGACCCAGACATCCAGACAGCTCCTCTCTCCCTGTAAGGTTATGGCTTACCGCCCCCAGCACCAAGCTAAGACCGCCATCCAAGGGTTGTCCTTGGCCTTTCCAGGTCCACCTCATGATACATACACCTGCTTTTGGCCCCTCCATCACCTACCGTCGTCTCTTTCCACGGCCACCAACATCCCATCCATGCCCTAACTGATCTCTGCTTCCACAAAAGCCATGGCGCAAGGACAGTAAAAATAAACTCCGTATGTCACACATTGCCTCAAAGTTCCTCTCCCAGTGCTTCCCCGTTGTTTACAAATGGTACCAGGCCTCTCCTTCCCCTTTACCTAGTTCATCTCCAGAAGCTCACTCTGCTGCCATCAAGTGTCTTTCTCGCTGTTCCTCAAATAAGCATAATGGTGCTCCAGGCCTCCGATCAGGAAAGTCCCTCTCTGCTGAGAATATTCTTCCCTCAGGTCCTCAGGCAGCTGGCCAGATCTCTGAGCGTGACCTAAAGGGTACTTCCTAAAGGCCATTTCTATCACACACCCCTTAGCTCCCCAATGCTCATACCTCGGTGTCCTGTAATCTTCCCTTCTCAGCAGTTTCTGAAACTCTTCCCTACTTGTTAACTCACAGTCTGCCAGACAGACCCAAGAGAACAGAGATTTGTCCAGCCAGAGACTTCAGCATCTCCAATCAGTGCCCTGTAAATGGTAGTATCTCAAAAAAGTACTAAATGCATAATAATGGTATGAGCTAAGGCAACATTAACATGCAATCCACACTACACTGTGGATAGCTGCCAAGAAAGGCCTAACACAGAACACAGGAACAGAAGAACCAGGCCACAAAAATGCATGGATAACGATTGTGTTTTGGGTTAATATGTAACATACACCCACACTAGCACAGAAAAGGTCTGAGTAGCAACGTGTTTCTGGTGGGTACAGCAGTCAGCAGGGAAGAGAAGTTACTTTCCGGGGCCTCCAGTCGGAACCTGCAAATTCTCTTCAAAGAGGATCTTGATTCTTATTTCATCCTCTACCCGCCTTCCATAACAGGGGTGTAGTGGGGGAGCTAACATGCAGGGGTGAGTTCCGCTTAAGAACTGCTGGTACAGGGGCAGGGCACACTTGGCTCTTCTCCTCTCGGAGTTTTCCAAGGATAACTCGAGTGCTCTTTTGGTTTCTACTGTGGCTTCAGTAAGCCAGGTGATCTAACCCAGGTAAGTCATCGCAGCCCCTAACACATCAGCTCAGCGACCTCATTGATCGGCTCCTTACTCGATGAGGGTTACAAGGTGCTCAGCACTGCAGTGAATGCTCAGGCTCCACCCGTGAGCAGAGAACGCCTGTGCCCACCTAGACCCAGCACACTAGGATCCAGAGCTCAAAGTTGTAAGCTGGGGCTAGGGAGAACTCAGGACTTAGGATACCTGGCTGCTCCTGCCCAGCACCGACATCTGTCCCCCAGCACCTACAGGGCGGCTCACAGACATCTGTGTCTCAGAGCCAAGGTGAGATGGTCTCTTCACACGCACAACGCATAGCAGGCAAAGCACTCGTGACATAAAATAAAAGCAAATCTTTCTTTAAAGATGCAAGAATAATAATATATTAGATAATGGCATATACTAATTCCTAACACTTAAGTATCACTATCCTCATTTATGAAATAAAAACACACAGCAGGTTCTCTGGCTTGCTTGAAGAATGTATTATTAAAAACTTACTGGAAATTATCTTTATATAAAAAGTTTGGTTAATAACAACTAAAGCACTTAACAGAAATGATTCTTAAATAACTGGAGTCAAGAAGCCTACATTTTGTTCAAAAATAAAACTCTAACACTCACATTAACAAGAAACGTGTGAGACCTGGACAGGGACCTGTCACTCGGGGCTATGGGCTGTCGGGGAACATGAGATGACCTCCTGGGCCCGCTCTTCCACTCTCGCCTCACTTAACGGACAGATGGACGATTCCTCAGAAACGGGATCAGGTGGCATGTTCCTGTTCTTTCAACTTTTTCTTAACTTTGATGAAGACAGGGTGTGGGTGTGGGTGTGGGTGTGTGTGTGCTGTTTCTCCTGGGTGTCTGAAGAAGTAGCTGCAGCTCTCTGAATGAGAACCCCACCTGGCAACAGAACAAGCCTCCCTCTGGGGTAGCTCCGGGCAGCTTCAGGCAATTGCCTGCCCTCGGCCCAGAGTACAAGAGGCTCTCCCTTCTGATCCACTGTGGTCTCTGGGGGGGGGGGGGGGATGATACAAGATAAAGCCCCCTCCCTCTGCTCACAGCCTCCTGTGCTCCAGGGCTGCCTGCTCTAGCCACGCCCACCAAGAGGTACCTGGGCCCAAGCTCTGCTCTTCCTTCCTTCAGGCACTTCAGGGGGCTGTCCTCACCTACTCACACAGTTTTTCTTACAGACTGCCTTTCACATGGAAACTTGTTTCCTTACAAACTCCTTTGGAGTCACAATCAAAGGAGAGCAGAACTGCATGAGCTTGGCCTCCCTGGAGGACTGCACAGACTGGCCAACCTGAAAGCTGATGTCCTCCCAGTTCCCCTTTTCTCCTCAAATACAAATTGTGAGCGCCTTAAATTTTGCCTTTATTTCAATTCTACATCCATGGTGAGATTTACAGAGACCCATCCAGGTATGGACCTGCGACAGTGTCCTTCCTTCTAGAGAAAACTGGCACAAGCTCATCTGGCTCTGATCTGATCCACCAAGGCCCTCGCAGGGGTTCTGTCCTCTGGTCCCTTTTTCTGGAGATGAGGTCTCAAGCATCTCCAGCCTCAACTCTCCCTTGCTGAAGATGACCTTGAACTTCTGAATCTTCTGTTTCTATCTCAAATACTCCAAGTATTTAAGATGTAAGCCATCACACCCAGATGATGTGGTGCTGGAGATCAAACCCAGGGCCGAGTTTGGTCGGGGTAAACACTTAACAATTGAGCTTCCCCGGTCCTACCTGCAGTTTCAAAGTAGAAGGGCCTTATGTCTCTGAGCTGCTGCCACACACTTGCTTCTGCCTTTCTAAGAGCATCAGCACTAGGAAACCTGAGTTACACTTTAGGATTAAAACCGCAGCAGGGTTTCATAATTAGGCAGCATCTGGTGGGCTGGTGGCAGCTAGAGGTGTCAGAAGGTTAAGACATTTGGCTTCAGAGTTCTACTGCTTTCAGCCTCGTGGGCCAGAGAAGCCTACCTCCACGCTCCGTCCTCAACAGATCGTGCTTCCACACCCAACTCCACCACTCTTACTTTAAAAGACCTTTCTATATACAACACTCAAGTTTTAAAAACTGCCTTCAGTATCATCTATATACTTACCAAAATAAGAAACAGCCTCTAGAAAGCTTCGTCACATTACTCATATCCAAAGTTTCAAAAATAAACCTAACCGGGGTGAAAACAGCAAACCTGACTCTCCAGTCAAGGCACACTAGGTAGAGCACACCTGTACACAGAACAGCTCCACCTGGATACATGCTAGATCCAACACATGTGTCCAGTCCACAGGACCCAGGAGCAGACCCCCAGACTCAGGCCATGTAGCTGAAGAATGTCAGTCTCCAGGCAGCTTCCCTCTCCACCTCAGCCCCCGGCCCATAGGGTTCAGCCTCTCAAACTGTGGAAATCACCGTTATTCGAAGTCACTCGCCTACTGAAAAGGGTGGAGTGTTTTATTCCAACTACACCTGCATGCTCTTCACTTTTTCCAAACTGGTTTTGTACCCTAATGATTCTTAATCTCTAGAAACAGTCCAGTAACTTATGGCCTGGATTTAAAAAGTTTCATTTCCAATGCTAAACAGGCACAAAAGCTTAACAATAAGACCAAGAACTCACGACCCTGAAGAAGATGGCATTCACTCCTAAGTGTGCTGCTCTCAGGGAGCCCAGAAGCTGCGGGGGTGATGAAAACATTCTAGAAATTAAAGTGGCGCTTACTGCACAACTTTGTCCTTATGGTAAAAGTCACTAAACCGCACACTTCACAAACAAAAATGATGGAAGACTAGCAGTAAAAATCACAACTATGATGCCACAGCAGAGCTTTGTCTAGCTTCCCCAACTGCCCCACACTCCAAACTCTGAAAGCAATAGTAACTTTTCAAGAGCAATCTTCAAAGGTCGATGGACACCATCACCTCCAGCTGGAGGAGGCTGGGCAGACCAGTGTCTTATGTAAGGCACCTGATGAAGCACAGAGCCAAGAGCAGAGTGCCGTGTGCACCAGTCCTGCATCCGGGCTGGGCTGCTCAGCTCACACTCCGTGAAACAACTGCAGGGGTCTATGAGTCTGCAATGTTTCACATCTTAATATATCATCTGAAACAGTAACGCCAATTACAAACATTCTAACACAAAAATTCATTGTTCAAGTTTGTGGTTTGTGATTATATTCGCCTTGGCACCCCAAGAGTGTCATTTAAATTCTTGTTGAGCTAATGAGAAAAATCAAAGAAGTGAATTTAAAACTAAATGATGTATTTGTACCAGGGTCTAACATTTACAGAAATGCTGTGCAAAAGCCAGTTTCTCAATGAGGAAACAAGGTAGAAAAACTATATAGCACAGGACAGTACCACATGCCAAGTCCCAAAGAACTGAGCATGGCCCAGCTTGTAAGATATTCAAGCCCAAGAGAGAGTCTTGACTTAGCAAAGCATCATCCATCCCACCCACCAGCGCAATTCAAATCTACTGTGTTGGTTCTGAAGCTTCTGGGAGTGTCATATATCTGAAACTATGTTAATAGTAACAATTACAATTAAAATGCAACTGCAAAGCTGAGCTCCAAAACTTAAAGAATTTAGTTTTATCCATCTCATCCATCCCAAATGAGCACTTACTGAGCAGTGGCTACTGGCCAGATGTTCTTGTAGGCACCACGCCCTGAAGTAAGGCCGTATGAGTAGCTAAAACCTAAGCTGGCAGGCTGCCCCTCAGCAACCACTCAGACTCTGTGAGCACTGCCCTCTGCCTCTCTTCCAGTCCTCAAAGTCAAGGCCCTGAAATGAGCAGTTGGTTTTCCTTGCCTGTTCTCACCAGAGCAGGCTCTGCTGGCACTGTAATGGGTCCTGTCTACCTGTGCCTCTGCAGACTTGACAGAGGCTTCTCTCACCAGAGTCCTGGGGATGGTGTGGTCCACTTGTCACAGGACTGACCCGACGTGATCAGCTGGTGTCCCTCTCACAGTCTGGCTCTGCTCCTGATGCTCACACCCACATCCCATGCTTCTGTTTAACCAGAGCAGCCTGCCCAGACTCAGAAACTACCACCTCTTGTCACAAAGCTACCCAAGACAACGCCTCCTTCAAGGCTAACTTGACTTCCCAGGTCCTCAAAGCCAACGCATCTCCATGGCCTTCCCGACTAGAACATTGTGTTCCGGCTGAGTTCACAATCGAGAAGCTTCCAGAGTCCTAAATGAATTCCCAAACTGAGGTTTTCAACTTACATAATAGACCAGCAAAGCTAATCACTGAAAACTGCAACCCTAAGGCTGTAACTTTTTAAAAAATATGCAAAGAAAAAAAATAAAAATACAGAAGTACTGAAAACTATATGCCTACACACAAAAACGATTATGGAAATTTTAACAAAATAATGCAGTTTGTATTTAAAAGTACAAATGAAACCTAGTAATTCCCATGGTCTTACAGTCCTTTTTAAAAACAAAACAAAACAAACAAGCAAACAAACAAAACCTAAATACAGAAATCCAGGAAATATGCTCACAACTTAAAAGGGTCTTCTCCATGAGAACACTAGATGTGAGGTCGTGTTTCCTCTGGCTATCGGCAGCCTGGAATGGATCATCTATAGCTGCGCTGCTGGCTTCTATCAAAGATTAAAAAAAATTAAAGCACTAAAAATGCACCTTAGGAACTGGAGAGCTGGCTCAGTTGGTTCAGAGAGCATGAACTGCTCTGCAGAGAACTTGGGTTGTATTCCCAGCACCACATGGTGGTTCACAAATGGACCTAAATCCAGTCCCAGAGGATCCATCCCCCTCTTCCAGCCTCCTAAAGAACCAGGGACTCGCGCAATATACATACATACATACATACATACATACATTACATACATACATACATACATAAATGCAAACACTCATATATAAAATAAATCTTTCTTTAAATACATCTTTCACAGAAAGTCTGACACTGCCTTTATCATGGGAGGTCACTTTAAGAACTGAGTCAGAACAAGGAGGAATTATTTGCTTACTCCAGAAAACTTTGTACTAAAGACATATAACATTAATAAGTCCAAAAAAAAAAAAATGGTAGCACAGTCACGTGACCTGAACACTTGATTACACAGATCTGTTGGTGCCGGTGAGTCCATGTCTGAAGGAATGTCATCTGAGACCCAGCTCTAAGACCCAGGAAAGCAACAGTTAGGTTCTAAGTCAAGCAGTTAATTGACGACTGGACAACAGAGCAGAGCAGTAACACCTGTGACTATGAAGGACTCCGCCATCAGAAGCTTGCATTAGCATAATTATTTCTGGCTCTGGGCTTTAAAAATATTAACTTAGAATGCAGAAACTCTGTAGTAACTGTTCATCAAACACCAACTACCACACACTAGGTTCCAGGAGAGTGCACATTCCAGTAGGGTACAGTGGAGCATGCCTGTTATCCCAAACACTGAATAGGCTGAGATAGGGGCAGCCTGGGCTACAAAGCAGCCCCCATCTAAGTAACGTAATAAATACATGTGCTGTATGTAGTCTTAGCAACTTCTCTCCTGGAAGTATGAACTAGGCCTGGCCACCAAGTTACACATAAGTATGGTTTCTACTTTCCATGTTCCCTTTTCATTATCTGGAGACTATAACTACTCATCATTAAGAGGCAAAGTGACTATGTGGGGACATAAGCCTGTAATTCAGGAGGCTGAGGCAGGAGGATTGGCAAACATGTGGAGCCAGCCTGGACTACAGAGCCAAGTACCAGGTCAAACAAGACTACACAGCATGAGTGTTTCAAAACAAATTTTTTTTTAAAATGTTTTAAGGAGCCAATGAGATGGCTCAACAGGTAAAGGCACTTGCGCAGGCCTAGCAACCTGACCTAGGACCTGAGGACCTACATGGTGGAGGAAGCAGAGAACCAGGAGAGACAGAAGGACGCCTGGAGTTTGATGGCCAGTTAGTCAGTTTCATGTTTAGGGAGAGACAGTGTCTCGAAAAGGAACGTAAAAAGAAACCGAGGAAAATACTAGACAGGTATCTGGCCTCCACACACATATACTTATGTGTGTGTGCGCACATACATACATGTGTATATGCACACTAACATGGAATATGCATATACATCACACATTAAAGCAAAACTATTTCCCTAAGAAATGAATGGTACTAAAATAAAATCATTTTGCAAGACATCATATACATAAAAGAAGAAATATATTTTTAAGTCAAATAATTCTAGACAACAAAAAAGATGACAAGTCACTGAGTAACTGCTAGGTCTTGAGAATCCAACTGGAAAATAGACATCACCTATAATTCCTGCACTGGGAACACAGAGGCAGGATAGAGTTCCAGATGCAGAGTTCAAAACCATCCTTAAAAATATGAGATCCTAGCCGGGCAGTGGTGGCACATGCCTTTAATCCCAGCACTTGGGAGGCAGAGGCAGGCGGATTTCTGGAGGCCAGCCTAGTCTACAGAGTGAGTTCCAGGACAGCCTGGGCTACACAGAGAAACTCTTGTCTCAGAAAAAAAAAAAAAAAGTGAGATCCTACCTCAAAAAAAAAGAGTGGGGAGAACACTAAAGAGGGAAGAAAGAAGAGGAATAATAATAGTAATAATAACATAATAAATAATATAGCAGTTCTTTGGGACAGAGCAGGAAAAAGAGCTTAAGTTCCAACTCCTATTAGGATAGCACTCCCCAGTCACTTAGTTCCCAGCTCAAGCACTCTAAGAACATTATTTAGCATCTCCATATGTCACACTTCATGAAGAGGAGCCCATGGTACCTAGCCTGCAATCAATTACCAGTAAAACCTGGCTTTCATGATTACTAATGTAATTGTCACCACCAGTGCTTCCTGTGTGGGCCTCAAACCTCAGGAGCTATACCTAGCCAAGAAAGCAAATATCTGAAATTGGTTTGCTTCTAGATAAAACATTTCATTTCTTCAGAGTTGCAAATACTTTTAAGAAGGAAAAGAAACTATACAACCCAATGGGTTAGAAAAAGAAGAAATAAGCTGGGTATAGTTAGCACACATATTTAATCCCAGCGCTCGGGAGACAGAAGCAGGCAGATCTCTGAGCTTGAGGCCAGCCTGGTCTAAAGAGTAAGTTCCAAAACAGCCAGAGAAACATTAAAATATCCTGTGTCCCGAGGAAGAAAAAAAAAAGTTAAATAAAAGTAGCTAAACTAAGTGAAAAATCACCCCCTCGTGTCCTCAGTGCCTTCCCCTTGGGAGTGCAGCTTCATCCATCAGTGGGGACAGGAGCTCACACCACCAAGCCTCTGCTCACTCACTACCCAACTCAAAACTCCACCGCAGAAGAGGCTTGCTACCCACACTCATGTCATTTAGTTTGAGTTCTTACAGTGAAAGCCAAGACAAGCAATAGAACACATTTCAGTGGTACTGCACGTGGTACTTACTGCATGTGGCCTGGCACGTGCAGGCTCTGGGGTCATCTCCCCAACCCTCTAAAGACAGAATGAAGTTCTCTGCATGAATAATCGACTCCAGGAAGAAAGCTCAGTGGGCTGCAGAGATGGACCAGTCAGTAAAATGCTTGCAACACATGAGTTAAACGGCTCTGCAGTCCCAGGAGCCTGCCACACGCCTAGTCAGCCTGAATTCAAGCCCAGAACCCACATAGTAAAAGAAAAACACTGATTCCCAAAAGCTGGCCTCTGATTTCTGTATGGGCATTGTGACATGAGCACACAAACAGGTGCGCACACACTAAACAAATGAAATAAAAAATTATAAGATAAAGACTGGCTTTATCAAGGGGTGCTTACAACCTCTGCGCCAAGGGCTCCATAACCACCAGTCTACTTTACCTGACAAACTGCAGGCCCGTAAGGAATCCTCTCTCCAAACCAGGATGATAACTGAACAATCCTTCCTAGGCTGACCTCTACCTCTACAAACATGAAGTGGGGGTGCACACACTTGCACACATTACACACACAAGAAATGAAGTTTAAAAAATTAAGCTCAGGGCCGGGCGTGGTGGCGCACACCTGTAATCCAGCACTTGGGAGGCAGAGGCAGGTGGATTTCTGAGTTCGAGGCCAGCCTGATCTACAGAGTGAGTTCCAGGACAGCCAGAACTACACAGAGAAACCCTGTCTCGAAAAACCAAAAAAAAAAAAAAAATTACGCTCAGAAGCAGGTGGATTTCTGAGTTCAAGACCAGCCTGGTCTACAGAGTGAGTTCCAGGACAGCCAGGGCTACACAGAGAAACCCTGTCTCAAAAAAGAAAAAAAAACAAAAACAAAAACAAAAAACAAACAAAAAAAACAAAAACAAAGAAATTAAGCTCAGAAACTATACAGCCTCTATTTAACAAGAGTACTGCCTTGACTAAATTACCCAGCCCTTTTCTACCTACACTGCCTCATCTCTGAAAGGAAATACTGTTCGCCTTACATTATAAGCTTTAGAAATAATTTGTGCTCACTCACTAGCAAAGCACAGGTTCTCGGTAAACAGCGACACCTTAGTGAGACAGCCTTAACTCTCCCTGTGGCCAATACATACAGCATCAAAGTGTGTTTCTCAAACCACAAATGATTAAAAGCAAGTATGAATAAAGGAATTTCTCAAAAGTCAAATGAGTCACACATTATCCCCAGGAGTTCAACTGTGAGGAGAGGGTAGGTACACAGGCTACACAGAGTGAGACGGAAACACAACCCTGCTACACACTCAGCTGCTCTCAGGCCACACCCTTTCTAGCATGAGCCCCTTGTTCCAGGAAGGGGGTTCTAAAGAAAAGCAGTCTTTGTACAACAAGCTTCCCGACAAGCCAACCTCTTCACACAGCTCTCAGCCGGAGCACGGCCATCTAGTCCACTCTAGAAGGAAGATGGGATCTTAATACTGACATTGATGGCACTCACGCCACAAGCCATGAGGCAGGGTAGACAGCCGGATTTCCCTCAGCTGGGAACACAAAGTCCCAGTGAGAGGTACATCCATCCGACCTGTTTGCCTTCAGGTTTGGGAAGCACCGTAAAAAACACAGAAGGAAGAACTCAGGAAATGCCCAGACAGCTAAGGAAGTTGTGCCTACATGACTACTCGGGCGGCTCCTCCTCTCTGCAGTCCAAGCCAGGTTCTTACACAACAGGGACAGGGTGTCGGGTGCCGTCACCACAGGCACCCACCTCAGCTTTCCACCTTCCCTCTGCAGTCCTCTAGTTCTTCTAAAGTCAAGAAACAGAGCCGGAGGGAGGGAGGGAGAGAGGGACAGAAGGAAAAAGAGAAGGGGGGAGGGAGAAACGAAGGGAGCTCTCACTCACGAGCATGAGCAAATGAACTATAGGCCAATCTTTAAACCAGACTTCTCCTCAGAGCCTCAGTGTTGAGCTGAGCAATCACTGTAAGAAATGGAGGCTAGAGAGCCCGCCACCGTCCACACCTTCAGCAACATGTTCCCCTCCCTCTGTGCTTGATGCTGCACACCCCTGCACACAACAGTAGACCTTTCTCTTCTAGTCCTGCAGTTTCCTACTTCAGTTGTCTGAAAGTCTTGCAGGCACATATAGAAAGTCCTTGATTGATGTTTTATAACACAGCTAATATGTTAGAAAATGGAGCATGTAAATAATTTAGACTTAGAAGCAAATAAAAAGCATCAATGTAAATGTATCTACCAGCTAAGTCTCAGACTTGGCCACAGTCACTTCTGAGACTCAGGAGCACACACACTATCAGGCAGTCTATACAACATCGACTATCACTAGCCCACACATACAGTGCCTATTCCTATGGAATGTAACTGGACAGCATGCCTAATTGTGTATGTTTTGTGACAATTATAAACCAGAGCTCAAGCATAAAAATGTGCGGTCAAATCTGTGTCTCAGGAAGCATCAAGAGCACTAGGTTTCTGTGAAATGCCTAACCTAGGGGAGAATTCCTGCAAAGCGTCAAGTCTACCGTGCTGTTGACCAGAGAGACAGTCCATGACTAAGATGAATTTTCAGCATATTTACTTTTTTTTTCAGGTCTAAACTACATGAAATCCTTAATAAGGAAACCATGCTGGTCAGAGGTGTCTAGGCTCACGCTGACCACACCATGGTGACCACACCACAATGACCACAGTGAAGCTGCTCTCCTGCAGAGCAAAGGTCCCTGTGCAAGTGAGGGCAGCTCACACCTCCAAGAGCTTCTCCCTGAGGCAAAGCAAGGAGTTGCAGGGTCTGGTGAGTATTTAAAACTGCAGTTTGTGCAAGTGGAGAGATTCATCCCCCACGGCCTCCCACAGCTCCAAGCAGTCAAGATAAAGGCTCTAGAGACATCACTGCTCCTTCTCACACCCACCCACATGGAGGAAGGAGCTGCACTTTATGCTTACTTAGAAGTAAACAGTAAACCAGGCTAGCATGGCAGTAACCAGTCATGTGAGTTAAAGGAATGCAGTTCACAAACTGATAAACATACACCCAGTTCTCATCACCACAGTAATCAATGTCACCTTACATTGAAATGGTTAATACCCAATTTCTATCACCACTAATGGCTATTACCCTACCTTAAACACTTAGATTTCAAACTAAAACTTTAGAGAGCAAAACAATGCACTACTAATATTAAGATTCCCAAATTACAATTAACCAAAAAGGAAAATCTGCCCAAGAAGACAAACTTTCCTTCTATCTACTCCAAACCTACTCTTTATCTTGATGTCAACTATGTGGCCTACAATCCAGCCTGCAGGGCTAATAAATCCCTATTAGTAAGGCAAAGCAGTCAGTATTTGAAGCAAACTCTCTTTCATCACCAAAGGCCTGATGTCCCCAACTCTACAGACTTCAGATTTCCAGAGCACTGCTTTCTGTCACGCACTGGGACTGTAGAACTCATGTTGCCCTGAGATGTAGGGAGATAAACCACCAAATGCAAGATGCGAGAGGCAGGAAAACACACCCAGCCCTCATGCAGCTTTAGTGGAGTCACGTGCACACTCTACAGCAGTCAGTGCAAGACAAGCACACCAGACTGGCCAACTCAAGATTAAGAATCCTTTTCGTTGACAGGTTCTTTGTTCCAGCTGGTAAATTTAAAGCTAGTATAAAGTACTTCTATGTAAAACATTCTAAAGAGTCCAACCATAAGATAATATACCCTTAAAAATTGAAATGTATCTACCTCATTAGTGTTCCAGCGGTGCCTCTCTTTGGGTAAACTTGAACATTTCGGCAGACATTCAAGCAGCTTTTTCGGTAAAAAGATTTTTACATGACTACTATTGCTGTTCCCATGATCATCTATAAAGGAGAAAACAATAAATTTAGAGAAAGAAAGAGAAAGCCTCCTTTTAAGTCCACTGACAAGGTCAGAAGCAGCAGCTCTATGTGGGGCTGAGACCGGAGCACACAGAGGGCCTCTACTCCTCTAAGTTCCTCATCTACACTCTCGGATGGACAGACGGATGGCAGCAGGCAACTGCCTGTGAGCATCAGAAATAGACTGAGCTTTACCCCATCACAAGCGAGCAGGTGGGAAGTACCCAGCAGCACCCAGAACCAGAATGCTAAAGACTCGTCCAGTGTTTCAAAAACTGTGTGTTAACCAAGTTTAAAGTTTCATGTTTTTGAAGTTCAAAGAAATATAATTACATGTGACTTTTATTCATTAACTAAATGTTCCTTTGTCCCTGAGAATACAAATCAGATTTACCCTTGCTAAAGGAAATCACAAACTCTCATAAAGAATTTAAGCCTGTAGTTGACTAACAGATAACATGGAAGCTTTCCTCAGCTCCACCTAAAAATCAATCATTTTAAGTTTATTTCCATGTACATATCTGCAGAATTCATGCAGACCATCAAATGTAGCTCCTTCTAAGTGAGTCGGAGAATTCACTCCTTAGACTAGACAGCAGGTCTGACTGCCTGATGCTTCCTTGCCAGATCATTTCTTTATATAGCATTTACCTCTGTCATTCATTTACACATCACTTACTTCTCCACTCCTGTAAAGCAATCTCTTCACAATCCCTTCCCTGCCTCCAAACTCACGGCCAGTTGTGGTAAATTCCAGTCAGTTTCAAATTACCCACTCCAATTTTTAATGCTAACTGAAATCTCCAGTCTATACCTAAGGGGCCTTACACTGAGTGCAGGGGACTGCTTATTACAGTTTTCGACTCAAGGGGCTCCAGTCCTGGGCTCATCAGCATTCATGACATCAGTAAGACAGTAAGAACACCCACCCGGAGTCCACAGCCATACCCATGCAGGCTCTGCTTCTCTGTGTGTGTGTGATCTTAGGTGAGTTACTCTGTAGCTCTAGTTTTCCCACATCATGAACCGGAGAATGAGAGATCATTTAATTCTCCCTCCAGTACAAATTTCTATAAAATTTAGGGTCCTTCAGCAACAGTTTGCCTTATAAGTCAGCAGCCTCACAGGTCTCCAGGTGCCATTTGATGACATTTACAGTGAAATACAGTGATTTATCTGTCCAGTTATCTCTGAGCTTCTATTTAAAACTGTCTTTTGAGGGATAAATAAAACAACAACAAAACTTTTCTAAGGTCACAACATTTTTCCCCAAACATTTCTCATCTAATTAGCATATTTTTTCTTCTCGTGAATAAGGTAAAAAATAAATAAATAAATATTGAGCACAAGATTAGTCAGAGAAAATGTACCATATCATACAGAATGTTTTATAGGAATTAACTTGAGAGTCTTAGCCTACTAACTCTTTAGTGGGCCATGAAATACACAGCCAATTGAGCTATAACACAACTATGTGTCTGTAGCAGTGAAAAACTTATGAAACTGTTCTTAGGAAATCTAAGATTAATTCCAAATTAAGATTAAATTTAAGAATGTTGCTTAAAACAGAAAGGAAATCAACTAATAGAAAGATAGGAGGACATTCCTATTGATTGCTCACTGTAAAACCTCTGTGATCTCATGTGTCCATGCATGCCCCCGACACTTCATCAGGAGGCCCTAAGACATTAAGTGCACAGGCAGAATCACAGGAGTCTTTGCCTTCCTGCTCTCTAACCCATCGTGGTTCCAGTATTTCTTTAAAAACAAAAAACAAAACAAAACTGTGAGGCACACAGTTTTGAACCTAGAGGTAAAATTCTGAAATCTATATTCTATTCAATATCCATGGGGCATCTTTAATGAAGGCAGCACTAGGACAGGACTGAGTCAGTGCCCAGTGTGCCATGGGTATGAATAGCCTTCTCCCTGAGAATCCATTTAAAGCAGAACAGAAAAGAAACCCTAGTTTCTATTTCTATCTGTAGTTACAACCAATGCTAAATTTCTGTCCCTTTAGCCTCTAACCTGGCGCTGCTAGCAGTAAAGTGTGTGTGTGTGTGTGTGTGTGTGTGTGTGTGTAAGAGAGAGACAGACAGACAGAGAGACAGAGACAGAGAGACAGACAAAGACAGACAGGCAAAGACAGACAATGTTGAGTGTACATGGGTGTGAGTGCACATGGGTGTGAGACGGAATATCAAATAAGCATGTGAGAATGTTGTGTGAGAGAATGTTGAATAGCCAGGAAATGATAGTGCACACCTTTAGTCCCAGCTCTAGAAGGCAGAGGCAGGTGGATCTCTGTGAATTGGTGGCCAGTCTGGTCTACAGAGGGAGTACCAGGACAGCCAGGGCTACACAGAAAAAAACCATCTCAAAAAACAAAAACAAACAAACCAAAAAAAAAAAAAAAAAAACAAAAAAAAAAAAAAACACTAAGGTAGAAACTTGGAGGCTGGAGAGAAGGATCACCAGTTACAAGAACTGGCTACTCTCCCAGAGGATCCAGGTTCAATTCCCAGCACCCACAGGCAGTTCACAACTGTCCATTAACTCCAATTCCAAGGGATCCAACAGACACAAGTGAACAAAACACAAAAGTACATAAAATTAAAAAATAAATTAATGTATAAAAGAACACTGAGTATGAAGTGAGACAGAGAATGTTGAATGTGTATGTGTTTTTTTGTGTGTATTTATGTGAGAGAATGTTGAGTGAGTGTGTGTGTATAAGAGAGAGCTTATATGCATGAGTTTGTGTGTGTGTGTGTGTGTGTGTGTGTGTGTGTGTGTGTGTTCCTGTTCTTAGTGCAACTGCTTCAGGAAAGCTCCAGACAGGATTCCACTGCAATCCTAGCTGAGGCAAACATTTAAAGTGGAAAGCATAACACTATGTGAGCACTGTCACTGTCATAGTCTGCCAGAGCTCTCCACAGGACTGTGCACCAAGGGTTGCTCTGCTTTTAAACTGCACCATTCCCAGAATTCTAGGCTCGGGCTGAACATAGGTCAGGTGCTCTCACGAACTGTAATAATGGGTAAAAGCCCCCACACACACACGTTTATGAAAACGCAAGTTCAATACTGGGTAGAGTTGAAACTCCAAAGGGATAATGCTGAACTCATACTTCATACTTCAGAGTTTAGCATGGTATAGACTATGTGCCTAGATGCACAGGGCCCAGCGCCATGAGAAAACAATCCAACTTCAGTGCTTCTGGTTAAAGTATGGCAAGAAAAAAACTTTTTTTAATTAAAAAAAATAAAAACCTGGCCGGGCGGTGGTAGCGCATGCCTTTAATCCCAGCACTTGGGAGGCAGAGGCAGGTGGATTTCTGAGTTCAAGGCCAGCCTGGTCTACTACAGTGTGAGTTCCAGGGCAGCCAGGGCTACACAGAGACACCCTGTCTTGAAAAACAAAAACAAAAACAAAAA
This sequence comes from Apodemus agrarius, assembly GCA_964023405.1. Classification (NCBI taxonomy): domain Eukaryota; kingdom Metazoa; phylum Chordata; class Mammalia; order Rodentia; family Muridae; genus Apodemus; species Apodemus agrarius. Next base: position 4,556,436 of record OZ030009.1, on the reverse strand, counting down.
TAAAACCTGTTCTTTATATTGGAACAGAACTGTTTACATAGTAATACTACATAAAAATGTAATCTTAATTAAAAGCTACTGTTTAATGTTTTTACAATAGCTGTAAATAATTAAATAACAGAATATATGTGTAGTTTTAAAACCCCAGTAACGGTATCTTAACAGTAAAACTCAGGTATAAGCCAATTTCAACTGTCCCTCCATATTCAACCCAAACAGCTCAACTCTGACACTGCAAAGTGGGAGTATCAACTACACGACAGGCACACACTTCATTATCATTATCTAGCAAAAACGTGTGATACATGACTTCACAATATAATTTCCTAACCTGCTCACAATAAAAATGTAACCAGTGGGGCTCCTGAAATTGACAGATGATGTGCTTGGCTGACAGCTATAATTCTAGAGAATGAACCATCCTTTCTAGTCAACCTTCAAATATTTTCTAAATGAGAATGTTAGATTCATAGTGTAATTTAACTAAATCTTTCTAAAATGTACAAAAATGTTCACTCAACTAACTGAATTCTAACCTCCAGTTCTGGTTCTAAAATTGAGATTTGCATTGCCAAACCTCTGACTCAAATCTGGATAAATGCACTTGGCCTGTTCCTGGGTGCTCTGATTTCTGCAAGCTCAGGCATAAGTATATCAGCTAGATCAGCCTGGAAACATACCTCCATCGTCTTTCATTAGAATAAAAATAGGTGGGAGTGGCTAGGCCTCCAGAGCAAGCAGCACACCCCCTCTCCTGGAGTCCAACTGCTAACTCTTGAGGGCACGTGCTCAGCAGTGTGGAGGGGAAGAATGAGAAGGAGGCTCCACACTCTTCTGTTGGCTCTAAGTACTATGTGCTTAGACTTGATTAGTGGGATCGAAACTGACTTAGGGAAACAAGCACACACTGGTGCAGTCCAGATGGCAGTACTCACACGCCGCACCGCCATGACTGACCTAACCTCCCAGTTCCTGCCATACAGACAGGAAGTGAGCACTGACTGCGCACAGAGCAGAGCGCTGGTCTGAGCAGGTGCTATGAAGCAAATGAACCCGTCTGTATTCTCCAGAAGGAGTCTCAATGGCTAAAAAGCAATTAATAAATGAATAGTGTTGATATTTTACAAGCTCTCTCTCCCCTCTTCATGGAGGTATGAGTACCACTGTCACCCTTCCTAGTCTTAGGTCACCCAGGGTTCCTGTTTTCTTCTTAATCATGTCACTGTATCCTGGTCCAGGTTTAAGGATACCCATGAGCCAGGTTCTGTAACCTCCTAGTCATTCTCCAGTTGACATTTCAATATAATATAATATAAACTCTGGGCAGGAACAGACAAAGCAGAGGGAGGCCTGGGCGCCTTGCCCTGAGTCACACCCAGGCATGGGCACTCTCCTGTCCTTCACTTCACTCAGCTCCAGGTCTAGCAGCAGGTGATCAAGTTCTATACTGACTAGGAGGCAGACGCTCCTGGAGGCCGATGCTAACACACCAGGCACCAGACAGGAGTGTATACTAGGCTCTCTTGTTTAATGCTCATGAGAACTATGACGTTCCAATCACCCCCTCTCTGCAGATAAGGAATTTGAGGGTTCTGACCAATTTGACCAAGATCCACTTTTATAAATAACTCAACTGGGATCAAAAAGTCCTCTCTGGCCCCTGCAAACAGCACCTTACCCTCTCTGCATCCCCTGGACTGGACAGCTCGGTTACAGAGGTACTGTACTAACACCAGCACCGGAGGGGCTCTGACCTTTCTGTGTGGCTGAACCCATGGCTCACAGAAATCTCACAAGCTGAGCACTGTTTATGTTGCCTAAAAGGACCAAGTAACTCATCTGAGATCACACAACAGTAAAAAGCAGAAGCCCAGGACCTCCTGGTCCAGGGCTGTCATCACTGCACTTGAAGGATTTACTCTGGCTGCCAGGCCCACCCATTCCTGAAAGTCAAAAGCTTTTCAAATCCTACCTTCTATAGGTGGCACGGTGTTGAGAACACAGTAGGTGCTAGTTCCGCAGAATACACTTTGGGAAACGCTCTAAGGAAACAGAAAATAAAATGTAAAACTAATCTTTGAAAGAGACATATCTGGCTCTTCTGTGATATTCCTGCCAAAAATGCAAAACCTAAATCTAACCATGAGGTAACATCAGACAAATCCAAATCCACAACATGCCTGGCCTAGGATCTTTCATGTCAAGGTTTCACAAGTGAGACAGACTGAGAGCCTCTGAGAGCCGTCTGTGACCCAGGAGAATGAAGAGGCTACTGAACATGCCCCAGGAGTCTATGGACTGTTTATAATTGGTCAAAAGTGAGATAGGACCTGGGGGTAGCATGTCAGAAATGTCTCGGTGCTAACTGCCAGGTTGTGGCTGCTGTAGTTAGGGATCAAAACGTTCTTGTTTGTGAGACATACACATCACAGCATTTGGGAGTGCTGGAGACACTGACATCTCATCTGCAAATGGTTCTGAGATAACAGTGCTTTGCACTGGAGGCTGAACATCACTTTAAAACTTAAGACAGGGCCGGAGCAAGTGGAGCTGGAGTGAGCAGAGGTTCTGCATTCAATTCCCAGCAACCACATGATGGTTCACAACCATCTGTACAGCCACAGTGTGCTCATATACATAAAACAAATAAATAAATAAATCTTAAAAAAAAAAAAGAAGCCGCAATGTCCATGACATCCTTATCAACATTACTAACCACATCCCAGCAATGCACCCAATACTAACTCATACAAAACTGTCAGTTGAGCACCAAAGGGCATTCCATGGAGGACAAGAGGAGAAAATCAGAAGATATGGGCTCTGCTGGCAAGTCTTTGGTCTCTCCAATCAATTATTTTCAGTCCTAAGAATAACTACATGTTTGGTTGTGATACTAATTAAAATTTTAGATTATTTATCATATATTATAAAACACACATTTTTACACTTGGAGAAACAAAGTTTCAAGTTCAACAATCACCCATTCCATTTACATGTGAAGTAATTTACAGGTGTGGCTCCATCACTTCCAAGCTCTCCTTGGGAAGCAACTGAGCCTACAGAGGAGACAAGTCACCACAGAGAGGCAAGATGGCAGGCACTCCCTCCTAGGATGGTACTTCCCTCTCCTAGCTTCTTAATGTAAGGAAATTCAACCATCCCACCACTTTATAAACACCACTCTTGCAAGGTTAACAAGGATAATCTTTAACAATTTTAATTTTCTAAGAGCAAAGAAGTAGCCTGACTAAACATGACTTTCACGTGTTCCCTTTTCTTGTCTCTTCCAGTAGTGACGATGCAGAATCTCAGAAGTAAATACAGTTCAGCTGCCCCATACTACAGCTCCTACCCAGAACAGCCCGCAGCTCCTTAGCTCTTTCTCTTCAGTGTCTGGAAACTTCTCATTCGACTTTTACTGTCCTTCTCCATTTGTTTTAACCAACAGCAGCAACCTACGATGGCATCTGCACTGACAACCTCTGTAAACATCTATATCCAAGAACTCTCCCTACAAATGAAAGAATATGGCCCATATTAGAACTGCCCAGCACACAACAAGGGATCACAAGACATCATGAAGCACAGGAGAAGTGAAGTAAGCAAAGCCCCTCCCCTCTGGCCCCTGCCAGCCTCCACCAAGCCTGCTAACCACATAAAGACAACTGTTTCCCATTCAAGGCCTAACATTGTCTGCCTATTACTAAAAGCAATTAACATTATTTTTAAGGGTAGCTACTACTCAGGACATCTTAACAGTCTCAAACCAAAGGTTTTTAAATCCCTACTGTTTGGTGAGACACACTAACATAAATAGCCTCACAAATGATGGGGTTTTGCCATCTAGCTTCCAAGTCTAATAGTAAGTAAAACATTGAAAGTAGCAACACAAGAGTTCAGACACTAAGCATGACAGACACCATGGACAGAGCTCAACCACGCCCCTCCACAGCGCTGACTTCAGAAGTTCCCAGTTGATTTAACCAGAAAAAGAGGATACATAACATAAAAGCAAAATCTTATAAATCTGAACCTCAAAACCTCCGGGTTCTCACAGCACATAAGCCATGGCACAAGACAATGGGAACAACACAGGCAGCCAGCCACCTTGACTAGAATCAAGGGACTTTCACAGGACCACATGAGCACCACATCTCTCGATGCCTCTCTGCAATAGTGCAGTGACTTGACTTGGCCGAAGGAAGACCTGCTAGTCCCAAGGTCTGCAAAGCTGGAGCCATCCATCCTTTTTGGTTCCCCAACTCACTGCTGACAACTCAGGGCAGATCAACCCCAAAGGACAGCCCTGCAGCATGGGAAAGTAGAGGTATGGAAGCAAGTCCTCCCACAGTATGTGTCTTGCTGCTCCCCCAGGCCGACAGGCCTTCAGGACACCTCTGGCCCCACGGTTAGGCATGCTGGAGATGGAGGGGTAAGAAACAGGCACTCCTCCCGCAACACATGCCTGTAAGTGACTAAAGGCCTTGAGAGAGAGGAGGAGGAGGAAAGCACTTCACAATCTTTGCAGTAAACACTGAGGATGTTAAAGCTGGTCCACAAAGCTTATTACATCAAAGGGGAAAGCAGCCATATTAAATGCAGTAAACCACTGTCCCAATTACAAGTGATACATCAAACACTTTTGTCATCTGCTCTACTAAGACTTGGGCTGGTTCTTGAAGACCCACAGTCCTGACATGTATAAGAAGTGTGATTAAAGAGAATTAACTGCAAGCATCTAAGCAGTCTCACGAGGCACTCCAGGTACAGCATCTTGTGAGTAAGACCAAGTGACACAAAGCATGCTGACAAGTGTGAACACTGTCCACACCCACATCGGCACATTCAAAGTCCCTAACAGGAGTCTGTCCCTGTGTGCACAAGAGTCACCTCCAAGCAGCAGCACTGGCATCCATGCCCCTTCTATCCCATGGCAGGACTTCCTGGGTCCCTGGGCGACTCTGCACTTGGGACAGCTGGGACGGCACATGCTCATGCCCATGCCCACACGCTCAAGGAGCTAGGGTAGAAGACCACTGGTGAGAACTGACCAGAAAGCCATTCCTCACTGCAGCAGAGAAAGGCCCAGAAAAGGAAACAGGCTCAAGACCCACTGTCATCTCAGCATAACACCATCTGTAAACTACCTTTAACTGCAGAAGATGCACTTCTTTTAGAAATGTCTTCAACTAACCAAAAACACCACCTTTAATCCCTAGATCACTCTGCATCCACAGCCAATCTAGTCGTTTTTCTTCTCTGGTAAACATTTCTAACACACTCAAGTCTGACTGCATACCAAGGGCATCCTTGAAGGGCTGTCTGCTCAGCCTGCTCACTCCACTGCCTGTAGTGCTTCACTCAAAGCCAGCCACAAAAAGGAAGTTCAGGTGTTTGTGGCATTTATAAATAAACAATATTTCCAGGAGTTCGTGGAAAGGACACAGCAATGCCCTGGGCTTTACTCAAGGCCCTGGGCCTCTGCTAACACAGCACAGCCACAGCCCAATCTGTAGTTCTCAGACATGGCTCTGAAGAGCTGTCCCTCAGCACTCCTGTACCACACAGGAGCAGGTGAGCTCCCTCTCAGTCCAACTTATGTTGGGGATATTCTTTAGAACAAGTTGTGTCTCTTTATTCAAGAAACTGGACAAAATGAATTGTCACGGACACTAAGAGTCAATATTAAACTTTTGGTTACACTACAAGCCTGCTAAATGAGAAAAGTGCAAGGTGTGTCAAAAGACACACTTAGGAGACACTCCATGAAACCAGGCTAATGACACCTGAGACTGAAGAACCAACACAAGATGCTTAATCCTTTTCCTCAACTACGAAAGGTCACTGGGGGAGGAGGTCATGTGTAGAACAAGACAAAAACACTTTAAGCTTATTTATCTCATCACCTTTCTTCACAAAGCCTGAAACACCCTCAGGGCTAAGGTTCTACCATTACCCTCTCAACACTGCAGAAGATCCGGAGACAAAACCAAAGCAAATGCTTGCACCAAAAGGGGCAAGTCTAGAAGGCAGTTCTTCCCTTCTCCCAGCAGGCAAAACAACAATAACAGCAAGGAGACACCAGCTGCTAAGGTAGCTGGAGAACCTGGAGACGTTCCAAAAGCACTGGGTCTACAGGTGAGCGAGTGTCTAGGGCAGAACCACATCTGAAATGCATCCAGCCTTACGGAGAGCCAGAGAAATGAAGCTGATTCCCCACAGCCAAAGGTATGTGTAGGGTACTCAGTAATCTCAGAATTTTTGGAGGGATCTTTACAGATAAGAATCATACTACTGTCATAATTTTTATAAGTTTAATTTTCCCAGGACACAAGTATATTCAACAATCTGAAAATAAATAGTGCTTAATAAATGTATAAATATCCATACTTCAATACACATGTTCTGGAAACAACCATATAAGACCTAGACCCTGTTGCTAGTGACTCCTCAGAGACAAGAGATGAAATATCAGCAGAATCATCCTGGCCCTCCATCTGTACTTGGTGACTGTGTCAACTTGACTCAAGCTAGAGTCATCAGAGACAAAAGAGCCTCAGTTGAGGAAATGCCTCTGTAAGGTATTTTCTCAATTAGTGATCAATGAGAAAGGTTGTGGGTGGTGCCATCCCTGGGCTGACAGTCCCGGGTTCTATAAGAAAGCAAGCTGACAAATCAGGGGAAGCAAGCCAGTCAGCAGCACCCCTCCATGTCCTCTGTGTCAGCTCCTGCCTCCAGGCTCCTGACCTGCTTGCTGTCCTGACTTCCTTTGGTGATGAATAGCAATGTGGAAGTGTAAGCTGAATAAACCCTTTCCTCCCCAACCTTTTTTGTTGTTGTTGTTTATTTTATTTGTTATGGTATTTTGTTGCAACAACAGATACCTAACTAAGACACCAGCTAACACATCATCACAAGTGGCATCTCACATAAAATCTTGGTTTATTCCTACAAGTAGTAGCAGACAATAGGGCCATTCTAGAAAAAGAATAAGAGCAAGTCTGGGCACTTGACCAGGGTCACTGGCAGGGAGACAGGCCCCTGCAGAGCTCCTAGCCACCACAGAAACCTGGGAATACCATCCCACTAGGAAGTACCCAGAGTTAGAGCAGGAAGAGTGAACAGGCTCAGTGCTGATCTAAGATTTTCATAACTTCTCGGCATTATGAACTATACCACCTATCACCTAACACCACAGCCCTTAAAATTAAACTAAAGCTAAAGGAGAGAAAGACTGTTTCCACAAAAGCAAAGAGACACGGGCCAGGACATGGCAGAAACGCCTGCCCCAACCCCAGGGGAAGTGTGGAAGTGCAGCTCAGTGTGAACAGAGCAGAGCTAGGAAGGAAGCCAAGGCACAGGGAAGGCGGAAGGCTGTCACAAGGCCAGTGTGCAGCGCCTCACTTACTGCACTGAGAAAAGTGGCTCAACCACATTCCTAGCATGGTTACCATTAAACTACTCAAAGTTCTAACACAATTATCAGACTGCCAAGCCCAGGGAAGATCAGAGGCAGCAAATCAGAAGGAAAGAAACAGTACTAAAATCCTACACATCAGCAGAAGCAAGCGTGCCTAGACAGCAAAGACAGGTTTTGCTTGTTTTTGAAAACAATAAAGAAGAAAAGCTTAGGAAGGTACAGCAGCTTGGATTCATGTGCCATAAGAGTAAATGCTCCCTCACAGGGCCCCAAATAACACAATCATCTACACAACTCAGTGCCATAACCTATGTCCATCACAATGAAGCCAAGGGAGCAAACAAGATGCCATATATTCCATGCATTCTATATATAATCAAAGGCCTGCTTCGTCTGTGTAACATATAAAATACACCCAAGTGGGCTGACTCGTTTCATCAACAGCACCCTGAAACAGAAGGGGTTGCCTGTACTGGCTAATAACCTCAGGTAAACAAGTCTACTTTTACCAGAGGAGAATCTCATCAGGGCCAGTTATAAGACAGTAATGTTAATGGCATGAAAATTGACTCCCCCTAGTGTGGTGATACAGGCTACCTGAAAAGCATCACCATATGGCCACATCTCTTCCATAACTCCCATCATGGCAAGAATCTCATCTGCACCCACAGGGTGCAGCACTGCCCCAGTGTCTCCATGCGTCCCTCCCTACTGCAGGAAGCAAACTTCCTGACAGACCTGCTGCAATCCATCATGCTGACACCTTCACACACTCTGAAGGCTGTATAAAGTGAGCACGTACTTGCTTTAGACCAGTGTAAGGTTTCATTTCCTGGGTGAAACAGATTGTGACTTCTGTCATCTTGCTACCCAGTCTTCTTAACTTGTTGATAAAGGAAAATGTCAAGTGGGAGAGGCTCATTAAAGGTAGCCTCCCACTAAGTGAATTCTCAGATGCCCTGGGAGCTTGGAAGCCAGTTCTTCTCTAGCTGAATGTGCACGCGAGAGCCAAGCCCTGACTAGCACTGAAATGGTAAGTTCATGAGGCCCTAGGCAGAAGTTAGCCATGCCCTTCTGAAGTCCAGACCCACAGAGAGCCCTGGAGTAATAGCTGCCATGTTTTAAGAGCCAAGTCTGTAGTCGTGTTTTACAGCATCAGCAGATGAACTGTACAGCCACAGACCAACAGGTGACAGCTGCCCCATTTTGTTTCTCTCTTTAACCCATCATTTCACTGTCATTTCCTTCAACCGTCTGTCCTAATGTGTATGAGTGTTCTGCCCTCATGTGTATCTGTGTGCCTGATGCATGCGAAGACAGGGTAGGGTGTCAGGTTCTGGCAGGAGCCTGTGACCTGCCATGTGGGTACTGAGAATCAAACCTGGTCCTCTGCAGGGGCAGCCAGTGAGTGCTCTAAAGCACTGAGCTGTCGCTCCAGGTGTACAGTCCTCTCTCCTGACCCACTCCCAAACCACATATGGCTCTTCCCCTTTCTACCCTCAAATACCTTCTCTTCCCCATGGCAACCACAAGCAGTACACAGAGTTCTCCTAATTCTTTTGCTATGATTCACCCTATCCGTCCAAAAGGCACTGTTACTGCTCTGGACAGAAGGGCACAGCACTGAGCCCAGTCGTGCAAGGCTGCTGCTTCGATGGAGCCTGTGCTCCCCAGAACCCTCCAGATGCACTCACTGTTTTCCATTTTGCTCTGTACCAAGAAAATTGCCCACCATGCATGTCACCATCAGGATCCTCTTGCTGTCTGACAGTGCCGAAGAAAGAGAGGTAGTGACCTACTCTAAAGCCTTGTCCCAAGTTCCCAATGTGGCTGTGTGCACATACTTTTGTATCGTCTTTCTCTTCTCAGTGCCAGTACATATGGTTCAAAATCTAGGAAGCACCTTCTAATATGGCCTACACTCTGCTACAAAATTCATTCACTATTCACTCATTCACAGAGGGGTGTGTGCAGGGGTGTGTACACTCACACCTACTAGCTCTTTCTTCAGCCAAACGCTATCAAGATTTCTTGTCAGGCATGATTTTCCCTAGATACTGATCATATCTTGTTTGCTCACTGGCTCTATTCTCAACCAACAACTGAACTTACTCATGCCCACCCTCTAGACACATGTATCCAAATGAGGAAAACAAACGGAGAGTTAATGAGCAGCCCCAAGGCTGTGGACAGAGAGCAGAGTGCTGTGGCACCCTGATGCCTGATCAAATCTGGACAGAGAGGCCAAGAAGGCTTGTAAGAGTCGCATTCCAACTAAAACCCGAGACAGGCGGGCAGAGCCATCAAGCACATGGGAGCTGTGGCCTGCATTCTGCAGTCAAGAGTAGACGTGCACCTCGCCTAGAACCATGAAGAAGTACGGATCCTCCACACAGCAGACTGAAACTTCACCATGCTGTGGGTGTAGCTGAGCTGTGCATAAAGCAGGGCAAAGAGTCTTCATTAGTACCTTAGAGGAGAACTGACTTTACCCAATCTATTCTACTTCTCTTCTGGAAACTACATTGGTAAAAGTTAGAGTCAGAAAATAACCTAACTCTCTCTACATGTCTATACTACAAGCCCATCTGGTCACCTGGAACTCTATAATTCTTTCTCAGTTAGACTCCACAAGCTCGCCAAGGTTCTGTCCAAAATCCTCCTGCCTCTCAGGTTAGCCTTTATTCTATATTACATTTGCCTTAAGAGCACTGAATCGCATCTGCAGTTCATATGACATCCTCATGTCAGTTTTCCCCTTGCCTCCCACCACCCCCACTGTTCCATGAAGACAGGAAGAGAGACCGAATCTTTCCTTTTCTGAGCTTTGCACAGTTATTATCTGCTGAGTAAATGACCTGACTCAAAAGCACAGTAGCAGATTCCCACAGTAAATACTAGACTATCTTCTGCCTCCAACCACTGTATAAATGTCAGTGCCACTAGTTCTGCCTCCAATAATTACATACATAATACATACATACAATGTGCTGATTCTATGTTAACAAATGTATATTAACCAGCATGCCAAATTTTTTCTATAGAGACAAACTTTGAGTAAACCTTTAGATCGAAGGAACGCACTCAAGCATCTATAGGCCATCCATAAGCACAGCTTCCTGCTGTCTCACACCCTACAAAGTCTAGCCCCAGCCTAACAGTGCACATCAGTGTTACATCAAGACAGCTCACTGCCCTGATAATTGCAGGCAGCAGTATGCTTTCAAGGTGAGATGCTCAACGTCTTGAGCTAAGCAGGAGTTACTAAGCATAGAGGCAGATCCATTAGGATGATTTTAACTCCTCAAACAGATACAGATTTAGCATAATCTCAATTGCATTTACTGTACAAACTGGCAAGTTGATTCTAATATTCAAATAAACACAAGGAATGTATTATAGTCAAAAAGCAAAAAAGAACACAGCTGGAGGCCTGTGCAGGCCTGCACACCTAGCTCTCAGGATGGTGAAGCCACAGGATTGCAACAAGTGTGAGGCCAGCCTGGGCTACATTGAAACTCAGCCTCAAAACAAAACAAAGACCACTGCATCACAAAGCTCCAGAAGAAATGAAGTCATGGTGATGGCAGAAACAACATGTGTAAAGGGAACAGATAAGGACTGAGGCCCCAGGAAAACCTTCACGCTGACAGTAAAGCCACTTTCAACAAGGGTCTGCCCCTCGGAGCAGACTACCATCAGTCACTGGGAAATGCACCTGCAAACCACAGCAACAGTCATCTTCCTGTCTACAAGAACCAGGAGAAACAGCAAGGACAGACAGACAGTAGTGAGTGTTAAGTAGCAAGGGAGGAACTGGAGCCCTTAGCCCTGCTGCTGGAAGCACACTCCAGAGCAGTCATATCACACAAGAAGCCAGGTTCTTTAATAACAGAGTAAACTATAAAGCAGCATTTCTATCTTAGGCACGGTACCCAAGAGAACAGAAGACCTACCTATAAAAACATCTGTGAGAACACACCCTACTGAGTGCTGAATGGAGCCTGAGATGTGGCAGACAGTTAAAGGGATTTGACACCCCAGAGGGGTAAAAGAGACATGAACATCAGAGCATCGCCGGCCACACAATACAATACTGTGAATCCACAGACCCATCAAGACAGGAAGCAGCTCAAGACAAGGGAAGAATGGGGAATGCCTTCTAAAACATACAGAATTTTATTTGTGCATTAACTGTGCAAAAAAAAAAAAAAAAACTCTGTTTCATTATGACATTTTCATACATTGTTGCAATGTGATTTGATTTTAGCAGGTTTTCTTTCTGGACTAACAAGAGCAGTGTGGATTTGGAGATGGCTGTACAACTGTAACAAAAATGGTCACAGGGTGTATGTGACATATGAAATCTACTTTAATAATGCTATTTTTAAAAAAGAAATCAAGCTGTGGGTAGTGACGCTTGTAATCCCAGCACTTTGTGAAGTAGAGGCAGAAGGATCAGAAGTTCAAGGCCAGCCTCAGCTACATACATACAGAGTTCTAGGTCAGCCTTGGTGCCATGATAATCAGACACACACACACACACACACACACACACACACACACAGAATCAATTCCTTTTCCTAGTAAAACGTCTTTACGCCTCTTTCTTTTGGTGGGCAGAGCACAATGCTGAGCAATGCTCCCTGCACACTATCTACTCAAGGTCATCACTCTTAAACACTGCAGATATTGAAAGTTCGCAGGTGCCAGGCGTTGGTGGCACACGCCTTTAATCCCAGCATTTGGGAGGCAAAGGCAGGCAGATTTCTGAGATCAGGGCCAGCCTGGTCTACAAAGTGAGTTCCAGGACAGCCAGGGCTACACAGAGAAACCCTGTCTCGAAAACAAACAAACAAACAAAAAAAAAAAGTTTGCAGGTTCTCTGTCCTTTACAGTCTTCCAAACAGTTCTTTCATAGTCTTCAATGTTTCTGTAATTCTATGAGAAATCATGAAGAAAAAAAGAGAGAAAAAGAGAGATCAGGGGACAGGAAGGAAATGTGAAGGTGACCCATGTGAAGAAGGCCCAATGAGATGCACACGAGTGGCCATAGGCACTAACACTTCCGAGTTCTTCCTCCCATACCCATTCTCTCGGCACTGTCTTCCACTGTTTCTAAAATTTATGTTTATTATTTTTAATTAAGAGAGAGAGAGAGAGAGAGAGAGAGAGAGAGAGAGAGAGCATGTAGCTATACACAAATGAATGCAGTCAGTCTCCTACAGATTCCCCAGAGCTAGAGTGACAGGCAGTTGTAAGCCACCTAACACGGGTACTGGGAACGAAACTCCAGCACTCAGCAAAACCAGAAAGCACTCTTAACTGCTGAATCTTCTTCTCTACGGCAAAACTCCACTAAGCTGACTGTCCATAGCCAGGGGAAAGGAAGTGAAGCCTACAAAGATCCGAACTGTGAGACCTCAGCTGACAGCGACACCCACCTCCCAAAATAACGCCTGACCTGCCCGGGAATGCCCATAGTGCAGAGAGCACACAAACCACTGTATTCTGGGTATCCCACTTTATACAAAGCACAAGTTTTGGATAGTCACAACACCCAGAAGTGATTTATTTCTCATACAGCAAGCATAGCTGACCAATACGCTCAGCTGCCAATCTGTAGCTACAATAAACATTTTCTATTACATTTGTTTATTTGTGTGTGCACCTTTGTCGTGGAGGTTAGAAAATAACTTTACAAGTTAGTTCTCTCTTTTTACCATGTGGGTTCAAGGGATCAAACTCAGGTGGTCAGGCTTAGAGGCACACTAAGCCATCTAGCCAGCCCACAGTATATTTTACACTACTTGATGGAGCCAGTATACAATGCCATGACCCCTGCTACAGAGGCACGATCTCTTCCCTGCTTAGCCCCTCTACATAATTAGCAAGTCTCATCTTAGCCTACCTCCACCAGCACAAAAGCCTGGTGTCTGGACACAAAACAGGGTTCAGTCAAACTCTGTCTTGAATTTTCTATACGTCCTGAGCCTTCACAGGAGAAGTCAGATAATGGTGAGCACCAAACCAGAGCCGAGACACACACAAGCCATGGCTGGTGCACAGCAGACAGCACCTGCATGTAACTTAAGCTAAGACATGAAGAGGCCCCCTCGCTAGAAAACTGATAGGCAACAGGACATGGAAAATGGGATCCCAGCTCAGCCCAAAGTGTCTCTAGAGCTAACTTCCTGTGTACATACACAAGGACAGCCCCAGGTTAATGCTGCTTTACTGTCTGTCCCAGAAGCCATAGCACTAGAATTGCCCCCACTTAACTATAGACTCTTGCAACCCAAAATACACTAATTCTTTTTGAAACAAGATTTCACTATGTAGAGCTGGTCTAGAAATCACTCTATAGACCTGGCTGACTTGCCCAGAATGCATTACAGGCTTAAGAATGAGATGTCACCATGGCTTTCTCTTCTTCAGTGGTGCTATAATATACCCAATACACAAGCTACCGTTATAGCCATTACTGAACACACAAGGTAGTGTGTACACACACACTGTGCATCATTTATCATTGATTACTTTTAAAAAACATTCAGAAATCCTAAGTTTTTATTATTTTACTGATCCAACAGTTCTACCTCTGTTCCTTGATCAAACAGCAAGAGCAAGGAACCTCTACAGGGCAGGCCTGGCAAAATATGCAGAAGACAGCAGAGAGCAGTCACCACAACTGAAGCACCAGAGCAGGTAATGGTATGGCATAATCGCAGAGGCCACAGGAGCTACAAATGCCAAGAGGACAGACGAGAGCCATCTCGGTGTTTGCTCAGGCTGAGAGGTCATCTCAGTACCACACATGCAGCAGAGGGCACCTACACAAGCAGCAATGGCTTACACGTAGGATAATGAATGTGACTGCTACAGAAAACAGAAGTCTCTTCCCACCCAAAATGACTGCAGTAAATTCTGGGCAAGTAATCGGTGATCAATTTCTGGAGGACCCCTAGGAAGAAACAAAAGTCCTTAAAAGCTCTGAGTGCCCACTCACCACCCCTCTACTGTTATAGCACAACAACTTCCATCAATAAGACTAAATGAGCAAGAAACCGCCTCAGAAGCTGTATCAAAGCCAACGACTCAGCCAGCATATTTCCTAACAGCAGAGACGGGACACGACAAAGACCACGAACAGGAATGCCAGGAACTTGAACTTGTCCTCCTGTATCTTTAAGTACAAAAGAAACTCAAAACATGAATTATGCTCAAGACCTCCCACAATGCTCGACCTGGAACAGCCCAGGGATTGTGTCTAAGCAAAGATGCTATACTATTGATTGCAGCAGACCACAGCAACTCCCCAACCAACGAGTTTAATACGAAGAGTCTGTGTTTACTGAATTGCTGGCAATCAATACATTTTAATAATGCTTATATTAATCAACTCCAAAAAACATAGCTAAATGAATATAAATACTATCTTGAACATACATGTCCAGGGTCAGCAAATAATACTTTTTCAACTCCAGTCATATATTATTTAAATCTACTTTCCAAAACTATAAACCCTCATTCATAACTAAATAAAGGCTTTAAATCCACAACAGACGATACCTAAGAAGACTGTTTTTGCTGAAAATCTTCAGCAAAAACCTTAACTTTTTTTTTTTTTAACTTTTCTTTCGATAGAAAGAGAGCACATCTGTGTACAGCAAGCATAAAGGAGGCACCACAGAGGCGAGCCTTCAAATCCCCCGCCGTGGCTTGAGCCTGCATAGTTATTCCTGACCTGGTATAAGAACTTCAAATGGAAAAGGAAGCCCCGAGCAGCCAGTATCTGCAAGGAGCTGCGAAGTCACCTGCAGCTCTCCACCTTCCCTTCCTCGTCGCCCAGAGGAAGAACAGGGAGATCTTTCAGAGGGCGTTTCTAGGACAGCTTTATCCATCTGGACAATCTCCTCACAATCATTACCAACTAACTCATGACACAGAGCTGAGGTCTGGGAAAGGCAAGATGAGGAGAGGAGCCAGAGTCAAAAATAACAGATGGATGCATGGGAATTGTCTGGTAAGGACAAGAGGTAAGGAGGCCAAAGAGAGAGGTTACTACCTCTGGCCCCAAAAGCAGCATCAAAGTCAGCAGCATCCTGCTGGTGGGGCTCCTTAGCTCAAGGTCACCCCTCTACTAAGGGGAAGAAGCAGCCCTACCCAGGAACCACAGGGGCTTGTTAAAAGCAGCAGATTAGCTTATCACTGCTTGATTCAGGGAAGAGAAGGACAATAATGTTGATACTAAGAGTCATCTCCAATATGTAAAACCTAGTCATCGCAGCCCCCAACTTCTCAGACAGCCTACACAGTTCTGAAAATTTCAAAGTCTTAACAGTAAATAGTCCTTTTCTTGAGATCAGCAAGATGGCTTAGCCAGTAAAGCACTTCCCACCAAACCTGATGGACCTGAGATTGATCCCTAAAATCCACATGGAAGAGAGAACCGACTTCCCTATGTCTCCCCTACCACATAATGTTAAATCAAAAACAAAAACAAAACCTGGAGCTAAAGAGATGTCTCAACAGCTCAGAGCACACACTGTTCTTCTAGGACTCTAGAGATCAGTTCCCAGCACTCATGTCAGTAGCTCACAACCACCTGTGACTCCATCCACCTGCAGGGAGTTCCAACACCTCCTGGGACCTGCAAAGGCATGGTACTCGCTCTCATTCGCTCATATACACACATACACATAACTAAAAATATAATATTTAAAAACTAAACCCCCAAGGCTGGAGAGGATAGCTCAGTGGTTAAGAGCACTGGCTGCTTTTCCAGAGGACCCAGGTTTGATTCCCAACACCCACGTGGTATTCACAATTCTCTGTAACTCCAGTTCCAGGGATCCAATACATTCTTCTGACACACAGTGGCATACAACAAACATTCAGGGAAAACACCAAAACACATGAGTCAATTTTTTTTAAATGTAAGAAAAAACTTTAAATAAAATAAAAATAATTCCTGTCTTCAACATTACAGTTGAGTGGTAGCTTCCACAAAGCCCTGCATCCCACTCAGCCCTGCAAGGGGAAAAGTTCTATCTACACAATTTTTGTTTGTTTGTTTGTTTGTTTATTTGTTTGTTTTTCGAGACAGGGTTTCTCTGTGTAGTCCTGGCTGTCCTGGAACTCACTCTGTAGACCAGGCTGGCCTCCGAACTCAGAAATCTGCCTGTCTCTGCCTCCCAAGTGCTGGGATTAAAGGCGTGCGCCACCACCGCCCGGCTACACAATTTATTTTTACATGTACTATATATACACATATACACTCATATGCACATGTGAATATAAATACACAATTCCATAATTCTAAGTCATATTTAAACAATATCAAAACTATTTAGCTCTTAGGAAAAATAACAACTGTCATGTGTGCCTTCAAATGCATATACAGAAGCTAAATGCTTTCTTCCCCTTAGTACGTCTTCCAAAAGAAAAAAAGAAAAAAGAAAAAAGAAAACCCACCCTAGCCCCCAGACAAGTCATTCATCTGTTACCTACCATCAGACATCTCAAAAAAAAAAAACACAGAAAGCTCCAGCTCTGCTTAAGGATACAAGGAAATGTATCTGAGTTGTCAAGTGGCTTAAAATGCTGCGCCCCACCCCCACCCCCCAGGTCTGGGAAGACAGCTCAGGCAGTAAAGTGCTTCTGCACCCCTGTAAAAACTGGGTGCAGCGGCACATTTCCACCACTAGGAGGTAGACTTAGGTGGATCCCTGGGGCTTTCTGACCTGCCACTGTGGGCAATGAACTCCAGGCTGAATGTCTCTAAGAGCTGGAAGGCACCACACTAGAAGCTAACTTCTGAATCCCCGTGTATATTAATTTTTATTTATATGGTGGGGGAGACAAGTGGAGGCCAGAGCAAAACTTGCTGAGGTCAGTTCTCTTTCTACAATGTGGACAGCTTGGTAGCAAAGTGCCTTTATTCACTAAGCCATCTTGCTGGTCCCCAAAACAAAATATTTAATGATAAAACTTTCAAAGCTCTGTATCTCTATAGGATTTCTAAAATGTTATGAGCTGTAAACAGGATTTACACATGTACACACAAAATGAAGTTTAGTATAAAAAAAAATAGAGTAAGATACATTAGCAAAGTCCTTAGTTCACCTCCTAGTGAGCACGTGCGCACACACATACACACACATACACATACACACACACACACACACACACACACACACACACACAGTTTAAGAAAGATAGGTATCAGCCGGGCATGGTGGCACACACTTGTTTTTTTTTGTTTTTTTGTTTTTTGAATTTGTTTTTTTCGAGACAGGGTTTCTCTGTATAGCCCTGGCTGTCCTGGAACTCACTCTGTAGACCAGGCTGGCCTCGAACTCAGAAATCCGCCTGCCTCTGCCTCTCAGAGTGCTGGGATTACAGGCGTGCGCCACCACGGCCCGGCTGGTGGCACACACTTGTAATCCCAGCACTTGGGAGGCAGAGGCAGGCGGATTTCTGAGTTCGAGGCCAACCTGGTCTACAGAGTGAATTCCAGGACAGCCAGGACCACACAGAGAAACCCTGTCTCAAAAAAAGAAAGAAAGAAAGGGGAGGGGAGGGGAGGGGAGGGGAGGGGAGGGGAGGGGAGGGGAGGGGAGGAGAGGAGAGGAAAGGAGAGGAAAGGAGAGGAAAGGAGAGGAAAGGAGAGGAAAGGAGAGGAAAGGAGAGGAAAGGAGAGGAAAGGAGAGGAAAGGAGAGGAAAGGAGAGGAAAGGAGAGGAAAGGAGAGGAAAGGAGAGGAAAGGAGAGGAAAGGAAAGGAAAGGAAAGGAAAGGAAAGGAAAGGAAAGGAAAGGAAAGGAAAGGAAAGGAAAATAGGTATCAACAGCAATGACTATAGTTTTATCATGCACTCTAACCATGAACAGAACTATAAATGGCACTGCCTAAAAGTAACATATGCTATTTTTAAATGTCCTTGCCAATTAAATAGCTAGAAAATCAGTGAAGCCCCCTAAGAACGCAAAGAAAATTAACTTGTTTAGAGCTAACCATTATCAACCACAGGCTTGAAAGATGCCAAAAGCCAGAAGCCCAGCCTCTACCTTGGCCCTGCAGAGGAAAACTCAAATGAGTGTTCTTCAAGACTGTCTTCACTGGGTCAAATTTCAAACAGTAACCTCCCTGGAGGAGAAGCTACATTCCACAACTATGAGTATACAATCCAGAGAAATGAAATCGGACTCTAACTCAAGGGATGTTATGCCTTCCACAACAACAGTGTATCAAAACCAGAAATGTTAAAATCAAGTTATTTGAAATACTTCAAGTAACCAAATGCTCATAGTCCAAGAGCATTGCAACAGTGACATGATCTGATCCTCAGGCAGCACCTCTCTGAAATGAAGAATCCTCCAATTCAGCAAATGATAAACAAACATCCTTTGTAACAAAGGAAACATAGCATAGCACTCTAACCTTACAGCAAAAACAGAAATTTTGTATCAATGTGTTCACAACACAACTCAACACAAAAACCAGGGGCTAATTAAAACTGCTGCTTCAGAGCCGGGCGGGCGTGGTGGCGCATGCCTGTAATCCCAGCATGCCTGTAATCCCAGCACTCGGGAGGCAGAGGCAGGCGAATTTCTGAGTTCGAGGCCAGCCTGGTCTACAGAGTGAGTTCCAGGACAGCCAGGACTACACAGATAAACCCTGTCTCGAAAAACCAAAAAAAAAAAAAAAAAAAAAAAAACTGCTGCTTCAGCTCCCAAGCTATCTAGTCAGCAACCTTGCCCAAACTGAATTGTTACAGGCCAACCAGCAGGAGCAACTACAGCATCATCAAAACAACCGTGGTGCCTCATCTTCTATTTTATCTTCCATGGCTGACTTACAACTGACTGATGATAAGCTGATCTGTGACTATGCCAGTTCAAGGATACAAGGCAGGGCTGGAGAGATGGCTCAGTGGTTAAGAGCACTGACCGCTCTTCCAGAGGTCCTGAATTCAATTCTCAGTAACCACATTGTGGCTCACAACTATCTGTAATGAGATCTGATGCCCTCTTCTGGGGTGTCTGAAGACAGCTACAGTGTACTTACATATAATAAATAAATAAATAAATCTTTAAAAAAATTACAAAGCAAAAAAAAAGCACAAAATTAATGAATGAAAATGCTGACATCATAGCTCAGCTCTCAGAGCTGAAGTGTGCACCTATCTTCAGGGATGTTAACTCAAAGTTACTTAGTAAAGAAAGGATGTGCAACAGCCCCTCCTTGGTTAGAACCAAGAAAGATGAGGCCACAGAAAAACCTTTGCTAGCAAGGAAATGAGAACCAGGCAATGCATGAGGCACAAATAAGCACTGCTTGTGAGTGACCCACCTTCTGCAGGTGCTTAGAGTTAATACTTGAATTTTATAAAGACTTAGGAGTGTGAGGGTCTCAGGGGGGTGTCCATCATAAAACTTTTTCCAATTGGGACTGAAGAGATGGCTTAGCAGTTGAAGAGAACCTGCTGTTCTTCCAGAGGGCCAGAGTTGGACTCCCAGCACCCACAATCAGCAGCTCACACAAAGTCACACAAATCACACAAATAATAAACTGTCAAAAAAAAAAAAAAAAAAAAAAACAACTTTCTCCCAGGGCTGGAGAGAAGGCTCAGTAGTTAAGAGCATTGACTGCTCTTCAAGAAGTCCTGAGTTCAATTCCCAGTAACCACATGGTGGCTCACAACCATCTGTAATGAGATCTGATGCCCTCTTCTGGGGTGTCAGAAGACAGCTACAGTGTACTCATAAATAAAATAAATCTTAAAAAAATAAAACAAAAACAAAAACAAAGAAAACCAACGACTTCCTCCCGCCATGTGGCCTCTACTTACACCGAGCACAGGACAGCACGAAGACTAGCTGGCTCTGCCACACTATACCTGATCCTACGTAATCCTAAGTAGAGCAGGTAGGACTCACAGGCCTCCAGAACAACTTACATCTTTATATTAGGCAAAGGATGCTTTTAGGTAACAACGCCAGAAAACTATTATCACGAAGTTTTGAGTCATTCAGAGCTACGAAAGTAGCTAGGAGTGAGACTGTTCACATTTTTCATCTTTTGGCAGAACTGAAACACTAAGAAATAAAGTTTAGACACCATTTTTTAAAATCCTTCTATTCAAGTCACTAAGCCACCAGTTCTTGGTCCCTAACATGAAGGTCACTACAATCTTAGAACCATCAGTGTCTCAGAGCCTCTGTGACCTCTCCCAACACAGGACTCCAAGGACAGTCTCACTATCTGGGCTATGGTGCAAATAACCATTTCCACAGCTTAAAAGAGCCATTCACCAAAATGGATTTTTTTTTTAATTTAAGCAATAAACAATTCTGCCAATAAACATTTTGAAAAGCAGATCGTATTAAGTTAAAACCACAAACACACCAGTTTTATCTACAGATCTGGAATGCTGGCGATCACCTCGACTTCCACAAGCACCTTTGATAGAACACCACTACCCCCTTGTGGATTCACAATAAAAATTCTTATCTTGAATCTAGTTTTGAAATGTTCCATTCTGCTAAACTTCCACCAAACTTTACAGTTTCTTCACTAAAAACTATTTTATCTCAAGTACTTTCTAAAAGAAGGGAAGGAGAACACACTTTACGATCACCAAGGCCATCAACAACTCTGTACTGAACGGGAGTTTGCATTCCACTGCTCCACACCCACTCACCACTGGGGCTGTCCTCATCACTGAGGGCTGATTCCATCACTAGCAGCTTTGTGTGTCCTATAGCAGCAGACTTCCTAATAAGCTCTTATGATTTCCAAAAACAAGAGAGGACACAGACCCTTCAGAAAGGGACTAAAATTTACGAAGACAGAAATCCCTGACTTTACTCACATGCCTTCAGAAATAATTCTTGGCAGTCTCAAGCAACCCCGATGAAAGAATACTAAAATACAGTTTTCAAAACTAGAAACAAGCTGGGTGGTGGTGGCGCTCGCCTGTAATCCCAGCACTTAGGCAGAGGCAGGTGGATTTCTGAGTTCGAGGCCAGCCTGGTCTACAGAGTGAGTTCCAGGTCAGCAGAATGACCACCTCCAAACCTTAGAGGCCCGTGTCTGTAACCCCAGAACCTGATTGGCAGATAAGTTCAAGGTCATCCTCAACTACATAGGATATTTAAGGCCAGCCTAGGCTACATGTGATGCTGTAAAAACAAAATAAAAAAAGACAAACATGAAGGGACAAAGATGGTGATAAAAAGGAAGCGTGCATCTGGAAGCATCCACACATAGCTCTGCCATCATACATGAACAAACCTCACTGATGCAAATTAACAGGATCATATATCCGGTTTCTCCATCCCAACAGATTCTAGGTTTAACAATGGTGTCCAGTGATGTGTGTGGCCAAAGAGTCGTGATGGCAGGCACCTTCACAGAAGCCACCACTCAATTCTCAAACATATGTAGAATTCATGAGAGGAGATAGTAAGTAACCCCTGCCTGTACTCCTTCGAACTATTAGGAAGGAATAAAAAGGAAAAAATAAGCCTGGCAGGTGTTACCATGTGGTAAATGATAAGGAAAAATGGAAGAGATACTTCCAGAAAGGATGCAAAAACGCCACTTAGAATACAGTACCAACTGTGCCCCAGCCCAAGCTAGTGACTAACCTCACAGCAAGAGTCATCAGAACTAGAGCTAGCCTTCAAGATGGCCCGCCTTAGCCGGGCGGCGGTGGCGCACGCCTGTAATCCCAGCACTTGGGATGCAGAGGCAGGCGGATTTCTGAGTTCGAGGCCAGCCTGGTCTACAGAGTGAGTTCCAGGACAGCCAGGTCTACACAGAGAAACCCTGTCTCGAAAAAACAAAAAACAAAAAACAAAAAACAAAAAACAAAAAAAAAAAAACAAAAAAAAAGATGGCCCGCCTTGTCTGGGAATATTCTTCTACATTCACTGTTTCTGGATTGGGGGAGGGGCTTAAAGAGGTGTTTTGGTTGGCATGAGGAAGCAAAGCCTAAGGTCACTTACTGTGTCTCCAAGTACTGCCATGCTTGGCATTTCCTTCAAGGCACGGACAGCACTGTGTGTGCAAAGCTACCTTGCCCTGCAGAAGGGGGAGGGAAGGAGACAGTCCAGGCCAACACCTCTCCTTCAAAGTCACCCTCTGCTAACTGTTTCAGGAAGGGACATTTCATGGCTTGAAAGACCCGGCTAAATCTAAACATGGGGGAAAAAGTGACTGCACTTTTCCAGAATAGCACGACTCATGTACTCTAAAAAATATGCAACCACATCAAAAAATGAGCAGACCACTGGAATGAACACCTAAGAGCCAGTAAAACTAAAGATACCTCGGCCCTTCCATCTTACACTGTGTCAACCATCTGAAAATTAAAGAGCACTCTTCCTGAGTGAGTGAGTGAGTGAGTGAGTGAGCGAGCGTGCGTGCGTGTGTGCGTGTAAAGTGGGATTAATGTGACTGGCTGGGCCTCTGCACTGGAGTGTGTAGTATTTCTTTTTAAGTCAAGAATAACAAGATTTTAAAAATGTTCAAGGAACATTACCAGTCTTTACAGGAGACCATGACATTCTACAAGCTATGATGCTCTAGTCAGAGAAAGAGAACCTGAAAATAGTGTCTAAACACAATGATGGACAGCATTTACTATGGAGAGCAGTACAGACTGTGCTCACTGTGTGTACACTTCCTCATATATGACAAACTACAGAGTGGCAGGCCACCCCCATCTTCTAATGGCAATGCTAATAATCACAGGACAACTGAGTACCCATGATGGTATTTAAAAAAAAAAAAAATATATGACTGTGTCTGAGCAATTCTGTCCCTAAACCTGAATAAAAGGGTAGAGGGAAGAAGGAATAGGAGGAAGGGAAGGAGGAATGGAGGGAGAAAGGGAAGAAAGGTAGAAGGGAGGAATGGAGAAATGGAGGGAGGGAGGGAGGGAGGGAAGAAGGGAACGAGGGAGAAAGGAATGGAGGGAAGGGGGAGGGCAAGTAGGCACCCCTTCCTAAAGCAAGGTGGACAAAGAATGAGAACCAGACACCTCTCCCCTCACCACACACATCAGCCTGCCCCACAGCACGAGGTAAGGCAGAGGACTGTTAACTGTACCCGAAGAACTGCACTGCAATCAAACCAGAGAGAATGACAGAAGCCAGAGAAATGCAGCAAAAACAAATCTCCAAAATCGTACAAGCAGAGACTCTGAAACCTGAAGGACAGCATTTCAGTAGGACTCCAATTATAAATACCACTGTCCCCTTGCTGGGACTTAGGTCCCATGCCACCTACCTATCCAACAGGTAGAGAAGGAAAAGGAGATAGAACTTGAGTTACTCAGAATAACCAAGTTTGATGATTCTGTAAGATACACAATATTGAGTTGGCCCACAGGACAAAAATGAAAAAGATACATTGTCACCTGTCACCACAAAACAAACCATCAGGAGACAAAGGATACAGCCACCCACAGACTAAGGGTTTCTACAAGAGTGAAGGCTACAGAACCGGCTTCTACTAGTCACTGTGGAGAGAAAGCCTGGCTTTAGAGATGACAAGGACAGCACATTTCAGATTAATTTTGATCAATGTCAACACTGTGATGTATACCTCACCTGTACTCAAAGAGAGTCAGGCTTTTTCAGAATAGAAAAGAAAAAAAATGAATGTCAATACGATTAAACAGCATAAAAAATTAAAAGACACATAATAAACTAGTGACTGTATCAGGCCCTGGCCTTGGAGTAGTGGCCACACTTAAGCATTAGATTTAGAAACTGAACAGCAAAACAAGAGTTGTAGTCATTCAATGCTTAGTCCCTGAGAACATAAGCCTCGGGAAAGACAAGGTTTTTCTAAAACACTTATGTAAAAATGTGTCTGACACTGGGTTCCATGCACAGACTACCCAGTAACCAACGCTGCTGGCCCCATGTTTACTAACATCCCAATCCATCACATGTCTAAATGACCTCGAAGTTACATCTAGAAGTCAGACTAAGAGTGAGCTCTACTTTCTTGTATGTGGACACAAACACACACTCGCGCAGTGTGGTGGTGAGGAAAGCTGCTAAATGCCCCTCCAGGACACCTTCCTCCCTCCTCACCACCACACCTTCAGGGAGCAGGGAAAGGTGGCACAGGACAGCACACTGTTCAAGTACATTTTGGTTAGGATTACAATCCAAAAAAAATCAAAATTAAAAAAAAAAAAGTTCATAAGACTTTACTAAAGTCAAGTACAGACAGACTGAAATGTCATTCATAAAAAAGGCTAACGTGACCCAACATGGAGTCAGGCAAAGTCACTGAATCTCCACAAATCCCTGCTCACAGCAGACACCCAGGAAAGGGCTCCAGAGTGAATAGCTGAGTAATGGATCCCAGACACGACAACAACGTCTCCTCAGAACAGCAGACACTAACAGACCACCAGACTCCGTGGGACACCTGCAGGAGGCTAAGAACACGAGGCCCACAGGTGAAAGGGAGTGCTCTTCACACTGCAATGAAGAGGACACAGGAGTGGCCCAAAGTCATGAACAGGGTGTAGGGAATGGGCCCGAGGGGCTATCTCAAGATCACAAAGAATCCAAATCCCACCTGCGTGCGCACGCGCGCACACACACACACACACACACACACACACGCACACACACACACACACACACACACTAATGCAGTAAACTCAGAGGTAAACTACTCCTTTCTTACTCTAAAATGGACCATTTTGGGTGGGTAATTAAAAGAGGGCTTGAAAACTTAAAACACCAGAAAATGTGGCTGTGATACACACAGCGTGCACGCACACATACAAACAGACACAGACACACACAGACACATGTGCGCGTGCGCACACAAGTGTGACTCCAGCATTCAGAAAGCTGAGGCAGGAGGACTGATCCTTAGTTTGAGGCCAAGTTGTTCTACATAACAAACTCTAAGCTAGCCTAAGTTGCAAACCCTGTCTCAAAAAGACAACATACTAAAATTTTTGCTAAAATATAAAGGATGAAAACATGGCTAAGTATGACATAAACTCTTCTCCAAGAGCAGGAAAAAGCAATGCTATTCTTGTGAAAGGGAAAAGCTGAAGCACTCTGACCTTGAGGACAGGAGGCTGTGCACACGGCCACAGACAGAGTCCACTTTGGGGTAAGATGGAGAAAACCAACATCTCCCAGAAACAGGGTAA
This sequence comes from Apodemus agrarius, assembly GCA_964023405.1. Taxonomy (NCBI): domain Eukaryota; kingdom Metazoa; phylum Chordata; class Mammalia; order Rodentia; family Muridae; genus Apodemus; species Apodemus agrarius. The sequence continues at coordinate 4,530,813 of OZ030009.1, read as the reverse complement.
GACAGGTCTTCCAGGAAACTAGAGAAAAGGTCATCTGGCCTTTCCCAAATGCTGGGGAATCAGAGATGGAAGACGGAAGTGATGTTTGAACAGAAAGATGGGGGGTGGGGCAAAGTAAGAGAAGCAGGGTAACCCTACTAACTGCAAGAGAAGACCTCGACAGATTCCCAACCTTCCTGGATCCAGCCACGCAATCAGCACAAGCCGATCACCTTGAGATTCTCACTTTAGACAAGCAATGCAACTCTGGTGGTGCAGTGGACCTTCACTACCCCACCCTGCATCGTCCATGAGTGGGTACTCTGGTGGACAGGGGCAACACCCAAAGGTGGTCAATGGCCTGGAGAAAGGCACAGAAGAGCCATCACCAGAAACAAGAAGACTCTCCCAGCCTACAAGAACGTACACAGCAGATAATCAACTCTTCGTTTTTCCAAGGCTCACTGACACCCCTGGAAATAAGCAACTCCTTTAAGCTGACAACAGACACAAGATTTAAAACAGCCTAAAGATGGAAGATGCACAGGAAAACCAGACCAAAGGCTTGACTTTCTGTCAGCAGGCACCATGTTGAAAAGCAGAGCCAGAGCCAACTGAGACACCTCCTTCCTTGGGAAAGCAAGGTGGGTGACTCCCTTGCTAGGAAAAGGACTTCAAGACAAGAGAAACAAGGACACACAGCAAACAGCCGGAAGGTGAGTGAGGCTCCACCCGAAGCTGTCAGAGTTGAGACCACACTGCTGAGAGTGAGTCCAGGCAATGAGGCAAGCACTGGGACAGAGGCTGCGCAGGGCTCTCCACTCGCACCAGCCCGAGGAAGAACCTGGAAAACCCTGCCACCTTCGCAGGAAGCGGCAAGCACTTTTCCAAAGGTACCTTCTTCTAATTTCACAGTGTCTCTCACTCCGTTGGCTGAAATACAACAGGGATGTACTTGAGGCCGTCAGTCAGCTCCCAGTTCTACCAGGGAGAAGCAGCTTCTCCGTTTCCTATCATTTCCCCAAAACACAGGAAATAGCTTTCTCCTACACTGCAGGGGGGAAAAAAATCAAGATAAGAACTTTCACTCCCCACAGAATCAAACTGAGAATACTGTCCCTAGACTCCAAACGGAAAAGTCTGGGCATTCATCAGCAAGCACTCTACACATGGGAGACACGGCTTTCTGCTTATTCAGTACAATACAAATGACAAATGAAGGAGTAGTGAGAAATTGCTTTTATCAACGACACCTCGGTTTCTTCTAATCCTGAAGTCACCAATATCATATATGGATATGTATGTACGGATATACACCTTCTGGCATATTAACAGTCCCTACACACTCTGGGCATAGAGCTGTCACCTGATCCTTCCAACTTCCTCTGGGCATGTATAGAATGTTATTATACACATGCACAAAGTGGTCTGTGTCAACAATTGGGTCTCAATTTCTGTGATGCCAAAGAGAACCAGAACAGCAAAGAATAGAGAAATTTCCCCTTTGCCTGAAAGGTGCAAGATCCAAAGAAATGTTTTCATCCCACTAGAGACATACCAGGGCCAAAGGAAGGTTCTGGTACAACAAGGAGCACACAAGCTACCTCTTCTCGCACGGCATGTGGGCGACAAGGGTGTCTATGCTCCCTATTCTGGATAGAAAGGCATATGGCTTCTCCTTACCCAGCCAACATGAATACAATTTGAGAAAATTAGAAAAAGTCAAGGTAACAGGCTCACTAAATATGGCTGACTGGGAAACAGGAGCCATAAGGAGGATCTGAGTTCTCTCAACCAAAAAAAAAAAAAAAAAATTGGGAAGTTTATTTCCAAGAAAGATTCAAAGACTTCTTGAGAGTGGGATGCATAAAGTCTGGTTCTTTCTGCTCAAAAGACAGGAATCAGAACACCAAATCCAAGGGCACAGGACCCTTTTCCCAGTGGGAGAGTGTTAACTGATGAAGGGTGCCCCCTAAAATCCAGACTGAACGGGAAGCACGAGATCCTTGTTTTCCTGCAAGAAAGAAGTACTGAGGTCCCTTTTCGCTCAAGTGGTAGGCACATCGGAAGTCCTGCCTGCCCTACATCTTACTGGGGCGCCCACCCTGGCCCAGACAGGGAACTCCAAGGAGAGAGGCAGACAGCTAGGGAGCATTGGTGCGTCCGGTTTCCCCAACAAGAAAGAGGGCAACTCGAAGGGGTTCAAGAAATGAGCTCACCCCAACCCAGGAAAGTGTACGGACAGAGTGCTGATCTGGAAGAAGTGCCTGCCTGCCTATTTAGAAACGACTTCAGAGCTGCACAGGGCCCCACAAGGCACTGGGTGAGCAAAGACGGAAGAACATGGGTTGCCGGAGTCCCCGTGTCCTGGCCAAAAAAAAAAAAAAAAAAAAGGATAAACCCTGCGTGCAGAGGCTCCGCGGCCCCACGAGAGTCCCCTCAAAAAGGGGACAGGCTAACACAGAACCCTTAGTGCTCGGCGAGGATCGGGGTCACGGAAGGTAAAGGGCAAGGCAGTGTGGAGACCCCACCCTCCCGGTAGTGAGGGTGCAAGGGCAAGAGTGGAAGAGCACGCTGTGAGGGGCGGAGAGGCCGCGCGAGGACCCCGGCCCTGCTGGGGGAGGGGTCGCCCGGGGCCTCGGCCGAGGGGCGCTCGGCACGAGGGGGGCCCCCTGGCGGGGACCCGCGCGGGGACACCCCCACGCCGGCGCTAGGAGGCGCCGCGCGGTTCGAGGGGGGCTGTGGAGGGGAACGTCCGGCCCTGACGCCGCTACGGCCGCCGGCACCGGTGCCCGCGAGCCCCCGCGGCCCGGGAAACTTTCCGCCCCGCGGCCCCCTGACACCCCGACCGGCACGGCGGGGATGCCCCGGGCCGGGTGCGGGAGGCGTCGCGGCTTCTCCTCCTCCTCGCTGGGCCCGGCCCCCGCCCCGCGCGCCCCCCGCCCCGGCCTGCCGCCCCCGGGGCTGGGTGCGGGGCGCCGCGCTCGGCCGGCCCGCGAGTCACCTCAGGACTCGGCCGCGCTCCGCCCCCCCCCCACCCCGCCGGCGCCCTCCCCGCGCCCGCCGCGCCCCCGCGCTCGCGCCCCGCGCCGCCGATGCCCGGGATGTCCGGCGCGGCCCCGGGCTCGCCGTGTCGCCGCCACCCTGACAGCCCCGGGCCCTCGCGCTCCGGCTCTCACCTTCCGGCTTGTTTTCGGCAGCCATTTCCCCTCCGCGCGCCACATCCTCCTCCTCCTCGCGACCGGGACCCCGAGCGCGCGCCTCGTACCGCCGCCGCCGCCGGCCCAGCCACCCCGCCGCCGCCGCGCACCCGCCCTGGCCCCGCCCCGCGGCCCACGCACAGCGCCCACTGGGTAAAGCGTCTGTCAGTCACGGTTCCCGCGGCCAATCGGACCGCATCAGGGGTCTCACTACTCTCCGGGAGGAGCGTCCTATCCACCCTACCCATTGGCCGATCACCACCGCACCGACTAAAGTGATTGGCCTAGAATCAACGCCCCCTCCCCACCCACTCCCAGGAAAACCCGCCCTCCAGACCTAAACAAAGCTTCCTAGTGGCTAGAGGTCGAAAGGACGGCCCAATCAGGATGAGGCTGACACGGAATATTTCCTCGAGGCCGAGACGTGGTGTTTTGATTGGACGTCACTACAGTGTTTCCCAAGCCGTCCAGACCAATCAAAGGGGGTTCCCGGAACTCGGGAACGGCTGTGGGAAGCCCCGCCCCCCCAGCGTGACCGTCATGAGGAAGGCGCTCGCTCATTGGTGTGCTGGGGCTTTTCCCGCGTGCTCCGGGAGCTGAAGGACGTTCCCGGGGAAGCCGCTGCTGGCGCGTGGGGGTCCCGGTGTCTTCGGAGGACACGCTGGTATCTCCGGGATCCCGCATCCTGGGGCGCTGGCGGGGAGCGGCCCTGACGGAGGGATACGTAAGGCACCGAGGAGTGCCGGTTCACGGCGTTCCCGAACCCTTTAACGGGGAGTCGGGGCGTCGCTGCCCGCCACGGGGGAGGGGCGCACCTCCCGGCAGACCACGCCCCTCAGGCAGATCCCGCCCCTTCCTGGCCTCTGAGCCCCGCCCCCGCGGCCGGCGCAGCGTCCCCGCGGCCGCCCTACGCTCCCGCCCGCCTTGCGCTCCTCTGTCCCCTTTTCTAGCGGCTTAAAATACTGAAACTTTATTTTGGTCACGTTGCCCATGTGACCGGCGGAGCCGATGAGTCATAGGTGCCTGTCCCAGGCTGCAGCCGCGGATCTAGGGCTCTGGAACGCTCGACCTCGGCTAGCCTAGCCTGTCACTCCCGGGCTCCCGGCGTTTCGGTCGGATTCCGACCGCAGCTCCGCGCAGCTCTCCAGCCTGTAGGGCCACACACCGGAGGGATTCGCACGCCCCGCAGACCCAAGCCCTGGCCAGGAGAGCTGCAAAGTCCTGCGCTTTCTCGAGAGAAATCAGGAGCTCTGCACGTGGCCAGAAAAGAGAGGAAAGGATGGAAGGAGGGAGGGAGGGAAAGGGCAGAGTGGAGGAATTAATTCCGCACATAGATAAATAAAAGGGAAGAAGAAGAGGGAGGGAAAACACCGAGCCCCAATTCTGCAGGTACACCGAAGGGAAGCGGGAGGGAAGGACGGAGAATGCAGTTTAATGAAAAGCAGCTGAGCTCCAGAGCCTCTCTGTAAACTTGCACTGTTTGATTCCTCAACATTTTCTCTCCGTTTGCTACTTGCAGAAACACTGAAAAGTCGATCGAGTGTTTTGGCGTTAGGATTGATCTTCAAAGCCAGTCGGTGCCAATCCTAACAACGTGTGGTCTTTTTATGGTATTCACCGTTGAAAATTGCTTAGGTTGTTCCAAAAATAAAGATGTCCCAAAAGAATGTTTTGTATTGTATACTCATTCTTCAACAAACTTTCATTTTATGAGCCTCAAAAAAAAAGGCGAAATTTTAACAACTAGGGTACAGTATTTTATCGATTAGCATTCTTAATAGCACTTGTGTAGACGATTTGGGAGCTGAAACCCACCTCTGGAAACGCTGGTGGTGTTGTAAATTAGAATAACCCTTTCAAAAAGCAATTTCACGGCATGTATTAAAAGCCGTAAAAATATCTACATCTTTTGACCTAGTAATCTTAATTCTGAGAATCCATTCCAAGGAAAAACTCCAAATTGGGGTGTGGGGTTGCTCAGTGCGTGACGCCGTTCCTCACTAATCACTGAATTTGGTACAACAAAGAAGTGAACACTGAAGTCTGGGGAGGTGACTCCACGGTGAGAAGCACAATCTGCTTTCCCGAGGACCCCAGTCGTGTTCTCGGCACCCACGCTGGACAGATCACAGCTGCCAGGCGCCCCGGCTCCAAACTACCGCACCTGTACATTCCTCATACATACACGTAGTTTAAAAATAAGTACTTTTCTGAAAGTGGACGCGGCCCAAAGTGCTGATGTTGACGGTTTAACAGATAAACTGCTTAGCCACGCAGTGGAGCACCGAACTAGTCACAGGGGTCAGAAATGGACAGACTCACCTATTGCTGGTGGCAGGGAAGATATTCAAGTTTCTGGTGTTCATTTACAAATATAATGGAATGATCGATCGGTCGATACAGAATAGCGCATTTGAGAGCTTAGGATGTGGCTCAGTCCGCAGAATGCTTTGACTAACATGGGTAAAGCCTTACATCGCTTCCCAACCCACCCACCACATAAACCAAGCTTGGTGGCGCAGGCTAATAACGCAAACACTTAGGAGGTGGAGGCAGAAGGGTCAGAGATACTCAAGATCACCTCCAGTTACATAGCAAATTTGTCTCCAAGGAGAGCGACAGACAGAGCATGCGTGCTACATCTCATAAAAGACTGGTGCAGTATATTCAAGAAACGGCATCTAGGAGGTTGAGAATATTGCCCAGCTGTCTATTTTCTATAATATAGCCGCAATATCGTTCCATTGCTTTTATAATTAAAGTTAAAAATCCTACTGAGAACATAAGTTCTAGGCTTGGCCTGGTAGCTCATGCCTATAATCCCAACACTTGGGAGGCTGAGGCAGAGGGTAAGCCTGGGGCTGGAGAGAGAGCTCAGCACTTGCTCTTGCTGAAGACCTGGTCCCAGCACACACAGGGTGTTTCCTGTCAACAACCCCAGTTCCGGAAGATACCTCACCTACCTTACCTTCTTCTGGCCTCAAAGGACAATAGGCACAAAGTGTACATACAAATATGTAATCAAACCACTGAAACATATAAATAATGATAGGTTTAAGCCTGTGTGTGAGGGCACACACACACCCCTGTAGCACCAGACACTCAGGAGGCTGGTACAAGACTACAAGAAGATCACTTAAGCACAGGGACTCATGGCCTCCCTGTTGGCACTGGGTCCCTCTTGTAAGCATCTTAACAATGATGATCGATGATAGCAATTGCACCTTCTGCATGCTGTGGACACAGGTGCCACGTGAGATCCTGAGACTATACCCACAAACAGAGAGCGTCTGTCTTCAAGTCGTTCATGGGCTGACAACATTAACGACAGCCCAGACAAGTACTGTGGAAATTTGGAAAGCAGTAACCGGTGTCCACATGAACCTCCAGAGAGGGTCACCATCGCCGTCAAAACCCATAGACCAGGCACCATAGTAGGCTCTAAACGGAGTGTAAGAAGGTCCCCAAGCCTCTTTTAGGGGATCCCATAGGGTCCAAAGTTTTTTCATGCTCATACCATGTTGGTCTCCCACACATGCACAGATCTGCAACAGTCACGTAGCACCCCCTCACAACAGTTGTGAAAGGAGAGTGTAGCCAACTCCTGTCGTGCTCGATGTTAACAAAACTTGAAAACTTATAAAAAGAACGGTGCCGTCTTCCAGATCATCCTTTGCTTTCTTTTGGTAAATCTTAACCATATCTCGCTTAAAAACATGATTTGTGTTCAAATATAATGGGCTTGCTATTCTTTGGAAGTGAACTGGTGCCTTTTAAATGTTCTCAGTTTTAATTTAGACAACAGCATCCAATTCAACATAAACACGCTTACATAAGCCAAAGCTCATTGAGTCCCCAGTGATTCCAAGTATATAAAGAAATTATTAAATCAAAGTGTTCGGGAATTCCTGAGCTGGAGAAAGGCTGGGGGATGGGGGTGCTTGAGAGAGAAGCCAAGAGATGTTGCACAATGTGTGTATGCAGTGTGTGTGTGTGTGTGTGTGTGTGTTAGCATACAGTGTGTGCAGTGTGTGTATGATGTGTGCAATGTGTGTGTGCCATGTGTGTGTTTGTATACAGTATGTGTGTGTGCAACGTGTGTGTGGCGTTGGTCTGTGTGTATGGAATGGATCTGTGTGTGTGATATGTATCTGTGTGTGTGTGCAGTGTGTGTATGGTGTGTGCAGTGCATGTATGTGTGTCTGGTGTCTGTCTGCATGTGTCTCTGTGTGTGACATAAATATGTTGAAGGTCAGTTCTCTCCTTCCACCGTGAGGATCCTGAGGATTGAACTCAGGTCTCCAGGATTCACAGCACGCACCTCTTCCTTCTGAGCCCTCTCACCAGCCCCCCTCCCCTTATATTTTGAGACAGCATCTTTCATAAAACCTTGTGCTCACCAATTCAACTCAACTGTCTGGGCAGCAGGCCCCAGAGTCCTCCTGTCTCTGGTGCTAGGATTAAAGACAGGCATCTTAACGCTCTACTCTTTTACTGTAGTATCCAAAGCAGGTCCTTACATACTCATCGCACATTTAACTGACCTAACCTCTCCAGCACTGAGTTGGGTATTTTAAGTAAAGAAAGTGACCTGAGACCTGACCAATGGAACCGAAACCAGCTAGGATTTTTTTGAGATGAATCACTGGTTACATTTGGTCAGTATTTACTGAAAGAGAACCAGGACTCCCAGACAGCTTCGTTGTCCTTTTTAGCAATTAAAACACAGAAGTGAACATTAACATGAGTCATTGGGTTGCAGGTGAAGTTATTTAAACAACAGCTCTGGCGTAAAAGTTTTCCAGCTCTGGCGTAAAAGTTTTCCACCATGACGTTGAGTAAAAATCCCTGATCACACCTGTCTGAGTTTCCTGATTTCCAAAGTCCGCATCTGTAGGGAAGGCAGGATTGCACCTCTGATTTGAAACTCAGGGAGTCAGCAGCTGAGTTCCCAGAAGGCTACAGAGAAATGGCTGAGGGACAGCAAAGATTAGAGGAAGGGGGCAAGAGGACATTAGTGTCTGCACAGCCAGACCCTCCTTATGCTTCTGTTTGTCTGTCTAGTGGGCGTGGCTCCTGACAGTTGACAGAGATGAAAGATTTCACAAGTAACCCTAGACCTTATTGGTGGCTGTAAGTCATCCTAGGGGCCCCTTCGATAGATAGATAGATAGATAGATAGATAGATAGATAGATATAGCCAATGCTTCTAAAGATGGCTCATTCCTATATTCAGTCTTCCAGGGAAAAGTACTCAGGTGTTACAAGAAAATCACCTGTCGAAAGCCCAGCATGGAGGCTCATGACCGTGTTACCCCAGTGCTTCTAAGGCTGAAGTTGGAGGATTAACACAAGTTGGAAGTCAGCTACATTGTGAGACTCTTTAGAGCAAACAAACATGCCAGGTACCTGGAATACAGTGAGGTGGAGGCAAACACCAGCAAACCAGAAGACAGAGGCAGATGCAGGAGGACCACAAGTTCAAGGCCAACCTGGGCTGGGGAGATCCTGTCCCAAAGAGCAGCTGCTTGTTGAGGAAAGTGCTTGTCAAACACAAGGGTGAAAACCCAGTATCAGAGAGGTAGAGACAGGCAGATCAGCGGGACTTGCCGGCTAAGCTCATCAGTAAACCCCAGGACCCCATAAGACCGCCGTTTCAAAATGCAAGGTGGTCAGCTCCAGAGCAACACCATTCAAGGTTGCCATCTGGCCTCACTGGGTAAACGCACACCTGTTCACGTGTACCACACACACACACACAACAGCAAAAGGAAACTGAAATAAAAGCCTCTGGTGTGCCAGCATTGTCATGTTGGGTGGCCCCGAGGCTCATACCCGAGACACACACTTCCACGGGAGTAAATGAGAAGGTGGGGGCCCACAGGTCTCTCATGGCCTTCTGGTATTCTTGATTTATTTGTTTTAGTTTAGGTTTTCCTTTGTGTTTGGTTTGGGAGGTGGGTAAATTTGGGAGGGAGAGAGGAAGGATGGAGAGATGTGGTTCTGTTCTGCAGGCATGTGCATGTAGAGGCCAGCTCTCTCTCTCCCTCCCTCCCTCCTCTCTCTCTCTCTTCTCCCCCCCCCTCTTCTCCCCCCTCTCTCTTTCTCACACACACAAGGAGAGTCATAGGATATCTTTTAGAGATGAACCAGTATCTACCAAGTAGAAGATTTCCAGCTCAAATGAGTAACTGGAAAAAGAGACAAAACCCACCAGGCCTAACATATACGGAGTCTCACTACTCTCATATGGACAGAGATATTTTTTGTGATTACAGAAAGAGTTCCTAAAGAGCAACAAAGTGTCTAGAGAGATGACTCAGTCCTGGAGAACACTCACTGCTCTTGTAGTGTTATGGTTTGTATATGCTTGGCCCAAGGAGAGGCACTATTAGGAAGCATGGCACTGTAGGAGTGGGTGTGGCCTTGTTGGAGTAGGTGTGGCCTTGTTGGAGTAGGTGTGGCCTTGTTGGGGTAGGTGTGTCCCTGTGGGTGTGGTTTTTTGGGGGGGTTGGGTTTTTTTGTTTTTGGTTTTGGTTTTTTTGTTTTTTTCGAGACAGGGTTTCTCTGTGTAGCCCTGGCTGTCCTGGAACTCACTCTGTAGACCAGGCTGGCTTCGAACTCAGAAATCTGCCTGCCTCTGCCTCCCAGAGTGCTGGGGTTACAGGCATGTGCTGCAGCTGCCACCACCACCCAGCAGGCGTGAGCTTTAAGACCATCCTCCTAGCTGCCTGGAAGCCAGTATTCTGCTAGCAGCCTTCAGATGAAGATGTAGAACTCTCAGCTCCTCCTGCACCATGCCTGGATGCTGCCAGGCTCCCTCCTTGATGATGATGGACTGAACCTCTGAACCTATAAGCCAGCCCCAATTAAATGTTGTCCTTACAAGAGTTGCCTTGATCATGGTGTCTGTTCACAGCAGTAAGACCCTAACTGAGACATGTAGGAAACCCAGTGGGTCATAAAAGTTCTCCCTTGAGTCCTGCAGGAAAGAAAGATAGTCCTCATGGGGTGGAGGGATGATGTTTTAGGCAGAGGAACCAGTAAGTTCAAGAGCCCCGGGGCATATGTGTGAGGTAAGACCCAGGGCAAAGCCTCGTGCAGAGAGTACTGAGGTGCGGAGCCAGGGAGCGAGCAGGACAAAGAGCGACCACTTTTCCGTGAGGCGGTTAGATTTGATTCTGAGGAGTCTAGGAAGCCAGCAGGAGGTGGGTCTTGAGCCCAGGGCGTTGAAAGGATCCCACTACAGGCAAGGGGAGATAGCACACACAGGCCGGACCCAGGGAAAGCAGGTAGGAGATGATCGCAGACCTTGGGGCTCTGCGGTGGCATCCACAAGAGGTATCCTCTTCCAAGAGCAGTGGTGACAACTCACCCTCATGTCTTAAGACAGAAATGTGTTCTGTTACAATTCTGGAAGCCAGGGTCCAAAATCAGTTTCACTGGACCTAATATTAGGATGTTTGCAGTTGACAGGGCCGCAGTTTTTCAAAGGCTCTAAGGAGGACCCTTACTGGCTTCTTCTAATGCCTGGTGTGACTGCCAGCCACTCCCCTCCCTGTCTTAGTCTAGCCTCTTCGATTCTCTCTCAGCAGTCTTCACACTGGCCTCCCTCTTCCGTTTGTACCCACTCCACCAGCTCTGTTTACCTAGCTCTTTTCTTTTCCTGAGACAAGGTCTTGTGTAGCCAGGTTGCTCTGTGTGTGTGCACCACTGTGCCCGTTCAGTGCTGGAGATCGACTGACAGATTTGTGCAGGGAAGGTAGGTACTGTACCAATGGAGCCACGTAGGATGGCACTGGGGACCCATCTAGATAATTCAGACAAATCCCTCATCTCAAGAGCATTAATCACTTCTACAAAGACCTCTTTTCCAAATAAATTGATATTCACGGGTCCCATAGAGTTAAGAGTCAGCATCTTTGATCGCCACATCCCAGATTTTCCACACCAGGAGTTAGAAAACATCTTTGGGTAAAGAGCCAGAAAAAAATGCTTTAAGCTTTATGGACTCTGTGCTCACTGCTGCCAATTGCTCAGCTCTGCCACTGCACCACAAACGCAGTGCAGAGCAGTGAGTGCACGAATGGGCAGGCCTGTGTATCAATAAAACTTTATTGACAAAGACAGGTGACAGCCGGGCATGGTGGCACATGCCTGTAATCCCAGCACTTGGGAGGCAGAGGCAGGCGGATTTCTGAGTTCGAGGCCAGCCTGGTCTACAGAGTGAGTTCCAGGACAGCCAGGACTACAGAGAGAAACGCTGTCTCAAAAAAAAAAAAAAAAAAAAAAAAAAGGGGGGACAGAGACAGGTGACAAAAGTTAAGCCAAGAAAGAGGGAGGAGGCCTTACCAGGTAGGTGGGTTTAAAGTGTATGCTGAAGGTAGATGCCTTGGGTTTTGCTAAAGAGTTATTTTGAGATAAAATAGAAATGTGGCCTGAAGCACCATGCATGCAGCTGGTGCCTTCAGATGTCAGAAGAAGACATTGGATGCCCTGGGATTGAAATTACAGATGGTTGTGGTGCTGAGAATAAACACTGGGTCCTCTGAAAAAGTGGCAGGTGCTCTTAACCATTAAGCAAACCCTCCATCAAAGCCCACATAAAAAATGATAAAATTAATAATAATAAGGAAAATACACAGAAACGCTTTGGTCCAAGGCTTGGCTCTTGGGATTTGGATTGGTTTGTTTTGGTGAATGGCTGGATGGCTAGCCCCATCAAGTGGTTGATTAGTTGTTTGTTTAGTTGTTTTTTGTTTGTTTGTTTTTCAAGACAGGATTTCTGTTTGTTTTTCAAGACAGGATTTCTCTGTGTAGTCCTGGCTGTCCTGGAACTCACTCTGTAGACCAGGCTGGCCTTGAACTCAGAAATCTGCCTGCCTCTGCCTCCCAAGTGCTGGGATTAAAGGTGTGCCTGGCATTTGGTTGTTTTTGAGAAGGGCCTCACAATGTATCCCTGGTTAACCTAGAACTCACTATAGACACCAGGCTGGCCTATAACTCATACAGATCTGCCTGCTTCAGCCTCCCAAGTACTGGGATTAAAAGCATGCACATATCCACCAGGCTCTGTTTTTTTACAGACTGACCTTGAACTCTGCAAGTGGCTGAGGTTAACTTTGAACTCTTGATCTTCCTGTTTCCATCTCCTGAGTGCTGAGTTAACAGGTCTGTTCCACCATGCTGGACTCTCCACCTTTGGAGTTGGTGTTTGAGCAATTTAGTTGGGGGGGGGGAAGCTTACATGTAGAGTCAGAACCCAGAATTCAGCTTCCAGAAAGACAAAAACCACGATTCTCCTGCTGATACGAAGGAGAGGTGTGTTGAGAGTTTTCTTCGGCTTTTCCATCAGTGAAAGACCTGACGGATGCCGAGGCTGACTCACAGAAGTCACGGGACAGAGGCGGACACAGGCGAGCGGGGATGCTTGCTAAGACATGCGAGACTGCTTGGTGACCCGAAGATCAACAACTGTTGTTTGGGACCGCGCTCCTGCTCAGGAAAAAGAACAACTCTTCTGTATATATGTGGTGCTCTGGCTTGGTTTGCTTTGTTTTGCTATGATAAAACACCATGACCAAAAGCAATCTGGGGAGGTAAAAGCTGATCTGGCCTACAGATTACAGTCCATCGTCAAGGGGAAGCCAAGGCAGAAATTCAAGGTAAGAACTGAAGCAGAGGCGGTGGCGGGGCACTGCTTCCTGCCTGGGCTCAGCCAGCCACCTTTTCACACAGGACCCCTTGCCTAGGAACCTTGCCGCCCACGGTGGGCTGGGACCTCCCACATCCATTAGCAATTACAAAAGCGCAACTCGGATGAACCTATGGGCCAATTTGACCTGGGAAGTTCTTCACCGAAGGTCGCCTCTTCCCAGAAGACTCTAGGTTGTGTCATGTTGACAACTGAAACTGAGGCACATGTGGTCAAAATTTGTATTGCCTCATTTCCTATTTCTACCTCGTCTACAGGATGATAGTTAAAGTGCCCCTCAACAGATACTATGCACCCAAACCAGAGGATCCATTTGGTATGGTAACTTCTTGTTCATTCCCAGTGTCCAGACACGTTTGCCCCGCACTACCAATCAACAGCAATTAAATATCTGTCAAGTCATTAGCATTGCCCTGTGCTACTAAAACACATCACAGCAGTGTGGTGCCACACACCTGTAACCCTACAACTCAGGAGGCTCAGATGGGAAGTTCCTGAGATTGAGGACAACCTGTGCCGCATAGCAATACCCTGTAACAGAGAAGCAAATCAAGTTAAAGCACATCTTAAGAAGAACACATACCCCTGTTCTCTTGATATTTCTGTTCTGGTAGAAGAGCAATATCACATAAGTGGATGTTCTGTAGTCTATGTGACACACTCCATAGGCTATATCAGGCAGTCCATAGGCTGTGTGACATGCTACATAGTCTGTATAAGATACTCTATAGTCTACGTGAGACACTCCATGGGCTATATAATAAGGTACTCTATAGTCTCTGTGAGATGCTTAGTCTATGTGAGACACTCCATAGGCTATATAGGGTACTTTACAGTCTATGTGAGACACTCCATAGTCTATATAAGGCATTCCATAGTCTGTATAAGATACTCTATAGTCTATATAAGGCACTCTATTGTCTATATGAGACACTCCATAATCTATATAGTCTCTGTGAGATGCTATAGTCTATGTCAGACACTCCATAGTCTGTATAAGGTACTCTACAGTCTATGTAAGAAAGCTGTGGGTAGAAAAATAAAAACAAAAGAAACAGGTAAAAACACCAAGAGAGCTGGGCATGAAACAAGAGGTTCACTGTGAGTTAGAGGGCAGCCTTGTCTAGATAAGTGAGTTCTAAGACAGCCAAGGCTACAGAGAGAGACCCTGTCCCCAAACAAACAGAACGAAAGCCTCACGAGTGCCCATCCTGGAGCCAGGGAAAAGGCTCAGCGGGTAACACGCAGTTCAGATCCCCATTGTGTACAGAAGCACTGGGTAGGAGTGGCGACCCTCCTGTCACCCCAGCGTTTGGGAGACCAGAGTTCCCTAGAGCAAGCTGGCACGGAGACCCGCTGAATCACAACTGACTGTTGTGAGTTCCAGTGAGAGACCCTGACTTGGTGAAAAAGGTGGAGAACCAGTGGGGAAGATACTCAATGTCCACTCCCACCCACACATATTTAAAAACACATGCAACACACACACACACACACACACACACACACACACAAAATGACCAGTCTCATCTTAAATAGAAATGACCAATAATAGTCATGATTAAGAAAATGACGGGGCTGGAGAGAAGGCTCAGAGGTTAAGAACACCAACTGTTCTTCCAGAGGTCCTGAGTTCAATTCCCAGCAACCACATGGTGATTCACAACCATCTACAATGTGATCTGATGTCCTCTTCTGGTGCATCTGAAGACAGCTACAGTGTACCCATACACATAAAATAAATAAATAAATCTTTAAGAAATTGGCATCTTCAGGCCGGGCGGTGGTGGCGCACGCCTTTAATCCCAGCACTTGGGAGGCAGAGGCAGGCGGATTTCTGAGTTCGAGGCCAGCCTGGTCTACCGAGTGAGTTCCAGGACAGCCAGGGCTACACAGAGAAACCCTGTCTCGAAAAACCAAAAAAAGAAGAAGAAAAAGAAAAAAAAAAGAAAAAGAAAAGAAAGAAAGAAATTGGCATCTTCTACCATATATACCCGTATAGAAATATCCTGGTAGTTCTTAATAATTTGTACTTTAAAAAACAAATTTACAGGGGCTGGAGAGATGGCTCAGCAGTTAAGAGCGCTGACTGCTCTTCCAGAGGTCCTGAGTTCAATTCCCAGCAACCACATGGTGACTCACAACCATCTGTAATGGGATCCGATGCCCTCTTCTGGTGTGTCTGAAGACAGCTGCAGTGTATTTACATTGGAGCACAGACTCCAAAGAGACAAGGGAATTAGTCACAAAGACATCTAAGAAAGCCTCCTTACATCAAAGGAGTTGAGGAGGGGTTAATATTTTTTAATAGCAAAGAGAAAATTGTAAGCCAAAAAAAAAAAAAAAATCAGAATCTCAGAAGTCAAAACAGTTTGTTTCTGTGGCAGCGGAGCGTTCTTTCAAGTTCTCAGCACACCGTGAGCGTGGGTACGAGATCAACGCAGAATCCAAAGGGTAATTATGACGCCTCTAATCTTTTCACCCTCTGGAATGAAAGGCGGCACTCCTCTTTCATTAGAGGAGGCTCCCATCTGCCTTGCTACACCACCCACAAAGAATCAGACCACGTGTGTGACAATACTAAAAGCGAAAATTAAAAATTTCAGTAGTAAATAGCGATTCAAAAATAGGTTTCTTGAGAGGGAATTTGCTTGTGAATGGAAGTACTGCTCCAGTAGACCTGCGACTCCCGCTCTGAATTTCCAAGCCTTGCCTAGTAAACACGGGGAAAATGAAGTTTTGTTTTTCTGCCCTTGATCCGGGAGGGCGGGGAGAGGACCCGCCATTGCCCCCTCTTTAATCCACGCTGTGTAAATCGCAGCCTTAGGACTTGGGCCAAAGCTCTCAAAGCCCAGATTTCTCTGATGACAAAGGATCTCTTTCTTTTTCATCTTGTCAAACATAATCACCTGCGGACAAAGTCATTCCCTCTCCTGCCTTGCGTAGGGCGTTTTTGCAAGCTGACTAACATTTCCTAGGGCAGGCTAGGATTAATCTCTCAGCCTCTGAGAAGTTTCAGGCCATCCCGACTGAGAATTAGAAACAATGTAATCCACCATCCAGCCCAAAACAGAACAGCTCCCAGGGGCTAGGAGGAGACCAGGTGTAGATGACCTTGGAAAGTCAGTTTGAGCCTCAAGCAAGGCTGCAGAGGGTAAGCGGGCTTGCGGTGCAGGCACAGGTACAGGTACAGCACCACAGAAAAGCTGGTGCCATTAGTGCACGCCAAACGCTGACGCGAGTGAGCCGCAGAGGGAGGAGACAGGAAAGAGGATCCTTGGGCTTCCCTGCCAGCCAGACTAGCTAAAATCAGGAAGATGGCGGTTCAGTGAGTGACCCTGCCTCAAAACCTAAGGTGGTGAGCCATCCAAGGACGACACCCTGCCTTCTCAGTGCGTGCACAGGCGTCCTTCAACATGCGCGCGCATGCACACGTGATCGGGTTGGCAGGTTTCATAAACTACCTCCATCTGGATCCTTCGGACTCGGAAGACTCGTTCATGCATCACCCACCCCTAACCAGACGTGGTCGATGGCGGCTCCTTCCAGAAATAGTTCGCCTCTTCCTTGTGAGCTCTTACCACCGTCATGTGTGAGGGCAATTCATTATCTTCTTTCTGCCAGGCGCCCTCTCGGGTCTCCTAAACACCTGCGAAACTGAAGCCCTCCTTATGCGTGCCTTCTAATGACTGTGAGCCTTGAATGTCAGTTCTGCGCTCGGGAACTCTGGGTGTCCCAAAACGCTGTGTTCTTATCACCAGGCTGGAGTTTTTAATTGGCCGCTTCTGCATTGTCAAGTTCAATCAGCCTGTGCATAAAGAAGAATAGAAAGAGGAGGAGGAAGAGAGGGAAAAGGAAGGACAGGAGGAGAAGGAGGAAGAGGAGGAGGAGGAGGAGGAGGAGGAGGAGGAGGGGAAAGTCACTTCTTATATGTCTGAATATTCAAGAGCCCAAGACAGAGGTAAGCAGTCCCCAGTGACACTCAGGAGCTGCAGGCTGGAACCTCCTAAGACTTTCAGACAGGCTGGCCAGAGCGCTAGAACAAATGTCAAGGGCTATTTCCTGCAAAGAGGCTCCAAAAATAATGTAAAATTGTTCTGTCCTTTTAAAAATGGAAAACGCCTTGGCGGGGTGGATGCACTGTTTGCCTGGCTGCGTTTTCTCCCCGTCTCCATCAAAGTGCTGTGTAGCTCTGCTCAGAGTAACTGGACCACATCTAATGCCTGTGCCATGCAAATGAAGATTGAGGCTGATGTCTCCTTTGATATGTGTGACTAAATGCTCAGGGGGGATAGTTTCCTTCAGACCCTCTGGTGGAGAGAGGCGCCTTAACGAAACCTGTTGGCTCTGTCTTCCCGGCAATGGGTGTGACTCTCATGCTAGGGAGGAGGCTGGCAAAGGCTGGGATGGATGCTCTCCCTGTGAAGAATGCTCTTTCTGTGATCGCCAGGAGGAGCAATGTTGGGGGGGGGAATTAAGGATCTCGTGTGGAGGGCACGCTGGCGGTGGGCATCTGCAGGGAGTTGCACAGGCTGGCTGGAAGGGTCCAGAGCACATTCCTAAGGCAGAGCTGCACATGCAGGCGAGTTGCGGCTGGGATTCCCAGCGGGGCTGTCATCTGGCGCCCAGTAGTGGACAGGATCTAGGGAGAGGGGGTGGGAATGGCCAAGTGGGAGAAGCCAGCCTTGCCCACGACGACCTATTCAGCCTCAGCCTTGGCTCTCCCTGCCAAGAGGCAGGATGATCAGAACGGAGCTGGGAAGATCTGACCGCTTTCCCTGTATCGAGGAAGTCTATGGAAACACACACTCGGGGAATCAATAGCTCTGAGCACCATCAGAGCTTCGAGCCCTCCAAATTGGCTTCGCAGGGCACTCGGAGCCACATTCATAATGAAGGGAGGCATGCTGACCATCCCCGACTCGACTCCTCCTCCGGTGCCTTATTTAAAAAGGCACTCCGCAGGAAAGATGCCGCTGAAAGGCAGGAAAGGCAATCTATAAATTCTGGCTCGGACCACTAATTAATTTTTAACATCTCTCTCTCGTCTCTTCTCTTTTCCCCCTGGTGAATATTTGCACATGTCACTCAGAGAGGACATGAGGAGGGCATAGTTCATTTTGGAGGTGGGACATTAGACAATACCTCTTTTTCCTGGGAAGACACAGCACAAATGTCAAGTCATCCTAGACAGGGAGCCAAGGATAGACCAAGAAAGGATTCTACCAAAGTCCAACTTGTAAACCAATTCCTTTACTAGGGTTATAGGAGTGTGGGTGGGTGGGGTTGATTACAGGAGTTTGGGTAGATGGGGTGGGGGGTGGGGGTTGCTTCCAGAAGTGTGGGTGGATGGGGGAGGGGGTTGCTTCCAGGAGTGAGAGTGGACTCAGAGCCAACTGCATCCCAATACAGGTGATAACCCACAGAAGCTAAACCTCAGGGCAAGTTGGAACACCTTATCTATTCTGGATGGAGAAGCCGCCCCAGGCACAGCTGCCTCCCTTCCTTACCCTGGTCCATTGTTTAGCCCTGGGGAGAGACCTTGTGACTCTGTTACATTTCAGCTCCCTGGGATTTGTAAAGCTGTTTCCTTGCTGAGTCTCCTGAGCCTCCTTCCTCCTTTCAGAAAGGAATATTTCAATTCCGAGGAAATCGCTACACAACACTCTGACAGGAGGATGTCTGTGGGTCACCACTGTGTGCTTCGGCTGAGCTAGGACATGATAATGCACGAGGATGACGGAATGAATGCACGCATGCAGGCAGAGACGCTCAGGCCAGCAATGTCCAAAGGAACCAGTGTACTGTGGGGGGCAGGAAATCCAGGCGGAAGAGAAGCTTAAGACACCCCGATGGATACTGTATCTGCTTGCTCTGGCTGCCATCCAGAACACTGCAGGCTGGGCGCCTCAACAACAGAGATGTGTTGTCTCGCTGTTCTGAAGCCTGAGAATCCAGGATCACCATGTCTCGGGGTTTGTTTTCTTCTGAGCCCCACCCTCATCTTTAAAGACTTGTTTATTTTATTTTACATGTGTGAGCTCTGACCTATATGTATATATGGGTACCGTGTGCATGCTTGGAACCTGTCAAGGTCAGATGGTAGGTGTCAGATCCCCTGGAACTGGAGTTACAAATGGTTGTGGGCCATCATTTGGACGCTTATGATTGAACCAGGGTTCTAAGAACAAATCTTTTTTTTGTTGTTTTGTTTTGTTTTGTTTTGTTTTTTGTTTTTCGAGACAGGGTTTCTCTGTAGTCCTGTCTGTCCTGGAACTCACTCTGTAGACCAGGCTGGCCTCGAACTCAAAAATCCGCCTGCCTCTGCCTCCCAAGTGCTGGGATTAAAGGCGTGCGCCACCACCGCCGCCGGCACAACAAATGTTCTTAACCACTGAGCCATCCCTCCAGCCCCGAGGTCTCTCTTTTGGCTGGCAAATGGCCACCAGTTGTTGTCCCATTTAGATGCCCTACCTCTGTGAGTACATTCTCTCCTTACAGGCACACGGACGAGATGGATAAGGAGCCCAGCTAAAGGTCTCACTTAACTCCAGCCTGTTTCCTTTTGAGGTCCTGCTTCCAAATGCAATCCCGTCCTGAGATTCTGGGGATCCAGGCTTTGCGGGATGGAGCTCAGCAAAGCAGTTCAGCCTGTAAGAGGCCAGACGCTTCTCACACGAGAGATCAAGCAACCGCACTTCAGTGATTTGGAGAATGAAACAGTATTGGTGCCATTTCCTGCCTCGTGAGGAAGCCGTCCTTTTCCTGGTCATTCCTCCCACACTGGCCAAACGTCTTTTCATGTAAACCCTGCTGCAAGCAGCCTCCTCTCTTCTCTCCTCTTCCTCTCCCCACCCACCTCACATCTCGGATAATTTCATACATGAATACAATGTATCCATCTTAACCATTTCCAGCCTAGCCCTCCCACTCCCGGCATAATCCCTAACATGTCTTCCTCCCACCTTCTTTTTCTCTGTCTCCTCAGAGGCAGACTCTTGAGATATCAGATGCATACCTCCTGGCCGAGCTGCCTCCACACCTTCTGTATCACGTGGGGTAGGACACTCACCGGCACTGATCGCCAGGCATCTCTTCGTTAAGGGCTAATAATTCTGCCCTGCTATCCCTGGGATGCTCCCACAGGTTGTGGCCGGGCTTCCTTAAAAGGAGGATCTATGCAGCCAGATCCTCCAAGTCTTTCTCTGGGGTCTATCCAGAGATGTGTAGCTCTCCTTACAATAGATGGAGACCATTACAGAAAGCCACAACCAATCAAAACTCAGAGTTGTGGAGCCCAGTCCCAGCGGATATATCTACAACGCAACTCCTGCATATAAGGCTCGGGGACCATTTTGGAAGAGAGAGCAGAAAGATTGAAAGAGTCAGAGGAACAGTGGGTTGTCCAAGGTTACACCCATGAAGTCCCATTGACACGGCTGCCTGAGTATGACCTGAAGATGCCAACATACATGTAGTATGGACAGGGGAAGCTCACAAGGCCTCAACTCTAAACAACAAACCACAGGCAGTTAAGGAATGGTGAGAGAGGGAGAAATGGTTTTCCCCAGGGAAGAGCCCACCAAATAGATATCCAATACCAAATTGTCAGGCCTGGATGTATATACGTAGACGTAACATTATATAGACTGAGCAAGTTGTATTTAGGAATATATAAAGAAAAGTAAAGAACGTTTACAAATGCCTGTGAATTAAAGTCCAGGTGCATCTAGAGACGGGTAAGAAAGAGGCCTCTTGCTAAAAACCCTCCACAGGCTGGGCGTGGTGGCGCACGCCTTTAATCCCAGCACTTGGGAGGCAGAGGCAGGCGGATTTCTGAGTTCGAGGCCAGCCTGGTCTACAAAGTGAGTTCCAGGACAGCCCGAACTACACAGAGAAACCCTGTCTCGGAAAAACAAAAAAAAAAAAAAAACAAAACAAAAAAAAACAAAACAAAACAAAACAAAAAAACCCTCCACAGTATGAGATCTCTCGGCATACGTGCAATTACCTCTTTTATTATTATTATTTTTAGTGTGTTATTTTAAAAGCGGTAGTCCTTTTTTTAAAATTAATTATCATTATTCAAAGGATGGGCTTTTTTCTGAAAAAAAAAAAGAAAGATAGAAAGATAAGAAAACCACAAACTATTAGATGAAATTGATAATGAGATGGTGATATTTTGGGCAATTGTGCATAGTAATTGAATGGCCCTGAAACTGAAAGTTTAATTTTTTTTTTTTTTAAGCATCTGAAATTTGTTTATCTGGTATTTCTAACTGTGTGCAAAGGGATAAAAGCTTTGGGCCACACAGTCCGTGAGATTCTCCCAAAGAGCAACATTTAACTGTAAGGATTTAACTCCAATACTAAAAAAGGGGGATGGAGTGAAATCAAGGGTAGGAGAGATGGCTCAGTGCTCAAGAGCATGACCACTTTTCCAAAGAAGGCGAGTTTGGTTCCCTGCACCAAGTGGCACGCAACCACCTATGACTCCAATTAGAAGGGATCTGGTGCCCCCTTCTGGCATTAACTGGTACTTCATGCAAACACAAAGTAAAAAAAAAACGAGAATCCGATTTATTTATTTATTTATTTATTTATTTATTTATTTATTTATTTATTTGGTTTTTCAAGACATGGTTTCTCTGTGTAGCTCTGGCTGTCCTGGAACTCACTCGGTAGACCAGGCTGGCCTCGAACTCAGAAATCCGCCTGCCTCTGCCTCCCAAGTGCTGGGATTAACCACCGCCCGGCGAGAATCCGATTTTTAAAATCTTTTCTAGAGCTCTCCAAAAACTGGAGTCATTAAATTAGTTTTTAGCTCTTTGGGTTTCTTTGTTCATTTGTTTGTTTTAGTTTTCCTATGTATGAGTATTGTGCTTAGGTGTAGCCTGTGAGCCATTGTTCGTAGCTGGTGCCCATAGAGGCCACAAGAGGGCAGCACATCTCCTAGAACAAGTGGTTGTGAGCCACTAGGTGGGGGCTGGAAATCGAAGAGCAGCCAGTGCTCTTAACCTCTGAGCTACCTCAGCCCCAATCACTTATTAATAAGGTGTGGTAATCCTGGGCTCAAGAGCTGCGTCAGGAGGACTGTTGAGCATGATGGCCTATGCCTTTAATCCCAGCCTTTGGAAGACAGAGGAGTTCATGGTGGAAGGAGAGAACAGACTCTGGAAAGTTGTCCCCTGACCTCCCCCCCACACACACACACGATATGCACTGTGCACACACGCAAGAAGTAAACACAAAAACAAAGTTAAAACCTCAGGTCAGAGGACCCGTGCAGCTCCACCTTAGTGGTTACTCTGACGGATGCTGCTCCTGCCGGGGCCGAGGGCAGCATCACACTGCAGTGAGATAGCTACGGAAGGAGGTGGCGTCCCTGGTACAGTGGCTGCAAAGGTGACAGGAAAGAAGAGGGACGATAAAGGGAGAAGAAGGTTCTCCTGGTTTTCTTTTTTTTTTTTTTTTTTTTTTTTTTTTTGATTTGGGTTTTTCAAGACAGGGTTTCTCTGTATAGCCCTGGCTGTCCTGGAACTCACTCTGTAGACCAGGCTGGCCTCGAACTCAGAAATCCGCCTGCCTCTGTCTCCCAGAGTGCTGGGATTACAGGCATGCGCCACCATGCCCGGCCTCTCCTGGTTTTCAAAGACGGCAACCACATGGTTCCCTGTCCAGGCTGGCTGGAGGGAGACTTCTTTGGTTGGTTGTTTTGCTTTGGTTTGGTTCTTGGTTGTTGTGATTTGTTTTTGCTGTTTGAAGATAGGTTTTCTCTGTGTAGAGCTGGCTATCTTGAAACTCTGTAAAGCAGGCTGGCCTCAAACTCACAGAGCTCTGCCTGCTTCTGCCTCCCAAGTGCTGGGATTAAAGGCGTGTGTCCACAACGCCAGGCTCAGAAGTAGTTTGGGTTTTTTGGGGTTTGGTTTTGTTGTTGTTGTTGTTGTTGTTGTTTGGGTTTTTTTTGGGGGGGGTGTTTTGTGTGTGTGTGTGTGTGTGTGTGTGTGTGTGTGTGTTTGGGTTTTTTTTGAGACAGGGTTTCTCTGTATAGTCCTGGCTGTCCTGGAACTCACTCTGTAGACCAGGCTGGCCTTGAACTCAGAAATCCGCCTGCCTCTGCCTCCCAAGTGCAGGGATTACAGGCGTGCGCCACCACGCCAGGCTCAGAAGTAGGTCTTAATTGGGTGTTTGATGTTCAGAATCAAAGATTTTTGCTTTTTTGTTTCAAATGGGGTCACAGTAGCTGGCTCTGCACATCTTTGTAAAGAAGACAGTAAGGGCTTAGCATCCAGAGGAACTCTGTGTGCACCTAAGGACATGTCCCAGTGTGAGCAGGACATGTGACGTTGTCTAACCGTGAGATTCGCCTCATGAGAGTGTAGAGACGACCTAACGCAGCCGGAACAGCCCTGCGCCCCTGCGTGGCCAGAGTCTACACCAGCGCGCTGCTCAAGCGGAAGAGGAGGGGTGATTTCCGAGACGGGCTTTGCCATCCGTTGCCGTTTCTGCCGAACGTGAAGAGTTAGGCAAATGCTCGACTGGTGCCAGAAATTCAGAAATCAGGTGGGTTAGGTGAGGGCTGTCTTGAGTAATGAACCCTCTAGCTTGGTGAGACGCACCTCCAGATCAAGGGTTCTCGAAGTAGGGCCTCTGGATTAGTCACACCAGGACCATCTAAGAACTTGTCCAGGATATCTGCATGCGCGAGGTGCCCTGCCACCTCAGTGAATCAGAAACGCCCCGAGAAAGTCAGGCGTGTGTGTGTGTGTGTGTGTGTGTGTGTGTGTGGCACACGCCGATCTTTCCGTGGTCCTCTGCAAGTGCTTTCGACCCTAAGGGAGCTCACCAGCCCCACCAGCCTTTTTTTTTTTTTTTTAATTTTTTTTTCCCAATAAACCTTTTTTGAAAATCACCTCTGTATATTATGATTTTTGTGCTCATTACTGCATCGTAGTACCTGGCAACAGTAAGCTGGACAGGAAGGACAGGAGGGTTTTCCACCCAGAGTCGGGAAGCAGAGAGAGAGAGGAAGGGTTCAGTCCAGGACCCCGGGCCACAAGCCGGCGGCACGGACGGTCAGGAGAAACTTCCCCCCAGATAAGCCCTGCTGCAAACACTGAGGCTGGGAAAGTGTCTCAGCAGTCAGCTCTTATAGAGGACCCGGTTCAGTTCATAGCGTCCATGTTGGACAGCTCATGACCACCTGGAAATCCCAGCGCCAAGGCAACCGGATATCTCCGGCCTCAAGGGCAGCTGGAGCATGCGCATGCGCACAAACACTCTCGTCGGTTTACATATTCTAAAGATTGATTTATTTAATGTATATGAGTACACTGTAGCTGTACTGATGGTTGTGAGCCATCATGTGGTTGCTGGGAATTTGGAAATTTGAATTCAGGACCTCTGCTCGCTCCGATCAGCCCCACTCGCTTCAGCCTAAAGATCTATTTTTATATATAAGTACACTGTAGCTGTCTTCAGACACACCAGAAGAGGGCATCAGATCCCATTACAGATGGTTGTGAGCCACCACGTGGTTGCTGGGAATTGAACTCAGGACCTTTGGAAGAACAGTCAGTGTTCTTAACCACTAAGCCATCTCTCCAGCCCCCAAAGTACATATTCTAAACAACCGCACAGACAGGCCCAGAGGACTGTGTCCATGGTTGTTATAAATTCAGTAAAGATGACTATGAAGAATTCAGACCACACTGTTTACTTAGAGTTTTCTGTTGTCGCTGTGGTAAAACACCATGACCAAAAGCCACTTGGGGAGGAAAGGGTTTATTTCATATTGCAGGATTGTAGGTCCGTCATCAAGGGAAGTCAGGGCAGGAAATCAAGTCAGGAACCTGGAGGCAGGAACTGAAGCCGAGGCCATGTCCCGCCTTGCTTCCTGTGGCTTGCTGATACTACCGAGCATCAACTCCCCAGCAGTGGCCCCGCCCACAATGGCAGAATCCCCAAGTACCAACCATAAGCCAAGGCCATGTCCCAGGCTTGCCTACAGGTCAATCGTAGGTGGCATTTTCTCAGTTAAGATTCTCGCCAGTTGCCGGGCGGTGGTGGCGCACGCCTGTAATCCCAGCACTTGGGAGGCAGAGGCAGGTGGATTTCTGAGTTGGAGGCCAGCCTGGTCTACAGAGTGAGTTCCAGGACAGCCAGGGCTACACAGAGAAACCCTGTCTCGAAAAAAAAAAAAAAAAAAGATTCTCTCCAGTTGGAGAGAAGACTCAGCAATTAAGAGCGCTGTCTGCTCTTCCAGAGGTCCTGAGTTCAATTCCCAGCAACCACATGGTAGCTCATAACCCATAACCATCTGTAATGGGATCGGATGCCCTCTTCTGGTGTGTCTGAAGACAGCTACAGTATATATATATATATATATATATATATATATGTGTGTGTGTGTGTGTGTGTGTGTGTATGTGTGTGTATGTATATATATACATATATACTGTATATACAGTATATATATGTGTGTGTGTATACACACATATATATACATACATATACATATATAATGATTATATTTAATATATGGTTATATATTATATATGATTATATATTATATAATGTGTATATACATATTCTATATGCATGTGTATATACTATGTATATATGTATATATTATATGTAATATATATGATTCTCTCCCCCAAGGTATGTATCAAGTTGACAAAAGCCAACCAGAATATTCACTTTATGCACATGAGCAGGGAGCCGCATACAAGTTCGTCCTCCCCAACGTAAAGCTGGTTATGCGCACACGTCTCCGCCTCGGCAAGCCTCGCACAGCCAAGCACCAACATGGTTTCTAATGGTTAAACAGCAACACTGGAGAGGCTCTCCCTCACGTGAAGTTCTGCGCAGGAGGAGACGCCACAAAGGCGCCAAGTGTTGTTTTCTAAACACTACAGTCAAATAAAAGCCTGGCTTTTCTTCCGTGTCTGTGGGACCGGGATCAAACCAACTGTTATTTTGGCGTGGCGTACCTTCACGTGTCTGCGGTGATTCTTTGTAACAGGAGTGGAGGGGAGCCTCTTAAAAGCCAGTCTAGCCGGGCAGTGGTGGCGGCGGCGCACGCCTTTAATCCCAGCACTTGGGAGGCAGAGGCAGGCGGATTTCTGAGTTCGAGGCCAGCCTGGTCTACAAAGCTAGTTCCAGGACAGCCAGGGCTACACAGAGAAACCCTGACTCGAAAAAAAAAAAATTCTACCTGACGGTTTACTGTGTGGAAAAGCCTGGCTCTGGCTGTGACAAGAGTGATGACCCAGCTGCATGTTTCCTGGGACACGGAACTCCCCAGTGCACGCAACAAAGACTTCCGGAAGAAACCCCTCTTTTCATCCCCCAGCCTGCAGGCTCGCCCATCCAAGGTGGCAGTCAGACAGCCTGTCCCTATGAGCCGCAGGGGCTGAGTCAGACCGGACAGAACAAATGTCTTCTTAGAGGCCCAAGGAGACAGGTCGCCTCGGTTTCCCGCCTTCCAGAGCTAGAAACCAACATGGGAAAGAGAAGCAGCTTGTCCCAGGGAAGAGGAGCCCGGTGTTAAGGCAAGGGGAAGCGTTCCTGCCCCCCCACAGAGGCCCCTTTCCCAGGGCTGAGAACAGCTTCCGGTGGCCCTCACAAGCCTAGGAAGGGGGAAAGCGAGCCTGGGTCAGCGCTCTGGGTCTCATCCCGGCATGTGACTCTGCTCCTGGCAGAGGCAGGGAACCCTGGCGTAGGCAGGGAACCCAACTCGAATCTAAAAAGCAGAAACTGCTCACACTGTGGGGTGGGGCAACATTGCGGCACCCATCGCCCCAGCCCCAGCGCTGCCCACACCTAATCCCACCCCCAGTCATGGATCTTGTTGGCACCAAGGCTCGGAGTGGCACTGTGGGAGGCCAGCCGTGCACCCAGGGTGCAGCAGAGGCACCCACCCTGCAGTTGTACACACGCGCACACATACACACACACACACACACACACACACACACACACACTTCTATACTTCTTCACAGCCTGCACCCTGGACTCCCAGTCTGCCTCCCCTCAAGCCAGGCTTCCCTGGGGACACAATTAGAGGCTACAGAGGGGTTACTTAACAAGATCTGGGGTCCTCCTGCCAGGCTCATGACAACAGACTGAAGCCACTATCGGGCCTCATTTGCCAAGCCACCGCACAGTCAGCAGTAAATTGTACAAGAGGGAAAAGGAAATCGGAGACGGAAGGCGAGCGAGCTTGTTTCCAAACTCCTCCTTGGCCGTCAGTATTGCGGGATCAGCATAAAGCCCTCGGCCTCTTCCGCTGGGCTTTCCAGCCAGGCTGCGCCTTCCGGGAGCAGCGGGCAAAAGGCGCCCGCATCCCCATCCAGACCTGCCTTGCAGGCCTGGAGGTGCCAACGTCAAATGTGGGTGGGTCGAGTGCGGTGGCTCGCGCCTGGAGAGCCAGCTACTTTGGTGACTGAGGCAGGAGACTATCAGTTTGGGGCCAGCCTGGGGAATACAGAAAGTCCGTTTTTTCAAATCAAATGAATAAATTAAATTTAAAAAAATGTTTATAATCCAGACTATACGGTATCTCCTGTATTGTCACGAAGATAAAAAAAAAAAAAAAAATCTATACAGGTTGGAGTGTCAACCTGACCCAGGTTAGAGTCTTCTGGGAAGACGAACCTCAATAGAGAAAATGTCTCCATCAGACTGGCCTGTGGGAAAGTCTATGGGACATTTGATCGGTTAGTGGGAGTGCGGTTCACTAAAGGTGGTGCCAGTCCTGGGCAGGTGGTCCCGGCTCAACAAACTGAGCAAGCCATGGGGAGCGGGCCAGGGCTCAGTGCTCTTCCGAGGCTCTGCCTTGGGCGCTTCCTCGGCTTCCCTTGATGACCGCCCATGATCTGTAAGATAAAATAAATGCTCTCTCCGCGCCGCTCCCGTGTTTACCACAGCAACAGAAAGCACCGCAGCACAATGCCTGAGAGTGTCCTTTGAACTTGCCGAGGACCGGAAGTGCACGGCACACCACTGCCAAGCATTCTTCATCCTTTGTGGGACCTGCAGCCAACCCCTGCTTCCCTGGCCGACCACTCTCCCTTTTATTCTAAAAATTACTTTAAATTACATTCGTATAGATACTAAAGTGCGCAAGCCGTGTCACATGTGTGCAGGTCAGATGGTCACTTGCCGAATTTGTTTCTCTCCTTCCACCATGCGTGTGCCCCAAACACTGAACTCGGGTCGTCAGGGTTGGCGGCAGACTCCTTTACCCGATGAGCCATCTCGGCAGCCCCTCATTTTCATTTCCGAATTGACGTGCTCTTGTTTGAAGCTGTAGGAATTACAGAAGCATGCTCTGGGGACTTACAAAGGAAGCTTTAAAATTCTTGTTCATTTGCATAGATAGGTGAATTTTAAGCATGGTCTTTTCTTTTTTCTTTTCTTTTTCTTTCTTCTTCTGTTATAGGTGTTGGTGGTGGTGGTGGTTTCTGGGTTTTAGTTTTTGGGTTTTGGGTTTTTGTTTGTTTGGTTTTTTTTGTTTGTTTGTTTTTTGTTTTGTTTTTTCCAGACAGGGTTTCTCTGTATAGCCCTGGCTGTCTTAGACCTTGCTCTGTAAGCCAAGTTGTCCTCGAACACATAGATCTGCCGGCCTCTGCCTCCCAAGTGCTGGGACAAAAGGCATGCCCACCACACCCAGCTTAAATTGGATCTTAATTTGTAGCTCAGGCTAGCCTTGAGCTCCAGATCCCCTGCCTCAGATCTTCTTGCCTCAGCCTCCCAGGCCTGGGATTGTAAGAGCGCTCTGCCGGGTGGGTACCACGCCAGCGGCCATTTCCTGTTTGTGTCCATGGACCCATTTATTTACCCAACTCAGCCAAAATAGCACCAGGCTGCCTTTGCTCTGTGGTCTGAAAGCAAAGATGAAAGTGCATATTTGGTTCATTAACTTTTGGTAAAGGAGAAATCACATGTATAAACAACATCTGAGCCGGGCGATGGTGGTGGTGCACGCCTTTAGTCCCAGCACTCAGGAGGCAGAGGCTGGTGGATTTTTGAGTTCCATGTCAGCCTGGTCTACAGAGTAAGTTCCAGGACAGCCAGGGCTAAACAGAGAAACCTTGTCTCAAAACAACAACAACTAATAACAATAATAATAATAATAATAAATGAACAACATCTGGGCTGACTGAGGTCACAGGCACCGGTGTGCTCAGGGTTCAGGGAAAATGATTCCCGGACTCTACCTGCTCATCTGCATTCACTGAGCCGCCTCGTATGCCTGAGGCTCCAGGTCCTCCCTCAGGAGAGCACAGAGGGTACCGGTAAGAGGGGGCTCCAGAGTTAGGGTCTGCTCAAAGCTGGGCAGTAGCTCCAGCTAATGGAATGCTTGCTTTACAAGCACGAGGACCCGAGTCTGAGCCTCAAAACCCACATCTTTAAAGGGCCAGAGAGAGGACAGGGCTGGAGAGATGATGGCTCAGCCGTTAAGAGCACCGACTGCTCTTCCAGAGGTCCTGAGTTCAAATCCCAGCAACCACATGGTGGCTCTCAACCATCCGTAATGAGATCTGACGCCCTCTTCTGGGGTGTCTGAAGACAGCTACAGTGTACTTACATACAATAAATAAATAAATCTTTTGTTTTGTTTGTTTGTTTGTTTTGGATTTTTCGAGACAGGGTTTCTCTGTGTAGCCCTGGCTGTCCTGGAACTCACTCTGTAGACCAGGCTGGCCTCGAACTCAGAAATCTGCCTGCCTCTGCCTCCCAAGTGCTGGGATTTCAGGCGTGCACCACCACCGCCCGGCTTTGCTGCAGTTTCTTGCCGCTTCCTCGGGCTTGGGGCTGATCGGCAGAGTGATGTCAGCTGAGACCGTAGGCATCACAGTGTAGGATCGGGATTCTGGGAGCCAGGGTTCTGTTTCCCCTTTTGTTGCTTTTGTTACATTTGACCTATGGGGCTGAGCACACTCTAAAGGCTGGAGAACTCCCGTGGAGAGTTCCTTCCTTCCGCCCACTGCGGGTGCGGGTCCTGGGATTAGAACTCGTGCCCTCGGGCTCCGCAGCAAGCTCCTTTCCTTGCTGAGCCATCTTGCCTCCCGGGTTATTTCTTAATGTTCTCCAACGGTTTGCCCCATTCTGCCAAAAGTTAGGCAGAAGACAGTGGCTAAATCCAGTCCTGCTGGTCTCCGTTGCAGGTAGCAGGCAACGGTATGAGCCAGGGATTTGCCACCTCCTTAGTCTGGGAAATCTGTGACCTCAAATCACTGCAATGGCCCTAGAGTTCCCCACGCGTCCCCCGGTGCTCAGTTCCAATCGGATTATTACCGCTCATTTCTCTCCGGAACGGCCCAAACCCCTCCCCAGACTCCCAGCCACAAAGGGGAAATTAACAGTAACATAAAACGTTAAGAAGGTGAGAGAATATTATCACTCCTGTCAACAATAAAACCTGCTGCTGATCTTCAGTGGGGAAGACAGGTGCATCTATTATTGATAGAATACAGATTGTTAAATATTAAATGCTCGAGCCCGGGACAGTGTAAGGGTAAAACCAAGAGTGTGTGCAAGCGAGCTTCGGCGGAATCATAAAGACGTACCTCCTTGCAAGGGTGAAGTGCACCTACGTTTATTACCAGTTTTACTACACTGTAAATTAGGGGGGGGGGGAGACACCCATGAAGCGTCGGTTTCAAGATCTAAGTGACAGGCGTTATCTTCGGGAAGGCATCGGTCCACAGTCCGTTCCCTCCGCAGCTCCAGCACCCTCGCCTGGAACCCGGAACCATCTCGGCAGGGGCGGGCGTTGAAAGGCGCCTTCCCATGCTTTATTTACACCTGAGGGAACAGGCCAGGAAAGGGCTTTATGGGCCGCTAAGGTTTCTCGCCGCTGCCTACCCCGTCCAAATGCTCAAGCTATCAGAAGGAGGTGAAAACTCCCTAACGTCACAGAAGTTGCGGGTTTGGAGCTTGTGTTGCTGAGGCGGGAGGATCATCTGGGTCCAGGGATCTAGGAACAGCCTGCATAACCTAAGACTGCCGAGCAGAGAGGGAGGGGCCAGAGGGCTGACCGAGCAGTTATGAGCAGCGGCCGCCCTTCCAGTGACCCAGGTTCCATTCCAAGCACACACGTGGCAGCTCACAAGCATCTGTAACTGCAGCTCCAGAGGATCTGATGTCCTCTGCAGGCCTCGTTGGTCACCAGGCACACAAACGCACAGACACACAGGCAGGCCAAACACCCATACGCAAAAAATAAAATAATTTCTACAAATAATTTTTTTAAAAGAAAAGGAGTGGGGAGAAAAGGAAAAGCAGGCGGGGGAGGGGGGAGGGGGCTCAGCTGCTGAGGGGTTTGCCACACTGAGAAGACCGTGAGATCGATCCCCAAGAGCCCAGATCCAAATACCAGACACTGTGGGGAAGACCCGTGATCCGGTCCTGGAGAGGCAGAGACAGGCAGATCCCTGGGGCTGCTGGCCAGCACTCAAGCCCAGTCAGGGCGCTCAGCCACTCAGTAACAGACCCTGCCTCAAAACAACAGGGTGAGACTCTGACCTCAACCTCTGGCTTCAGTGTATAACCTCACATGCACCTGTACACACACACACACACACACACACACACACACAATCATACACACCCACAAATTCACACACTCACAACATACTTGCACACTCACATACATACACATGCATACTCACATTCACACACGCTCTCATACACATATATATATACATACACTCACATATACACATATACACACATACACACATACACTCACATACTCACATATACACATACATACACTCACACATATATACATACTCACACATTCACATTCACAACATACTTACACAGTCACATGCACACACTCACACACTCATACACACTCTTATACATATACATATACTGACACATACACACATATACACACACTCTCAAACACAGACTCACACATACACATTCATACACATACACACACTCTCAAGCACACACTCATACACACACTCGCACATATATACATAAATTCTCAAGTACACACACACACAAACTCACATACATACACACTCACACAGAGAAAAGAAAAATAAGCTCACAACTTACACGGATGCCAAACATTTTAGTGTTTATGTGATTTTTGTCACCTTACCCTAGTTAATTGGGGATTTTGTTTTTGTTTTTGTTTTTGTTGTTGTTGTTGTTGTTGTTGTTGTTGTTGTTTGAGACAGGCTCTGCAGTCCAGGCTGACCTTGAACTCACAAAGCCCCACCTACCTCTGCCTCCTGAGTGCTGGGGTTAAAGATGTGTACCACTACTAGACTAATGTTTTTAATTTATTTTTATGTTATGTCCTTTCGTGTTTTGCCTGCACACGTGTCTGTGTGAGCGTGTCAGATCTTGGAGTCATGACAGTGTGAGCCACCACGTAGGCACTGGAGACTGAACCTGGGACCTCTGGAAGAGCAGTCAGTGCTCTTAACCGCTGAGCCGTCTCTCCGGCCTCCAGTTTTCACAGTTTTTTAAAGTTTATTTTTAAACTTCTAAATTTTCTCTAAATTGCCCAGGCTGATATTGGATTCCATAAGGAGTCCAGGCAGGCCTCAGAATCAAGGCAATCCTCCTGCATCAATCCTTCAGTGTTGGGTGTAATCACTACATGAAATTTTAATTTCTATCTGACTTGATTTTTTTTTTTCAGATAAGCTCTCATTGGTCTAGGTTGGCTTTGAACTCACAGCAATCCTCCTGCCTCAGCTTCTCCTAAATCCTGGGATTACAAGTATGAGCCAGGATGCCCGGGTCTACCCTAATTTCTTTCTGATCTGAATTCTTTTGTTTGAGGAGGGGAGTTGGGAGTAAGGGATGAGTTGAGGCAGGTTCTCATGTAGCCCAGGCTGGTTCTCATGTAGCCCAGGCTGGCTTCAGACTCACTATATACGTAGCTGAGGACGACCTTGAACTTCGGATCCTCCTGCCTCCACTTCCCCAGGGCTGGGATGTTAGGCTTGCACGCCTGGCTCTGACCTGAATTCTCGATGCAAAGTTACAAATCTGGAACAACCACCACTGGCTTCAGAGCATGGAGTGAGATGTCACAAGATCCGCCAGCACCAGGCAACCCCTCGGGCTACCCCCAAGACTCACAGGCCCAACAACTTCATCTCTTGACTTACTGCTCATCAGAAAAGGATTTATCCCTCTTACAAAAAAGATTCGCACATCCAATTTGTTTTTTTCCAAAAAAAAAAAAAAAAAAAGTGTCGAATTAAACCAAAATATTTCCCAGGAAGCACCTGATTGAAATACAAATTATACCCACTGGGGTAGCAGCCTCCCGTTTAATAAGTACTCAGTGGGAATGGTGCATTACATTATCTCCCTTAAATAGTGGCTGATAGACTTATCAATATTTGGATTAATTTTAATGTTAAGGAAGTAAATTCTTAACATTTGCATTTTAGGTAGGAAGAAAAAACTACAACTCAATTGTCTATCAGCCTTAACCTTGACTGTCCCGTTTTCTGACTGAACGCTAGACGATGATATTAAATTCAGAAATTAATCTAGCCTGCAGAATGGATAATTAGTCAAAACCAGAGAAAAGTCACAAGAAATTAACAATGAGATCAATTCCTTGATTTTTATGTCACGCCTTTCTCTCCAGGGCATTTGCAGGCACACTTTCAATATGAGCTGGCTGCCTCTTAAATCCTGTTAGAATTATATTCTGGAAAGATCTGGGCTATTCCTTTAAGAGTTAGGGGGAAAAAAAAACGGAGGTAAGAAAAGTTCCAGAATGACGGGAAAGAAACCCAGAAAAGGAAATGATTTGAAAAGAGGTCTAGGAAAGAGGGAAATGCCACGGCCCAGAGGAGTGGAGCTGACCGGCCCTGGGGGAGCTGGATCGCGGGCGGCTGCAGAGAATGGCTTCCAGAGGCAAGCCTGGGTGGGGTGTGTAAGCAACTGCCTCAGGTGGAACAGCGAGGCGGAGCCCTGGAGACATCCCGGGTAAAAGTGGGGATTTGGTGGGAGAGCAGAGAACTTGGGGAGGAATTAAAGTAGGTTAAGAGGTGAGTCTCTGTGTGGCCCCGGCTGTCCTGGAGCTCACTCTGTAGACCAGACCGCCTGCCTCTGCCTCCCAAGGGCTGGGATCAAAGGCGTGCGCCACCACGCCCGGCTTAAGAAGTGAGTCTCTGCGTGGTCCCGGCTGTCCTGGAGCTCACTCTGTAGACCGCCTGCCTCTGCCTCCCAAGGGCTGGGATCAAAGGCGTGTGCCACCACGCTCAGCTTAAGAGGTGAGTCTTACGAAAAAGAGAGGCGTACAATAGATCCTCAAAGACACAAAGATACAAGACAAGTAAAGATTGTGGGGTGTGACCTGGGTGACAGAGTGCTTGCCTGAGTCACAGGCTCCTGGGCTCAGTCCTTAGCACTGTGGAAACTGGTCCTGGTGGCACAGACCTGTGAGCAAAGCCCTTGGAGTGTGGAGGCAGAGGAGTCAGGAGTTCAAGGTCATCCTTTGCTAATTAATGAATTCAAGGCCAGCCTGAGCTACCTGAGACCGAGTCTCAAAAGAAAGAAAAACAAAAACCCACAAGGCCCAATATGAAGCAATTGATGGAACAAAACAATGATGGTTTTTGATTTTTATTTTTTAAGATTTGTTTATTTATTATATATGAGTACACTGTCACTGTCTTCAGACAGACCAGAGGAGGGCATCAGATCTCCTTATGGGATGGTTGTGAGTCATCATGTGGTTGCTGGGATTTGAACTCAGGACCTCTAGAAGAGCAGTCAGTGCTCTTAACCACTGAGCCATCTCTCCAGCCCACAAAAATAGTTTTATATTTGGGATAATGGTGATGGTCAGATTGAAGCAGGTCTTGTCCACTCCTGACGGAGGCTATCATCCTAGTGGAAGGTCCTTCACTGGCTTTGAGTTTCCTGTCTTTACTTATATTTTTGTGGGGGTTCCTACAAGTGCCATAGCTGTCAGCAAAACAATCCTCGAAGAGGCAAAAAGGAAAGCTGTTCAGCCCACAGTGGCCAAGACTCGAGTGTGGTGGCGGACAGCAGGTAGGCAAACTTCACATTCTCAAGACCTGCTAGTCCAAACCTTGGGCCCATGACAACCAAGAAATCAAAATGTAATCCTAATACCTCAAGTTAGAAAGTGAGCCGGATGGGTGGCTTGTAATCCCAACTGCTCAGGAGGCCGAGGCAAAAAAAATCACAAGGTCAGGACCAGCCTAGTAAAGGAGGAGCAGGAGGAGAAGGAGGAGAAAGAGAAGGAGGAGGAGAAAGAGGGAAGAGGAGAAAGGAGGAGGAGGAGAAAAAGGAAGAGGAGGAGGAAGAGGAAGAGGAGGAAGAAGAGGAGAAGAAGAGGAGGAGGAGGAGAAAGAAGAAGAAGAAGAAGAAGAAGAAGAAGAAGAAGAAGAAGAAGAAGAAGAAGAAGAAGAAGAAGAGGAGGAGGTGGAAGAAGGAAGAAGAGGAGGAGGAGGTGGTGGTGGTGGACATCATGGTGGTACATTCCTTTGATCCCAGCCCGTGAAAGGCAGCACACAGACCTCTGTGAGTCTGAGGCCATCCTGAACTTCAGTGTGAGTTCCAGGCCAGCCAGAGATACACAGTGAGACTCAGCCTCAAAATACAAAAGAATAAAAGCAAGAACTTATTTTCAAAATGGGAGGAAGGTCCTGGGAAGGGATGCAGTCCAGTGCTGTGAGCCTGCCTAGTGTGTTTGAGGCCCTGGGTCTGAGCTCTAGAAGCAAACAATAATAACAATAGGAGTGACGGATAGAATAATCCAAAGGAGCACACGTCAAACACTGGGAAAGAGCGGGATCCTGGCAGTGGCTCCACGGGAAGAGCCTGTACAGCCCGAGACCTTGGTACAGAGTCCCAGTGCCCATGGGTGTGGCCTGCGAGCCCAACATTGAGGGGTGGTGGGGAAGACACAGGCAAGCTCTGGAAGTGGCTGGCCAGTCTGGCCGAAATGGAGAACTCTGGGTTCAGTGAGAGACCCTGTCTCAGAAAAGACAGTGAGGAAAAGAGCAACTGAGGAAAACACCCTAATTTAACCTCTGACCTCCAGACATTCACACAGAAAGAGAGGTGAATGGGAGGGAGACACACATACTCACCCATGCACACATGAACACATACACATACCCACAGGAATGCACACATACACATGCA
This sequence comes from Apodemus agrarius, assembly GCA_964023405.1. Lineage (NCBI taxonomy): Eukaryota > Metazoa > Chordata > Mammalia > Rodentia > Muridae > Apodemus > Apodemus agrarius. Next base: position 4,494,735 of record OZ030009.1, on the reverse strand, counting down.
TACACACATATGCAGGAATGCACATATACACACATGCACATATGCATAGGAATGTACACACACATGCACACATGAACACATGCATGCACCCACAAGAATGCACACATGTACTCACATGCACACACATAGGAATGCACACATACCCACTTATGAACATATGCACACATACACACACATGCACACACCCACAGGAATGCACACATACACAAACGCACACACAAGCAGGAATGCACACATACATACATGCACACATGCACACACACATAGGAATGTACACATACACATACATGCACACATGAACACATGCACACACCCACAGGAATGCACACATATACTCACATGCACACACACATGCACACACACAGAAATGCACACATACACATTCATGAACACATGCACATACAGGAATGCACACACATGCACACATGAACACACACATGCTTTTATGGAATTTAATGAATTCTACCAAACATTTTCTTTAAATGTAGCAACACCCATCATGAGCATTTCCAAACAAAAGCACCAGGACCTATGCCCCACCTCAGTATGTAAGACCAATATTTATGGTTCCCAAACCAGACAAAAGCTCACAAAATCAAGCACCAGTATCCTCAACAAAGTGCTAGCGTGCTGAATCAAATCCATATAAAAAGGATTATGTGACCAGGTGGGATTTATCCCAGGAACGCGATGTTGGTTTAACATATGAAAATCAATCAGTGTAATACACCATATTAATTGAATAAGGGATAAAACTGTACGACCATCTCAACCACTACAGGAAAGGCATTTGACAAATCCAACGGCCGTCAATATGAGCCCCGCTCCTCAACCCAGAGGCCGAAGGCTGCACACACGGACTGTCATACTCTGCGATGACAAACTGGAGTTTGACATCTGAAACCAGGAGGGACTCAGAGATGTTGTCACCTGGCCAGTATGTCATGAGCTCTCGCAAGGACAGTCGAGCAAGCAAAACAAGCACCGAGACTGTTTTGCTAGCGAAGTGGCTATGGCTTTTCACAGGGGTTTGGTTGCTTGTGGGCAAGCGTAGTAATGGGGTTCAAACTCAGCCCCTCGAGCATGCTAACATTATACTTCTGAACGGCTTGCCCAATCCTTTATTTTTAAAGACTTACTTTGGGGGGGGTGTTTTTGTTTTTGCTTTTTTTCAAGACAGCGTTTCTCTGTGTAGCCCTGGCTGTCCTGGAACTCACTCTGTAGACCAGGCTGGCCTCGAACTCAGAAATCCACCTGCTCCTGCCTCACAAGTGCTGGGACTAAAGGCGTGTGCCACCACCGCCCGGCTGACTTACTTTATTTTTACTTTATGTGTATGAGCATTTTGCTTTTGTACTTTAAGTGCAAGTAGTGTCTGTGGAGGGCATATGATTCCCTGGAACTGGATTTAGAGATGATTGTGAGCTGCCATGTGGGCGCCGGGACTCTAGCCCAAGCCTTCAGGGAGAGCAGCCAGTGTTCTCAGCCTCGTAGCCATCTCTGCACTCCCACGCCCCCCCCCACCTCCTTTGTTAGGATTTACTCTGTGTGTGTGTGTGTGTGTGTGTGTGTGTGTGTGTGTGTGCAGGTGCCCAGGATGGCCAAAAGAGCTAATTGTATTCCCCGGAAACTAGAATTATAGGAAGTTGCAAGCCACCTGATGTTGGTACTTATTGGTGCCAAACCAGAAGTAGGAACTGAACTCAGGTCCTTTGCAATCACAGTGCACAATCTTATCAACTGAGCCGTCTCGCCAGCCCTCCCCCATGTCCCACTTCCACCTGCCAGCCCTTCAAGGTTTTCATTTATTTGTTTAATTTTTTTTCTGTATTTTTAGTGTATGCACGCACACACATGTGTATGTGTGTGCATGTGTGTATACACATGTGTGTAGATGTATGCTCACACTTGTACGTGTGTGCACATGCATGCACGTGAATGCACGTGAGTTGCACCCTACATGCTGCACGTGTAAACGTTGGAGGACACACTTGTAGAGTTGGCACCTTTCATCTGCCACAATCTGGGTTCCAGGGCTCCAACTCAGCCTGAAGCTCTCTGGTGAGTTCTAGGCTCGAAGGCATGAGGCGTGTTCTACCACACCGACCCGTGTCAATGCACCAGTGCTGTCACAGTTCTCACGAGGAGGGAACAAGCACATCATGCAGTCCAGACAAGCATTGGCTACTTAGCAAGAACCGCTCTCAAAACCTGCAAACCAACAACAGCAGTGGAGAGCAGTTACGTGTCTATGAACAATAGGAATGTGAAGTTGAGACAGCAGCTCTGTCTGCAAACACATCGAGAGCTAAACACAACAGCATGCCACTGGCTGGAGAGACGGCTGCGCAGTTAGGAGCAACCACCGCTCTTCCAAGGGGAGGGAGGTGGATTCCCCCCACGCCTGCCGGGAGAGCCTCACAGCTGCCTCAAGTCTGACTTCAGGGCATCCGCTGTCCCTTTCCGGCCTCAGGGGGCACCTGTGCACGCCTGGTGCACTCCAATGTACACATAACAAAAATCAACCCTCAAAGCCCGGGTGGTGGCCCACGCCTTTAATCCCACCACTCAGAGGCAGGGGCGGACACCGATCTCTGCGGACACCGATCTCTGCAGACACAAGGGCAGCCTGGTCTTCACAGTGAGTACTAAGGCAGCCAGGGCTACAGACATAAGTGCTGTCTCAAAATTAATAAGTAACTAGTTAGCTAAATTTACAAATGTCCTCAAATGGAAGACATTAAAGAGGATCTGGAGAGTAGATTGGGGGACCTGGCATGCAAGCTAAAATTCCCTCCCCAGGGACATACAAACAGCTCCAGTCCTTCCCCCTACACGGGCTAGCGACTCCTCCAGAGTTCACTCTGGGGAACCAACGAGTTTATTAGGCTTCCTGACAAAGCTCTGGGTGAGGAATTATGGGCAGGAACCTTAATTCAAGGAGACCTTCAAGCAGCCACACTGCAAGGTCTTCACCCGGCGTGCACAACGGGTCCCTAGGCTTCTGCGAATGGCGGCCCCGCCTTAGCCTCCTCTGTCTTCAGCCTCCAGCTTCCCCCAGGAGCGTGAGGCCGTGCACAACCAGGGCAGAATTACATACCATTGATTGGGAAGGACGGCCGGATGCTCAGGTGAGGGTCTCAGGATGCTTCCGGTCCCTCCTTCCCAGAGGGAGCGTTCACAGTCAAACCCAGCTGTGAGGGTCCTGGGCACAGCTGCACTCGTGAAGCCCGAAGCGGTCTGGCTCAGAGGATAGTCCACTAAGACAGACGGTAACACCCCTCAATGGCTCACACATTTAACAAAAACCCAGTCAGAGACCTAAACACAGAAACTCTAAAACGTCCTGACTTTGGCTAGGCAGTCACTTATCAGAAAACCACCAGTCACAAACAAAAACAGAAATTCAGCTTCACCCAAATCCAAAACTTTGGTGTCCCAAAGAACCACCAAGAGAGCGTCTGTTGTTTGGAGGAAACACCGTGACCAAAAAGCAAGTTGGGGAGGAGAGGGCTTATTAGGCTCACACTTCCGAATCACTGTTCATCCTCAAAGGAAGTCAGGTCAGGGACTCACAGGGCAGGAACCTGGAGGCAGGAGCTGATGCAGAGGCCACGGAGGGGCATTCTTACCCATCATGCCTTGCTCAGCCTGCTTTCTTATAGAACTCCGGACCACCAGCCCCGAGATGGCGCCACCCCCACTGAGCTGCCCACCCCCATCAATCTCTAATTAAAATGTTCTAAAGCTGGATCTTAGGAAGGTGTTTTCTCAGGTGATGTCCCCTCCTAGCAGATGACCCTAGCTGCTTGTGTCGAGATGACATACAACTAACCAGGAGAACAACCTTGTCTCAAGAAACAAAACCAAAAAAAAAAAAAAAAGAAAAGAAAAGAAAAAAAGAAAGAAAGAAAGAAAAAAGAAAAAAGGATAAAAGAAAAAGAAAAAAGCACAGAAAAGTAGAAGACTAAACTTTAAAAGGGAGAAAATATGAGTCTAATAAAGATGCATTATCTAACATATATAAAGAATTTTGCCAACTCAATATTAAACAGACAACCCAATTTTAAAAGTAGATAAAAGACTGTTGTTGTTTCCAGACAAAGTTTCTCTGTGTAGCCTTGACTCCTCTGGAACTTGGTCTGTAAACCAGGCTGGCTTCGAACTCAGAAACCTTCCAAGGTCTGGGATTAAAGGTGCATGCTGCCGCCACCATCGGCAACAAAAGACTTTTTGAAACAGGGTCTCTCTGTATAGCCACAGCCGGAACTCACTATGGAGACCAGGCTGTCCCAGAACTCACAGAGATGCCCCTGCCTCTACATTCTGGCTGCTGGTGTGTGCCGCCATGCCTGGCTAGATAAAAGGCTTTTATAGACATTTTCTGAAGGTTCATAAATAGCATATAGGTTCATGAAAAAGTGCTCAAAATCATTAGTAGAGAAGTACAAACCAAAGCCATGGTCGGATCCCCTTTAACATCCACAGATGGCTCCAACAGGAGGGACTGGGATTGGCGGGTGCCAGGTCCTGGGGACCGTGCACCAGGCAGGCAGGAGCAGCGGCAGGGAGGGGAAGAACAGGAATACTCCGGATTTTTGTGCTGACTGAGTGCAGAGGTGGATGGGAGCCTTTGAGAATACACTTAAAACCGCTCGGCTGTACGTTTTCACGAGGTGAAGTATATGGTATGTAAATTATATCTCAATAAAGCGGCGATAAAAATAAAAGGGAAAGGGCAGATGAGTTGCGTGAGTCAGGCCTTAGGAAGGCAGCGATCAAGAGAAAGGGGAGCCGAGAGGAAGGGCTGGTACACAAGCCACATCTTCTTCGTCTATTTCGGTGTCAAACAATAGCATCCCAACCCATCAGTCACACTGCGGAGGCGGAATCAGAGAGCGACAGAAGGAGCCAGGGAAAAATTAAAGTGAAGCGGCCGGTGCTTGTCCTCGGAGTGCCCTTGCCTGGCATGCGCGAGGCCCAGCATTCCACAACCCGTCTGGGGTCCAAGTGATCCACGTCTATAATCCCATCACTCGGGTTTGCGGAGAGCGATGACGCAAGAGAATGGGAACTTCAGTGTCATTCTCTGCTACGTAGCAAGTTCAGGACCAGCCCGGGCTACCAGTCACTCACAGAAGTTGAGGGGAGGATGGAAAGAGGGCTCAGCAAATCAGAGCCTTTGCTGCTCTCTCTTAGCAGGGATCCAGATTCTGTTCCCAGCACCCAGAATGAGCCGCTTACACCCGCAAAGCCACCGTCCGGGGATCTGACACCCTCTTCTGGCCGCCTCAGGTACAGCACGCACACTGCACATGCGTCCACTCAGGGCCACATACAGACACATTGGAAGAAGAAATCTTTTCAAAACAGTAATTAAAATGCGACAGGCTAGGCTGACTCCATGATAGGCTTCAAATCGGCAGTTCAGGAGACTAGGCCTAAATTTCTGTTTCCAAGAACTGGGTAAGTCCAGGCCTCAGAAGCTGCCCCCACCCACAATGGGTCAGCAGCCGTTTCCAGATTTCCTTGGCAACCGTTTCCAGAGTTCCCCAGCAACCGTTTCCAGCCCCTCACACCCCAGCAATGGTTCTGGGATGTCCCTAGATCTAGCGAGCACAGATTAAGATAGAGGCCACCTACCTCTCCCCTAATGTGCTTTAAATCGGGGCTGTGACCTCACTTGGGTGCCTCCATCTTGGTAAGGGGATGGGATTAAAGGTGTGCACCACCACCGCCCTGCCCTTTGCCTGTCTTATTGTATCTTGTCTTGTGGTGTTTGCTCGTTGTCTCTTGGAGGCCTGCTCCCCTCTGAAGGGAAACAGAGGAGTGGATCAGGGGAGAGGGGAGGTGGGGGAACTAGGAGGGGTGTAGGAATGGAAACTGTGGTCCAGTTGTATTGTATGAGAGAAGAATCTTTTCAATTTAAAAAAGAATCTAAGCCGGGCGGTGGTGTCGCACCCCTGTAATCCTAGCACTTGGGAGGCAGAGGCAGGCGGATTTCTGAGTTCAAGGCCAGCCTGTTCTACAGAGTGAGTTCCAGGACAGCCAGGGCTACACAGAGAAACCCTGTCTCTGAAAACCAAAAAAATAAAATAAAATAAAAAAGAATCTAAGAGGACCACACATGGCAAACATAGTGAAAGCAGGCCTTCTTCTTCCCTCTGGTTAGAGTGTGTTCCTAAGGCTAGCCCCTGTGTTCCTAAGGCTAGCCCCAAGGTCCATTCCCTTATATGACCGTTGACTCATTCCTAAGACTAAACACCAAGGTCCAACAGTCCAAATGCTTTATTTGGCTACACTGACAGACCTGTCCAATCAGGATTTACCAACTCACCCTAACTCAGACTCCCCCCTCCCTTTTCTCCTTAAAAACCAGTCCTGCAGTCAGTCACTCCCGCTGCTGTCTTTTGACGGATCTAGAGGCAGCCCCTCCCCTCACCCCACCCGACCCTCTCCCTTCTGGGTAATGAATCTCCTTAGTGTTGAGAACTTGGTGTCTGGGTGTGTTTAATGCGGACTCCGAGGAGGCCTCCCTCCACAGACATAGTAGCAAATTTCTGCAGCCCTGGTGCCCCGGGAGGCAGAACACAACAAAAGAAGGAAAAGAAGCATCTGAGGTCACGCTAAGGTCATGCAGGAAGTCACCCTGCAGAGAAGGCTAGAGTGACAAGTCTGCTTTCCAAGATTCCGTTCTCGGGGCTGGAGAGGTGGCTCAGTGGTTAGGAGCACTGGCTGCTCTTCCTGTGGTCCTGGTTCCATCCTGCATGCGCTCAGACTGTCTGTAACTCCCATTCCAGCGCCTCTACTGCCACCTGCTGGCCTCCACAGGCACCAGGCAGGCGCACATGCGGTACACAGACACACATGCGGACAAAGCATCCATACACATAAAGTATATTTTTCAATTAATTAAAACTTTTCTTTCCATCCACACACCTCAAGCTCCGAATAAGATTTCATGGGCTCTCACTACCACACCTAGCTAAAAGCAGTTCTAATACATGCATGCATACATGCATACATACATATAGACATACAGACATATGTGTGTGCATACATACACATTCCAGACCTTTGAGGTGAGAAATCCACGTTTAATCCAGATCTTCTGAGGTGGGCCACACACACTCTGTGGCAGCCTATATAAAGCACACGGTAAAGAAAGCTCTCGGCCTGCTCGCTCTCGCTGGCAAGTCCATTCCTTCGCTGGCGTTAGAACCTGCCTTGGTCAGCATCCCAGGGTAGACTGAAGACCAGCTAAAATGTCCAGCCTTATACACTGAATAACTACTGGATTCTCGGACTTTCTGTTGCCAGACAATCATTGTTGGGCTAGGTGAACATACACATGGTGAGAGAGAAGAATTTATTCTGTAAGTTCTGCTCCTCTAGAAAAGCCTGACATACACATATATACACATACATAGGTGTATACACACATATATGTATATGTGTATATGATGTATATGTAGATGGAGATGATGTATATGACATATGTATATGATGTATATGTATATTCACACAGCAGCAACAGCAAAGGTATAACCTATGGCTTGCTGCTTCATTCATTCATTTGTATCTTTTTACTGTTTTTGTTTATTCTTTGACAATTCCATATATGTATGCTATATATGTATACATACATACATGCATACATACATACATACATAATTTGCTTTGGATTGAATTCAGAGCATTGTGTGTGCTAGACAAACCCCCTTACCACTGCGTTCAGTGCACAGCCCTCCTTTTCTACTTAATCTTGTTACTATAAAGTTAAAAAATAATAATCTTAAAAAGGCAAGCAAGCATTTCTTCCCCCAACCCAGCAAAGATCATGGTGACTGAGGTGAGGACAGGGGAGCTGTGAAGGAGGGGCCTGGATGGGAAGCCATGCTCCACACTGAGCCTCTTCCAGGAACCTGTCTATACACGGAATCCTTGTCTCTGCGTCCCGCCCGCCCGCTGCTGTCCCTCGAATCCCCTGCTCGGGCCTGAGCCAGGGTAATGACTGATTTGCGTAGTTTACCCCCAGCCAGCCGAGAGATCAAAGTGGCACTCTGTCAAAAATGGAACGGCGTAAGGAGTTAACTGTAAAATTAATTAAATGTCATGCACTCAGAAACAGGACAGACGAGAGCGAGAGTAGAGCCACAGCCGGGCAGCCAGCAGCGGCTCTTACATACTCTTCCGTATCGCCCCCCCCTGCTGTGCCAAGAAATTAGGGGTTTGTGCTGGCATCCCGGCTTCCTCTCCTTGGCTTCTATTGCTGAAATCCCAAGCCACTCCTCTCCTGGGCTGGATGCGTGGCTTCGCTAACACACGGACCAGACAGCTATTTGATCTGGGACTCAAAAAAAAAAAATTTTTTTTTGAAAGCAAAAAACAGTGTGTAAGGTAATTTTGTTCCAGATCTTTCCCTCCAAGTCATGAACATAATAGATTTGACTTTTTACTCGTGTACCCCCCTAAGAAGCATAAAAGAAAGGTTACACTGTCAGGCAGCTAGAAAAGAGTTTAATTAATCCCAAAGTGTGCACTCCGTTTGGAAAGCGCATTACAGAAGAACCCTGTGTCTACTGAACTAGATCCTTCAGGCTATTATGCCTGGTGCTGGAGAGAGTTTTCTGAGGGAGCCAGTCCCTTGCGGTCTGGAAGGCACTGCCATTAAACTGAGATCTATGCAGGGACCAGGGCTGAAGATGCTGAAGGCAGAAGAAGTCTCCCTGCACAGCGGGAATTGGTGTGTCTATGTTTGCAGAAGATCTAAACCCAAAGGCTGTGGATTTCCTTCTCACCTGATGGCCGAAGCTGCCCAGATGGCTGGCTCTCTCTGGGTCACCCCCATCTGTGCAGCTGCAAAGGTATGACCTTTGGCTTGCTGGTTTGTTCATTCATTCAATCATTCATTCGTTTTGATGTGGGTTTTTTTTCTATCTTTTGTTTGTTCTTTGGCAATTTCATATATTCATACGATGAATCTTTTTTTATTATTTTAATTTTATTTTGTAAGTGTGTCTGTTGTCTGTGCACATGGTGCAGGTGTCCATGGAGGCCAGAAGAGGGCGTCAGATCCTCTGGATCTGGAATTACAAGGCAGCTACTGGGTGATAGAAAACAGACTCTGGTCTGCACATGCTCTTAACCAGGGCCCCATCTCTCTCGCCAAATACAAAGCAACTTGATCTTACCCACCACAATTCCCCCCTAACTCGCCTCATATACTCCCAATATGCTCCCTCCCACGTTCATGTCCTCACTAAGCCTCCTGCTTTATTAACTTCCTGTGTGTTGGCTTACATGTAAGCGCATCGCACGCATGCAGTACTGATTCAGGCCAGAAGGGGGCTCTCGATCTCTTGGCACTGGAGCCAGCATGTGAATTCAGAAACTGAACCCAGACCCCTCTGCAAGAGCCACAAATGCTCTTAATGCCTGAGTCTCCTAACCATCCCCTACTCCTTCTAAGCACTGTGGGTTCAGTTGGTGCTGTCTACTGGAATGCTGATTGACCTCGTTGGTTTACTAAGGTTTTCTACAGGCAGCCGCAGCTGTGGCAAGTTCACGATTGCAACGTCCAGACAGATCCAAAATTTTGTGTTTCCCAGCACCCCTCCCCATCTTCCACGATGTTCTCCAAGTCAGAGTTTCTCTGTGTAGCCCTAGCCCTGGCTGTCTTGGGACTCACTCTGTAGACCAGGCTGGCCTGGAACTCAGAAATCTGCCTGCCTCTGCCTCCCAAGTGCTGGGATTAAAGGCGTGCACCACCACCGCCTGGCTGCGGCTGTGCTCTCAATGGTCACTTCTCAACACTGACCAGTTATGAGCCTCTGCATTAACGACAGTCCACAGCGCACAGACGCTTCTCTGCGAGAGACCGACAGCCACAGTAACCTATAGGAAGACATATAAATATTTAGAAGGCAACGTGGCACCAGCAGTAGTAAACTTCCCTTAGAGCCTATGACCTCCTCGGGCCTGGGCTTTGACCAGATTTACAGTCCCAGGCAGGAAATTTCTCCTGTATTCAAGAAACATCTCAGAAGAGAGGGGTAAGAAAGATTCTAAGATTAAGAGACCCAGGAAGTTTCCTGTGAAGTCGTACCTTCTAGATAGGGTAGGGAAGGGACACCCATGAACTCTCCACAATATGGCTGCTTAGGCAAGACTTGAATAATGACAGCACTGGTTGTCATGCCAACGTGGATGGGGGAAGCTCTCACAGGGCCCCACCCCTAGGCAAAGAACTGCCAATTAAAGGCTGCTGAGAGGGAGAATTCGTCCTCCCCAGAGATAGCCCCCTAAATGTTCATACTGATAGCAAACGGTCAGCCTTTAAAAATATACATATAAGCAACACTAAATGGACTCGGCAGCTGAATAGATTTGCATACATATATGTGTAACAACAATAATTAAAGAATGAGAGGGCATAAATTTGAAAGGGAGGGTACATAAGTGGGGTTAGACTTCCAGAGAAGGAACACAGAAACAATAATTATATTTTTTAAAGACTAAAAATAAAAGGTCGAGATAAGGTAAAAACCATGAATAAAGAAACATGGACGTTACTTTTAAATCTCTCCTGTGAAGCAGACCTCAAACCTAAGCAAAGAATAGCAGGTTCTCCTCACCAGTGTTGGCGCTGTCGCCAGAGCTATCCTGCCCTCCCTGTGCAGACAGCCCAGGGCTCCTCAGAAACTGGTTGTCTGGAAGGGGGAAAAAATACGGTTGTGTTTTAACTAAGCGTCTTCTTTATCAGTTGGATGAGTGACTAAAGAAAACAAGCTTAGGATGCTAGACCTGGCACTCACCCCACCCACAGGACACTCACCCCGCCCATAGGACACTCACCCCGCCCACAGGGGGCGGATTCGCGGGAACAGAAAGCAGTAGTGAAAGGCTGTGAGGGGGCGCTGGTGAGCCACAGGCCCTGGGTTCAGACCCAGCAGAGCAGCCAGGCAGGTGGGGCATACCTATACCCCAGCACCAGGTAGGCTGAAGCAGGAGGATTGCTATTAATTCGCGGTGCCTGGGCTATGTAGGGAGCTCCAGATCAGTGAGATAGCCTTTCTCAATAGGAAAGAGAGACAGAGAGACAGAGACAGACAGACACACACACACACACACACACACACACACAAAGAGAGAGAGAGAGAGAGAGAGAGAGAGAGAGAGCGCGCGCGCAAGGTGGGAGGGGCATTCTCTAGGCTCCACCTCCTTACTGAGGAACTATTGGCAGCCCAGAGGGAGGGCTGAAGAGGGAGGGTAATGTCCTCTGAGGAGTGGCCACTGGTGAATGTCCCCACATTGACCTACAGGTAGGTAGCACTTAGAGGAGTTAACAGATTATCAAAGGAGGAGGAAGAGAAATCACGAAGTTAGGAGTGGGTATGTTGGTTACAAAAGAAATTGTAGGGAAGTGATATCCTATACCTTCTATACATGTGGAAAATTCTTCAAAAATGAAAGGAGGAGGGATGGTGGCTGCTAGGGTCAGGACTGGAGGACGCTGAGTGTGTCCGATGGGGGATAGTTTGACCAGATGATGAGTTCCCAAGTCAGCCAGTGGGGACGGGTGCCAAGCCAGCTGAACATACCCGGTGCCCATGAACCACCGAGAAGTGGCCGAGATACTAAGTTTTCTGAAGCCAACATTTTACCATGATTTAAAGGAATTAATAATGAAAGGGCAAAGCACAGGCTGTTCTATTAAAAAGTACATGGTGTTCTGCCTTGCTGTAGATGTTAGCATGTCTCTAATTTCAGAACAGCTTGAAGCCCGAGGCCAAGGTTCTTCAGTGGGCACCCGAGGGCGAGCCCCGGGTCAAGGTGCCTCCGTGGGTGCCCGAGGGCGAGCCCCGGGTCAAGGTGCCTCCGTGGGCGCCCGAGGGTGAGCCTGGGGTCAAGGTGCCTCCGTGGGCATCTGAGGGCGAGCCTGGACTCTTCAGAGGTCTGGGAGGAAATGTCTCCTGCTCCTGAGTAATAACGGTGGTTTTCTGGCAAAGACTAAGAAGGAAGGAACTAAAAATACTTATCGGCCACTCTGCCAAAACTCCACAGAGCTCAGAACGTACCAGGCCAACATGTTGAAGCACTCTTCAAGATAGAAGGATCTGCCTAAACACCAAGGTCAAAGTCATGTCATCATTCCACTCCGCCTCTCAAGGCTGCTGTTGTTCAAGAGACAGGGCGTCCAGTACTGACCCCAGATAGCTCACTGTCCACCCAGCACAGAGGCAGCATCCAGAAGAACTGGCCAGGTTCCCAGCCTTCACCCCCAGAGACACCACCCAGCCTGCTTTGGGACCTCATATAGCTACTAGCCTGGGCTGCAGAAAGCCACACCCAGGCTTCAAGAAACCACGCCCAGACTTCAAGAAACCACGCCCAGGTTGTAGGAAGCCACGCCCAGGATGTAGGCGGCGCCCACACACACACACACACACACACACACACACACACCTGCGGAGGGGAGGCGGCAGGAGAGAGGGGAAAAGGAGTGTAGAGAAGTTCAGAAGACGTATGCTCCTTTATATGATCCTCTCTAACATGCACAAGAACCGGGGGCGATCTGGTCAGGATACCGCTGGTATGCCACACAGCCTGGACCTGACCCATTTAACAAGTGCTTGGGTGTGCCAAAGCAGCTGGCGCTCGGAACCACACGGTGAAGAAACAAAAGTCTTCCCAGGCAGAGAGCATTGCAGGACGCGGGGTGGGGCACGGGGGACCCAGGCATGGCGAACCCCTGGCTTGAGGACTACAGGGTATCTCCTGAAACCTCTCTTCACCTTGCCGGTTGGCATCGGAGCAGATGTCACAAAGCTCTGTGCCTGTTAGTGTGGAAGAATAGGATTCTCTGTCCAGCACCTCACTGTGGGTTTGGGACATTGGGGACTATAAAGGAGAAAGTGTGTCCTTGCAGGAAGGGTACGCACTGACCTAAATTGGTGTCTTGGGCACATCGTCCTGAGTCTTAATTTCCTTACTTAAGCGAAGCTAATGGAGACTGTGGCACATGCCTTGATGCCAGGACTCTGCAGGCAGAGCCAGGTGCATCTGCCGGTTCAAGGCCAGCCTGGTCTACAAGCCAGCTCCTGGCCAGTCAGTGCTACATAGTGAGACCCTGTCTCAAAAAAATAAACAAATAGATAGCGGGCAGTGGTGACCCATGCCTTTAATCCCAGCACTTGGGAGGCAGAGGCAGGTGGATTTCTGAGTTCGAGGCCAGCCTGGTCTACAGAGTGAGTTCCAGGACAGTCAGAGCTATACAGAGAAACCCTGTCTCAAAAAACGAAACAAAAAATAAAACAAAAAACCAAAACAAGCCGGGCAGTGGTGGAACACGCCTTTAATCCCAGCACTTGGGAGGCAGAGGCAGGCGGATTTCTGAGTTCGAGGCCAGCCTGGTCTACAGAGTGAGTTCCAGGACAGCCAGGACTACACAGAGAAACCCTGTCTCGAAAAGACAAAACAAAACCAAACAAAAAATCCAAAACAAATAGATAAGTTAGATAGATAAATAAATCATCTCTGAAGCACAAAGGAGACGGGGTTCTAAGGACTCCAACTTTATCTTTACCTTTAAGCTAAGAGTTAGAATCCACTCGACTTTTAAAATGGTTTAACTGCCTATCTCTGTGTTTTGAGACATGGATAGTCAAACCTTCCAAACTTCCTGGCTCCATCCAGGGTTAGAAGTATGCACCACCACAGCACACTAAAACCCACTTTCTTTTTTATTTTTATTTTATGTGTATGGGTATTTTGTCTGCATGTATATCCGGTCACCACATGCGTGCCTGGAAGTCCAGCCGGGTGTGCCAAGCACCCCAGGTGGAGTTGTAGACAGTCATGAGCTGCTGAAATTTGAACTCTGGTCCTCTGGAAGAACAAGTGCTTTTAACACCCTCTCTCCTGCCCCCTGAAGTCCATTTTAGCCTGCGTACTCACTTTCCGCAGTAACAGTGTTGCAAATGGGAAGCTGGAGGGCAGAAGCGGCACAACCAGACCCCAACAGGCTTCGGGTGACTCAGAGGAGTAGGCTGGAGCTCAGCCCGCACCCAAGGGGGTGTCAGCTATTCAGTCCTGAGACTGAGATCTTTCCCTGCTCCAGATTACAGAGCCTGGACCCCGGCCAGGACATAATGTGTTATAACTATAGAGTAAGTTATTCAAATTATGATCACTTCAGGAACCATTTTTTTATGAGAAAATAAATTTTAAATAATAGCATTTTAAACTTTTTATGGCTACATTTGTCATGTGACCTGGGACAAGGTATATTTTTGCACCAAAATGGGACACATTAATTATCTCTAAAGTAGCACTCACGGAGCGTCAACCTTCGCAGGGTAAAAGGACAGAACCAGACAGCCATTGTCTCCGTCTGTGGCCTGTGAGGCCACACCCGGTGGAAACACACACGTGCATACACACACATAAAATTAGAGCCGTTGAGCCTGTGGGCCTAAAATAGGGCCCAGAAAAGCCACTGAAGAGTCTAAAACAGAGCAATAGACATAATTATGGCTCTGTGTGTATGTGTGTAGTTGTATGTATATGCCTGTGTATATGTATGCATGCATGCAGGTATGTGTGTGAATGTGTGCAGGTGTATGAGTGTGTGTGTGCACATGCATGTGTGCATTTGTATGTGTCTGTGTGTGTGTGAGAGAGAGAAAGTTTGCTTAGCTTGGTTAGCCATTAATTAAACACTTAAATCTTAACTTTAGTCAAATCTCCCCACATCTTAGAAACAGAAGAAACAGAAACAAAAAATTTTTCTATTAATCAATAGTGAATTCTCCACCTCTCTTTCATTCCTCTGGGAACATAGAGGGTCCAAGCTCACTGCCCGCTCACTGGAAACACACCATCCAAAGCTGGACAATGTGCCTGCAGGACAGCTTTCTTCCTTCCTTCCTTCCTTCCTTCCTTCCTTCCTTCCTTCCTTCCTTTCTTTCTTTTTAAGATTTTATTTATTTTATGTATATGAGTACTCTGGAGCTTTCTTCAGTCACACCAGAAGAGGGCGTCAGATCTCATTACAGATGGTTGAGAGCTACCCTGTGGTTGCTGGGATTTGAACTCAGGACTTCTGGAAGAGCAGTCAGTGCTCTTAACCGCTGAGTCATCTCTCCAGCCCCACAGTCCAGCTTTCTTAACAAAAAACCCACAACACAAGACTTTGTTTATTGAAAGCCATAAACAGGGCTGGAGAGATGGCTCAGCGGGTGGGGACACTTGCTGCCCATCCAGGGGACTCCAGATCAGCAGTTCCCAGGATATTGTGTGGCCCCCAAACTCCGGCTGCAGGGGATCCAACCACTCTGGGCTCAGAAGGCACCTTCACTCAAACAGTTAAATTTGAGCTTTTTGTTTAAAACTGTTAGGAATTTTGCCAGAGAGAGCTCTGCCGTATTGCTTGGGTCAGTTTGTACAGGGGATGTTAAAATCCACCACTGAAAACCTACAGACGGGGGTGGGGGGGTGGGGGGTGGGGGGGCACCAAGCAGATCACCACAGGTCAGCTTCACAGGCAGGTAGCAATGTGACTGCCTGCTATGCCTTCCCATCGTGATGCATGCAGCCTCCAACTCTGAGCCAAAAGAAACCCTGCCTTAAACTGGACCACAGCGATGACACAAGCACTAATACACTCCCCCTTAAAAGCAACAGCACTTCCTCTCCATCGGCGCCCGCAGCTGGCATCACTGGGAACTTGGTAGAGAAGGGATGGAACTGACCTTCATTGGTTTCTTCAACCATGGCCGACTGGGTCAAGATCCAGAATTAACTACCTGTGTCACACTCCAGAGTGCGGAGCAAGGCTGCTGGATGCTGTTTGTTGTATAGCAGTTTCCTGAGAGATTAAAACAGCCCATAATGCAGGGAAACTCCTTAAGGAGGAAGGTGAACAACTCAGAAGCTTCAGGAAGTCCCTGAAACTAACCAGCCTCATCAGGCCCCTCTCAGAGAGAAGGAAGCTGAGCTGCAAAGACGACTCTCAGACCAGAGCAGCTGCCTAGAAGAGGTTTAGACCAACTGAGGCACCTGGAAAGGACACTCTCCAATCTGATGAGGTGCCTTCAAGCCACAGTGTGCTCCAGGTCCCCGGCTTTGTGATAGGGGTGGGCTTTAATGCCACAACTACCTTTGAGTAATTTCTGCTTCTGTAAGGAACCCCAATAACACTCACTGGACTTTGGTCAGTCGCTGGCTCCCTGTCTGTGGTGAGCAGATCTCCTCAGGAAAGGAAAATTTGGTTTTTTCAAGACAGGGTTTCTCTGTGTAGCCCTGGCTGTCCTGGAACTCACTCTGTAGACCAGGCTGGCCTCGAACTCAGAAATCCACCTGCCTCTGCCTCCCAAGTGCTGGGATCCCTTTTTCTTTATTTTATTTCATTGAGACAGTTTTTCCTTCTAGCCATGACTGTCCTGAAACTCACTCTTTAGACCAGGCTGGCCTCAAACTCATCAAGATCCACTTCCCTTTGCCCTGCTGAGCTGGGATTAAAAGCATTTACCACCACCACCACCACCACACTCAGAGCTGCAGGTCCCTCTCCCACCCATCCCCAATTCCTTCAGTGGTTTTTTTTTCTTCCTCCTTCTTTTTACAACCAGAAGAGCCCTGTCTTAAACAAGGCGTCTTAAACTTAATTGCTCTTTTCAGCCTAGTGAGAGAAGAAAAAAGGAAAATATCCACTCGTTCATCTAGGACATGAGGAGAGCTCTCTGTGTGCCCGAGGCTCTGTGAGGCTTTGGGGGGCCAGTGCAGCAGTGGTACTGGCCCTGGACGCAAGACCCTACCCTGCTCAGGGTGGAAGAAATGGTGACGGGACCCCAAGCACAGCCAGCTCACTCTCCAAACTTAAACTGAGGTGCAGATTTGCACTTTGAGTGAAAAAATGAGATGCGAATGTTTGATAATAAACAACCACATGTAAATTTATTTTTGTCCCGCCCTCCACCCCGCCCCCACCTCCCCACCCTCCGCCACTTCCCTGGATCTATAATCCTTCTACCATCATTAAAAAAGAATTTAAAACAAACAAACAAGGTTTATCCTGAGAGCTTTGCACAGATTAGTTCTCACAGTGAGTAAAGTCCACGAAAGCACAGCTTCTGCTTGCAGAAAACCGGGATCACAAGGCCAATATCCATGGAAACCGACCCGAAACACGACATCCGTGACAGATCCCCGAAGGAACGGATAACCAAGCCTGATGGCCCTGTTTTAGGACTCTCGCTGTAGAATCTTCAGGGGCCCCAGGAAAGGTGCACATTTTTTGAATCCTGCACAGGATTTCAAGAACTCAGCCTTTCAAAACAAACAAACAAACAAACAAACAAAAACAGTCTGGGACTTGTCTCCCGCAGCCTGAGGGGCTGGGGGGCACAGGAGGAGCAAATACTGGTTTGCTGGGTTCAGAGGGAAAGCTGAGCCCCGCCCTCTAGGTTCCATCAGAGGCTTCACCAAAGATGCATGGGCCCAAGGAAATTTGCTCCAAACTTTGGGCAAAAGCTGAAGAGGTGGTCCAGTCCGTAAAGTGCTTGCCACGCAAGCTCAGGGTCCTGAGTTTGAATCCCAGAAGCCATGTAAAAGGATAGGGAGGGTATGTGGTCTGCTCCTGTGATGCCGAGGGAAGTGGAGACAGACAGGAGGAGACTGGAGCTCTCTAGCTGAATTGGACAGCCAGCCCCAGACTAAGGGTGAGACACTGTCTCAAAAAACAAGAGGGGAGCCAGAGGAATGACCCTTGAGGTGACCTCTGGTGTGCCCATGTGCATGCACACACACACACTCACACACACACACCTTTAGAGAAAGGCTCTAAGTTAATTCTCAGAGACTTCGTAGAGACCGTGATGACCCACCCCCACCCCAGCGAAGCCTGCCTAATTGGCACTTTTCCTCTTGAAGTTTCTAGCACAGCCAGAAGAGTTATCTGCAGTCCCAGGCACAGGACGACAAGGCTGGCTAGCAGCTGTCCCCTCTTCCTTTGCCGACTTACAGACCTCCTCCGTTCCTTGCCTCACTGGGACCTTGGTGATAGCTTCTGAAAGAAATAGGACTGTATAAATCACAGACCAAAATCTAATTACAATAGAGAAAGGCAGGCCTGCGAAGACAGCCATAAGGTCGGCCGGAGGAAACTGGGATTGATTTCTTCAGGAGGTCACTGAGCAAGCAACCTCTAGCCAGATGTGACCCAGCAAATGCCCACATCTGCTGAAAAGTATCCAAACTGCCATTCCTCGGTACTCAGTAACAGATAAGGCAGGAGGCTGTGTGCGCAGGCGCGCAGCCGCTGCCTGACAGGCGCGTGGAAGACGGCAGGCTCGGCTACTCTGAGGTCCCTGTCTTCTGAGTCAGTGAGTTTAATAATTGGGTTTATCCCGAGCAATGAGCACGATTCTAGCAAAGCTAGACAGGCGTGTGGAGAGCTCTGTGTGCTTACGTGCTTCTTGAGCGAGGGCCGTTAGCTTCCTGTGGCCCTGCTTTCGGACGTTCTGTCTTGGCGATCGCTGGGATGGAACCTTGGTGTGGTTCTCCACCATTTCAGAACAATACGCAAAAAAAGGGGGAGGGTGTGAGGAGGCATGGGGGTACACGCTTGTAATCCCAGACATTTGAAGGTAGATGCAGGTGGATCACAAGTTCCAGGCTAGCCTGGGCTACATAACCTAAGTTCTAGGCCAACTTGAACTGCCTAGAAAAACCTATTGGGAGGGGGAGGGAAATAGAAGAGAAGGGAGGAGAGCTCCCTGCTCAGGCTAACTGGCCGGCCATTGATCTCTTCCTCCCCAGCACTGGGATTTCCAGGACCTGGCATTAAGTCCTGTTTTTTATGTGAGTTGCAGACATTACGCTCAGGCCTTCACGGTTAAGGGGCGACTGACGTATCAACCGAGCTATCTCCGCAGCCCTTGCTGCATTGTTTTGTTTTGTCTGAGACAGGATTATTTCATGTGTAGACAAGACAACCTTGAACTCTGATTATTCTCTTGCTGCTGCCTGCTCGGGGCTGGGGTCACAGACATGCGACTTCCGTGACACAGCACTAAGGCCCTGGGTAAGCAGAAGCGCTCCGCGCAGCCAGCCCCGTGCACCCCGGAGCCGCTGGAAAACACAGGGGTGAAGCAGGGCTGCCCGAGCCGAGCCAAGTCAGGGAACGTGACATCCGCCATCACGTACACCAATGCGTGTATCTCAATCGGACCGAGGGTTCTTTTGTGGGTTATTTATTTATTTCTGTATTCATAGATAGCTCCAATAACAACCTAGAAATGCCAGACTCCAGAGAACAATGAGAAAATGTAGACGAGCCAAAGATAAAAAGCTCGGCGCACGCAAAAAATAATAATAAAAAAATCAATTCGCTTTCGCAGATTACAAGTGGAAATTCCCGGGGGGGGGGGGGGAGCAGCGGTGAAAAGATTCTGGAAGAGGGAGAGAGATTATATTTCATGGGGGAAAGATACGATAACCAGTCTCTTCCCCTAAAGCCAGCGATGGAAGATTGTCTCTGCTCCATAGATACACGCTGCATACTGTCAGGATAACCCTAGCAGGAAATCAATAGCATCTTCTATATGTGAAAAGACACTATCTCAGCAGACCCAACCCAGCTAACTGGGCTACACGGGATCTTCACAAAAAACTTGTCAGACAACATTAATCTTGGTCCTGGGACGGTGAGTCTCCCTCAAACCCAAATCTTGGTTTACTCGGAGACTGTCGTTATAATTTATAAAGAGGCAGTTGTGTTAGAAGGCATTGTCCTTCTTTAGAGCTGCAGAACGCCCAGGTGACTCTGCATGGCGGTGTCTCCCTTGGAAAGTCATACTCTCGAGAGGCTTCCTTACGTCTGTGCAGGGTGATGGCCTTGACATCAGCCACCAGACACAGCCTCTTGTCTGGACGTAACGTGGCAGTGACGTCAGCCTCAGTGGGATTTATGAGAATGCCCGGGGTTTTTTTTCTTTTCTTTTATTTTGTTTTCTTTCATTGATCTGAAACAGAACCCACGTTAATATTAGCAAAAAGAAAAAAAAAAAACCATTTGGGGCCGGTGTCATCTTCCCGCTACAGGAACCTGCAACCGGCAGCCTTGAGCACTGACTCTGAGCGTTTCTCACTGAGTCCAAGCAGGGTGAGGCCCTGATGGACCAACGACAATACGTCCTGGAATCACCCCCATCCGGGGCTCTAACCACCCTCTTGCTAAAGCTTCTTTCTTTCACAAGAAACTAATTTAATTGTTACAAAGCATCAAGCTCATTAGTGTCAAGTTTGGATTTTAGCAATAGGCTGTGCCCTGGTGTCAGTTTTCTTGGGCAGACATAACAAAAAAAAAAAAAAAAAAAAAAAAAAAAGAAAAAAGAAAATTGGAAGCTCAAACCCCAATTTTCCTTTCTTTCTCTCTTAGATTTATTTATTTATTTATTTATTTATTTATTTATGATACATGACTACACTGTAGCTGTCTTCAGGCACACCAGAAGAGGACATTGGATCCCATTACAGATGATTGTGAGCCACCATGTGGGTGCTGGGAATTGAACTCAGGACCTCTGGAAGAGCAGTCAGTGCTCTTAACCGCTGAGTCATCTCTCCAGCCCCAAACCCCGATTTCTTAAACCGTGTACACGAAGCTACATGGCACCCCATAACCAAACATGGGGGAGGAAAACAATCTTGGCAGCAGCAAAGGTTTTCTGAACAGTCAGTGACCAAAAAATTTTAACTCAGATGCACAATGAGTCGGAGGTGTTTCTGAAAGTGCTTGCCCATGCTGCACTTTGGAACTCCACTGTGGGGAGAGATGGCTCAGCAGTTGTCTTAGTTAGGGTTTCACTGCTGTGAACAGACACCATGACCAATGCAAGTTTTAAAAAAGACAACATTTAATTGGGGCTGGCTTACAGGCTCAGAGGTTCAGTCCATAGTCATCAAGGCAGAAACATGGCAGCATCCCAGCAGACACGGTACAGGAGGAGCTGAGAGTTCTACATCTTCATCTGAAGGCTGCTAGTGGAAGAGTGACTTCCAGGCAACTAGGGTGAGGGTCTTAAGCCCACACCCTCAGTGACACACCTACTCCAACAAGGCCATACCTCTTAATAGGGTCACTCCTTGGGTCAATCATATAGGAACCATCACAGCGGTTAAGAACACGGACTGCTCTTCTAGAGGTCTTGAGTTCAAGTCCCAGCAACCATATGGTGGCTCGCAACCATCTGTAATGGGATCTGATGCCCTCTTCTGGTGTGTCTGGAGACAGCGACAGTGTACTCATATACATAACATAAATAAATAAATAAATCTTTTTTAAAAAACAAGAAACTTCACTATGGCCCTGGTTCTGAGCACACAACCATTATGCCACCCCAAGCCAAGCATGTTGCCTGAAACGCCCCTGCTCAGCCTCAGTGATATTGTACACTGGGAGCAGTGACATTTGCACTGCAAATACAGACAGAGCAGTCTAATTCAGAAAACAGGGCTTTTCAAAATCTCCTAAGGCCACTCCTAAGCACATAAGCACCAAATCCATGTGGCCTCAGGTCAGACTGTGTCAGAGTGTTTGATTTTTAAAGTTGCTATCTGAGTTGCTGACTTGAATTCCATAAGAAGTGTTCGATGCATTTTGGTTTTGGATTAGGATGGAGTTCCCAACCATTTCTGAAAGGACTCCATGTGATGGTTTGAGTATGCCTAGCCCAGGCAATGGCACTATTAGAAGGTGTGGCCTTGCTGGAGTGGGCGTGGTGAAGCTGGAGTGGGCGTGTCACTGTGGGAATGGGCTTTAAGATCCCTGTCCTAGCTTCCTGGAAGCCAGTCTTCTAGCAGCCTTCAGATGAAGATGCAGACCTCTCAGCTCCTCCCGCACCATGCCTGCCTCGACACTGCCATGATTCCCCCTTGGTGATAATGGACTGAACCTCTGGACCTGTAAGCCAGCTCCAATTAGATGTGGTCCTTATAAGAGTTGCCTTGGTCATGGTGTCTGTTCACAGCAGTAAAACCCCGACTAAGATAGAGGCCAAATATATCTCTGTCATTTTGTACTATGTACCTTTGCCAAGCAGGGCTTTCAGCACTGATATGTTTATAAAATCAAAGGATCAATAACTCTGAAGAACGTTGATGATGGACCACAACCTGCAATATCAAACATCCGGCCAAGGCTTCTGTACGTGAAAATAAGCACGGCAATATCATCATTACACAAATATGCTTCTGTCCTTAGTAAATGGTAACATTACATGTATACCAAAGAATTATTTTCAAGTAAATGTCCTGAGGCCCGAGGGCTGGAGAGTTGGCTGGTTCAGCAGTTAAGAGCATCTGTCACTCATGCGGAGGACCTGGGTTTGGCTCTCGGCACACATGTGAAGGCTCACAGTTCCAGGGAGTCCGAGGCCCTCTTCTGGCTTCCACAAGCAGCAGGTATGCAGGCAGTTTATAGACATATGGGTAGGCAAAGCACTCACATACATTATATTATTAGATAGATGATAGAATGATACAAGGATAGATCGATGATAGATAGATAGATAGATAGATAGATAGATAGATGTCATTTCATTTAAAAAATTGGGTCCATCACATAGGAAAGGGAAGGCTTCAAAAGGCCCCACCCCTCCCTGAATCTATAGGAGATGAACTTACTAGAATACATATCTTTCTTTCTTTTTTCTTTTTTAAGATTCTATTTATTGTTATATGTAAGTACACTGTAGCTGTCTTCAGACACCCCAGAAGAGGGCATCAGACCTCGTTACAGATGGTTGCGAGCCACCATGTGGTTGCTGGAATTTGAACTCAGGACCATCGGAAGAGCAGTCAGTGCTCTTAACTGCTGAGCCAGCTCTCCAGCCCTTCTTTTGGTATTTCAAGACAGGGTTTCTCTGGCCACCCTAGACTCATGTTGTAGACCAGGCTGGCCTCCGCCTCCCAAGTGCTGGGATTAACTGAGTGAGCCACCATGCCCAGCAAGACAGACATGTTCTTTAGTAGTATAGCCACTGGTGAGTTACCCATACTCCTGTAAATAGCCCCTCACTCCAGCTACTGTAAATAAATCCAATTAAGCTGAGCGGTTCACAGAGCGAGGGGAGAGAGGGGTGGGAGGAGGCGTAGCTGCAAAGGAAGGAGATAATTGGGAGAGAGTGCGGGAGCGAGAGGCTAGGAAGGGCTGAATATAATCAAAATACATTATGTACACATATGGAAACGTCGTGAGGAGATATAAGACTGTACAACAGTGTATGCTAATAAAAACTTTTGAAAAGATTTCCGGGGTGGGAAGAGTCACGAGGGGGAGAAGCCTAAAAATCCCCCGCCTAGGCGTCGGAAACTGCTTCTCTCCAGTTTCTGCAGGCAGAAAAGGCAAGTCTAAGTGTTGGCACGGTTGTGCCCGCTCTGGCTCTGCAGGACCGTTCCTCCGGAGTCTTCCATTCCTGCTGCCCGCCTGGTGTCTCTTGGCCTCTAGCTGGATTGCTTCTGCCTGCCGTGCAGCCGGCTTCTCCCTGCCTGTCTCCGCACCGCCTTCCTGCTGCCTGTGCCTGCGTCCAAGTTTCCCGCTTTGTAAGGACGCCATTCTGTTTGGACTGGGGCCCACTCCAGTGACCTCATTTTCATTTAATTACTTAAAAGGGTCCTAGTTTCTAACACTCCCGGGCACTGGGTGTTAGGACTTGCTTCAAGGTATGAATTTGGGGGACCCGAGTCAATCTGGAATAGCCTGTCCCCTGGAAGTTTACACCCCGTTAAGTGAGATTAGATGACTGTAAACAGTTTCTAGAAGTTTCTAGACCTTCATATTGTTGTCCATATAACCTTGTCTTATGGTGAGCACTCTGTGCATTGTATGGGCTCTGGAAAGGATCTCTGGTCGCCAGCCACCACATCCGCGCATGCTCATAGGCCGTGTGGGTCTCTCATAGGAACAGCAAATATCTCCATATATTGTTAGACACACACACACACACACACACAAACACACACACACACACACACACACACACACACACACACACGCACACACACAGAGCAGTAGAGGTACCTTGTACTCAGTGGACTGCAGGCCGAGTTTCTCAACACCGAGAAGACCGAAAACTCGGGAGAGGCCCAGGCGCTATCCGAGCCACGGACCCCGGATCGATTCCCTGCGCGTCTGCACTCAGGCATTGGTCAGTTCAACAGGTGTTCGTCCGAGGACCAAGTATGTTTCAGGGCTGATCTGGGAGCTGCAGGAACAGCGTCGGACGAAGGAGATGTTTTAAATCTCTGTCTTAAGTATCATGCATTTCAGTGGGAAGACAGTAAATAAAATATATAGCACGACGGGCCCGGGCACTAAAATATATATAGTATGTCGGGCCGTGGTGTTTGTGAATGAGAAAAAGCATACGGAGATGAATGTGAAGGGTCGGGAGGGGGCGGTGCTGACGTGTACAGCTGGTGGCCTAAAGGGGGCTCAGATGGCACGGAGCTAGGAAGAGGAGCCCTTAAGCCACAGAGCAGCTGCGGAGGAGAGCCTTGTAAGGACTGGGAGCCCCAAGGCCAGGGCCCACCTCTTCATACACCTGTATGTATGCCCACACCACGGCAAAGTTGACTGGTCAGAGCTGAAGAGATGGCTCGTCAGTTAGGAGCACCGACTGCTTTTGCGGAGGGCCCAGGTTCGAGTCCCTGCATCCATGCAAGGCAGCTCTCAACGGCCTGTAATTCTACTTCCAGAGGATTATGGTAACTGAGAGCCATGGAGTGGGTGTTAGGAATTGAACCTGGGTCCTCTGCAAGAACTGGCGGTCCTCTTAACCGCTGAGCCACCTCTTAGGCCCCTAACAGCCCCTTATCCTTTGAGACGGGATCTCTCACCGAATCCAGGACTTCCAGATTTGACTAAGTTGGCTGGCCAGTCCTGGGATCAGGAGGCTGCAACCACACAGCTTATTATGTAGGAGCTGGGGAATCCCACTACACTACTCTATTCCCATCTATATTATCCCATATAACTTACGGTTTCTCCAGGCCAGATGGACGGAGGATGGACAGAGAGGTTTCTCTGAGCTCTCCAGCCTCTCTGTCCATCCTCCGTAGCCCCTCCCCCTTCCCCATTGATCCTCTGTAGCCCCTCCCCCTTCCCAGCGATCCTTTTCTCCTCCCCCAAACCCTCAGCTCCTCCTCCTTCCTCCTGCCCAATCATTGACTCAAGCCTTTATTTGAAAAGTTAAGATGAGAAGGTTCACAAGCCCCTCCCAGGAGTGGAATTAGCATCAAAATACAAGCCCAGGGCTATCCACAACTTTTTTTTTCTTCTTTTCTTTTTTTTTTTTTTTTTTTTTTTTTTTTGGTTTTTCGAGACGGGGGGGGGGGGGGGGGGGTTCTCTGTGTAGCCCTGGCTGTCCTGGAACTCACTCTGTAGACCAGGCTGGCCTCGAACTCAGAAATCTACCTGCCTCTGCCTCCCAAGTGCTGGGATTAAAGGCACGCGCCACCACTGCCCGGCTTATCCACAACTCTTATTTCTGTGTTCCTCGTGTTTCTGTGGCTTCATGCTTTGGTGACAACTATCTCCCCGGCCCCCAACAACCTTTTATTTATTTATTTTCATTTTCATTTTTGGAGCCAAGCTCTCACTGTGTATCTATCCCTGGTTATTACGAAACGTGCCATGTAAGCCGAGCTACGTCCCTCTCACGGATCCAGTCCCTTCCGCTTCCACGTGCCTGGTATGCAATTCTCTGCATTCAGTATATCCCCACAGCTGTCCCACTGTCTGTCTTTGGGACCTAGGTGTCAGTCCTGGGATTCTTCAGCACTGATATCTGTAGCAGAACCAGGGACAAGCTGACCTAAAGTTAGTTCTGAATGTCCCCCTTTCCAGAGAGAGTTCAGATTACACCCCGTGTGATGGTATGAATAACGGCGGCTCTTTTCACTCTGAAAAAAAAAAAAATTCGAAGATCACCCCATCCTAGGCTCACTGTCTCTGACATAAGAATATCCAGGTGACCTCTCTCTCTCTCTCTCTATCTGTGCGTGCCTGCATGCACAATCATATGTAATAACACGGGCACACATGTATCACATCTATACGTGCCACAGCTAGCTGGTCCACGTGCTTTAGGGGGCTCCCCTGTCACACCTCCCCAAAGGTGCACCAGGACTATCGACACTTGCACCCCCTCCTCAGTGCATAGGTGAGCTCCGGGGATTCACACTCAATCCTGGTGTGCGTTCTAAGTGCATTTACCCCTGAGCCACCTAGTCAGCCTCCCAAATGGTATCTCTTATAAGGAGTGCAGACCTCTGATGACTCTGAAGGTGGGGGCGGAGCAGGGGGTACAGCGTGGTGGTCAGAGTAGGAGTGGCCCCCAGAGGCTTATATCCTTGAATGTTTGCTCACTGGGGACTGGAACTGCTTGAGAGGGATCAGGAGGCGTGGCCTTGTTGGGGGAAGGGTGTTACTGGAGATGAGCTTACAAGTTCAAGCCAGTCCCAGACTCTTCCTCCTCCTCCTCCTTTTCCTCCTCTTCCTCCTCCTCATCCTCCTTCTCTCTCTCTCTCTCTCTCTCTCTCTCTCTCTCTCTCTCAGCTGCTTTTCCAGCACATCTCTGATCTCTGCCTATGTGCCGCCATGCCTCCCACCATGATGATAATGGACTGAGCCTCTGACCCTGTAAGGCAGCCTCAATTAAATGTCTCCCTTTATAGATGGCTGTGGTCTTGGTGTCTCTTCACAGCAATAGAGCACTGAGACGGCGACCCATCTCTACCTGAGCTCCTTTGCCCCAGCTCCATTCCTAGAAATGCTTTCCACGGACTCATGGACTGGAGCACTTGGCAGGCAGGTGCTGGTGCTGTTGGGGGTCAGGGGGGAGGAGGGGGGTCATTAGGGGCGGGCCCAGCCTTGTTGAAGGAAGGAAAGTGTGTGGGTGGGGGTAGGATTCGAGAGCTGGGAGCCTTGCCTCCCCATAGTTCACTCTCTGCTTGCGGGATGAAGATGTGAGCTCGCAGCTGCTTGTTTCTGCCGACATGCCTCTGCTCTGTGGGCGTGGACTCATCCCTGCGACTCTGTAAGCCAAGTTAAACACTTCCCACCTTCCTCGGCTTTGGTCGTGGTTTTTTGTTTTTTGTTTTTTGTTTTTTTTTGGGGGGGGTTGTTTTTTTCGAGACAGGGTTTCTCTGTGTAGCCCTGGCTGTCCTAGAACTCACTCTGTAGACCAGGCTGGCCTCGAACTCAGAAATCCGCCTGCCTCTGCCTCCCAGAGTGCAGGGATTACAGGCGTGTGCCACCATGCCCGTCTTGGTTGTGGTGTTTTATCCCAGCAACAGGAAGCTAGCTATGACCAGGGCTGAATGGAGTCTGCCTCTGTTGTGACGGGAAGCCTGAGAGGCAGGAGACGACAACGGGAAGCAGATGTCACTGCTGGTTGCGGTGCGTGCCTGGGGCTCATGTTCCTCCTCTGAGGCGCAAGCACATGTCTAGATTGGTCAGGACTCTGGCTGTGACCGGACAGCAAATCTTACCCCTTGGCATTTCCACACACATGCCAAAGCTGAGAGAAAGCCGGAAGCAGGAGGGAGACCGGGATGTGGGGTGGTGGGGTGGGCACCACCATCCATTAGCCAGGCAGGCTGGCATGTGGTTAGAGACCAGGGAGTCGGAGAAACCCATCCCAACCCCCTCTGGGGTGTGCTCACGATGAATGGGGTGCAGCAACAGGCAGAAATCAATGGTGCTTCCTTTCATTCTGAAGTTTACGTGTACGACGGCCACCAGTCCACCCCAGCCTTTTGTATCCATGGAAACCGGTTACGATGCTACAAAAAGAGGATGCTGGCTAGTGTGGGGAAGGAATAGTAGCAACGGAAGCTCGCTTCGACCTGAGCTGTGGGCAGCGGGGAAAGGCAGGGGACCCTGGGAGCTGCACCCGGGGCTCTGGAAGGCAAAGGGGGTCTAGAGATAGCCAAGGACAAAGCTGTGACCTAAGCAGAGCTGAGCTGATTCTTTAGGTTTGCTTTTTACTGCTGGGATAAACACCACGGCCAGAAGCGACTCGGGGAGGGAAGAGTTTATTTGGTTTACACATCCAGCTCAGTCAGTCATGGAGACAAGGCTAAGCAGAAATGCAAGCGGGAACTTGGGAGTCAGAAACTGAAGCGGGGGTGGGGGGTGGGGGGTGGAGGGGAGGGGCACGGTGGTGTGCTGCTCACTGGCTTGCTCCTCACAGACCGCTCAGCCGTCTTTCTTACATTGCCCAGGACTGCCAGCCTAGGGATGACTCCACCCAAAGTGGGCTGCGCCCTCTCAGTCAGGCAATCAAGCTAGGCAGGGGTGACTCACACTTTTAGTGCCAGCACTAAAGAAGCAGAGGCAGGCAAGTCTCTGAGTTTGAGGCCAGCCTGGTCTACAGAGCTAGTTCCAGGACAGCCTGGGCTACACAGAGAAACCCCCGTCTCAAAACCAAATTATGGGAGGGGAAAAGAATTTCTTTTCTTTTCTTTTCTTTTCTTTTCTTTTCTTTCTTTTTTTTTTTTTTTTTTTTGGTTTTTGGAGACCGGGTTTCTCTGTGTAGTCCTGGCTGTCCTGGAACTCACTCTGTAGACCAGGCTGGCCTCGAACTCAGAAATCCGCCTGCCTCTGCCTCCCAAGTGCTGGGATTACAGGCGTGCACCACCACGCCCGGCTAGGGGAAAAGAAATGAAGAACATGCCCCACAGGTTGGTTTACAGGCCAATCTGATGGAGCCATTTTCTCAATTGAGGTTTGTAGCAGGGACTGTGGGACCACCTCTATATAAATGGGGTGGGGGTGGGGTGGGGTGGGGGGAGGGGTGCACAGCCGCAAAAGTGTCTCCTGCAGGAGGACCCAATTGAGGACTGCCTGAGATACCACGGATTGCGGCAGCGCTCAGATGAACTGGGCGCTCCAGGAGTCTGTGACCTGACCCAAGGGCACTCAGGGTCAGGCGGCGAGTAGTTCGGGCACAGGCAGCCTTTGACAACCAGGTTCCTTCTTCCTAGATGACCCTGCTGTGTCAGGTTGATTAAAAAGAAAAAAACCAACCAACCAAACAAACAAACAAAAAACAAATCAAAACCAAGACACACACACACACACACACACACACGCACACACACCACTAATCTCACAACCGGCCAGTGCCGCTCGCTCACCTTAGGTTATCCTGAAGCTCTGGGCGGCTGGGCGGCATGTGCCTGCACCTTTCTACTTCATTTTCTAGATTTAAAAACAACAGAGTTTTTCCTCTGGTCACAGGAAAAGGACTCTCCTCGTGGAGTGATGGGCCTGAGGGCAGAGGTCACACTTGGGATAAGGTGCCAACTCTGGGTATCGAGCAGGACCACGATCCTTCAGAAGTTTCTGGAAGACACTCTTTCTGGTCCTGGGGACAAGTGTCCTTGTCTTCAGGCCATGTTGCTCCTCTCTCTGCCCCGGGTTCCCAACAGCCTTCACCCTCAAGCCCTTTTCTTCTCAAGAAATATTTATTTATTTAATGTACACTGTCGCTGTCTTCAGACACCCCAGAAGAGGGCATCGGATTCCATTACAGATGGTTGTGAGCCACCGTGTGGTTGAACTCAGGGCCTCTGGAAGGGCAGTCAGTGCTCTTAATCACTGCTGGGTACCCCTTCCTCCCAAGTCTTTTTCTTACAAGAACCCTTATCATTAGACTTAAGGTCACCCCTAAATCCGGGGTAATTTAATATCGAGTTCCTTATCAGAATCGCATTCCCAGGTCCTGGGTGGGTGGGGGTGGGGGATGAGGGGTTGGGGGGTGGGGACTGAGATGTACCCTCGGAATGTCAGCGGCGTGCGGGGGTGTCCCTCCGGGCCTCCAGGCTTTGGATGATTTTGGAGGAATCGCAGCACCAGTTCCTACCATTCTAAGACCCGGGTGTGGCAAGGAGCCTGGGCATGGCCCCAGTGATTCCCAGACACTGAAACTTTGACCTCTCCCTTCGTTTGTCTAGTCATCAGAACCTCGTGGGCAACGGGAGGACCGATTCTGGAGGTGTGCCCAGCTTGGGGTGAGGACTCCCTTTGGCCTTGAGAAAAATGTATCCGAGAATTCTTGGATCTGCCCCCCCTCAAATGACCCCTGCCGTTGGCTTAGCAACCGGCTTCCACTTCCAACACAATCAGACGGGTTTGGAGTGAGGAAGATCGAAGAATTAGGGGAGGCGGAAATGCTCTCACACTTAACCGGCCTCCGCCACTCCAGCTCAGAAGAGATCTTTGAGAGTGCCATACTGCACAGAGAGGGAGGGGCTGTACTCGGGGCTTGCCGTGATTGATGTGACCCTGGCAGGCTCCTATCTAGTTCTGGGGGCGAGCAGAAGGACCAGACAGTAGGAGAGAGCCTGTTTCTCTGGGAAGCTGAATAATCTTGGAGGATCCCCCACTTTGGCGGCCCTTCCTGGGGCCTTCCCGCGGGGGAGCAGGTAAGTGTGAAGCCTCGGGGTAAGTTCATTAGCTTGTCAGCCTCCGACAGGGTTTTGGCGAAGGGTTCTGGTGGTAATTTCCTTCTCTGTGAAATAAAGACCAGGGTGACAAGCCGCCTGTGAGTACATCCATCACTGCCTTCGGGACTCAGCGCTGTGCCTCCAGGAGCATGCTGGGCCCTTGTGTAGCATGCTGTGCCCTGGGCACATGGTGGCTTTGCAGTTGTGGCACTGAGCCCCGGAGAAGCTACCAGTTAGGAGGATGTCGAAGAGACCCCTTGCATCTTGACTGCCGCAGCGGAAGCACAGACTCTGTTTCTGTGACCTGCAGGACCCACGGCACCTTCTCAGTGAGAACGCTTGTGGTGCCCAGGCCCTGTAAGCCTTTTAGATCGGCTCGATGCCAGAAACCAGACGGGGGAAGCAAAGCCCGAGGGAGCTTTAACTTCCGGTTAGATGGCATGGAGAGGGGGAGGGAGGATAAAGGAAGATGAGGGAAGGGGGGAGGATGAGGGAGGGAGGGGAGGGAGGAGAAGGGAGGGAGAGAGAAGGGTGGGGGAAGGAGGGGGAAGAAGGATGAGGGAAGATGAGGGAAAGAGGGGAGGGGAAGGGAGGGGGAGGGGACAGAGAGGGGAAGGGGCTAGAGGGGAATGGAGAAGGAGGGACACACACGCACACACAGATTGAGTGTGCGCCAGTGTGTGTGTAGCGAGGCCAGCTGCCAGTGTACTCCTTTTTCACGTTCTACCGTATTTTTTTTGAGACAGTGCCCCCCCCACCTCTGTTTTGTTTTGTTTCCGAGACAGGGTTTCTCTGTATAGCCCTGGCTGTCCTGGAACTCACTCTGTAGACCAGGCTGGCCTCGAACTCAGAAATCTGCCTGCCTCTGCCTCCCTCTGAATCTGAGCTTGCTAATCCAGCTGGCCTGCAGGCTCCAGGGATGCTCCTGCCTCTGGTTCCCCCGTGCAGAGATCAGACTCTGCACCTGGCTTTTTCCGCAGGTGCTGGGGATCTGAACTCGCACCTCACGCTTGCGCAGTAAGCACTTTACCGACCGAGCCATCCCCACGTGAATTTTCTACAGACTAAGAATCGAGTGCAGCCACACAGCTTGTGAATGCTCCCTCTCGGGACGAGCAGAGCTGCCTTTCCCACAAATCTTTCCCCCTCGCTACGCTAAATCTCCGTGTGCAGTTTCCTTCGCCGGGTTCGGCTCTCTGGGCCCACAAGTCTGCCCTCTGCTGGTGAAGGGACAATTACGCAGTTCCATAACGGGGAAGCGGGCTTTGGCCAGGTAATCAGCTCCGTTCCCCTGTGCAATGTCCTTATCTCACATGCAGAGATGCTATCTGGGCGTCGGAGCTGTTGAGTGGGCCATCGATACAACGTTCCCTGCCTTAGGGGGTCAGAGATAACATCTTTCCACACCACACGCCCCTGGGAATAAAGTAAAGCCCACGTTACCAAACGCAGCTGAAAGTCCTCTGGAACGTCACCGGAAGAATTCATCTAAAAGGGAGAAAATAAATATCTGGGAAGCCAGCAGCGGAGGGGCGAGCCAAGGCTGAGTCCCGGCTCCAGCCCGGGTGCCCACGGACTCCGAGCCTAGCTTGCTGAAATGTGGAATGAGGCAGTTCACAATTACATCACGAGTGTTGGAGAGATTAAAGGAGATGGTTAACCAGGTAGCACAACACCTGGCACAACACTCTGTCCGTCTGTTCTTCACGGGAGGGACTCGTCGAGCTGCTGCTTTTGGGGTTAGGGACGCAGGCCAGTGGGAGAGTGTCTGCTATAGGCCAAGGCTCTGGGTTCAGTCCCAGCACCACACACCACACACACACACACACACACACACACACATTACAGTAGGACACACACTTGCACACATGCACACACACACACACTTGCACACACGCGTGCACACACCATGGTAGGAGACAGTGACTGGGGAAATGGTACAGAAGTTCCTACGCTCTGTGGACAGCTTCACTACCCTTAGCCTAGGAGAGCTCCCTTAACTAAAAGTGGGGTGTGCATATGGATGGTGACAGCTGATTCTCATTTTCAACTTGATGGGATTTAGTATCCGCAGAAACCAATCTCTGGGCATATCTGTGAGGGATTACGTAGATTGCGCTAACCGAGGTTGGAAGACTCGTCCTGACTGTGGGACTTGCCATGCGCTTCTGCCCTGGACTGAATGAAGAGGAGGAAGAGGAGTGGAGAGGTGGCCAGGTTAGAGCACTCACGGCTCCTTCCGAGGACCGGTTGGTTTCCTACACCCACATCATGTGGCTCACAACCACTAGTAAGAAATCTTAGTGAGAAAGCAAGGTGGACACCAGCATGCATCTCTCTCCGCTTCCGGACCGCAGCTGAGTGTGCCCAGCTGCCCGTCCACTGCAGCTGCGGGGTGACCAGCTGGTGTGCAGCTGCGGGGTGACCAGCTGGCGTGCAGCTGAGTGTGCCCAGCTGCCCGTCCACTGCAGCTGCAGGGTGACCAGCTGGTGTGCAGCTGAGTGTGCCCAGCTGCCCGTCCACTGCAGCTGCGGGGTGACCAGCTGGTGTGCAGCTGAGGTGTGACCAGCTGGTGTGCAGCTGTGGGGTGACCAGCTGGTGTTCAGCTGAGGTGTGACCAGCTGCCCATCCACTGCAGCTGCGGGGTGACCAGCTGGTGTGCAGCTGCGGGGTGACCAGCTGGTGTGCAGCTGAGTGTGCCCAGCTGGTGTGCAGCTGAGTGTGCCCAGCTGGTGTGCAGCTGAGTGTGCCCAGCTGCCTCCCCACTGCAGCTGCGGGGTGACCAGCTGCCTCCCGCTCCTGTCACAGCGCCTTCCCTGCCATGATGACTGTACCTTCAGACTGTGAGCCAAAATGGTGCCCTCAGGACATTTCTTTGTACTGTGTCACAGCAATGGGAAAAAAAAATAACTAGCCCCGGGAGGGACCTCCTTCTGAGACTTCTGCCACACCTGACACGTGTGTGCTTGTCACCAGTGGAGAGTGCTGCTCCTGGAGACCAGAGTGAGGGTGGGAACCAGGGATTCTCAGGGTCGTGGAGGTGGGGCTGGGGTTGGGGTGGGAGTTGTGCCAGACTCAGCAGAGCTGGGGTGAAACCCACCCCTCCTTAGGAAAGATGTCTTCATCTGTCATAGGGACCAAAGCCGCTTCCCTGAAGCAGGGCCCCAGCTGGGGTGCACGCTGAACGACACGGACACCTGGAATTCTAGAACATTCTACTGCTGACTTCTTCCTCCCCCAACCCCTCTCTTCCCTGCCTGTCTGTCTGTCCTCCGTGTCAGGCGTCTTCCTCTATTCCTCTCCACGCAGGTTTTTGAGACACTAAGCCCGCTGGCTTGGCTAAGCTGCTCGCAGAGCGCCGGGGATCCACCTGTCTCTGCGTATTCTCAGCTCTGGGGACAGCAGGGTGCACAACACACCTGACGCGGACGCCCGAAGCCCAAACCCAGGGACTCATGCTTGAGTGGCAACCACCACCCACTAAGCATGTCCCTAGGCCCTGTGTCTATTTTTGTTTCATTTGTTTTACGTGTCTGTGTGGTTTGCCTGCATGTATAACGGTGTGTCACCTGCATACCTCGTACCCATCGGAGCGGGAAGGCGGTGAGGGGTCCCCTGGAGCTGCAGCTGTGGGCAGCGGTGAGCTGTCAGCGAGTTCTGGGAATTGGACCAGGTCTTCTGGAAGAGAGACCAGTGCTCTTAACTTCTGAGCCATCTCTCCAGCCCCATTAGTCCCAGTGTTGGATGGTTATAAAGTACACAGCACATAACTTGCCATCTAAACACCTTTTATTTGTTTGTTTGTTTTTTTGGAGGCAGGTTCTCATTTTATAGCCCAGGCTGGCCTCATACACACATTCCTCTTGTCTGGGATCAAAGGTGTGCTAGCCCAGGTTGGCCTCTCATGCAGCCCTTTTGCCTGGAACCACGGGTCTGCCCTCGTAAGCACTGTAAGTGTGCACGTCATCAGCTATGTCCATCTCATGTGCGGCCAGCATCCAGGACGCTTCGCCTTGCATATCCAGACTGGAGACTCATTCAACAGCTTTTTCCAGACTCCTTCCTTTCAAGGACCCCCAATATTTTTGTAAAATAAATGATGTAAAATCAACATACATGGGCTGGAGAGATGGTTCAACAGTTAAGAGCAGTGACTGTTCTTCTGAAGGTCCTAAGTTCAAATCCCAGCAACCACATGGTGGCTCACAACCATCTGTAATGGGACCCAATGCCCTCTTCTGTTTGTGTCTGAAGACAGCTACAGTGCATTCACATAAATAAATAAATAAATAAATAAATAAATAAATAAATCTTTAAAAACAAAACAAAGGCAAATACCTGTAATCCTAGCATTTGGAAGGTGGAGGCAGGAGGACCTCTAGGTTCTTGGTAAGTCTGGTATATAATACAGTTCCAGGGCCACACAGAGAAACCTTGTCTCAAAATAACCAAAGCAAGTGAACAAAACAGGACCGAGCAGCACAACATAAAAAAACAAAAACAAAAACAAAAAAAACCTCACAATGTTGTCCCCTAGTCTACTCAGCTCGGAGCAACACTACCCAGTCTTACAGGTGGCTTAATGACCAGAGATGGTCAACCCAATGGTTAAGTATCAACCCAATGGTTAAGCATTAGAGCCACTCTGTATGCCAGGCTCAGTAACAAAAAAAAAAAAAAAAAAAAAAAAATTATTTTTTGACCTCCTTTTTGTTTGTTTGTTTGTTTGGTTGGTTGCTTGATTTGTTTTTGTTTTGTTGATTCTGAGTCTCTGTCTATAGCTCTGGCTGTCCTGGAACTCTCTGTAGACCAGGCAGTCCTGGGACTCTGTAGACCAGGCAGTCCTGGGACTCACTCTGTAGACCAGGCAGTCCTGCGACTCTGTAGACCAGGCAGTCCTGGGACTCACTCTGTAGACCAGGCAGTCCTGGGACTCACTCTGTAGACCAGGCAGTCCTGGGACTCTGTAGACCAGGCAGTCCTGGGACTCACTCTGTAGACCAGGCAGTCCTGGGACTCTGTAGACCAGGCTGTCCTGGGACTCACAGAGATCCACCTGCTTCTGCCTCCCAAGCACTGCCAACACACCCAGCTTTAAATTAAAAAAATAATAATAAAAGAAAAACTATGCGCATTTTATTTCATATTAACTATACTTCAATAAAACAGCTCAAGAGAAAAGGGAAAGTAAGCCGGGCGTGGGGGCGCACGCCTTAGATCCCAGCACTTGGGAGGCAGAGCCAGGCGGATTTCTGAGTTCCAGGACAGCCAGGGCTATACAGAGAAACCCTGTCTCAGAAAAAAACAAAAACAAAAACAAAAACAAAAACGGGAAAGTAAGCAAACTTGTGAGAGACTTAAATTGCTGGAGGAGGAGGGAGAGGCGGCGAAAGAGAAAAGAAACGGATCTTAGGGTCTAATATGCTAAATTGGGGGTCCCAAAAGTCAAAAGAAAAGCATTTCAAACCTCCATGCTTGAAGCCCAAGGGGATGGAATTGCATCACCCAAATTCTGGAGAACAAAACAATAGCCAAAGTAAAAACGTCTGCCTTTCTATATTCCTTACAGACCGAGACAAGGCTTTCCAGATGAACACAATGGGAGCGGGGGTTCCAAGAGCACTCTGCGCCCAGAGAATTCCACACGGGGCTCTGAGGCTGAGGGTCAATGACCCCAGAAATTCAACACGGGATCCAGAGCAAAGAAGTTAGTCGAACATTCAGAGAATAACCGGAAAAGAAAAATTCCCTCCCTGGAACCAAAGATTCCAGAAGGAAAGCTAGCGGCATGGCCCTGAGAGACACCTGCGCCGGATCGCCCGTGGCAGTTAATACTGCCTGCCAGCTTGCTAGGATGTAGGCTCGCGTAGGAGATCAGTCATCTTCGCAACTCCCGCAGGGAAAAACCTATCTTAAACGTGGACAGCACCATCCATGCCTGGGGTCCTGGACTGTGTAAGTTCAGCTAAGCAGAGCCTGGGGGT
Organism: Apodemus agrarius; assembly: GCA_964023405.1. Lineage (NCBI taxonomy): Eukaryota > Metazoa > Chordata > Mammalia > Rodentia > Muridae > Apodemus > Apodemus agrarius. Next base: position 4,458,232 of record OZ030009.1, on the reverse strand, counting down.
GAGCAGCAAGCAGGGTCTGCCGTGGCTGCTGCAGCGGCTCCTGCCCTGACTTCCCTCATGATGGCCTGTGACCTCCCTGCTGAATAAACCCTTTTTTCCCCTAATTGTTTTTTGTTCAGAGTATTTTATGGCAGCATCAGGATGAACTAGAACCGTGGGGGAAAATAGAGACTAGGGGAGAAGGATAAAACCTTGTAGTCATGGAGGGAGAAGGTTGGTAACATTGTTAATACTGCCGGGAGCCCAGGTGGAAGCCACTGAGGTCTGCGTGGCCTTACTGAAGTGAGAGGCAAGCTCCTGGTTTCCAGGAGTTACAGAGTGGGTGTAAAGGCACCGGGTTAAAGCCGTATCCTGCTCAAGCCTATTCAAGCTACATCGAAGATGCTGCTCCACTCCCAAGTCAGCCTCCTCCCAAGGCTTCCCCGCATCTGCAATTTGGTGATTACCACCAAGTAGCTCAAACTGGAATGCAGGAGTGACTTGCTTTTCTCATGACCCCCCACCCCCATTCCCACACCCCTCCCACCTTCCCACCCACCCCTACCCCCACCCCCATCCCGGTCTTCCAGACCCGTTCTGCCAGCAGCTACAGCTGGTCCCAGTCCAACGAGATGTCAGTCTGCTTTCTGTTGCTGTAACAAAATCCCTGGGACCAGATAGTGTACAAAGAAGTAAGGTTCATAGAGCTTACAATTTGGGAGGTTGACAGTACAAAGATCTTAGTGCTGCCTTGGTGAGGGTCTTCTAGAAGTGCCGCATCAAGGCGGAAGGTATAGCGGCAGAAGGCACAGCAGCGGACGCTCTGGTGAGAAGAGAGATGTGACGTGAGACTTGAGGTCTGAGACTGCCCCCAAAAGAGCTACATCCTTCCTTCTGGGATAGCATGCCCGGTGACCAGTCCCCTCCCATGCCACCCCACTGAGGACCAAGCTTCTAACACACGTACCCTTGGAGAACAAACAGTAGGAGCGGGTAGCCTGTGTCTGGCCATTCACATGGCTCCTGTCTAGATCCAAGGCCACCATCGTCCCATCCCCAAGACACGCCAATAACCTCTCACTACACACAGTAACAGGAGGCTGTTTCCACTCTGTGTCCAACCCGTGACCCACAGGCCACGTGCATCCCAGATGGCAGTGAATGTGTCCCAATGATTCGACATCTCAAGGTCAAGAGGTTGGGTCCCCGTGCTCTAATTTATTAGGTGTGGGAGGGGATAGAACTCACGGTCTCGGTACAACTTAAAACCCCTCGATGGCTTCTCACAGTAGTCAGAAAAACATTTCAGTTCCTCATCGGTACATTTAAGCTCCGCCCCACGGCTCGCCCGGTTCGCTCTCTGGTTGATTCTTGCCCTGCCCTCGTCCACGCACGTGACCGTCTTCATGAGCTGCGTGTGCCCCGTCCCTGCCTGCCTCGCTGTATGTCCCAACTTCCCACCTGGCCCCGAAGCAACCAAACTCCTGCCTCTCTCGCAGCCTTTGCACAGGCAGGTTCTTCCTCCGGGACTCACTAAGTTGGCAGTTCAAAATTTCGTCTTTGGACGGGTTTTCCCTGACCAAAGCATAGAGCACTGGCGGCCACCAATCACCTTGCATACAAACTGACTTGGGTTTTTTGTCTGTATATATGTACATGCATGCACACACAGACACACACACAAGCACACACACACACACACACACACACACACACGTAACTCCACAAGCACAGAATCCTCTTTCCTCTGTGAGTTGCTGCCGGGTGGTGGTGGCACACGCCTTTAATCCCAGCACTTGGGAGGCAGAGGCAAGCGGATTTCTGAGTTCGAGGCCAGCCTGGTCTACAGAGTGAGTTTCAGGACAGCTGGAACTATACAGAGAAACCCTGTCTTGAAAAACAAAAAACAAAAAACAAAAAACAAAAACAACAAAATAAAAGAATCCTCTGTGAGTTGCTGAAACTCTGACGTCCATTCCTGGACTCTACTTCAACGGTAAAGATGAGTGGGGCAGGGCCGGGTGGTGGTGGCGCACGCCTTTAATCCCAACATTTGGGAGCAGAGGCAGGTGGATTTTTGAGTTCCAGGCCAGCCTGGTCTACAAAGTGAGTTCCAGGTCAGCCAGGGCTACACAGAGAGGCTCTGTCTCAAAAAACAAACAAACAAACAAACAAACAAACAAACAAACAAACGATGAGTGGGGCAGACCTGTGAGAGAACTCGGGGTTTTAAAAAGAAGTGCACATAAACGCCAAACCCAATGGAAGTCAGGTAGCGAGTACTTGCCAAGACTCTGTAGCTACTCCTGACAGCCTGGGAGGAATCAGAGGGAGATGACAGAGACGGACAGAGTGAATGGGGAGAGATGTGGGCGGGTAGGGCCAGAAGGGTCTTCCTTGGAGCCGTGTGATGGAAGGAGGTCCCCTGAACACCTGTGATGGGTGACATTCCAAGTCAAATGCTGGTCCCTAAGGGGATTAGAGATTTGGGATGTGTGGGTTTCGTGCCAAACCAGTCAGTTTGGGAGTGTCCGGTACATCCCCCTGTCTCGAGTCCATGTCTCCAGAGCCACGAGGCTGCCACTGGGGTTGGGTTCTCAGCCAGTGTGGCCCGGGCTCTCCGTGTGACTCTTCCTCCGGGTGACCCCGTGGCTGAAGATGTCCGTGACAAGTCACTGAATGTTCAGGGAACAGATAACATCAAAAAATGTCATTCTTGAGTGCCCGCGGAGGCCCGCTCCTCTTCCGCGCCTGAGGCTTCTCCCCCCCCCATCCGTCCGTTAACAGGGTTCTCGGCCCTTGGGGGGGGGTTTGGGGGGAAGAATGGACTGTGAACGGCAAGCAAGCACGTCCCCCTCCCGAGGAGTTAGAGACAGAGAATGGGGAATCAGCGGCAGGAGAAAGGGCAGGGCGGGCCGGCTGCTCGCCTCTCCTCTCGGGGCTAACGGGAGTGAGGAAGGACCAGAGAGCCTCTAGTTGGAGGCTGCAAATGAAATTATAGGATGCCCTGTCTGTCGGCTTCCTGTGAATACAAGCTTACAGAGTTTATTACCACAGGTTTATTTTGGCTCACGGTTCTCAAAGTTTCCATCCACAACTAATTGCCCTGACATTTTGGGGCCTGTCACATACCGTGGCGGAAGCATGTGTCAGAGAAAGCCTACTGACTCACAGAAAGGAAGAGGAGATTGGGGTCTCTGTCTTAGTTAGGGCCGCTATTCCTATGATGAAACACCACAACCAAAAGCGAATCAGGGGCCGGGCAGTTGGTGGCACACGCCTTTAATCCCAGCACTTGGGAGGCACAGGCAGGCAGATCTCTGAGTTGGAGGCCAGCCTGGTCTACAGAGTGAGTTCCAGGACAGCTAGGGCTACACAGAGAAACCCTATCTTGAAAAACCAAAATAAATAAATAAATAAATAAATAAGCAAACCAGTGAGGAAAGGGTTAATTCGGCTTACACTTCCACGCTGTAGTCCATCCCAGAAGGAAGTCAGGGTGGGAACTCACACAGAACAGAGACCTGGCTGCCTGTGGAGGGTTGTCACTTACAGTCTTGTTTCCTGTGTCTTGCTCAGCTTGCTTTTCTTGTAGAACCCAGGGCCTCGAGCCCAGGGATGGCGCCACCCACCACAGGCTGGGCCCTGCCCCACTGAGCTGGACTAAACCTTTCTCCCTCACGCTGCTCTGGCCTGGTGTTTTGTCTCAAAGAGGAAAATAGTCAATGCCATTACACTTAAACTAAGTAATCGCTGCTTTCTGAAATCAAATTCCAGCCCATTAGACCCTTTGTTTAAGGTGGCAGGCCTCTCTCCGGAACATGCCAGAAGGGGCGACCCCAAAACTGGATTAAGTCATCAAAACAACTTCCCAGTTGTCTCCAGAGTGGCTGAGAGCGGAACACTTAGGGCCCTTGTGAAGAAGTGTCGCGCATGAGTGTCCTAGGAGTTACTGTTGGAAAAGGAGAGCCCGGGCTGGAGAGACAGCTCAGCGCTTAAGAGCACTGACTGCTCTTCCGAAGGTCCTGAGTTCAATTCCCAGCAGCCACGTGGCGGCTCACAACCATCCGTAATGAGATCTGACGCCCTCTTCTGGTGCGACTGAAGACAGCTACAGTGTACTCACATATAATAATAAAAAAATCTTTAGGCTGGAGTGAGCAGGGCTGACCAGAGCAAACAGAGGTCCTGAATTCAAATTCCCAACAACCACATGATGGCTCACAACCACCTGTACAGCTACAGTGTACTATATAAATACATCTTGAGAGAGAGAGAGAGAGAGAGAGAGAGAGAGAGAGAGCGAGAGAGCCCGCCCAAGTGTGGTGCTCCCATTAGAATGCCAGCATGAGTGAGGTTAAGGTAGGAGATCATGAGTTCAAGGTCCTCCTCTGATACATAAGAAGTTCAAGTCCCATGTGTTATAGGAGACCCTGCCACAGAAAAACAGAAAATAAAAATAAAAACAAATAATAAAAATGCAACGCGTTCAGCAACAGTTGCATGTGTGTGCATGTTCTAGATGTGTGCTCATGCTTTTGTGTGTGCATAAAATAGACATGTGTATCCATCATTATAAAACCAGAGGTCTGGGGGGCTGGAAAAATGGCTCAGTGGTTAAGAGCACTGACTGCGCCGGGCGTGGTGGCACATGCCTCTAATCCCAGCACTTGGGAGGCAGAGGCAGGCGGATTTCTGAGTTCGAAGCCAGCCTGGTCTACAGAGTGAGTTCCAGGACAGCCAGGGCTACACAGAGAAACCCTGTCTCAAAAAAACTAAAAAAAAAAAAGAAAAAATGAAAAAAAGAAAAAAGAGCACCGACTGCTCTTCCAGAGGTCCTGAGTTCGAATCCCAGAAACCACATGGTGGCTCACAACCATCTGTAATGAGATCTGACTCTCTCTTCTGGAGTGTCTGAAGACAGCTACAGTGTACTAACATATAATAAATAAATAAATCTTAAAAAATACTCACACATAAAATGAATCTTTAAACATGTATCTTGCGTGTATTAATGTAAGTTTTGCTTTGCCCCTAAGTTACAGTTGCTTCAGAGAGTGCCGGGCCCCCAGCTGACAGTGGCTTTTCGGCACTTACTCCGGTCCCAGGGGTATGCTGGATGTGTGGTTTTTTACCTTATACATTTATACAGCCCTCTGTTCCCATTATTTTGCCCATAGCGCATCAGTGTTCTTTTTTCGGAGAGGAGAAAAAAAACACAGCCAACCCTGGAAATAAGTGTGTTCCTCGAGCCTGCGGGTGTGTGGCCTTAGCTCTCCATTTGTCACACTTTCCAAGGCACCACCACAAAAAATATGGTGGCCCGAGAGAGGACAGGCCCAGAGCATCCCTGGGTCCGAGTGGTGATAAAAATCAGGCCATTCTCAATCGCAGAAACACAGACCTGGGTGTCATGAAGGATACCTTATGTTCCGCTTACATAACACCGCCCGGCTGTGTTTTCTTTCTCAAGCATAGGAGGGGCTGCAAGGATTCCTCCAAGCCAGTGAGCACGGCAGCCCAGCTTAGGAAAAAGGAGATGACATCTCAATGCACACACACACACACACACACACACACACACACAGAGAGAGAGAGAGAGAGAGAGAGAGAGAGAGAGAGAGAGAGAGCGCCACATCTGATGCGTGCACACAAGCCTCTGTATGAAATTTTCAAAATCCAGAAAATGTCAGCAGGTAGTTTAGCCCTAACCACAGCTCTGCGAAGGAAGAGAGAGAAGAAACGCCTCTGAACCCGCAGGAAGAGAGCTGACGGATCGCGGCTGTGGACGAAAAGCTATTAATTTACAACCTGGGCCAACAGCCTACTGCAGGCTGACTCCACACACCTACATGTCCCTGGCCTAAAGCTCCTAAGAGGAGTGGGCAACTTGGGTCCCGGCACAGGCACAGATGGCGCACATCTGTCTAAGAATTAGGATGAGAAAGAAACCAACCTCTCCTATCTGCAGACAGGTGTTGGGGTCTCCCAGGATACCAGCTTATGGAGGGCAAGCGGGGAGGGTGCTGTGTGGGAACTACAAGGACCCCTGAGAAAAGATACAGGTCGTGGGAAACAACAGGTGGAGGAGTCTAGCTGCTGCCCACCGCTTGATAACATAATTTCAAAGACACTTAAAATATTTAGATTATTGTAACCAAGGCGTTTTTAATAAGGCACCAAACAGCAGGCACCAGGTTGAAATCAATTAGACTCCACTGCTAAATTATACGGGAGAAATTTCCAGCAGAATGGCTCTGAGGCAGGAACCACAGGTATATAAGCACGCCAGACACGATTAAGAACCAAATGGATATTGCCTCCTCGCTTATGCGGCAGAAAAAACAAGGCCAGGGGCTCCTACATCCGGGGCAACGGTTAAGAAAAGACAAAACAGAACAGAAGACAAGGCAGCTTCCACGGACCACAAAGGGTGTGGGCAACCATTCTGGAGGTTTCCTGAGCACCCGTGGCTTCCCTTGGGGGCGCGCTGGGGGAGGAGCGTGCCTGTGCCCGGGTCGGCCTTACACCAGACCCGGGGAAGGAGCTCAGGCATCCCCGGTTCGCGACCACCCAGAACCCGCCATAAGGGTCTTGGGAGTGTGGGGCGGCCCTGTTGGATACTAACTCCGCCCACACGGGAACAACCCCCTCCCCCAACACACACACATAACCACCTCACTCTCACAATCGGACACACACAATACACCCACTCACACCCACACACAGTCATACACCCACACACACCCACACATCCACTCACACTTGAACACACACACCACACATTCCACGCTCGTACACACATCCCATGCATCCACTCATACACAAATACCACACACTCGGCACACCCACATATGCTCGTGTACACACCCATATTTACACACTCCTACACACTCCCACATGCTTGAACACACACTTCTATACACCCCCACTCATACAACATACAAGACAAGGCAGCTCACAAATTCCACACACGCTCATACACACACATCACTCTCATGTACACTCTCACAACACATCCCATACATCCACTCATACACAAACACCACACACTTGTCACACTCACACATGCTTGTGTACACACCCACATTTACATACTCATACACACCCACACATGCTGGTACACACGACACACACAGGCTACACACACACAGGCACACACAGGCACACCCACACAGGACACCCACACCCACACACCCACACCCACACACACCCACACACACACACACACACACACGCACACACACACACACACACACACACACACACACACACACACAGAAGCACATGCAAAGTCCCCGGCCTCCTCCCAGCTTCCGGCCTCGGCCGCGCGGGGGCGCAGTGCGCAGGCGCGTGTCGTGGGCTGCCGTGCGGCTCCGGGCCGCCAGGGGCCGCTGTGGCGTGGGCGGGAGGCGCGCGGGAGGCGCCGCGCAGCGCCGGACCCTCTTAACCACGGCCTCGCCGGTTTGGCGGGGTGAAAGGTTGCGAAGATGGCGACGGCCTTGAGCGAGGAGGAGCTGGACAATGAAGACTATTACTCACTGCTGAACGTGCGCAGGGAGGTGAGGCCCGCGGCGTGGCGTCGGCGGGGCTGAGGCCCGGCTCGGTGGTTCTGGACGGTCGGACGGGCGGCTCTGGCCCCGCAGCCGCCCCGGCAAGGCCACGGCCCGGCCCAGAGTCCGCGTGACCCCGCCGCCGTGCGCGCCTGCCGGCCGTCGAGCTGCCCGCACCGCCGCGACCCTCGCGCCCTGGCGCGGGGCCAGTGTCCGCCCCGCGCTCCGCATCCTGTGCGTGGCGTGCACCGTGCCCGGGCCGGGCCCGGACCCACGCACTCCGCGGAGGGGGACGAGGGCTCCGGGGAAGACGCTGCAGCGGGGTCCCCGGTCCCCGCGACCCAGTCCCACGCTTCCCCTGCACACTCCTGCCCTAGGCTAGGGGGTAGGGTCGTCAGCCTGAGCCAGCGGGTGATCGAATGGAGCCCGGGACACCAAGGTCAAGGCCACACGGGAGCCTCTCCCGGGCTCGGTCGGTCCCCTCCACCTCTGGCGCTGCTGAAGCTGAGTCTACGCTCACAGGCCAGCGATTCGTGCCCTCCTCCGATCCCTTGAATCTGTGCCCAGAAATTAGAGAGCAGGACCTCCCAGCCTCGACCCAAGGGGCCGTGGATAAGCAAGGAGTGCTAGGCCAGAGACGCACCGGCGCTCTGACCGGACTTGTGCATCCAGGTCAAGTGGATTCACGCGGGCTCCTCGAGAATAAAAAGTCACCCTAGAGGCCCGCACTGTCTGGCACGTGTATATCTCTCACACGTTCTTATTCGCGATGGCTAGTCCATACTTGAGCTCTGTCAGAGAAGGGTTTCCGGAAAGGCTTCCAAGGTCAGGTCGCGAAAGGCATTCGTGACGTCTGTGGCTGCTGGGTCCTGGCTGTCAGCCCTGCCAGAGAAGTCCCGATCCTGTCTTTTAGAGATTCTCGTAGTGATCAAAAGTAACTGAATTGTGCTATCTTCAGCAAATCTAACCCAGTTGCCAGGAAAAGTTGGTCTGTGTGCTAATAGCCAACATCTTTCGGAGTGTTCGTTTTGTGCACAGCCACCTGCTGAAGGAACAGTCTCGGTGTCTCTTTAAATTGTGATAGCCGCCCCCATAACAGCCCCGTATTTATAATCGAGGAACAAACAGGTGTAATTCGTCCCAGGGCAGTCAAACTCTAGAAACCCAGCTCTTGAACTCCGCTGCAGCCTCAGTTTACCACTCCACATACAGCACAGCTCTGTCTTGATACGCTGCCCTGTATCAGCCACTGCTTACTACAGAAACTCCCCAGGAAATGTTTCCTAGACTTTCTCGGGAAAACTGCAGTGGAGCACCTGGGGATTCTCCTTCTGGATTCATAGCTGAAGGGCCCTCAGGCTTGGAGCAAATTGTTTCTGTCACTTAGCAGTTGAATGAAGCTGTAAATTTTCCCCTGGGTTGTTTTGATTTTTTTTTTATTTTATTTTATTTTTTTTTTTTTTTTGACACAGGGCCTCACTCTGTGGTGCTGGCAAGAACTCACTGTGAGCCGGGCAGTGGTGGCGCACGCCTTTAATCCCAGCATTTAGGAGGCAGAGGCAGGTGGATTTCTGAGTTCGAGGCCAGCCTGGTCTACAGAGTGAGTTCCAAGACAGCCAGGACTACAGGACTACACAGAGAAACCCTGTCTTTAAAAAACAAAACAAACAACAACAACAAAAAGAACTCACTGTGTAGACCAGGTTAGCCTTGAACTCACAGAGATCTGGCTGCCTCTACCTCTCAAATGCCAGGAATAAAGGCAAGAGGCACAATTCCCAGACATTTCCCAGCTCTTGAGGAAGCAGAATGGTAAAAGGAGCCGACCTTTCTGTGATGGGTTTGTTGTTTTGTTTTGAATCTCTGAGTCCTGACTAGTCTGGGTTGTTAGCAGTTGAGCAGCCATTATGTACCTGTTTGCCAGAGCTACGGAATCTCTGCAGCTGCAGGTGCTCAGAAGGACGCGTGAACCCTCTGGGATTTCAGGGCTCTTCATTCCTGTTGACTGGGCTAGGAGCCAAAGTCATACTTCCTTTAAAGTGATGCTTTGCTTCTGGCAGTGGGTGCAGGCACCCCTGCATTATAACTAGATGAAGTCCTCAGCAGACAAGCCTGTCCTGGGCTGTTCTTGTCAACACATTCAGTGCTGAGTGTCATTGAGTCCGCTTGCTGGCTTTGTAGCTGCTGCTTCTACTGTAAAGAAAGCTTTGAAAGACTGTGACATTGGTGTTTACTAGAGGTTTCTGTTTGCTTTCTTTTCTCAAACCTGGAGTTGAAATAGCCTGCTTTAACCAGAGAACAAAACAGAAGAAATCTTCATTCTTGTGCTCACATGTGAGAGCGTGTGCTTGTGTGGCGTGTCGAGTGCCTGGGCAGCTGCTGTGTTTACTGTCTGTTCTGAGCCCGGCTGTCACTGTAGGAATGAGGTACTGTAGGAAGCCACTCCTCTCCCCACCAGCAAGGGCATCCTCAGAGTGACCAGTCCCGCCAAGTTCAGTCTTTTCCCTAGAAGAGTTACAAGTGGAAGCAGTTCTGCAGACCAGGACTTTGTGAGTGCAGGTTATAAGCACTGGGCTGTAGCTCCATCCGCAGAATGTCTGTCTAACACACATGAGCCAGACCAGGTACTGCATTTACTGAAAAAACTGGGCACAGTGCCACTTGGGAAGTAGAAGCAGGAGGTTTAGGTATTTAAGGTCATCCTCGGCTACACAGTTAGTTTGAGGCCAGCCTGGGATACATGAGACCACGTCTCAAAAAAGGTAAAGAAAAAGTTAGATGCAGAAGAAAATTAAATAGATGAAGTAATAAATGCCAGAAATCTCCTAAGAATCTCCCTTGTCAGGTTTTTTTTTGTTTTGTTTTGTTTTTTTGTTTTTGTTTTTGTTTTTGTTTTTTCGAGACAGGGTTTCTCTGTGTAGTCCTGGCTGTCCTGGAACTCACTCTGTAGACCAGGCTGGCCTCGAACTCAGAAATCCGCCTGCCTCTGCCTCCCAAGTGCTGGAATTACAAGCGTGAGCCACCACGCCCGGCTTTTGATTGTTAGCTTTTTATAGAATTGTTTCCTTTTAGGTTTGTTTGAGTGCTGTGCATGAATGTAAATATGTGTACCGTGTGCATGCCTATGGATAGTTGTGAACTATTGGAGGCACTGGGAACTGAGCCTCGGTCCTGTACAAGAATAGCAAGTGGGGCTGGAGAGATGGCTCAGCGGTTAAGAGCACTGACTGCTCTTCCGAAGGTCCCGAGTTCAAATCCCAGCAGCCACATGGTGGCTCACAGCCATCCTAACAGGATCTGACATCCTCTTCTGGAGTGTCTGAAGACAGCCACAGTGTACTCACATATAACAATAAATCTTAAAAAAAAAAAAAAAAAAAAAAAACAAAAAAAAACCAGCAAGTATGTGTAACCACTGAGCTATGTCTGTGGCCCTTTTCATAGAATTCTTAAACTGATATAATTTAAACCCAGTTTATTCCTAAATAATATGGTCTGGATTCTTCTTTATCACTCTCATGTTACACTTGAAAGAATTTCATTTTAGCAGTGAATTCTGAAGCAGTAAAATTATCATGAGTTCAAGACCAGCCAGGTCTACATTAAAACAAAGCAAACAAAAAAAAAACCAAAACCCTGTCTAAAGAAACCTGGCTGTCTTAATGTAGTTTTTTGATCAGCCAACCTCTTTTTCAAGGCCGTTGGGAGGTTTGGGGTTCTGATGTTCGTTTCTCGTTTGTTTGTTTTTGTGCTGTGTCGGGTGTGTCTGTGGTGCGTGGTTGTATGAAGGTTGGAGGATCTGCAGGAGCTGGTTCTCACCTTCTGTGGTTTCTCTTCTTGAGGTCAGTAAGGAATCTGGGGTGATCCTCTGGAGTTTCTCGTGGACACGTGTTCAAAGGGTGACATTTGTGGCAGTGATTGTGAGTCGGTGCTTGCCTTGGGTGTGTAGGGTCAGGCCTGGTTGTCCACATCAGCCTGGAAGCCTGGAGGTTCCGGGCCAGGAATTACAGCCCATTCTGTCCACACCCAGACTGCAAGTTCTTAGCCGTGGAGTCTCGCCAGTGCTAGAGACAACGCATGGCTTTTGTCCCGGTGCTGCTTCTGTCGGGAGGTGCGCTCCTCTGCCTGTTTTCATGTAATTGCATGTAGTGCTTATTGTATGTGTGAATGTGCGTCATGTACTTACATGTCTACGAGTCAGTTCTGTCCTTTCATTGTGTGGGGACTCAGGGCCTGCATCAGGCTTGGCAGCAAGCTCCTTATCCATCAAGACAGCTTACATGCCAGTCTTATTTTCTTTGACACAGAAGTGTAGCTAACAGGCTGGATGTGGTAGCACATGCCTTTCACTCCAGAAATGGGCCAGCCTGAAAGAAAGAAAGGAAGAAGGAAGGGAGGGAGGGAGGGAGGGAGGGAGGGAGGAAAACTAACGCTGTATTAAGCACTTACTGTAAGCTAGGGTTATACACATTGCCATTTGGGTAGAATGTGTGAAGTGCTAGACATAAGTCGTTACCCAGTTAATGGGGTGAGTTTCCGCTTATTGTGAAGACACACACACAGCATGGTGTAATCCTAGCACTTGGAGGGTAAACACAAGGTCAGGAGTTCAAGGTCCACATCAGCTCTGTATCGAGTTTGAGGATACCCTGGGCCACATGATACCCTGTTACAAAAGACAAACCAAAAGGTGTGTGTGTGTGGACAGCCTTAGCATGCCGTGCCCTGGTGGGCTGTGTGTGTGGACAGCCTTAGCATGCCGTGCCCTGGTGGGCTGTGTGTGTGGACAGACTTAGCATGCCGTGCACTGGTGGGCTGTGTGTGTGGACAGCCTTAGCATGCCGTGCACTGGTGGGCTGTGTGTGTGGACAGACTTAGCATGCCGTGCCCTGGTGGGCTGTGTGTGTGGACAGCCTTAGCATGCTGTGCACTGGTGGGCTGTGTGTGTGGACAGCCTTAGCATGCCGTGCCCTGGTGGGCTGTGTGTGTGGACAGCCTTAGCATGCCGTGCCCTGGTGGGCTGTGTGTGTGGACAGACTTAGCATGCCGTGCCCTGGTGGGCTGTGTGTGTGGACAGATTTAGCATGCCGTGCACTGGTGGGCTGTGTGTGTGGACAGCCTTAGCATGCCGTGCACTGGTGGGCTGTGTGTGTGGACAGACTTAGCATGCCGTGCACTGGTGGGCTGTGTGTGTGGACAGCCTTAGCATGCCGTGCCCTGGTGGGCTGTGTGTGTGGACAGCCTTAGCATGCTGTGCACTGGTGGGCTGTGTGTGTGGACAGCCTTAGCATGCCGTGCCCTGGTGGGCTGTGTGTGTGGACAGACTTAGCATGCTGTGCACTGGTGGGCTGTGTGTGTGGACAGACTTAGCATGCCGTGCCCTGGTGGGCTGTGTGTGTGGACAGCCTTAGCATGCCGTGCACTGGTGAAGTTGCATCTGGTGCAACACTGGAGTCGGTGCTGGGGGCATGGCTCAGTGGTAGAGGTGCCGTGCGCATGCGGGCCTGGCTGCATCTTCAGTACCACAGAGAAAGTGTCAGAATATGTGCATTAGGTCATGTGTGCACAAAGTTTTCCGTGTCCTTCTCATCCAAAGAGCTGAGTTTATTCTTTCTAAAAGGTATGTCTGGCCTTCAGATGGTGCTTCCTGCAGAGCTGACCTAGGGTGGGGGCTCTGCTGAGAGGTGTGCCACAGAGCGGAGACTAGAGATTGGAGATACAAATGAATGGGGGACACAGAGATGCTCCAAAGGAGAGGCGGGACAAAAGGAGGTGAGGAGCGTGCGGTGGCCAGGGTGACCAGGAGGCAGAGTCCGGAGAGGCGGCCTGTGGCCTTGAGAGGCGAGGAGGATGCTTGGCCAGGTTCAACGGCTTCTCGATGTAATTAGCCAGCCATACCCTTAAATTCACTTCGTTAATGAACCGTAAGCCAGTTACTACCTTCCTGCTTTGGGCATCTCAGTAATAGCTTCTTGAAATTTTTATGCTCTGGTTTTGCATTACCCAGACGGACACTTTCCTTTTCTCTCAGAGATTTCAATCGAAAGCTTTTGTGTTTATTGTAACTCTGATAATAAAGCAATAGAGGAGGACAGTTGGGGCCCTGTTTTGCCTAGCTGTGGAGCCGGGCATTACTTTAGTAACTGTCCGTCTTAATTTTGCTTATTTCATTTGTAGCTCTCTTGTTTAAATAAGGATTTAAAATAACAGATTAATGAATTGTACATGATTCAGAGAGGACCCAGGCACACATCTCTGACAGAGAGAGGTGGCTACTGAGAATGTTGCATCCTCGCCGCTGTCGGGACGCGTCATGATTCCACTGTGAAAGGAACAGACACCTCTGAGTCTCCTGAGCTGTGAGAACTCCTCCTCCACGTCAGGAGCACGGTGTTCTTCCCTGGTGTATGGAAGCCAGCAAACGCTCCAGAAGGAAAATGCCAGGCTAAGAGACGGGCTCCCAGGAGAGTGCCTGCGTGGGCAGCTGGGGCAGACTGGCCCCAAGGAGGTTAAGTCCCGTGGGGAGAGGGGAGCTGTCTGTCTGTGTGGACGGAGCCCAGAACCCTGCCACGGGAGAGCTAGAGCATGTCTCAAAAGACGGTCCCTGTTCACTTGCCCTGCTGTTTCAAGGGCACTATAAACATTCAGGCATGACCAGGAAGAGTAATGAAATCCAAGGTGTGTCACAGTAGAGAGAATCGTGAGGTGTGGTATGTCCACTTGATCGCTGACCTTGGTGACTGAGCTCAGGCACAGAGAAAGGCGTCTGACGGTGTGACCCAGCATCTTGAATGTTGAGTTCTTCTGTGTATTTGTTGGTGATGTCCACAGATGGTAATGAAGCCTCAAAGGGTGGCGTGAAAGCCGCCTTTAATGAAGATAGTGCCCCACGTGGGCTCAAATCTGATGTGAGGCAGCCCCAGCTGAAGGGGAGGTTAACTTGTCCTTAAAGTCAGGCAGTTCTACCGTCTGCGAGGCTGAAGTGTGGTACATATCTGACACTTCTGTAGGGACGGCATAGGCTCTGCACATCCAGACTGCCTCATTTCATTTTAGGGAATGAAAAGGAGGAATTGGGTGTGGTGTCACTGGATGGTAGAGGCTGGAGGATCAGGAGTCAAGGCCAGCACAGGCTCTGTGGAGAGCTGGCTGGGTTAGTAGTATACAGCTGTGTTACCAACACTTGACCAGACTGCAGGACTGTACCGAGTATAAGGCCGGCGTGCCTGTATAGTAAGACTTTGTCAAAAAAGAAAAAAAGAGATTGTCTCAAAAAAAAAAAGGTGAGCTGGGCGGTGGTGGCGCACGCCTGTAATCCCAGCACTTTGGGAGACAGAGGCAGGCGGATTTCTGAGTTCGAGGCCAGCCTGGTCTACAGAGTGAGTTCCAGGACAGCCAGGGCTATACAGAGAAACCCTGTCTCGAAAAAACCAAATCCAAAAAAAAAAGTGTGTGCGTGTGTGTGTGTGTGTGTGTGTGTGTGCACGCGCTCACTCTAATTAGCTGCTTAAATGAGGAGTCTCTGGCAGCTCCCTCTGTGTATTTCCCTGGGTGGCAGGCAGTTCATTCAGACACCCCGCCCCTTGCTTTTAAGAATCCATCTCTTGCATCCCAAGCCAGCTTACACTCACTGTGTACTGGAGGATAACTTTGAACTCCTGATCCTCTTGCTTCGGTCTCAGTAGCTGGGGCTACAAGTATGTGTCCAGTCATATCTTCTGAGTAAGTGTCGAAGTTAGGCTCCATTAAAGAAATTAGTGTGGGCCGGAGAAATTAAATGATTCAGTGGTTAAAAGCACTGACAACTCTTCCAGAAGTCCTGAGTTCAAATCCCAGCAACCACATGGTGGCCCACAACCATCTGTGATGGGATCTGACACCCTCTTCTGGTGTGTCTGAACACAGCTACAGTGTACTCACATGAAATAAATAAATCTTTAAAATAGAAGAAGAAAAAGATTTGTGCACGCGCGTGCGCGCGAGACACACACACACACACACACACACACACACGTAATGCCTGTGTGGAAGAGGTCAAAGGACAACTGTGAGGGTCATTTCTTCCGGGTTGTCAGCTTGGCAGCAAGTGGCCCATCCACTGAACCATGTCACTGGCCCCTGGGTCTATTTTGAAAGCCTTTAATAAAACAGATGTTTTGTGCATCCTCTGCTTTGTGGTGACATTTACCTGCTCTACTGCAAGGAAGCCATGATCAGTTACCGCCTCTGTCACCACTGAGTGCCCTGCAGAGACAGGAACCAGTTCAGATGATTTTAGCTATCTTGTCAGAGCACACTCTGGTGCTGAGACGACGGTCACGGCCCAGTGCATTCCTGCAGCACTTCCGTGTTGGACAGTGCAGGACTGTTCCTAACAGTGTCCTCTGGAGGGATGTGGCCGGACGCCTGCCTGCTCCCTCCCTCTCACCCCCCTCCCCAGCAGCACTTCCTGTCGGCTTGCTACTTCTGCTCTGATCTGGTGCCACCCCTCAGCCTCTCCGAGCTGAAGCCACATTTAGATCCATTAGATCTCTCTTCCTGGCCTTCTGACTGCCCTAACTTCTGTGCTGCCGATGTTAGCACTTCTGACCTACTGCCAGGTGAAGTCCCTGTGCACCTGCTGTTTCCTTCTCTTCTTTTAGATTTATTTCGTCTTTCATATGTATTGAGTTGGATTCTCCCAACTGGAGTCACGAGTGGCTGTGAGCTGCCAGGCGTGGGTGCTGGGGCCTGCCCCTGGGCCCTTTGCTAGAGAGAGCAGTACAAGAGCTTTTAACTGCTAAACCATCTCTACAGCCCTGGTTCATGGGTCTTAAGAATGGAACCACATCTAGTTTGCGGTCTCCTGGGGGTAGGGACACTGAGCCATGACAGTCGTCTCAGCACCAGAGCGTGCTCTGATAAGATGGCTAAAACCATCTGAACTGGTTCCTGTCTCTGCAGGGCACACAGTGGTGTTTTTGTCTCTGGTGGTACCCAGAGCCTAGCTGGCATTGGTCATCCTGCTGACAGGGGCGGCGTGCATCTGCCCTCCCCTCCACCTGTGTAGGTTTGTTTTGCTTTGTGGAACACCCACCCTTACGGTTTTGTTTTCTTTTACACAAGTATGTGTGTTCCTGTGGGTGTGTTGTTGGGGGTGGTGTGAACCCAGAGATTGCTAATTCAGGTGTTTAGGTGGCCACCTTGTCCTGGGGGTCCTGACTCTGCAGGCTGCCACACCCACCTGCACCTTACACAGTGCGGAGGGAGGATGTGACCTCTGGGTCCATTGCACCATCTCCAGGTTCCTTAGGACCCCTGTATTGAGGCTCCAGTTGCCGGGATAGCCTTCTAGTTGCTTCAGGAACTGGCTACTGGAAGGAATTTCTTCATCTTTGTTTTGGAAAACCTGTGCTTTCTCGTATGAAAATTGTCTGAAGTCAGATACAAGAGGAGAAGAACAGATTCATACAAGGGGTGCACTGGCCTGTGGAGAGCACCCGTAGGAGGAAGCCCGGCTCTTTCCTACTGGGTTTGGCCTTTCCATGGGCAGGTGTAGATTGTCTCCCCTTGGGTTCTTCAGTGCAGTCTTTCTCACCAGCACCAGCAATGATGCCTGTAAAAAAAAATCCATCCACTCCCATGGTGCGGGGAAGAGTTTTTCACACTGTTTCTCTTGCCAGGCCATGCACAGCCACATTCTGCGGTGCACAGAGGCCGTGCTGTCTGTCTTTTCCTACAGTGACAGGCTCTTCCCTCTGCATGGTTAAGGTGTTGGTTACGCATAAGTTCCTCCCCCAAGAACCAGCCTTGGGTGTGGAATCTCACGGAGACAGAAAGAGGCAGACCTCTGAGTTCTAGGTTCCCCAAGGCTAGCTATGCAGTAGAAGGAAAGAAAGAGGAAAGAGACTCAGCATGTGGTGGGGGCTGCCGGTGTAAAGGGGCAGGCTGTAGGGTAGGACCCTTCACAGAAGGGAGTGCAGGCTGTGCCTCCTCCAGCCCCAGGGTTTTCCAGCCCTGAGGAGAGCAGGGTTTGGTCTCTGCTGTCAGTATCTTAGTGACACAGTGAACCTTGGTCCCTTTCTAAAGGCAGCAGCTCCTATCCAGCCCAGACCCGCTCCGTGTTCCCTAGCTTCCAAATCAGCTTCTTCCCTATAGAATCATTTCCCAAAGTCCAGGCCTCCTTTACTAGCTGAAACCTGTCTATATGTCTGTCTGTCTCTGTCTGTCTCTCTCTCACTCTCTCTTTGGTTTTTCGAGACAGGGTTTCTCTGGGTAGCCCTGGCTGTCCTGGAATTCACTCTGTTGACCAGGCTGGCCTCGAACTCAGAAATCTGCCTGCCTCTGCCTCCCAAGTGCTGGGATTAAAGGCGTGTGCCACCACTGCCCTGCGACGCAGGTTTTTTCTTTTTCCTTCCAGTGTCCTCGGTTGTGGTGACTTCCCCCATTCAGCAGGGATACAGGCTTCAGAGGGAGAAACTCGAAGCTTTGTTCCTAAAGCGATGTGTGGTTGAAGAGTGACTCACCCTGCTGAGCATGCTCTGTTCACTCTTTGCAGGATTGAGTTAAGAGCATAAGTATTGCCATTGTAAGCACCTTGCAGCAAGTATTACTGGCTCTCTGCCTGCCACATAGTAGGACTTCCTGGTGCCTGTTCGGTGCATGGAGACCATGTTCCTTATTCTAGGTGGTCAGTAGGAGTTGGGACACTTCCAGCTTCAGATGGTCCTATGTCTCAAAACCAAATCAAACCCAGACAAACAAATGACAGCCCAGCACTGAGTTTGGCAGACCGGGGCTGCTGGGATGACCAGTGAAAAGAGCTCTTGTGGACAGCCTGAGTGGGCTTCTCCCCTTGCCCCAAGTCTCACACAGCGGAAGGAGAGAGCAAACCTCAGAAACCGGTTCTCTGACACTTAAGTGAACTGTGTCATGTGTTCATGTGGGGATCTTTTGAGGTTTGAGGCTGGCCCAGGCTATATCCAATGTGAGCCGGGACTGTCCCGTTGTCGCTGGGAGGGTGTGTCTGGTGACTCTCCATGCCTGTGCTGATGGTGGGTGTGGTCTGTCCTCACTGTGGGGCATCTGTCACAAGCACTTCTGCTGGTCAGGGCTGGTTCTCACACCCATGGAATCACCCCTCAACCCTGGTCCCTTTGTTTGGTTGTCTTGCTTGACGCCAGTGAGTGTGTGTGCTGCAGCCCTCCAGGCTAGGGCTTTCTTTGGAGGCATTGGCATGGGGGTGCCTGCCAGCCTGGCAGAGTGGCTGAAATTGTTCTTTCCTCTTGAGCTCTTAGAGCATGCTCAGAGTGAGGAGCCTGGTTGGCCATGCTCTTGTTTGTTGAGTGATTTCTGTCATTCGTTTGATGGACATATTTGGTGTTTGAAACACTGCCTTATGTTATAGCCTAGGCTGGCCCAGAATTCATCCAGGCCTCCTTCGTCCAGCTCTTGAGTGCTGGAATTCCTGGCATGCTCTGTCATGCCTGGCTGCATTGAGAGACCTTGATTTCTAACTCCTGTCCTGAATAGTTGTGAGTGAGCTTGTGCAACCTTTTGTGATTTCATCTTTTAAAGGTTTTTCTTCTTTCTTTAGTTCTTGTGTTAGTCTATTTTCTACTGCTGTAATAAAATGCTTGAGGTTGGGGACTATAAAGAATGGAAGGTAGCCGGGCGTGGTGGCGCACGCCTGTAATCCCAGCACTCTGGGAGGCAGAGGCAGGCGGATTTCTGAGTTCGAGGCCAGCCTGGTCTACTGAGTGAGTTCCAGGACAGCCAGGGCTACACAGAGAAACCCTGTCTCGAAAAACCAAAAAAAAAAAAAAAAAAAAAAAGAATGGAAGGTTGATATAGCTTGATGCTTGGGAGATGGATGCAGGTTACCAACAGCTTTTCTCCATCTCTCGTAAAGAGAGGCATTGTGACGAGTGGTGTTGAGACGTGCGGAGCCGATCAGGGTTGGGCACGTCCGTCCCGTCGCGGGGAGCTGGAGCCGCGGGGTCCTGACCTTTTCCCCAGGGCATGCCACAGCATCGCCCACAGCCCAGTCTCTGACATCAGCTCTGGGGACCAAGCTTCTGGCACACTTCAGGGACATTCTTGGTAGGTGGAGGGGGGGTTAGTTGTGTAAATGTGTGTACACATGTGTGAGCATGGGGGAAGGTACCTGTGCATTCCCAGAGGCTACAAGACAGTGGGAGGAGTGAGCAGCTCAAATGGATGCTGGGATCTGAGCCCTGGTCCTCATGACGGAGCTGTAAGCGCTCTTAACCGTGAGCCACCGCCCCAGCTTTCACGCAGTGGATTATACTCAGGTCCCCCCTGCTACTGCCTTTGATTCAGCCTGTAGGTTTTGGCTTGTTGTATTTTATTCTCTTGTGCTTTAACCTGCCTTACGATTCCTTCTTTGGTTCCCAAAGGCTGAGTGGTGTGTTGTCTAATAACTCCAGGCTAATGCAGTGTCGTGTCTTGTGGGTAATAGGAATGATTCTTTGTGTATCCATCTTTAAGGATTTTTAAGATTTATTTATTTGGGGCTGGAGAGATGGCTCAGTGGTTAAGAGCACCGACTGCTCTTCCGAAGGTCCTGAGTTCAAATCCCAGCAACCACATAGTGGCTCCCAACCATCTGTAAAGAGATCTGACACCCTCTTCTTTTAAAAAAAAAAAAAAGATTTATTTATTTATTTATTTATTTATTTATTTATTTATAAGTACACTGTAGCTGTCTTCAGACATTCCAGAAGAGGGCGTCAGATCTCTTTACGGGTGGTTGGGAGCCACCATGTGGTTGCTGGGATTTGAACTCAGGCCCTTCAGAAGAGCAGTCGGTGTTCTTACCCACTGAGCGTCTCTCTAGCCCCCTAAGATCTGTTGTTAAGGGTGCGCCGTTCTGCAGAGGACCCGAGCTTAGTGCCCAGCACACATGTTAGCAGCTCGCAGCCATCTGTAGCCCTGGCTTCAAAGGCGCTACCGTCTCCCTTTTCTGGCCCCTGTGGGCACTGCACACATGTGGCATAAACAGATAGACAACCACACACACACATGTTCATGCTCACACGGAAGAATAGAAATCTTATTAAAAGATGTGTGGAGGCTGAATTTGTGGCCTAACATACTCTCTTCAGATGACTGGGGTTGTCAAACTTTCAGATTTTAAACTTGGGACATCCCTGGATTTTACTGTGGAAGTTTAGAGATAAATGTAGCCGAGGTGCCCTTCTTAATGGCATCTCATTACCTTCCGAAATGGCATCGGGAGCCGACTGGTAGTGAGAAAGGTTATCATTTATGAAATATCGAACCAGTGACCTTAACTACTCAGTTGTGATGAAAGGCCCAATCTAACCTTTATTGAATGTGATATTTATTAAAAATGAAACTTCTCATTTCCATTACTTAATCAATAGCACTCTATGCCGTTTATTAATATGATTAAAGGTGGCGTTGCAGACTAGATTCCCGCTCCCAGATACTTGGCTTAATTTTAATAACCAGGAGGCATCTTTCTAACCTAGTGTCGGTCAGGTCTGTTTTATCCTACACTGGTAACTTTCATAAGACACAAGAAAGAACGAAGTTTTCAGGAAGAAGGCCAGACCCCATAACCCCAACACTGAGGGAGCAGAAGTAAGAGAATGCACATGAGATGAGATCTGTGTCATAGCACCCAAGAGCAGCCCCTGTCAGCCCTGGGACCTGCAGCCTGGGTGACGTGGTCAGACCCTACTTCAGAACCCAGGGAGCTGGTAAGATGGCTCACCAGGCACAGGCACCTGCTACCTGAGCCTGCCAACCTGAGCTTGATCCTAGAACCCACGTGAAGGGCAGGGGAGAACAGACTCCACAGAGTTACCGCTGACCTCCAAGCGCCCTGTGGCCCCTTGTGCTCACACATACCATGTATAGACACATACTTATGCAATTAAATGCAGGGCCCAGAGTCGTCTAGGCTCAGTGGGTAGGAGTGCTGGCTTCTCTCCAGAGTACCAGGATTCAGTTCCTAGGCCCTTGTCAGGCGCTCATAGTCATCTGTAACTCCAGCTCCAGAGTATCGCATGCTTTCTCCTGGCTTCCATGGACACCTTTACATACATGTGAATACAAACACGTAAATAATCTTTAAGAAACAAAAAACCTGCAGGACAGTGGTGGCACACCTTTAATCCCAACACTCAGGAGGCAGAGACAGGTATCTGTGACTTCAAGGCCAGCCTGGGCTACAGACCAAGTCCAAGACAGCCACAACTAAGCGGAAGAACTCTGTCTCGAAACAAAAAAGAAAAAAAAAAGAAAAGAAAAATTTATAGAAATGAATGTGTGACTTAATTTTAAGTCATAGCAATGAGCTATCAGAAGGATGTGTGTTTTATTTTCTGTTTACTGTTGTGATTCAAATGCAGGGTTTCCTGCAGTTGACATGTTAGTGCAGCAAGAAGTGCGTTGCATGGTTATTCGCATGAGCAGGGAAGAACTACGAGAAGGCTCAGCCGTGGCGCTATTGAGGCTGGAGCAGTCAGTGGGTGGGGTACGGGTCCACTGCTCTCACAGCAGGGCAGTGGGTGTTCTTCCCCCGTCCCAGTGCTGACAGGGACTGCTCTCTGGTGCTGTGCACTGCCTGGTTTGCATGGGAGTGAGCTGGTGTGCCTCACTATAGCTCAGGGACAGTCTTGGCTCTAGGTTTCCCAGAGAGGGAACAGCAGGTTCTGAACAGCCACCATTTGTAGTTTTTC
Source organism: Apodemus agrarius (assembly GCA_964023405.1). Taxonomy (NCBI): domain Eukaryota; kingdom Metazoa; phylum Chordata; class Mammalia; order Rodentia; family Muridae; genus Apodemus; species Apodemus agrarius. The sequence goes on along the minus strand of OZ030009.1, from coordinate 4,435,989 downwards.
TGTATGTTGGGCTGTGTCACTGTGTCGGTAGAAAGCTCTCTTGCCCAGCATCACAGAGCTTGGAAAAGGCATGGGCTGAGTCTAGACACAAGCCACTGGACTCCTGGGCCTGCCTTCTTAGCCACTGGAATAGAAGGTCAGCATAGACCACACAGCAAACCACACAGGTACAGCTGGGCGTGGTGGCGCATGCCTGTAATCCCAGCACTTGGGAGGCAGAGGTGGATTTCTGAGTTCCAGGACAGCCAGGACTACACAGAGAAACCCTGTCTCGAAAAAACAAAAAAAAAAAAAAAAAAACACAGGTGACCAGAAGAGGGAGGAGAGGCAGGCAGCTAAAAGCTGCTCTGTAGCACCATTCCCAAGGCTGCCCTGAAGAGGAGGTAGGAGAGGTCGGTGACGGAGGGACAGTCTGCCCGGTTTTCAGAAGCAGCGGGCTGTTCTGCCTGATCCTTGACCCTCTGCTGCTGGACCAGCTGCCGGGGACCTCCTGGCAGCTCCTGGTAGAGTCTGTCCATCCTGACCGTCTGCCGATGGACCAGCTGACGGGGACCTCCTGGTAGAGTCTGTCCATCCTGACCGTCTGCCGATGGACCAGCTGACGGGGACCTCCTGGCAGCTCCTGGTAGAGTCTGTCCAGCAGACAGCGGGGCTCTGGCTAGGCTCCAGCCTCACCCCTGCTTTTTGGAGTCACCGCCGCATTGGGCTTTTGGGAGGTAGCCAGCAAGCCCTGTGCCCACTTCACGCCTTCCCAGCACCTTGTCTCCCTTTGCGGGTGCCTCAGGATCTGGATTTCAGCCCCTGCCTGAGGTGCTGCTGGGAAACGTGTGGAAGTCATGCCACCAGAGATCATTACTGACACACAGACCAGAGAACCTAGTCCTGGAATGGAAAGGTTCTTGGTACCTCACAGAGAGATGTCACATGACCTTTTCCTTATCACCCCATCCCTGAGCTCACTGTGTCCCTGGGGCCTCCTTTTGAAGATTTACATGCTGATACCTGATCCTTGGTGTCCCATCTCCACCTAGACGGCTGATCTCTTGGGTCCCTCTTGCATAGTTAGTGACCCCACAGGATGCTTCCCTTGTCGGCGCGCAGGGGTGGGGGGTCTTTCTTCAGCCTTACCCATGATAGACAACAGTAGTCTTGGATGCCGGTTCTAGGCTTTCCTAGAGACAGGCTGGACAAACAGATGGTTCCAGGGTCGTGGAAGAACTCTGGAGGGACTCTCAGCGGCTGCATAGCCGAGAAGATGGCTGTGCTGGCTTCCTGCGCTCCATGCCTGTGTCCTTAGGTCTGTCAGGAGAGACCTGTTACTGCATTTCCGGTTTAAGCCCTGGCTGCTCCAGGCCAAATGGAACATTTTCCATGTTCCCTGTCAGAGGCCGAGTTAGGGGTGGGTGTTGTTTGGCCCCTTTCTGTCAGAGAGGGAGGATTCAGCGGACATCTTGTGTCGATGGCACCTCGCTGGTCTCTGCTCTCCGCTGTGGCTGACTTGGCTGATGTGGGGCTGGGCAGCATGTGGGCCAAGGTGTAGACAGCCGTTCTCGTTCCCTCTGACAGCTTGTCCCCAGCACACACAGTTGCTATTGATGTTCATAACTGGTCACTTTATTAACTGTGGAAATGAAGCCTTATTGGGGAAATAGAGCATACCTTGATTATGTCCTGTGTGGAGGGCAGTGTGGACTGCGGCTGGCAGTCCCCGTGCCGAGGCCGGGTCTGATCATGATAGTGTCTAAGTGCCATCAATTGTCCTCTGATGGAATTCTCTCCTTAGGCCTCCTCTGAAGAGCTGAAGGCTGCCTACCGGAGGCTGTGCATGCTCTACCACCCGGACAAGCACAGGGACCCGGAGCTCAAGTCACAGGCGGAGCGACTGTTCAACCTCGCACACCAGGCTTACGAAGGTCAGTGAGGGCTTGGCTTTGTGCTCACAGGCAGCCCATTCTTAAGACAGAAAGCCAGAGGCCTCAGAGGTGTATAAAAAGGTGCTTGCTTTGATACCTTTTACTGACAGAGCCCTTTGATGTTTTTTTGTTTTTTGTTTTTTGAGACTGGGTTTCTCTGTGTAGTTCTGGCTGTCCTGGAATTCACTCTGTAGACCAGGCTGGCCTCGAACTCAGAAAGTCGCCTGTCTTGCCTCCCAAGTGCTGGGATTACAGGCGTGCGCCACCACGCCTGGCTGACAGAGCCCTTTGAAAGACTCATTTTTTTTCCTTTGGAAATCAATATGTGTCCAGGAAGAAGATGATGAGAGTCCAGGCCAGGTTTCCATGGAGGGGTTCCTGGTGCCTGCCAGGGGTGGGGGACAGACTGATGCCCCAGGGGGACAGACTGATGCCTGGGGTGGGAGGACAAACTGATTCCCGGAGGACAGACTGATGGGTAGAAAGTGGATGCTTTTGTTCCTCTTTTTTTTTTTTTTTTTTTTTTTTGAGACAGGGTTTCTCTGTGTAGTCCTGGCTGTCCTGGAACTCACTCTGTAGACCAGGCTGGCCTCGAACTCAGAAATCCGCCTGCCTCTGCCTCCCAAGTGCTGGGATTGCAGGCGTGCGCCACCACGCCCGGCTTGTTCCTCTTTTTTTTGTTTGTTTGTTTTGTTTTGTTTTGTTTATCCAGACAGGGTTTCTCTGTGTAGCTCTGGCTGTCCTGGAACTCACTCTGTAGACCAGGCTGGCTTCGAACTCAGAGATCCACCTGCCTCTGCCTCCCAAGTGCTGGGATTAAAGGCATGTGCCACCACCGCCCGGCTACAAGGACGTTTTTAACCCTAGTAGTTTTATTAGTTTTGTGTCAGTCAGTGAAGGAGGGTCTATCAGAATCTGGTGTGAGCAGGCTGTGGGGACAGTCATTCAGGAGCTTAGATTTATGGCTCACCCATAAAGAAGAAAACTTGGGAAGTGTTTATCTCTGGGAAGGTGGAAGGTTCTGGAAAGAGTGGAGGCTTCCTAATGCCAGGTGAGATTCATGCTACCAAATTAGACATTTTGTTTTTGTTTTTTGAGACAGGGTTTCTCTGTGTAGCCCTGGCTGTCCTGGAACTCACTTTGTAGACCAGGCTGGCCTCGAACTCAGAAATCCGCCTGCCTCTGCCTCCCAAGTGCTGGGATTACAGGCGTGCGCCACCACTGCCCAGCCAAATTAGACATTTTAAAGTGATTGAAATAGTAAAATGTTTTACAATGATTTAAAAAATAAAAGCTAAAATACATTGTCACTCCTGGTATTTATAGATTAGGAAAAAAATCGTTACTCATTCCAGATCGCTGTAATCTGTTCTTAACTAGAGGCCAAAAGTTATATAATGTGTCTCAACATGATTCCTCACCAGAGGCCAAATAGTAGGTGGCATATTTTATCTTACCATTGTGTGCCAAGAAGCTAAAGTTTGATTGGGTGGCACATTCTTTTAATCTCGACACTCATGAGGCAGAAGCAGGTAGAGTCCAAGGCCAGCCTGGTCCACAGAATGAGTTCCAGGACACCTGCTGGGTGAAAATGGGAAATTTACTGTTTTTTAAAAGTTATTATATGTAAGTACACTGTAGCTGTCTTCAGACACTCCAGAAGAGGGTGTCAGATCTCATTACAGATGGTTGTGAGCCACCACGTGGTTGCTGGGATTTCAGCTCAGGACCTTTGGAAGAGCAGTCAGTGCTCTTAACCGCTGAGCCATCTCTCCAGCCCTGGAAATTTGCATTTTAATGACTAGTAAAAATTGAGCAGTGGTGTATGACAGACAGGTAGTCTGGTGGTGACCAAGGCCTGCCAGGCTCTGGTGTGTAAAGGGCTGTGGTGGGTCAGCTGTGTCTCGGGTGCACACATGGTATACACATTGGAGCCCTAAAGACAGGTAGACAGAAGGCCGGCCCCTGTGAACGTGCTGCAGCAGGCACCGCGCACCATCATCTTCTGCAGAGTCCAGACGGGCTTTTCTCATTCAGTCCGTCGAGCACGACAAGCTCGGCTCTGTGTTTTCAGTGGCCTGCATTTCCTTCATCTCCAGTAGGTTTGAGTGGGATAGACTTATTTACATCCCTTTTTAATTAGTCCTAAAAATATATGGGAACCTCAGAGAAGAAGAAATGCAAAGATCCCAGCAGACCTCGGGCAGAGCAGGGGCAGCAGACACATCCTGCTTTGGGAGTCTGAGGAACCTTTCCTCATTAGCTGATGTGAATCCATTCACAAGGATGGTGTTCATATATTTTAAAACAAATTTCAAGTGGGTGAGGTAGCACCCTATGATCCCAGCACATGACAGGTTAAGGCAGGAGAATTGGGATGTTGGCTGTATACTGAGCCTGAGCTACATTATTGTAAGTAAAATATTACAAATAAAGACAGGTACACCAGAAACAGAGGGCTTGGGGATTAGTGTGCGCCCCATTAAATGAACTGTTAGTGGGGTACTGCACAGTGCCCCACCGAGCAGGGAGGGCCAAACAGCCTTCTCGGGCTGTGCTCACGGCGTGCTGAGCGCCTGTCCTCCAGCACTCTGCAGGTGGAAGCAGTGGACAGGACGTTTAGGATGTCCCCAGCTACACTGAATTCATAGCCAGCCTTGTCTACCTGCAACTGTCTCAGAAAACTAAGTCTGAAACCAAAACAAAAACGTCTGCTTTAGAGCTGCCAGGGCCGGGCCTTGCGCCTTGTATTCATTGTAATACGAGCGGCTGGCCAGGCGGTGGTGGCGCATGCCTGTAATCCCAGCACTTGGGAGGCAGAGGCAGGCGGATTTCTGAGTTTGAGGCCAGCCTGGGTTTACAGAGTGAGTTCCAGGATAGCCAGGGCTACACAGAGAAACCCTGTCTTGGAAAACCAAAACAAACAAACAAACAAACAAACAAACAAAAACAATCCCAATGAGCGGCTGGACCTAGGAGAAGCCCAGCTTTTCCCATCTGTTGTCTGGGGAGGGGAAAACATTTGACATTTGTCAGAATGCAACAAAAGACAGATAGACTGTCATCTGGAGGACTTTCCTCCTGACCTGTACGCTGGGTTTTCAGGACTGAGGGGAAGTTCATGTTGTATTTTGTTTGATTTTTTTTCCCCCATTGCAGTGCTTAGCGACCCCCAAACAAGGGCTATCTATGACATCTACGGGAAGAGAGGCCTGGAGATGGAGGGATGGGAGGTAAGAGAAGCCACGTCGGCGGCGTCCAAATGTCTGGGACTGAAGAAGCACACTCCACTGCGGCCCTGGGGCTGGGAGAGGCCTAGCCGGAAAGCTCCGAGTAGTCAGAACCTTCACTGTCCCGCCCTGGGGCAGGAGGGTGGGCAGGCTGGGAACTGTATTGGAAGACCCCAAATTGGTGCACAATCTATAGGTGTTGTTACTTAACTTTGTCGTAAGGCATGTGTGCCAGTGCCCACGGGATCCCATCAGACGTTAGCAGGAGATGTGCGGATGGTGCCCGGTTCCTGTCTTCCTCGTTCCTGTAGAAATTCATTCCCGCTGAAATTCTTGTGGTGGTTGAGTTTCCCTCGGACCCTGAAGCCAGGCTAAGGCTTGAGCTGTGGTGGGAAGTGCTGGCTGGCCCTGGTGGGGCTCGTGGCCACCTCCCATCTGTGGCCGTGCTTTGACGGACACACACAGTGAACAGTAGTACAGAGATTTGTCCTGGGAGGTTTGCTGTGACTCCAGTGGCTGTCATCTGAAGCCCCAGCTTAGCAGCTGAGTCCCTCTGGGGAGCCCTGCCCTTCGAACTAGGCTGTTTACACTTTGTCCCCTCCTCCACGCCATATTGTCACCAGCCCTTCTCTGCAGCACAGGCTCTGTGTGTCCTGCCTGGCTCCCGAGGGTGTTTGATTTCAGGCCTCGAAATTAATGAAAATCTCTAGTCCATTATTGCTTTGCCTCATTTACCCCAGTGGGAAAGGAATCCCGTTGTTTCCAGGCTCTCTGCTCAAACTGTGTGCACTGCTCGGATCAGGTACCAGAGCTGAGCGCTGCTCGGCACGACCAGGGTTTGAATTCTGGCATTGCTCCAGCACCCCTGGAATAGTGGGGTCCCCTGGCAGAATAGAGTGTGTCCCCCTGGCATGATGCAAAGGCACTCAACAGGGCGTGGCCAGGCGCTGGTGCCGAGAGGATAAGACTCTATGTGCGTTGTTTTAGAAAACTACTGTAAGGAAAGAAGATTCTCAGTGAATCCACAATGAGCAGTCAGGCATGAGGGCTCAGGAGGATTCCCGGCTTTGGGAGGCAGAGCCCGGAGAGGTATTAATTGGAGGCCAGCCGGGGTACGGCAAGCTCCAGACCAGCCTTGGCCCCATAGAGGATCTTGGGAAAACAAACCAACAAAAACTGAAAGCATCTTGCATTAGTAACAGCAGACATGCATGGGGGGCGGGGGGCTGCCCTAACTCCATGCTTCCTGTGTACCCTCCCACGTTCCTTCGAGGAATGGCTGTGGTGGGTTAGAGTGTCCGTGTGGCCTTTCTCCACAGTAGTAGCTTCTGCTCCATGAAGGACACTGCACTCTCTCCTTGTGTTACTGATGTTTTCAGAATACCAGTCTTGGTTGGTGGCTGAAGGGTGTCTGTCACAGCCTGTTACTACAGTAGACATGTGGATAGTTGGTAGAGGATGCAGGTCTGATTGGAGCATATGAAGTACCTTCAGGCCAAAAATCTCAAAGCACCTGGCCTCAGCTGTGATGTCACTTCCTTTAATGGAGGATATTAGGGATGAAATCAGGCCTTTTGGGGGGTGGGGGGCAGGGTGTGACTATGAAGCTCTGGGAGCCTGGAACTCACTGTGTAGACCAATAGCAGCCCCCAGCTAGTGACTGCGGTCACGAGAGTGAGGGCCTGGGGCTGGCCGGCAGTGTGCTGCCAGGGCCCAGGTTGAAGATGAGAACGTTAGACTGGACTGTGAATACTTGGGCAGTCTCAGCATTCCTCGTGGCTACAGGTGGCGGGGAAGCTATACCCAGCCTGCTGGCAGCCTGCCCGCACAGGCCGCACCACGGGCCGCCCCATCCACAGTCTGCAGCCCAGTACAGGGGCCATTTCCCCCTGGAGAGCGTCTAAGAAAGTTGACCTCTGTGAAACGCTGTAATACAGTCAGTATCAGGTGGGAGATTTCAAATGGTCATAGAGCAGAAGACTAAGAGAGTGTGAGTGTAAATGCAGGCTGTTCACTAGACAACGTGTAAAGTCTGGATCTGCCAATAGGAGTGTGCACTGCTGATCTTGTAGTCTTGGTCCATGGCCACACGAGACCTGACATTGGGGCTGGAGAGACGGCTCAGCCATTTTGAACATTGGCTACTCTTCTAGAGGACCTAGGTTCAAATCCCAGCACCAACATGGTGGCTTACAACTGTCTGTGACTCACATGAGTGGTGTAGATACTCATTTTAACAAAACACTCAAATGCATAAAACAAAAATTTTTAAATTAAGAAAAAAATTGTAAATTAAAAAAAAAAGAAAAACATTAAAAAAAAATATTAACATTGAGCCAGGTATGGTGGCACATGCCTTTAGTCCTGGTGCTCTGTGAGGGACACAGGTGGACCTCTGTGAGTTTAAGGCCAGCCTGGTCTATACAGTAAGTCCCAGAACAGCCAGGGCTATACAGAGAGACTTGTCTCGGAATAACCCTCACCCCAAAAAAGAAAATAAGAGTTGACTTAGATCCTAGGTTTTAAGAGTTGACTTAGATCCTAGGTTTTAAGAGTTGACTTAGATCCTAGGTTTTAAGAGTTGACTTAGGATCCTAGGTTTTAAGAGTTGACTTAGGCCGGGCGGTGGTGGCGCACGCCTTTAATCCCAGCACTTGGGAGGCAGAGGCAGGCGGATTTCTGAGTTCGAGGCCAGCCTGGTCTACAAAGTGAGTTCCAGGACAGCCCGAACTACACAGAGAAACCCTGTCTCGAAAAAACCAAAAAAAAAAAAAAAGAGTTGACTTAGGATCCTAGGTTTTAAGAGTTGACTTAGATCCTAGGTTTTTTTGAGCCAACAGTGCCTAGAGACCGGCTGTGGACGTTCTCCCTGGGGGGCAGGTGCCCATCCCCCGCTAGTCCCATGAGGCCCCTCTTCCCTTCTTCATGGGTGGCTGTGACTAGCCCTGGACAGGCCTTCTCTGAGTTCACAGGCTGCTCGTGAGATACTCCAGGGGAACTTATCCACATACAGCTAAGGTTCTGGGCACCACATGCAGGGCTGGCCTCCCCCTGACCGTCAACCGGTTAGTGTCAGAGTATCAGGCGAACCCTGATGACAGGCTTATGAGTGACCCCAGGAAGTGTCCCTACTGTTCTGGGGGGACAGTTGGTTCTGAGTCTACACCAGTTGCATAAAGTATGGGTGAGCGCAGGCAACAGGAGTGGAGCTTGGGACTCTTCACTGGACCCGTCCAGGCTGCAGCAGCTGTCAGCTCCCCCGCCAAGGTCGGAGCCCCAGCTCCACCCTGCCCGCACTGCCCACCCTGCCCGCACTGCCCACCCTGCCCGCACTGCCCACCCTGCCCACACTGCCCGCACTGCCCGCACTGCCCACCCTGCTCCACACTACTCACACTGCCCGCACTGCCCACCCTGCCCGCACTGTCCACCCTGCCCACACTGCCCACCCTGCCCGCACTGCCCACCCTGCTCCACACTACCCACACTGCCCACACTGCCCACCCTGCTCCACACTGCCCACACTGCCCACCCTGCTCCACACTACCCACACTGCCCACACTGCCCACCCTGCTCCACACTGCCCACCCTGCTCCACACTACCCACCCTGCCCACCCTGCTCCACACTACCCACACTGCCCACCCTGCTCCCACTCCCACTTCTCCTGGGGCTCAGGCTTGGGCAGGTGGAAACAGTGTCCTCGGAAATGGGGTGCCTGATGTCCACAGTGGCACATCTTCCTCTCCATGAAGCCTCTAAAAGCTCAACCTCACAGCCTTCCTGTCACGACGCAGTAAGAAAGACTGCTAGAGTGCCGTAGCCTGTCACAGACAACCTCACAGTGTGCACAGGACTCGTGTTGTCTGCTGTGGGTCCCTGAGACTGCAGCATCGCCAACAGCTCCGTGCTGAGCCTCCTGCCACGCAGACGGGATTCTTATGCACCCTCCATCCCTCACGTGACTGGAGATCCCAAGTTCTGTAACCTACAGGGTGCCTCACTGATGGTTCAAGTCTTTTTTATATATATATAGATAGATTTATTTATTTATTATATGTAAGTACACTGTAGCTGTCTTTAGACACTCCAGAAGAGGGCGTCAGATCTCATTACAGATGGGCATGAGTCACCATGTGGTTGACGGGATTTGAACTCAGGACCTTTGGAAGAGCAGTCAGTGCTCTTAACCTCTGCCATCCCTCCAGCCCCTGACAGTTTATTTATTTTTCTGTTTGTTTGTTTGTTTATTTTTGAGACAGGGTTTCTCTGTGTAGTCCTGGCTGTCCTGGAACTCACTCTGTAGACCAGGTTGGCCTCGAACTCAGAAATCCGCCTGCCTCTGCCTCCCAAGTGCTGGGATTACAGGCGTGTGCCACCACGCCTGGCTGAGAGTTTATTTCTTGATACAGAATTTGAACTGTAGAATTTGCTTTGATGGTTCCTACAGCTTCAAAGCTTATTAAAATGAAGACTGTCAGTCCCAGGAGAGCCCAGAAAGCAGCAGAGCCTTACTCTGCTCACAGGCTTGGTAGAAGCAACCTTCTGTTGGTTTGCAGAGCCTTCTGTATCTTTTAGAGCCCAAGGGTGGCCGTGCTGGCCCCTACCTATTATGTGCACGTCAGATAAGAGTCCAGCTCTCCAAGTGTCCTGGCCCTCAAGCTGTGTCCTCAATTCTGTTCACAGGTGGTGGAAAGAAAGAGAACCCCAGCTGAGATCAGAGAGGAGTTTGAGAGACTCCAGAGAGAGCGCGAAGAGAGGAGACTGCAGCAGCGAACGAACCCCAAGGTAGCCAGCGCCGCCTCCGAGGGCCTGGGAAAGCCAGGTTGAAGTGGTGGCAGATAGATGTCGGTGGGGCAAGGCCTTGCTGCTTATCCCAGAGCCACGTTCCCTGGTGCCGGCTCGGGCGAGGTTGTGGAGAGTCAGAGAGCCCCTGAGGCCTGTCCTCCAGATATGCAGACAACAGCTCAAGCACTGAGGCAGTGGACCTCTGTGCCAGGCAGGCTGCGAGGGCATATCTAGCTTGTACCAAACAGGGCCTCTGCCTTTATCATCCCAGACATTGCTGCCGTGAACCCCAGTCTCTAGGCTGGAGTCCTCAGACAGTTGGCAACCATTTAACCCGCCGACGTGATGGAGTCGGTCTCTTGTCCAGGATCTTCTTCCTTCTCCTGGGGAGGTCATCCTGAGTTATATCCCAGCCAAGAGGCAAACAGGTGTCTTTTTAAGTTCGAGGTGCCTGTTGTCCTGCCTGACCAACTGACTCTGGCTGGGTCCTATTGAGCAGGGAATGGGTACTGTTTGCCATTCGGGCCAGGCCCTCAGTGTGTCTGGATAGCCCCGCCACAGCCTGCTCCTGTCATGATAAGGACCTGGTAGCCTTTCCATGGCCTCTTAGCAGCCTGTGTCTTGCAGTGAGGCAGAGCACTAGGAGTTCTTGAGTGAACAGTGAAGCCTTCCTGGGTGACCGGCGGCAGCTAAGGGTCACAGGAGTTTCCTTCTAGTGTGTGTGCTGTAGGACACAGTGTGGGAGGACCTGTCTCCAGAGGAAACCTGTCAGTCTGACTCTTGATTCTCAAAGTGTGTAAGGACCTGGGGTGGTGGCTGGCGCCTGTGACCCCAGTACTCGGAATGCTGATGTAGGCTCCCTGAGAAGCTCCGTGAGGCCCTGCCTGATAGTAAAGAGAGGGTGGGTGTGTCTGGCTCAGTGGACTGTTTGCTCAGTGTGCATAGGGCCCGAGGTTAAGTCCCCAGCACTATGAAACAAAGTGAAAGAGGTAATTGACAGTCCCAAGACCTCTGTGATACAGCCCACAGGGGTGCGGGCCCCTGTAGGAGGCACTGTGGTGTGTCATCAGACCTGTGCAGGGCTTCCCTTGGGCCCAAAATTACCTCTAAGGCTGTGGGTGGAGCTCCTTACTGAAGCAGCTCAAGGCTGTCCTGTGGGTCAGAGCTTCAATCCCCTTCTCTCCGTCCACCCCCAAATGCCCTCTTTACTTAAAATAACTGAATGGATTTCTGCTGCTTTCTGCTTAAGGGATAATGATAAGGAAGTGGGGAATGAAATCTCTCCATGTTCCTGACTATTTTAAACCCGTGCTTGGATCCAAGGTTGTGGATCTGTGGCTGCAGCTACCTTTACGGACATGAACACTCCCTCCCATCGCCCCAGCACACGTGGGTTCAGTCATGCAGTCACAGCATGGCTGAACTGAGTCAGAAGTCTGGGGTGCTCCCTGCTGCTCCTCCCAGCCTGGGGGAGGGTCTGTGGGAAGGTCAGGGCTGGTGCAGTCAGAGGCCGGGCAGTGAGCAGACAGCCATAGGCCGAGGCAGCTCAGCTAGCCTGACTGGAGTTTGTGGTGTCTGTAAAGTCGTTCTTGGGGATTTTACAGCAGAAAGGCTGGATAGCACAGGTGAGAGACTGACTGACAGACAGGGGGCGGGACTTGGAGCAAGCCTTTTGACCTGTGTGCAGAGAGGGCGGCAGGCCCTCCTACAGGGCCAAGTTACTGAAGGGTTGAATAGATACAGTCACACTGAGCTCACCAGAAGGTCACCCTCCTGTGCAGAGGCCACGTGGCGCTGGCCACAGTGGGCACAGCACAGGGCCTGGCCGAGTGTCGCCCTTGTGCCAAGGCAGCGCGGTAGAGCACTGGGCTCGGAGGTGAAAGCCCTGGATGGAGCCTCAGGCTCTGCCCTCCAGCCTCAGCGTGCTTCTCCCAGGATGAACTGGGAGGCGTTTGTTCGTGTGGAGGGAGCCGTGTGTTTGGCTCCCATGGTCCCTTGTGCTCACTGCCTCTTGTCTGCCGCCTTCACTTGCACACAGATAAACCCCTGTGTGCACTTCCCACAGAGAAAGCCCGCCACGGGGAGCCAGCGGAGGGGGCGGGGGGCTAGCAGACTGTGACGTCCGCTCCTGTGGACTGGTGGCACTGGTCTCTGACAGGGCCCCTCTGCCCCTCCCTGCTGGCTTGTGGGATCCACCGCACTGCCCTTCAGTGCCTGGAGCCTGGAATATTGTTGCCAGGGGAGGCTCTCGTGCCGTGTGAGCTGCTGTGACCCCTGTCTGTCCATGAAGCTCCCAAGGTACCCATGGACACAAGCAGCCGCTGGCTGCCTCCCTCACCGGCTTCCACAGACCCAGCAGCCGTGTGGCAGCTCAGTTTCCAGCAGTCCTCCCTGCTGAGTGACGGCGACCTGGCACCTGTCTCCCTGGTGGCCATCTTTAGACACTGGTCTAGGCGTGTCAGCGAGCTGCACCCCATTCTGTAGTGTGCAGCCTGGAGCTAAGAATGGCGCTTTCCTCCTGAGTTGTGTAAAATTCAGAAGAAGAGTGTTTTGATGTTGGGCATGCTGGCACACTCGGGAGGCAGAGGCAAGCGGAAATCTGTGAGCTTGAAGCTACTCTGGTCTGTAGAGCCCAGGATAGCCTGGGCTCCAAGGAGAAACCCTGTCTCAAACAAGCAAGCAAGCAAGCAAAAAGAATATTTTATAACAGATGAAGTCAGATCGTGGTGTGTCCCTGGAGGGCTGTCTAGAGCTCAGCAAGCCCATGCCACGGCCTGCCTGGGGTGCAGAGTCGGTGCCCAGGAATGCTCGCACCTCGGGATAGGAAGCTGGGGATCAGAAAGACGGAATGTTAGGTTATGACTTGCCTTTTAGGGACAGAAGGATAGCCACAAGTTCAAGGTCAGCTGAGATTAATTGTGCTTTTCAGGCCATCTCGGGCTCCTTTCCGACAAACAAAATTACCAAAATTGTGGCCAGTTGTGGTGTCACACACCTTTAATTCCAGCATTAGGGAGGCAGAGACAGGTGTATCTCTGAGTTTGAGGCCAGCCAGAGCTATATAGAACCAAGTCTGTGGTTTAAAAATGGTGGTAGGGGGCCTGGAGAAATGGCTCAGCGGTTAAGAGCACTGACTGGTCTTCCGGAGGTCCTGAGTTCAATTCCCAGCAACCACATGGTGGCTCACAACCATCTGTAATGAGATCTGACACCTTCTTCTGGTGTCTGAAGACAGCTACAGTGTACTTACATGTAATAAATAATAAATCTTAAAAAAAATGGTGGTAGAGGTTTAAAGGTCTTGTTTTTTGCAATTTTTTTTTTTTTTTTTTTTTTGCTTTTACAAACGTATGCTTTAGGGTGTGCACACTTAGCCAGAAGCTTCAGCAGACATCTGATCACTCGGCCACGTGCCCAGTGGTCCGTATTTGCTTTAGTCTTGTGTGTTGAAGTCACTCAGAACTCAGATGTAGCTTTCACTCCTCTCAAACCTGTGACTCCTCATAAGAAAGCATACGGTGTTGGAAGGGAATAGTTACTGGTAAGCTGTGGCCTTGCGGGCACATGGGAAGAAATCCTCCTACTCCAGCATTGCAGCCAGCAGGCTGCCAAAGTTGATTTCCTGAAGATTGAAGAGCAGAAGGTGGCATCTGGTCTCTCAGGAATGAAGAGACACCTCTGTCGACTCAGGGTGACCCGAGTAGCCATTTCTGGGACAGTTAATTCATCAATTGAGTTGTCGCTGTGCCCAGCATTGTCCTTGGCTCCTGTCACCTCTCTAGTTTGTTTCCCATAGATTTGGGTCGTCGCCAAGGCTGTTGCAGTCTGCAGTCACCAGCTTGTTGGAGCGCTCAGTTATCGTGCCTCGTTTAAGAACAGCAGGCTGGCTGGAGGTGACGGCCGCAGCCTAGCTTTAGTCTCTAATGGCTACTCTCCCTTTGCTGAACCTTCACTTGGTTGTTAGTGTGGGGTTAGTGTCTGTGCTTTTGTTTATGAAAGGTCTTGCTTTTATAGCCTGGGCTGACCTGGAAATCATGATCCTCCTGTCTCAGTGTCCCCATTGCTAGGGTTCAGGCCTGGACCACCCACCATGCCTTGATGAATATATACTATTTAAAAAGCTTTCGGAGCCGGGCGTGGTGGTGAGTTCAAGGCCAGCCTGGTCTACAGAGTGAGTTCCAGGACAGCCAGGACTACACAGAGAAACCCTGTCTCGAAAAACCAAAAACCAAAAACAAAAACAAAAACAAAAACAAAAAGCTTTCGGACCCAGATGTAGTGCTGGGATTAAAGTCATGTCCAAAACAGTTGGCCTATACCGGTGGTGGTGGTGGTGGTGGTGGTGGTGGTGGTGGTGGTGGTGGTGGTGGTGGTGGTGGTGGTGGTGGTGGAGGAGGAGGAGGAGGAGGAGGAGGAGGAGGAGGAGGAGGAGGAGGAGGAGGAGGAGGAGGAGAGTTGTTGAAAAGGAACCCAGGACCTTACACACCCAGACCCCGCTAGGGCACTGCGCGCTCAGCCTGCCACACTTCTTATCCTTTCTGGGGTTGACCAGACTCCACTGGCGAGCACTGGACTGACACCTCCCTGCAGGTGTAGTCAGATGATAGCTGGGCCTTCTCACTTACAGATTTACTGGTCCAGATGTTGAAGAAAGTTTGGTGGTTTGTTTGGTTGATTGAGTTTCTTTTTGAGCAGGAGTTTTAACTCAAGTTTGTAACTCATACTTGTCTGGAACGTATTACAATCCTCCTGCCTCAGCTTCCCAAATGCTAGTATTCTAGTATTCAAACAAGCCCAGAATTGACAATAGCTTCTGCAGACAAATCTCTGTTCCTCTGGGGTAGCTGGAAGTGGCCTGGCATTTTATCCTTACAGCTCTTGGCCAGCTGGAATTCCTCTCAGCAGGGGGTGTTCTGGGGTGGCTGCCCTGATTTGCATATCTAGTCTTTCCCCAACTGCTGGGGGGGGGGGGGAACAGAAGAAGCAGTTTCTCACGTCTGACCGGCAGTCTGCACACCCTCGCCTCCCGCCCTGCTTTCCCTTGTTTTTTTTTTTGTGTGTTTGTGTGTTTGTTTGTTTGTTTTTCGAGACAGGGTTTCTCTGTGTAGTTCCGGCTGTCCTGGAACTCACTCTGTAGACCAGGCTGGCCTCGAACTCAGAAATCCGCCTGCCTCTGCCTCCCAAGTGCTGGGATTAAAGGCGTGCGCCACCACCGCCCGGCTGCTTTCCCTTGTTTTTAAATGGCAGTTACGCACATGTTACTGGGGGACAGGTGGTACATGAGAGTCATGGTGGTGAACGTTTGTAATTCCAGCTCTTGAGAGGAAAGGCAAGAGAATTAGGAGTTCAGAGCCAGCCTTGGCCACATAGCAAATCCATAGCCTTTATGGGTGACGTGAAACTCTTGTCTCCAAAACAACTTTTTCGTTTAAAATTTCTTTCATATTAGAGTGTGGAGGGGCTGCTTGTGGGCATTTGTCTCTGCTGCCATTCAGAGCAGTCTCCGGTGCTTTTAAAGCATTGTATTGATTTACTTTGTATGTATGTATGTATGTATGTATGTATGTATTTATTTATTTATTTATTTATTTTTGGGTTTTTCGAGACAGGGTTTCTCTGTGTATAGCCCTGGCTGTCCTGGAACTCACTCTGTAGACCAGGCTGGCCTCGAACTCAGAAATCCACCTGCCTCTGCATCCCATGTGCTGAGATTAAAGGTGTGCGCCACCTTTTATGATCTGTTGAATGTGTCATCAAGTGTAGATACTAACCTTGTGAACTAACCCGTTCCACTCCAGAATGAAATATAAGTTTAACTAGTTGTAAGTGCCAGTTCCACCCACAGACTCTACCTTGTCCTAAGTTGACACGCCAAAAGGCTGTCAGTTGCATGTGAGATCTCTCAAACCGTCGGTGAACGTGGTTGGTTCAGGGTTTCCCTCATGTTCCTTTGTTTTCAGTGACTGCAGACCCTTTGCTGTTCAAGACTGCTGAGCACCTAGAGCTGATCACCTCTGATCTCAAAGACCAGAATTTGCTTGACCCAGGATGTCTAGGCCAGCCTGAGCAACACAGTGAGACCCCCCAGCTCAGCAGTGTTCAGAATACTGGGGTGTGGGGACATGCACTTGGAAAGCAGGAACAGAGGAGGGTTTATGTACGTTTAAGACCATCCTGACCAGGCGGTGGTTGCGCACGCCTGTAATCCCAGCACTCTGGGAGGCAGAGGCAGGCGGATTTCTGAGTTCGAGGACAGCCTGGTCTACAGAGTGAGTTCCAGGACAGCCAGGGCTATACAGAGAAACCCTGTCTCGAAAAAACCAAATTAAAAAAAAAAAAAAAAAAAAGACCATCCTGGGTTGCACAAGTAGTATGACCCTGTTTCAAAAGGAGAAAACCTAAAATAATAATAATAATAATAATAATAATAATAATAATAATAATAATAATAATAAAAACATTTAAGAGGGAAGTCTGAGCTCAGGTGTATAGTCCTCGGTGCTCAGGGGTCAAAGTTCAAGGCCAACCTGTACAACTTAGATTTTGTTTCCAGCCGTGGCTAGTTATGGGAGTAGCTGAGTGGTGGAGAACTTGCCTGCCCAGCACAGGCCAGGAGGGAGGGAGGGAGGGAGGGAGAGGACTTGTAAGGATAGCTTTCCAAGAAGATGGAATTTTAATGCATTAATTAACACATTAGTTAACTGATACATTAATATATTAATTTTTTTTGTGTCTTTTGTTTTTCTGTTTTTGTTTTGTTTTGTTTTTTTTAAGACAGGGTTTCTCTGTGTAGTCCTGTCTGTCCTGGAACTCACTTTGTAGACCAGGGTGGCCTCAACTCAGAAATCCGCCTGCCTCTGCCTCCCAAGTGCTGGGATTACAGGCGTGCGCCACCACGCCCGACTTATATTAATAATTTTTTTTTGTTTTGTTTTTGTTTTTTTGTTTTTTTCGAGACAGGGTTTCTCTGTATAGCTCTGGCTGTCCTGGAACTCACTCTGTAGACCAGGCTGGCCTCAAACTCAGAAATTCGCCTGCCTCTGCCTCCCAAGTGCTGGGATTAAAGGCGTGCACCACCACACCCGGCTTATATTAATAATTTTTAATGAGACCGTTCAGTTTAATATTGTCTGAAGAAGGTGTCATGACAGCAACTATCACCAAATAGCAAAAGCCCAGAGATTCCCTGAGAACTGCCAGACACAGACAGCTGGTTCTTTTTATTTTTTATGGCAAGTGAGGTGAGAGATTGTCAGAAAAATATCAAATAAAAACAAGACAGATTGAAGTGGGAACTTTTTTTAGAAAGTCAGTTACGTCAGATGATATTTTGCTGAGGCAGGCACGGGAAAGGATGTGTGATGTTTAGAAGGAATAGAAATACCACCCCACGGACAGTGGGGGCTCCAGCACTGGCTTCACCTCTGTTCCTCACTGACAGCACACATGTATTGGTTCGCCTTACATTGAGTTGTCAAGCTTCACTTGTGGTGACGTCATAGAGAGAGACTCATCAAAGAGCTTCTCATGAGGTTCCTGGGGCCGGTTGGCGAGCCTCGAGGTTTCTTCTGGATTGAACTGCCTTGCTTCTTTGTGTGTGGTGTCTGCCGAGTGGGCTGGACTGAGAACAGTGAAGATTGGAGTCACAGCGAATAGCTATCATGTGTCCTCTGTCTCTCTGTGCCTGCACACGACAGGGCAGTGGCAGAGGCTCACTGAGGCATGCAGCCTCCAGCCCTGGCTCAGGGTGAGAGAGGCCCTGCCATAAAGTAGCGGGCCGGGGGAGACAGGCCGCACCAGGCAAATGAGTCAGAAGACAGTGGAGGGGAGGATTGGGAGCCCTGCTGGGCATTTCGGCTCCCCGCACGTTAGGTAGAAGAGACTGAGTGTGACCTGTTGGGCCACTCTGCCATCTTCTATGCAGGCATTTTTATTTGGAGGGGAGTGGTGCACCTGTGTGGAGATCAGGATCACTTGCTCTGCTCAGTCCTCCCTCCCACACGGATCCTGGAGATTGAACGCTGGCTGTCAGGCTGGGCAGCAGGTAAGGACATTCACCGTCAACCAGCTCCACTCTGGACTCTGACTTCAGAGCTGCTGTTGCTGGTGGCGATACTTCATGGAAGGTCTTAGCTCATGGGTAGGCCAGCAAGAACAAGGTGAAGATGGTGTGGTCCCAGACAACTTCTGGATGGCACACCCTCTGAGACCCCCGTCTGCCCTTCTCCAACTCCTGTGTGAGCTTCTACTGCTGTAATGAACTCCCGGTAGAGTTGGTGGTGTGTGCCTGTAATCCTGGTATTCAGGAGGCAGAAGCAGAAGGGATGCCACAAGTTCGGGGCCAGCTAGTCTGAGTCTTAAATCAGAGGCCAGTGGGGACCACATAACAAGCAAAACCGTGTCTCTAAAAGAAAAGCAAGAGCAGGTCTGTCCTGGGGGGCGGGGGGGGGTGGTGGCTGTTGGCGCTGCTCTGAGGCCTGCAGCAGCACATGTGGGAGACATGTGGAGCCCTTCACCTTGTAACCAAGGAGAGAGGGAGAGGGAGAGGGAGAGGGAGAGAGAGAGAGAGAGAGAGAGAAAGGCAGAGGGAGAGAGAGAGAGATAGGCCCCACTCTGAAAGCACAAAGCCAGGGAGAAGTGTTGTTTTCGGGGTGCAGGTGCTTGTTCTTGCCTGAGCTGTCTTGATCTTCTGGGCTCAAAAGATACTCCTGCCTCCAGCAGCTGGGACTGTGGTTGTGCACACCACACCAGACCCTAGTCTTTAAATGATCCAGCTCCAAACATTAGCTCTCTGGCCCTCTGCAGCCCCAAGTGGCCTCTGTCCTTACTCCTCCGTTAGGGTCCCACAAGGCTGTCACTTGTGTCTGTCATAAGTCTGTGCTCGCATGGTGCCCCTACTTGGAGACACTGAGTTACTTCTGGGGTAATAGGAACATCCTGTCTTAATTTGGTGATGGTTCCGTGAATGTCATCAGTCAAAACACTGAATCCGTCAGCGGTGGTGGCGCACGCCTGTAATTCCAGCACTTGGGAGGCAGAGGCAGGGGGATTTCTGAGTTCGAGGCCAGCCTAGTCTACAGAGTGAGTTCCAGGACAGCCGGAGCTACATACAGAAACCCTGTCTCGAAAAACAAAAATAAAAACAAACAACAACAAAAAAACAAAACACTGAATCCTGCAGGCGTGGTAGCATACCCGTAATCCCAGCCTCTGGGGTGGAGGCAGGAGCATCGGAAGTCCAGAACTGGTTGGTGCAGGTTGATCCTCTGAGTGAGGTAAAGACCATTACCCAGATTCTTTGGTCTAATTGTGCAGGTTTTATCTTCTATCTGATAAAACTATTTCCCTGCCTTGAGGTTTGAGGAAACAACATAAAGACCAGAGGAGTGGGCTTCATATAGTCCCAAACACTGACAGATTAGGGGGGTTTCCAGCGGAATTTTGGTTGTGTAGAAACTTGGCTAAACATTTCAGAATTATTTGGCAGAACGTCTTATCAGGGTGGAGATCAGGATATAGCATGTGGAACATGTCAGATCTCAGAAGATGGATCAAGACATGATCAAACCAAAGTTTTACAGAAAACAAGAATGGACTTATTTTGACCTTGTAACAACATAACCACATTTGTTGTTGTTGCTGTTGTTTGAAACAGGGTTTCTCTGTGTTCCTGGAACTCAGTCCATAAACTAGACTGGCCTTGATCTCACAGAGATCCGTCTGCCTTTGCTTCCTGAGTGCTAGGATTAAAGGGGTGTGCCACAACCGCCTGACACAGATAGTTTTTAATCTTAGAATGGAGTCACCTAGTCGCTGAGTTATCCCTATAACCCAGCACTTGAGAGTCAAAAGGCCAGTATGAGCAACGACGAGGTTTAGAACAGCCAGACCACTACGTGAGTCTGTCTTGAAAAATAATAGGCTGAGAGAAGTTAATAAAAATGTGTATACAATTGCCGGGCGTGGTGGCGCACGCCTGTAATCCCAGCACTTGGGAGGCAGAGGCAGGCGGATTTCTGAGTTCGAGGCCAGCCTGGTCTTCAGTGAGTTCCAGGACAGCCAGGACTACACAGAGAAACCCTGTCTCGAAAAACAAAAAAAAAACAAAACAAAAAACAAAAAAAAAAAAAGTGTATACACACACCAAAGTTAAGATATGTACCTATGAGAGGCTTGAAAGAAAATGATAAACGTTTTTCAGAGTAAGCAATTTTTAGCCAGTGTGCTGTCTGATTTTATGTTAATCTGACACGGGTTAGAGTCTTTTGAGAGGCAAGTACCCCAATTAAGAAAATGCTTCTGGGCTGGAGAGATGGCTCAGCGGTTAAGAGCTCTGCTCTTCCAAAGGTCCTGAGTTCAATTCCCAGCAACCACACGGTGGCTCACAACCATCTGTAATGGGATCTGATGCCCTCTTCTGGAGTGTCTGAAGTCAGCTACAGTGTACTTGCATATAATTAATAAATGGGGCTGGAGGGGGTTGGGAGGTGCTTCCATAAGCTCAGGCTCTAGGCAAGCCTGTAGAGCATTCTCTTGATTGGTGATTGATGAGGAGGGTGAAACCCGTGGTGGGTGGAGCCGTCCCTGGGCTGCGGCCCTGGGTTCTATAAGAAAGCAGGCAGAGAAACCAGTAAGCGGCCCCTTCCGTGTACGCATCAGCTTCTGCCCCCGGTCCTGCCCTGTGTGAGTTCCTGTCCTGACTTGCTTCCGTGATGGACTGTGTGGAAGTAAGCTGAATGAGCCCTTTCCTTCCCAAGTCCCTTTTGGTTGAGTTTCATCACTGCCATCGCAATCCTAATCAAGAAAGTCGTGAGCAAGAGTTCGGCAAGAGTTCGGCTTAGCATTCCTTGTGAACATGCGGTCTTCTGTTGCTCGAGTGAGTTTTCAGATGCACACATGATGAAACACGTGTGCACATTGTGTACCTGCTGCTTGGTCCCCAGGGCACTCTTGAGTCTCAGAATTGAAATGTGGTTTTTGAGGTGAAGGTGCTTAGCCCACAAAGCCAGGGTCCTGCGCGCTCCCTGCACGGTCAAGTGGTGTACTTCCTGTTCCCGTGTCTTGCCTCTGGTGCACGCTCCGTCTGTAGGCGGGCAGGCGGCTCTTCCCAAGGAACTGGTGTTTCCTGGCTCTGATAGACCAAGGCTTTGTGCAGCGTTTTATGTGAACTGTGACCTTCATGCTGTGTGCGCTTCCTGGTGCAGTGTCCTCCCGTGCGGTCAGAGGCCCGAGCGAGCACTCTGCTTCAGTGCTCACTCCAGGGACCCCGCACTTCTGCTGACTGCCTGTTTCTGCCCCAGGGAACCATCAGCGTCGGAGTGGATGCCACCGACCTTTTCGATCGCTATGACGAGGAATATGAAGATGTGTCCGGAAGTGGCTTCCCGCAGATTGAGATTAACAAAATGCACATATCCCAGTCCATTGAGGTAAAGCACACAGACACCTCTCTAAGCCCAGCCCGGGCCTGAGCAGCTGGAGGGGCTCCGGCTCCCGGGTTTCTCCTCATCTTTATTTATGAAATCCTGCAATTAGCTGCTGAGGGAGGGAGGGAGGGAGCGAGCGAGCATGCATGCGTGCGTGCACGCACGCACGCACGCACGTACGTTCGTTCCGTTTGGTCTTGTTTGTTATGGCTTTGCTCACACACAAGGCAGCTGCCAGCACTCAGCTCCCAGGGGCCAGGTCTTGCCAATTAGGAATGCTAATGGCGCACGCGTAGAAGCCCAATGTCGAGGCAGTTTTAGGAGAGAAGGCAGCTCTGCCCAGCAGATAATTCTCAAAGCGTTTCTCAGTCTTGGTACTGTGTGGAAGGCAACAGCAGCTCTGGCCCTGAGCCGGAACTGGAATGCCACCCTGCCTGGGGGTGCCATGGGGTCAGGCCACTCTACTTAGACATCAGGGACTCTGCCTCCAAAGAGTCTGCATGACTGTACCCCATGGAGGTAACTCCAGGAGCCTGGCTGCTTTGAAGAACCCTTAATACGTCCAGAACTCTAATTTCAAGCTGGAACTAGGGAACCAGACAGTACGTTATGGGATGGCTCATGGTGGGTCTCCATGTAGTTCCTGCCTTTTACGCAGGAACTGTGGGCTTTGTCTACTCTCCCCTGAAATTTTTCAGCTCAGCACGTAACTCAGTCAGCCTGATAAGAGCAGGCGGTGGGCTTGATCCCAGGATGGCATGTAGAGAAACGCATCTGGCCAGGCATGATTGTACCTCTCAGCCCTGGGGAGGCAGGGCAGGAGCCTCCTCTGTGTAGCCCTACAGCTAGAGCCATCTAGTTAGACCCTCTCGGAGGCATTGCTTCATAAAGAGGCCCCTTCGTGGTCGTGTGCACAGTGTGAAGCCAGAAGAGAGAGCAGTTGAGCGGGCCAGCTGTGCACACCTGTGACCTGCTGGGGACCTGTGTCCCTATGGCTTCCGTCCACTTGCTACCAGCAGCTGTCTTCTCTTAGGCCCCCTTGACAGCCACAGACACAGCCATTCTCTCCGGAAGTCTCTCCACCCAGAACGGCAATGGCGGTGGCTCCATTAACTTCGCGCTCCGACGGGTCACTTCTGCCAAGGGCTGGGGAGAGGTAAGAGCGGCCGGCCTCGGGGCCACACCACACGCGGTCCCATCGCCTCATGCTGCAGTGGAACAGGTTTCTAAATGCCTAACGTCCCGATGCTGCGTGCCACAGAAGAGAGGCAGATATCTTTGATCAGGAGTCCCAGTGGTCCACGCAGCTACTTAACCTTTGCAATGCTGACTCCAGCAGTCCAACCCTGGGACGTCAGTGTCCTTTTTTTGTTTTTTTTTGTTTTTTTTTGTTGTTGTTGTTGTTGTTTTGTTTTGTTTTGTTTTGTTTTTTTCGAGACAGGGTTTCTCTGTGTAGTCCTGGCTGTCCTGGAACTCACTCTGTAGACCAGGCTAGCCTCGAACTCAGAAATCCACCTGCCTCTGCCTCCCAAGTGCTGGGATTACAGGCGTGTGCCACCACCGCCCGGCTGGGACGTCAGTGTCCTTTTTTGAGCTGACCCTTTGCTATGCCAGCAGAAGGTGGTGCCAGCACTGATGTCTGGTCCACGGTTGGTGGCCATGAACGCTGGCACTGCTGAGCCAATGCGGCTACAGTAAAGAGCCCCTGAAAGCCACCCTGGCTCGGGTGAGGTACCGGGAGACCCTCCTGTCACAGGAGCCAGCACTGCAGGGAGCCCACAGCAGAGGGCACAGACCGCCAGTCCCCTCCCCTGACCTGAGTGGGGGCGGTCAGAATGCCCGATGGCCTTTTCTTTGGAGGAGTTTTTGTCACAGTCGAGGCTCCCTGTGGATCTGGGGCAGAGAGAAAGCTGAAACATTGAGTCTGCCAGTCCTCTGTCCAGAAGCTGGCCGGGTGCAGGCCAGCCCTGGCCTTCTGCTATAGGAGGAACATCAGCAGTAAATGTGTTCTCTGTTTATTTTTCCAAACAGTTGGAGTTTGGAGCTGGAGACCTCCAGGGGCCTTTATTTGGTCTCAAGCTGTTCCGTAATCTCACACCAAGATGGTAAATATACAAGATAACTCCTCTTTGGTACTGTGTTAACTTAGGATATTAGAGCCTGTGAATTCTTGTGATCATGAATATTTGAAGTTACCTGTGAGCCCAGTTGAACAAGTGCCGTGGGCAGCCTGCAGCTGGAGAGATCTGTATTGGAGAGCATAGCCCGGCCAACAGACTGCTTTCTGTGCTGACAGGCCTCCCACTTGGGACCACTGGCCTTCTAGTCCCGTGAGGACCCTGAAACTGTGTGTGTGTGTGTTGGGGGCGAGGGTCATGGCCTCTGTAGCTGATAGAGATGACACGCCCACCATCTAGGCTTCTGGCCTGCTTTCCTTCCTGGCTGCTGTAACAGACACCCTGCCGACAGCAGCTTGGGGGTGGGGTATTCCAGCTAACAGTCCATTGTAGTGGGAAGTCTGCCACAGAAGCTCGAGGGAACTGACCTCAACACAGCTATAATTAGGAACAGAAGCCGAGGGTGGTGGCACACACCTTTGATCTCAGCACTCCAGAAGCAGGGGCAGGTGGGTCTCTGTGAGCCTGGACTACATACCAAGTTCCAGGCCAGCCAGGGACAACCTGTCCACACTGAGGTAGACCATCTAGATCAGCCATGTCTTCCTCCAGGATTCTCTACTCCATGGCCACTTCTAAACTCAGGCCTAAAAATCGCTGTCGAACCAAGCATGTGGTAATGCAGAGACAGGAGAAAGGTCAGAAGCTGAGGGCTATCCTGGGCTATTCATGAAGAGTTTGAGGCCATGGGACATAGAAGACTGTGTCAAAACAAACAGAGTTGCTGGATAAGGTCAGGTTTAGTGGTGTGTGCACATGATCCCCACTGCTGTGGAGCTTGCTGCAGGAGCATGACAAATTTGAGACTGGTGTGGACCTATGAACCCTGTCTTGAAAGGCGAGCATGGTTGTAATGCCTGCAGTCCCATCACTTGAGAGGCAGAGGCTGGGCAATCAGGAGTCCAGAGCCAGCCTGTGGGTTACGTGGGACCCTGCGATGCCGCTGCCGCCACCCCTCCCCCTCCCCCCAGCAGTCAGCCCTGAGGACTGCTCTCCTCCCTCCAGTGTCTGATTTGCTTATCTACCCACCTGATGGTTTCCCTCTCTTTGGGACAGGGTCAAACCCTAAATCTGTGGTAAGCATGGGTTGCATTCCGGTGTCTCTCAACTTCTCTCGGCTTCCCTTGGGGCTCTAGCTGTTTCATTCTCTCTTCCGGATCCCCTAGCTCATATCAGCTGAAGCATAACATGGCTGAGTCTCAGACAGATGGCAGACTCAGGGCTAAGGAATTGGCTCTTATTCTTTTAGCTGAGAGAAGCTTCTGGAAGGGAGTATAAAGTAATAATGGTTAAAAGTTAGTGTTGGAGAGAAGGCTCAGCGGTTAAGAGCACTGGCTGCTCTTCCAGAGGTCCCGAGTTCAAATCCCAGCCACCACATGGTGGCTCACAGCCATCTGTAATGGGGTTCAATGCCCTCTTCTGGTGTGTCTGAAGAGAGCAGCAGTGTACTCACATATAATAATAAGTCTTAAAACAAGACAAAGGTTAGTGTGTGGTCACCTTCATGGCAGTGTTTTATCCAGAGAGGTGCTGAGGCTGGCAGTGAGCGCTGGCTGTGACTCATTCTGCACTGGTGAAATACCTTCCTGAACCAGAAGGTGGGGCTCTGCTTCCTTTGCCGCCCACGTCAGCTTCCTTCAATGCTGGTTTTCTGTCATTTCGGTTAACTAGTTCATAGTAGGAAATTTTATCAGAATCCCTTGGGCACGTTTTAAAAATTGATGGTATCTAGAGAAATGGCTCAGAAGTTAGGAGCGCTGGGTGCTCCTGAGGAGGCCCTGAGTTTCCTCACAGCCACACAGCAGCTCATGGTCTGCAGCCTCGGTTCCAGAGGACCTAACAGACACGCGTGTGGCACACTGGTGAGTGTAGACAAAACATTCACGCGTAAAATGGTGTGTGTGAATGCACATGCGTCATGTGCATGTTGTATGTGCGCACGCGATCACACATGCCGCACGCACGCGCACCTGGTAGAGTTCCATCCAGGACTTCTGACTTGGTCTGGCGTGTGGCTGAGGTGGGTGGCTCTCCTCTGTGTTGGTGCTGATGTCACTTGGAGGCCGCCCATGCTCCAGGCAGCAGTTGCAGGACCACTGTCTTGAGCCCCAGGACTGCCTCCTGGTAGCTCTGCGCACAACACCTAGGGGCTCTAACAGAGTGGATGGCGGGGAGCGGGGGGGGGGGGGGCCCAGGGAGGATCCTCCTGGCCTAGAGAGACCATCAGCCTGACGAGAGGACCCGACAGAAGAGCCGACAGTCCCTGACAGCTGGACCCTCTCTGTCCGTCCCCCAGCTTTGTGACGACAAACTGTGCTCTGCAGTTTTCATCCCGTGGGATCCGGCCTGGCCTTACCACTGTCCTAGCTCGGAACCTGGACAAGAACACTGTGGGCTACCTGCAGTGGCGCTGGGGTATCCAGTCGGCCATGAACACTAGCATCGTCCGGGACACTAAGACCTGTCACTTCACAGTGGCCTTGCAGGTGAGTGGGTGGAGGAGCTGCAGTCTCCTGTGGGGGACGGGGTGACTGCTCATGCTCCTAAGCCCCTCGGGACAACCCTGGCACACTTGGCAGTGACCAGCCTCCAGTGTTGAAGGGAGGGTGTCTGAGGCACGCAGGTGGGGCAGGGGCAGGGCATGGAGAGGAGCTGGCGGGAAGTGCGGCTCTGAGAGCGAACACCCCTCAGTTTCCCCTGCTGCACGGGCTCCATGTGGCCAGAGGGTTTTCATGAGAGGCTGATATATTGTGCTCTGACTAGAAAACTCGGGCTTTTGTAGTTGTGTACTTTGTAACGTTCCTGCCTGAGGTGGATTTCAGAGTAAGACCATGTCGCCCAGTGGTGTCTCTGGTTCCTCAGTTTGTGTGAATCGTACAGTGGCAGATTGCTAACGTCTCCCAGAACGTCATTACACAGCTCTGGCTGAGTAGCTCCTGCCTGCAGATGCCCGGCCAGCAGACAGCTAGGGGCCGTCTTCCCGGGGAGGCTGGGCCTCATGCTCTGCTCCTCTCCTCAGCTGGGGATCCCTCACTCCTTCGCACTCATCAGTTATCAGCACAAGTTCCAGGACGACGACCAGACACGAGTGAAAGGGTCCCTCAAGTAAGTCTCACCTCGCCGGCACAGTGCGCCAGCTCTGTGGAGGGCTGGCAGGGAGGCGCTGCGGTCAGCGCGTGCATGGCGTCCTCACTCACCCTGATTGCCTCTTGCTGCGTGGGATTTGCTGCTCTGTAGCCAGCCCCGAGAGGCCCTCCTGCCAGGGTGTCCAGGTCTGCTGTCACCCACAGGAGCGTCTCGGTGTCTGTTCCCACGCATGGTGTGGGCTAGGGAAGATGCTCACGTGAGTGGGCAGCGGGGCGGGAGGGAAGCCATGCCGGCAACTGTGCTGTGCTCCACAGGGCAGGCTTTTTTGGGACAATAGTGGAGTATGGAGCCGAGAGGAAGATCTCCCGACACAGCGTCCTGGGCGCGGCCGTGAGCATTGGCGTCCCTCAGGGAGTGTCTCTCAAAGTCAAGTAAGTTGAGCCTGTCCCTTGCCGACCAGGGCATGGGGTTTAATTCTCGAGTGTGCCATTGGTTCTGTAGCTGTGGGAGCAGAGGTTAGGGGAGCACAGACATGGCACTGAGTTGGCGGAGGCCTCCTGTCCACCTTCCCTGGTGATACATGACCACTGCGCCCTCACCTCCCCAAGCCTGCCCGGTGCCACCCTGGACATGTGCAGTGTCAGACCCCTTGTCTGAGAGCACGTCAGCACACACTTTCTCCATGCTGCTCAGTTCTTGGCGTCACGCCATGTGGGTTTGCCTATGGGTTGGACGTTTTGTTTGAGATACAGTCTTACATAGCCAAGGCTAGCCTGGAACTCAAACTTGGGATCCTCCTGTTTCAGCTACCTCAGTATTGAGATTTCAGACGTGTAACCTTCTAGCTTCCTGGTTTGCTCATTTTTCTGTTGTCCTACAGTTGGCCTCTTCTCCCACTCTGTGTGGAGGTGGCCTTTGACCACCCGGAATCTCTGCATGCAGAGAGCAGCCATCTGTGATCCTTGCTGTCAGCAGCTTCTGCCTCTCCGACCTGCCTTAGCCTGCTCTGCCAGGACTCTCAGACACCATGCTGTAGCTGTGGTTTCTTTCTGGCTGTCTCTTCCTATCTCCCAAACAAGCAACTCTGTGGGGCTCAGTCCTTGTCTGTGTGGGCTCTTCCCATGTGGCCTGTGTTTTTAGTACCGTTAGCTACAGTTTTGGTATCTGGATGGCGCCCTGGAACCCATGCCCCATGAATCCCAAGGGATGGCTGTGCTGTGGTTCCAACCTCCTCACCTCAAGAGCCCCATCTTGGCCTGCTTCCTAAATATCTAGCTCATACGCAGTGTACCCTCGTATCCATGGGTGATCACATGTATGGACTTAAGCCAGCTGGGATCGGGAATAGCGGAGGAAGATCGTACAGACGCAGACAGTGCAGCATGCAGCTGTTTATGTTGCAATATATTAGACAGTCATGTCTGCAGTCCTAGCATCAGCAAGCCGGGATGACTGTCAGTCAAGTGCTTGCAAGGAGAGCCCATGCATGTGCTGCAGGCCTAGTGCTGGGGCAGTAGACACAGGCCTGCCGTGCCTGGGGTTTGCTGGCAGCCAGCCTAGCCCGCTAGCCACCTTCCAGGCAACGAAAGATCTTGTCTAGGGCAAAGAAAAGTGGAAGCAACTCCTTAGGAATGACACCTGAGGTCGTCTCTGACCTCCAAACACAGGTAGCACCAAAAAAAAAAAATTTTTTTTTCTGTACTAAATTGTAGAATTGAGGCTCCAATGGCTCAAGCTTCCCCCTTCTGGCCGCTGCAGGTACTGCGTGCACGTGGTGCAGCCATGATGCAGGCAAAACACTCATCACATAAATGAAATCGTTTTTAAAATACTCTTACTGGTGGTGGCGCACGCCTTTAATCCCAGCACTTGGGAGGCAGAAGCAGGAAGATTTCTGAGTTCGAGGCCAGCCTGGTCTACAGAGTGAGTTCCAGGACAGCCAGGACTACACAGAGAAACCCTGTCTCGAAAAAGAAAAAACAAAACAAAAAACAAAATACTCTTACCAGTGAAGATGGGTAGGTTTTTGCAGAAACACTACCATTTTGCTCTCTGAGCTGGGGTTCCTGGACCCCAGTGGTCAAGTCATGTACACCGTGGCCCTCTTGGTCTGAGCTGGGGTGACTGGACCCTGTGGTCAGGTTATGTGCACCCCGGCCCTCTTCGTCTGAGCTGGGGTGACTGGACCCCGTGGTCAGGTTATGTGCACCCCGGCCCTCTTCGTCTGAATAGGAAGCTCAGGCACTGTCTTCCGAGCTGGGCGTGGTCTGAGTCCTTCTGCCAATTCCCAGGGAGAGGCTGTCGCCCTGGGTTCCCTGTGATGATATTAAACAGCCAAAACTGATTTTTTAAAAAGATTTATTGTGAGCCAGGCATGGTGGTGCACGACTGTAATCCCAGCACTTGGGAGGCAGAGGCAGGTGGATGTCTGAGTTCGAGGCCAGCCTAGTCTACAGAGTGAGTTTCAGGACAGCCAGGACTACACAGAGAAACCCTGTCTCGAAACCCCCCCCCCCCAAAAAAAAGATTTATTGTTTTTTTTTGTTGTTGTTTTTTTTTTTTTTTTTTTTTTTTTTTTTAGATTTTTTTTTTATTTATTATATGTAAGTTCACTGTAGCTGTCTTCAGACACACCAGAAGAGGGAGTCAGATCTCATTACGGATGGTTGTGAGCCACCATGTGGTTGCTGGGATTTGAACTTAGGACCTTCAGAAGAGCAGTCAGTGCTCTTAACCGCTGAGCCATCTCTCCAGCCCGATTTATTGTTTTTAATTACGTGTATGAGTATGGCTCTACATGAGTAGAGCCATATGAGTGCACGGCTCCCCAGAGGCCAGAGGCGTCAGGTCCCCTGGAGCTGGGCAGCTCCAAGCCCCCAGCTGTGGTTGCTGGGAACTGGACTTGGGAGAAGGCCTCCATGCCCGTCTAACTGCTAAGCTGCCTCCACCATTAACTGTTTATTTGGGTTGGATGACCCTCGCCCTTGACCTAATATGTTAAAGCTCAGATTTCCAAGTATTTATGTGCATAAAAGGAATCTTGGGGGTAGAACCCAAATCTTAATTAATTCAATGTTTTTAATAAACAACTTTCTATATCACCTTCTGTTAACTTTGCTATTTTGTTGACCGTGTTTCAAGGAGTGCGTAGGTCTGAGATTTCCCAGCAGTAGTCTGTCCCTGTGGCCTGCCTGTGGAACTTGTTGGTAATGTGCCCTTTCCGTCTCGTTAGATAAGCCATGCCAGCCTCAAGCTCACACAGACCCACGCAGGGGCCTCTGCATCCCCACCGCTGGGCTTACCGGTGCATTCCAGGCCAGGCTTGAAGCCCTCTAATAAAGACATTTACAACCACGAAGCCCTGTCTATTCTGCTCCATCTTACCAGTTTAATCTGGTGCCTTCTGAAGTCCTTGACTTGTTTGAAACCCCTCACCTCCTGACGCAGGCTGTCTCTGGGACCTCTTTCCTCTCCTCAGGCCTTGGACTCCAGCTGAGTAACACACACTCGGCCGGCCTCGGCCCTGGCATGCTGGTGCCTCCCGAGGGAGAGTGCCGCCTCCTCCCGGAAGCCTGACTGTCCTGCGGGTTTGCTCTTGTGTCCTCCCAGGCTGAACAGGGCCAGTCAGACCTACTTCTTCCCCATCCACCTGACGGACCAGCTGCTCCCCAGCGCCGTCTTCTACGCCACCGTGGGGCCTCTGGTCGTCTACCTGGTAGTGCACCGGCTGATCATCAGACCGTACCTCAGGGCTCAGAAAGAGAAGTGAGTTTTCCATGAATCCCGCGCCTCCGCCGTGTCTAAGCTGGCAACAGAACTGGAAAACATCACAAGTTAGTGTCCAGAGAGTGCTTAGCATGGCCCTGGTACTAGTCATGACAGGTACTAGTCAGCCAGCCGCAGAGCCTCGGAGCCGTGCTCCCCACCCTGGCCAGCCAGTCCTTCTTTCAGAAGTGACAAGATCTGCTTTGTAAACTGTAAACAGGACCAGCAGGCTCGCTAGACATGTCACCCTGCCGCTGAGCTTGCTGGCATGGCCCAGCTCCGCGCTGCACAGAAGAGCTGGTTTAGCAGTTTCTGTAGAGAGCCCTCTGGGCCAAAACTGAGGCCGAACATCCCACAGAAAATGGAGAGGCCTTTGTTAAGCTCGGGAAGAGGGACAGTGCCCTTGTGGCTGCCTGTAACCTCCGCGTCGCTACAGTGTAGGGACCCAGTGACCTGGAGCAAAGAACATGCTCCACTGGGTCTGACGCCTGTGTGGGCTGACCTCTGACCTCGGCCCTGCGCTGCTGGAGGAACAGGTATTTATGTGCATCCAGAGTCCTCTGAGTCACCCTGCCGTCAGTGACGCCCCCTGGAGGAGGTGGACGGGGGAAGGTTTTCTCGAGCTAAAGGAAGAAGCAGTCTAGCCTGGGGTCGTTTGGAAATGTCTTAAGTTCTAGAAGTAGAAATGCTATTAAGACCACAGGCTGCACTCTGGGCTCAGTCCAGCAGGGGGCGCATCGCGCTCGCTGTCGAGTGACTTGTTGCTTCTCTGAAAGGGAACTGGAAAAGCAGAGAGAGAACACAGCCAGCGACATCCTGCAGAAGAAGCAAGAGGCAGAGGCCGCCGTGAGTGTCCCACTGCTGATACGCAGGGCCCAGGGCAAACTCCACACCCTCGGGGCCCATCCTACTGAAGGCTGGGACCCCAGACACAGCCGCTGTGTCAGAGGGCATGCTCTGGAGACTGCCGTCCGCCCTGGGATGGCCACAGCTGCGCTGCCTTTTATAGGGCAAGGGGGGCCATGGCTCAGTAGCAGGGGACAGTGGGGTCTTGTGACACAGCTGAGAGGCCACTGGAGCCCATGCATGTCCCTGGGCAAACGTGCCTGTTTGTGGGGCAGCATGCAGTTCTACCCAGCTGAACGGCTCCACAAAGACCACAGGTCTATTAAGAAAAGCAGGGGGTCCAGCTGCTCGAAGTGTCTAGTTTGAGGCAGGATCTCAGGTTCTATTTGACACCATATTTACTGTGTAGCCCAGGTTAGCCTTGAGATCATCACTGTGTCTCATTAGTCTTAAACACTGACCACGTTGTGAGTGACTTCTCACCCATGTCCTGCGTGTGCAGAGTCTGCAGAGGGAGGAGAGGTACCGCCCCTTCCACGGCTGTCACCAAGTGCAGTCATTCCCCAACAGCATCCCAGATAGGCCTCAGGGCTTTAGACTATGGAGGGCGAGCTGAGCACACGGCGTTTGCCAGTCTCTTCAGCTCTTGACGCCCTGACAAGGACATGGGCTGGATGTTGATCCTGCCCTGGCCAAAGCAAGCCCAGGGTCCCCAACACCTTCTCTCACAGGTTCGGCTGATGCAGGAATCTGTCCGGAGGATAATCGAAGCAGAGGAGTCCCGAATGGGTGAGAAGGCATGCCCTCGCTGGGCTGGGCCAGGCTGGGCTGGGCACAGTACTGGGGTTCCTGAAGTGCCAGAGGGAAGCGGCAGGTTGGCCTGTGTCAGCCCCTGCTGCTCTCTCCCCAGGGCTCATCATCGTGAACGCCTGGTACGGGAAGTTCGTTAATGACAAGAGCAGGAAGCGGGAGAGGGTGAAGGTGATTGACGTGACCGTGCCCCTGCAGTGTCTGGTAAAGGACTCCAAGCTCATCCTCACTGAGGCCTCCAAGGTACAGCACCAGGTCACCTTGGTCACCCGCCCCCAGGGCCCAGCTCCATGTGACAAGGACAGCCAGGCCTCTGCCCGGATAGCCGCTGTGCAGGGGCCACAGAGCTGCCAAGTGCCAGCAAACACCTGGCCAAGCCTTCCTGGTGCTTGTGTTTCCTGTCTGCTGGGTTCCAGAAAGAGGCTGCGGGCCCAGCAGTCACCCATGGCCATGTCTGGCAGGCTTCAGGCTGCACTGAGAAAGGGGCTCTGCACCAGTCGGGGCCTACCTAAGTAACCTCTGAATTCTCCTTCCTTCACCAGGCTCCAAGTGTGTGTCCTCATCCGGGCTGTGCCCAGCTGGTGCTAGAGGGGGTGGTGCTGGGCTGGGGGCGGGCCTGACCTCTGTCTGTGTGCAGGCCGGGCTGCCGGGCTTCTACGACCCTTGTGTGGGGGAGGAGAAGAGCCTGCGAGTGCTGTACCAGTTCCGAGGCGTGCTCCACCAGGTGACGGTGCCTGACAGCGAGGCCCTGAGGATACCAAAGCAGTGTGAGTGACTGCCTCCGCTCTACCACCTTCCCTGTGCGGGCAGGCCCATAGTGACAGCTGAGGGTGCAGGTGACAGCTTCCGGGGTCCTGCCTGGAGCCCGTGTGTTGGAGCACACTCTTGGCCAGGTGTGACCCTCTGAGCACCCACGTGATACTATGTGGATTCCAAACCAGCCAGAGCTACACAGAGTAAGGCTCAAAAAGAAAAGGCTAGACAGGGCTCAGCAGTTGAGAACTATGTTGCTTTTGCAGAAAACCCAGGTTTAGTTTCCCGGCGCCTACATGGTAGCTCACATCCATCTGTAACTCGTTTCGAGGTCTGGTGCCCTCTTCTGACCATGGCACCTAGCACGCATAAAGGGGGTTGGGAGACTTGGCACCTGGCTGTAGCTGTGAGTGGCTGTGAAGAAGTGACACCCTTCTTCCGGGGCACAGAAGTTGAGTGTGGTGGGACTTGGGCAGCATCTGGCCATCTCTGAGCTCCAGGCCGGCAGTAGTGGAGGAAGCTTCCTGGCCCCTTGCAAGCCTGACTTGTCTTCCTTCCCAGCTCACAGGATCGATACCGACGGGTAAACCACTTGGGACCCTTCAGGAGAAAGAGGCTACGAAACCTTTTCCTAGGAGGCTACAAATTTGGAAGCAGGGAAAACCCAGACATGCGATGTTTTTAGTTTATTTCTCAAGAAGGTGGCACTGTATCAATTATGCGAAGGGGCACGCAGCCCGCCCAGCTTCATGGTGCTGTGGGTAGGACTGAGGAGCCCTCTGGCCAGAACACAGCAGGGCCATGTCGCCTGGATCATGTTCCTGGAGGGCACACCCTGGTCCTCCTCCTGAGCGGCTGTGCACAGCAGCTCTCTGGAGGTATTTGGAGCATTCTGCCCTCACACATGGAACTGCTCTCCCTGAAGACCCCCTGCTCGTGGGAAACTTGGAAGGACGGCGTGCCGCGTGCTGCTCAGTAGACTTCCCACAAGCCACCTCTCTTCTGAAACGTCACTGAATGGACTGGAGAGGACTGCGGGTTTATAAAACTGCTTTTTATCTGAGAACAACGGCTTTGGAAACTAGTCTCTTTTCTTGCCACTTTTACAGAGCTTCTCAAATCATTCCTCCAGGCCCTGGCTTGGAACAGGTAGGGGAGACCCCGGGTCCCAAGGTGCACTGCCCAGGCACACTGCCCACATTGTAAGAGAAGAGGCCCTGCGCCAGTGGACCCTTCGCCCCACACGTGAAACCTGTCCTGCCTTCAGGACACCCTCCCTCCTCTAGAGAGTGGTGTTGGAAGGAGGGGCCTTTGTGAGCAGTAGAGGCGGCATGGGTGCCAAATACCGGATGTGGATGCAAGGCAGTGAGTGCCCAGCAGGTGGCGCCGTTGCCTGCCAGGCCTCACAGGGTCCCTTTAGGGTGTCTGTTCCCAGATACCTTCTGGTGCACACTTGCTGGGTCACTGCAGGCTCTACCCTCTGAGCAGGTGGTGGGCCACAGTGGCACTGACCCTGGCCCCGCAGCGATAACTGCTGAAGGCAGGCATCGCCTCAGCCGTACTCAAGACCCTTCAGTTTTTAAAAGCAGTTCCATTCTGTAATTTTTTTTTTTTTTTTGAGGATGTTTCATTGCCCCCCAGACTAACGGCACTGTGCACCATTGCATGAGCCCTGCCTCAGTGCCCTGTGGCTCCCTGGGCACTGCTGCCCCTTCTGTCTGAAGCTGACTGGCAGCACTGCCCAACAATAAAACTGACCTATAAGCTGAGGCCGCTTCCGTCCATCTGTGCGCGTTACCAAGGGACAGTCAGCTGCCACGCCCCCCAGTGCCTTTCCCATCTCTGCGTTAGCTTAGACCATCCGATGCAACCTGAAGCCATGCTAAATGTCTACCTGAGATCCAACCTCGAGATGAGGAAACTAGACAAGATTTTGTGTTTGCATTTGAATCAGTCTGGCTATGTGGTTTATTCTGGCCCCAAACTCATGATCCTCATGCTGTGGCTTTCTGCGTGCCTGGGTTGCAGGTGTGCCTCTAGTCACAGACATTTTTTGGATACTCTTTGTGTATACTGTGTGTTGCCATGGGGCCCCCAGAGGACCGAGAGAGGCATCGAATCCCCTCGAGCTGGAGCTATGGATGGCTGCAGGCCAACCTGTAAGTGCTGGGGACTGAACCCGGGCCCTCTGCAGGAGCAAGTGCTCTGCCGCGGCCACCCCCAGCCCACCTTTGTTCCCTTGGAGTCAGTTCTGGGGTCAGGGTCGCCACACCAGGCTGTCCTTTACGGGGGGAGAGTTGTAAGCACAGCCGAGTGGCAGCCTGCGTGGAGACTTGAGAGGGTTTATTCCACATTCACACAAGCCAGGCGGAAAAGAGTCACTCAAACAGGCCGACAGGGCCCCGCCTGCCTGCCTGCCACCAGAATGGCTCCTATGAGGAGATAGTAAGGACCCCACAGGCTCTAAGAATGACCAGCTCTCCCTCCGGGAGTATCTCTGTCAGGGTTGTAACAGCCTCTGCCCAGGAGACCTGGGACTGTGCCTCTCCCTCCCAGTACTCGGGCCCCGACGTTTGAAGGCACCTCAGCAGCATCAGCAGTGGGAGCGTCCACAGCAGGGCTGAACACCACCTCCTGCTGGGGTGTCGCCGTGTCGCCGCCACCCCCACACCCCAGAGCCTGCTCAGGCTCAGCTCCCCTGTGCCGGCCCGCTGCCCCGCAGGCCCCGCTGGCCCCCTCTGTAGGCTCTCAGGCGGCCACGTGTCCTCCGCAACAGCAGTCTCTGGGCTTTCAGGCGCTTCCGAAGCCTCTTGTTTTCCTTCAGTGTGAGGAAGAGTTTTTTTTTGAGGGTATCCAAGTCCAAAAGTGCATAGCTGTGATCAGACGGCTGTCCCGGAAGGGGCCTCTTCAGTCCCAGAGGGCTGGCGGGCAGGCCAGCGGCCTCCACAGCCTCCACTGCTTCTCGATCTGGTAAAACCTGAGGACAGAGGTCAGTGAGTGCTGAGGAAGAGCCTTGTGGGAGAGCACGAGCTGGGGCCACTGCTGCTCATTACCCTTGGGGGCTAGCCCCAGCCCAATGCCCCTTCTGAAATCCTGACGGGCTGTCATGGTGGTCTCACTGAGACGCTCGGAAGCTCAGACACCTATCCCCCTGCTCCTGTTCCGTTCGGTCCTCTGGAGCACTGGGAGCACTGGGTTTCATTTTGTTTGCAGCAAAGTACGTCCCTCTGAGACCACCTGGTCCCCAGGGTCTTACCTGTTGCACCACGGGGCCTTCGGCGTTTGGGGGCTGGAGCTCTTCCAGTGTCGTGTCCATGTTCCTCCCTGAGCAGTCCCCACCAGCCCCCACCTCAGGGCAGACCTGGGAACAGCGGGCGGAGTCAGGCTGGCTGAGCTGGGGACACCGGATCCTACAGCTGCCACTGTCCATCCCTGAGTAATCCCTGCGCAGCGGCTGCGGCCCCGCCCTGTGCCTCTGTAGTCCAGAGCCCACCTCTCCCCCCTCCCTCCCTCCCACTAAGTCCAGATCTCCACCCTGCAATTCACTGAGCCCTCAAGGCAGGAGGAGGAGGAAGCCCGAGGTCAGGGCTTTCCTCAGGAAAGCACCCTGAACTCACAACCCTGCTGTCTTCAGGGAGTAGCCTCACCTCTCTCCAGACTCAAGCTTGTGAGCATTGCCTGACCACAATGCAGCACTCTGGGATGTGTGGAGAGCCCTGGTGCGCTCACCTCTGAGGCACCATCTCCTCTCTCCCATACCAGCCCAAGACACAGGACACAGTGGGACCCAATGGTGGGCACCCAGGTCTCCTTGCTCAGCCTAAAGCGGGGGAGGGGGAGCGGCCTGGCTCTCACTTTCACTGGACATGTTCTCAAATGCTGGGGCAGTGGCGCCCAGACAGGTCCCTACAGCGCCAAGGACCCGAATTCCCTGCATCCCCCAGAAACCTGGAAACCAACCAGTCTCAGTGGGCGTTTGCCCGACAGCGCCATGCGATGGAAAGGCTCAAAGCAGACCCAAAGTCCCTGCCACTTACTGGCAGTGACCACGGTGGCCACCGGCAGCTTCTCACCAATCCAACGTGGGAGCGCTGAGGACTGAGGTTAAACGGCATCTGAGCATGCTCGGACCTCTTTCAGCCCTCTGCCCGCCTGTTCTTCCTGCGCCACACTAAAAGCTGTCACACTGCAGTATACACAGACATGGCCTGGGACACCACACCGTGTGTTGCCGGCTGGAGTCTGTGGCAATCCTCCTGCCTCTGCCTCCTAAGAGCTGAGATTACAGGCATGCACCATCACACCTGGCTTTCTTGTTCTGAGACAGGGTCTCATGTACCTCAGACTAGCCTCAGACCCCATGGTTGATTGAATATTTGATCTTCCCGCCTCCACCTCTCGAGTGCCAGGATTGCGCACAGCCAAGCCCACGGCCCAGATTTCTGTTAGGGATCAAACCCAAGGCTATATGCATGCTAGACAAGCACCTGTGCAAAAAATCTACAACCCAGTCTTCAGCACACATGATAAACTTTAAAGGGAATTGCTTTTTTTTCTTTCTTTCTTTCTAGCAGGGTCTTATCCTGTTTTTTGTTTGTTTGGTTGGTTGGTTGGTTTTGAGTTTTTGGTTTTTTCTGGTTTTTTGAAACAGGGTTTGCCTGTGTGGTTCTGACTGCTCTAGAACTCACCTTGTAAACCAGGCTGGCCTCGAACTCAGTAACCCACCTGCCTCTGCCTCCCGGCTGCTTCTTGCATGGCTAGCCCAGCGCTCTACCAAACAGAGCTACACCCCCTCCCACCCCCGCTCAGCGCACACAGCCCCACTGGCTGGGGTCAGACCGGCCGGCGGCACCCTACCTGCGCGGGGCTCTGGAAAGCGAACACCGTGGGCACAGCGTTGTGCTTGAGGTTCTTGCGGTTCCCGAAGGCGCTGAAGCACTCGGGGCTGAAGTGCTCGGAGCAGATGACCGTGTGCTGCTTGGGCTCGAAGCCAGCCCTGCCGAGGTTGAGCACCCACTCCCTCAGCAGCTCCGGGCGGCTGAACGGGAACCTGTGGGCACAGCATCCGACGGCCCTCGGTTAGCCACCCGGAGCCCCTCGCCCTGCCTCCTACCCACACACACATGAATCACCCCAGGATCAGAAACACGGGCGCCGCACACGCCAGAAGCCACCTCTGGTCCTCCAAAAGCTCGCCACATGCCAGTCTCTGGCTTCCTGCCAGGAGGAGGCAGTGGATAGGACAGACTCCCTGCCCTTCGGGAGCCCCAGCGCTGGCTGAGGGGGCTGAGGGGGCTGGGCTGCGAGGGCGGGAACAGGTGAAAACAACAGGAAGAAGCCCTGTGGTGGGTAATCAGGACCGGGAGCTGACGTTTGAACAGACCCTGCAGCAGGAGAGAAGATAAGCCCCCGGGCCTTTGCAGAGGATGGGCGGGGGCGGGGACAGTGATGTCGGCCTGCTGGGGCACCTGGAGGAAGAAGGAGCACATCTCACACACACACACACACACACACACACACACACACACACGGCTTTATTTAAGTAGCAGGGCCGTTGGGCACCTGGAGGAAGAAGGAGCACATCTCACACACACACACACACACACACACACACACACACACACGCGGCTTTATTTAAGTAGCAGGGCCGTTACTGTAGGTTCTGGTGGAGAAGAGAGAGTCGAGCTGAGGACAGAGCAGGACCCTGTGACCGCGAGACGACTAACAGGACGACAGGACGACGGAAGTGAGTTCAAGGGCAGGCTGTGTTACAGAATGAGATCCTGTGTAGAAAACAAAAAATGGGCCGGGCAGTGGTGGCGCACGCCTTTAATCCCAGCACTTGGGAGGGAGAGGCAGGCAGATCTTTTGAGTTTGAGGCCAGCCAGGTCTACAGAGTGAGTTCCAAGACAGTAGAGGCTGGAGAGGGGAACTTGTTGAAAGAGGAGGAGGAAGAGAGGGACAGGGAGAGAGACGGAAAAAGGGAAGAAAGGAAAATCAGCCAGGTTTCGAGGTTAGCCTGAGGATGACGAGGAAAGAGGAGAGACGGAGGGACTCCCGAGGAGGAGGGCCCTGGGAGAGCCAGGTCTGGGTGAAGAGAAGCTTGATGCCTGAGGAGTCCAAGGCATCCTTCAGCCTGGCAGAGCTCGCAGTGGCAGGTGGGCCCCTGGGCCTGGTGATGTCCCTGCAGAGCCTGCCAGCCTGGGAGATCTCAGCACTGGGGAGAAGCCCTGACCGACCAGAGTCCATCCAGTCCATCCAGCGCATGCCAGCAGGAAGTGGGGAGGACTCTGGGATGGAGACTGTCAGGGGAGATCTGGGGCAAAGGTCAGGATGCGCCCAGGGGGTTATAGGGGCAGGACAGACCTGCCCAGTCAAAAGCTACCGAGTGTTCTTTTCCGCCAAAGCCAGATGACACAAACATACAAGCAAGACCTGAGTGGGGCGGGGTGGGGGACACCTGGAGGATTCAGTTCAAAGCCAGCCTGGGGCCGGGCGGTGGTGGCCCAGGCCTTTAATCCCAGCACTTGGGAGGCAGGCAGGTCTCTATGAGTTCAAGGCCAGCCTGGTCTACAGAGTGAGTTCCAGGACAGCCAGGACTACACAGAGAAACCCCGTCTTGAAAACAAAACAAAACCAAGCAAACAAAAAA
This sequence comes from Apodemus agrarius, assembly GCA_964023405.1. Classification (NCBI taxonomy): domain Eukaryota; kingdom Metazoa; phylum Chordata; class Mammalia; order Rodentia; family Muridae; genus Apodemus; species Apodemus agrarius. The sequence continues at coordinate 4,396,543 of OZ030009.1, read as the reverse complement.
TCTGCCGAGCGGTGGTGGCACACGCCTTTAATCCCAGCACTTGGGAGGCAGAGACAGGCGGATTTTGAGGCCAGCCTGGTCTACAGAGTGAGTTCCAGGACAGCCAGGACTACACAGAGAAACCCTGTCTCGAAAAAAAAAAAAAAATCTTAAAGATGTGGAGGTGTGTCTTGCACCTATCTACCCACTACTCCTGAAGACCTGAGTTCTCTCCCCAATACCAAAGTAAAATATAAAAGTCTTCCAGAAAGCGTGAGAGTGGGGTATTTTTGACTGTTCAAAGCCAGGTTTGGCTACATAGTGAGGTCTAGTCACTCTGATTTCAGTCAGAACTACAGAAAAGGGCCCGGTCTCAGAAGAAGGGAGGAGGTGGCTATTAAATTAGAGAAGCGCCTGGCAAAATCCCTGTGGCCCACAAACAGGAAAGAAACCGTGTCCTCTGACCATGCCATGGGAGACAGGGGAAGAGGGTGGTCATTCTTCTACACGCAAATACATTTAACTTAAAAAAAAAAAAAATGAGAGCGGACAGAGGTGAGTGTATCCCTGAGTACACGGCCACAAGACCAGGAGATACCTAACAACTAAAAACTACCATGCATCCATCCAGAGGCCCTTGGATGTAGAACATTCTGGCAAGTCTTCAATGGAATACTATGCGGGAAAGAACTCAACAGTGCATGTGGGGCAAGGATGGCTCTCGCCGGGCCTCGAAGGAAGAGAAGTACAGAGATTCCATTTCTTAAGGTTCAAACCTGGCCACAGCAGCCCAGGCCGCAAGCAGGCTATCTCCCCGTGGGAGAAGGGAGTGTACATGGGTGCCAGCAGTCTTCCGTGGGCTGCCAACCGAGGTGTGTATTTTTCTGTGGTTGCTACTCTTAAAAGTGTGCAGGGGGCGGGGAGGGCGAGCGCGCAGGGTACGGGGTGCGAGGCGCTGAGCCCTGAAGGCACAGCCAGCCAGAGCACCTGAAGGGTGCTTCCCCGGAAAGACCTTGCTGGGGGGAAGGGGTCCCGGGGCTGCAGGACCGGGGATCCGCCACCTTCCCACAACCGAAATCCGTGCCATGAGGTCGGGCCATCCTGGGAGCACTCATTCCTCCAGGCCTCCCGCGAGGTGACGCAGGCGCCAAGCGGCCCGAGCAGGGACACGGCCAGGCGCCACTCACGCTCCCCTGCTCCGCGCCTACTGCTTCCAGGCGAGGAGGGGGCGGCCGGGCTCAGGCTGTGAGGCCGCGCGCGGGAGCACCGCGCACGCCCGGCCCGGCCCCTCTCCGCAGTCCCGGTCCCCCTCGCCCGCAAACCCTGGCCTGGGCCTCCCGGAGCTCCCGCCCGCTGCACTGAGGCCCGCGAGCGTTCCGTCGGGCCGGGCCCCGGCTTCCCACCCCTCACCGATGGAAGGTGAGCTGCTTCCTGCGGCTGCTGTAGCGGTTGCAGCATTGCCGGGCCGCGCAGGACTTCGGCATCTCGGAGATGGGCCCGCTGCCCCTAAGAAAGATGGCGGCCCCGCGGCCTCGGGGGCGGAGCTTGGGGCGGGGTCTGCAGGCTCGGGCGCGGGGAGCTGGACTCGCTCCACGCCCTCACTTAGGGCCAGAATGGACACTTCCACGCCCAAGCAACGACCGTGGAAACCTGGACTGAAAACAAGCGTTTTCTCACTCAGCTAAGTTTCCAGCTCCCGGGGCTGATGGGGATCGGAGACAGGTACAGAGCCTGCCCGGCCTTAACTCCCGTCCCCTGAGCCTCCCAGACAGCGGGGATCCCACTGGAGTACCCAGTCCACCACTACAGACAGATGCCCAGCCCTGGACTCAAATTCGGATCCGCCTGCCTCTGCTGGCCAAGCGCTGGGATCGAAGACCTGTGTTGCCCGCCAGTCCGGACTTCAAAGGGCCCAAAGGCTGTGGCTTTGAAGGCCCAACCAGTGCGGGGCAGTGGGTAGGAGTGGCCAGCACACCTGAACGTGAAGTGTAAGGCGAACTGAGGTCTGGGCCTAAGCTAACTGGGGACGTGGACCAGGTCACTGTCCCTTCCCATTGTGCTAATGCCATCATCAGCTGGGCTCTGCCAGACCCACCACCTGGCGGTGACTGGCATTCTTCAGCACAGGGCGCCTAAGGAGACACGGACCTCAAAGTAGCAATATCTTTATTTACAAAATATACAGTTTCACAGAAACAGCTTGCTTTATACACATAAACTTTATAATTACACAGAACATGTAAACGATGCTGTGTCTGGCCTGAAAGCCAACGGGAAGGGTCTGCTGGGGGATGACAACTTCCCCTCCCCATCATCAGCCACCAACCAGGAGCCCCCAGAGGGTCACGCCCAGTTTGCATAAACAAGCTGATTGCAGCTGCCCAGCCCAACCTACCCCCAAAGCGAGGCGTCCAACTTCTGACACCACCCACAGGGAAGGACCCCGCAAAAACAAAGCAAGCAAACAGAAACTGAGATGTCGCATGGATTCCAGAGGCGTCGAATCTCCGCACGTGGAATAAAGGCCAGCTCCACAACAAAACCACGCATATTCTTAAATGCACTTTAAAAAAAAAAAAAAAAAAACTACTGGAACTTTGGTTATTCTCAGGGTGAAGACACTGGACAAGAACTGTCATGGGGCAGGTCTTTGGCAAATTCCTCTAACTTGTCCTGGGTATTTGCCCCAGTCAGAGCCACAAAATCACCTAGGGACAAGACTGTCTCTCACAGCTTCTCTGGAGCAGCTTTCCCTTAAGGTCTGTACAACAACAGAACTCAGCTGTACTTCAGTACTTCTCTGTACTTTAATATGAACATCAGGAGGAAAAAAAGAAAAGGAAAAAAAAAAACCTGGTTAAGTGGGAGGGATGGAAGACACCCCCTCCCCAAGGGCTCTGATTAGCCAATTAGTCTCCAGCCTGCGCACCTTTGGTGCTTAAGATATGTGGGGGATGCCTGGTGACCCTGCAAAGGTGCTCCAGGAAGGGAAAGGAGGGTGACGCACTTGGCCACTCTGCTGTCTCATGCCTAACAGAACACCTGTGATAAGTGGACATGACACACTGCTGAGGAAGAACAAGCACTGGAAATGCCAGACTGAGAGCGGATGCCACGCCCTCCCCCGCCCCAGGACCACCAGTGTCCAGGAGCTGAGCCAGCCCTCACCGAACCAGGGCTCTGGTTCCTACCCTTGAAACTCTGAAAGCTGATGTCACTGCACTAACTCAGACCCTTGCCTCGCCCCAGAAACCCAGCAGGGCCGCCTAGGGCAGGCAGAGTGCCCTGATTCTTTTCACCCAGTATCTGAGGAAGAGCACACAGGTCCCAAGGACAGTGTCTTCTGTGGACTGCCAACAGAGCAGCTTAAGACGGAGCCGTGTGCTCCTTTAGCACAGGAGCTGGGCACCCTGGGGCATCAACCAACAACAGCAGAGATGGGGCACCCAGTAGGACAGATACTTTGGGCTGTATCGTGCGGAAAAAAAAGTTTTTTACATCGTGCAAAACAAGAAACTGAGTTATGAACACAGAACACCTCCACCCCAACCCGCGCTCTGTGGGAAAGTGGCTACGTACTGTCCCTTTAAACAAACAGTGACAACCAAAGAACCACTGCCCCCCCCCCCCACCAGGGCTCCTCTTGGGGACAACAGACGGCTCACAACGGCTCCCTGGCTCAGTACAACTGAGGCAGGGAAGTGAGAGCGCAAACGGGCTGGCAACTTGGACGGCTGCTGGACGGACACTTGTGATAACGGAGCAACACTGACAACAACACAGCCAGGGAAACACAACACCTCCACTCCCGAGCACAGAGGAGACAGGACGGACAGCTAGCACCGGCTCCACGGCGGCAGCTGGCGAACAGTGACTGCGCCCTCACTGTGAGCAGCAGCAGACCCGATGCTGTCTGCCTCCAACGCAGAGAGCACGGCCGGGGCAGCAGCTCTGACCGTGTTGTCTGCTCACTAGCTATGCACAGTTCTATCTGGACGGCTCGCCCTTTGCTTAGGCACCTGAGTGGCAGGGCCTGCCCGCACCAGAGCTGGGAGGTCTGTGCTCCACTAAGAGAGGCGGGGAGCCCAGGCCCTACCAGTCCCGCCTGTCTCCTCGACAGCTCCAGATCAGTCCAGAAACAGCTTCCGGGAGCCCATTCGGGACCGGTTGGAACGACGGATATCGAACTTGGAGTCCCGGCACTTTTGGCAGACAAACACTTCGGGAACGTTGGACTTGCGGATCTTTGCACAGGACAGGTGGATCCAGGTGTGGCACTCGTTACACTCGATCATGGGGCGGCCGGCAAAGGGCTTCATGCAGAAACAGGTGACGAGGTCCCAGGAGTCGTCGTCTGAAAGGAAGGAACCAAGAGTTGAGAGGCGGGACCTCCTGAGCCCCTCTCCCCTAGACACAGCGGCTAAGTGTGCCCACACCACTCCACCATCACTCCTGGCCACGGCATCTCCCACTCAGGCTTGCAGTGACCTGGCTGTCCCCGAGAGCTAACAGCTCTTTTATGAGCACCTATGCCCCCCTCCATCCGTGCACACGTCCTTCTTCAGGTCCTAAGTGCACTCCGGCCCCACCCCAGGGCCTCGTGTCTTTGCCCACCCCCTCACCTGAGTCCACCATGATGTCCTCATCGTTGCCGGTGCTGTCCTCGTCTCGGAACACCACCTGCTTCCCCTGGCGGACGATAGTCCGTTTGCCTTCAGTCTTTATTTCTGTGACCTGATCAGGTGACACAGTGGCACAAGAGCCACTTGAGGGCGTGTCAGAGTCCCAGCCTGAGCAGGGGTCGGCAGCTGCCTGGGGGATGTCCTGCATGGCGGGGCTGGAGGGGGTCTCCACATACGGGTCTGCAGCCTCCAGCTTCAGCAGACTCTCCCTGAGCCCCTCCTTCCCAGGCATGTCGCTGTCCCTGCGCTTCCTCTTCTTCTTCTTCTTCAGCTTGTCAGTCTTCTTCCTGTCCAGCAGGAAGTTACTGGGCTTAGCTCTCTGCAAGAGGGCAGGCTGCAGGTGGCTGAAGCATCGGTCGGGCACTGAAGGCGTGATGTCAGACAAGCCCGTGTCCCAGCCATCGCTGTCAATGGTCCCGGCGGTGCTGTTGGCAGGGCTGGGGCTGCTCCGCAGGGGGAGCTCCTGAAACAGAGCAACAGGCATGTTGGGAAGCTAGCCAGCCTAAGGACAGGCGCACCCCCAGATCAGTCCTCCTGCACCAAGCCCCCACCCAGCCCAGCCTCATGAGCACATCAGCGGGACAGCAGACCACCTCACTGAACCCTCACTGCTGGCCCCGGAGTCAGGCCTAGGCTCCCGGTTAACCATGGCGGTTCAGACCAGCATGCAGTTGGATAGACTAGCAGCAGAGCGCTCCAGGAGCATGCAGGGAAGAGGGCCCCGAGTACATCTCCACCTTCCCAACTCCCACAGAAAGCCACCAGACACCTCCAGAGTTTATTCCCTCCACTTGTTCTCCTAGCAAATACTTTTTGATCAAGTAAATCTAAGTTATTCTAAACTTCTGATCTCCTTTAAAAAGCAAAACAAAGCCGGACGGTGGTGACGCATGCCTTTAATCCCAGCACTTGGGAGGCAGAGGCAGGCGGATTTCTGAGTTCGAGGCCAGCCTGGTCTACAAAGTGAGTTCCAGGACAGCCAGGGCTACACAGAGAAACCCTGTCTCAAAAAAACCAAAAAAAAGAGCAGCCAGGCAAGGGTTGTGCCCACACACTGCGCCTCCGGCTCCTCCGCCATCGCAGTTACTCTTTTCTGAGAAAGGGTCTCATTCTTAGGCCATGTGGGCTTTGGATTTCACTGTGTTACCCGGCCTCAGACAAATCTCACTCATCCTTCTCAGTGGAGGGATCACAAGAGTGACTGGAAATAAACATTGTTTGTTAAATTAAAAAAAAAAAGGATGTTAAACCATTTCTAGACAAGCCTACTAAAGCTTTGAAAATCATGTCCCTGCCTGGGCTGATCTAGGCCCCAAAGAAACTGACTCCTGCCAGCCGCCTATCCAAAGCTGGCAGCAAGCGCTTCCAGACCTCCACTGCTGGGGCACCTGCAGCAGGGACCCAAGGTGGGGGCATGTCTCTCCAAAGCCTGCAATCATTACCTCCTTCGGGTAGGGGATGTAGCCCGCATAGGCCAGGACGAAGGTGCAGAATTTGTTGAAGTCTTCCACAGTCCTGCGCCTCTTACAAGTGGGGGAGTACTCCTGTAGAGGGAAACAAAGAGTCAGTGAGGGAGACTCCTGCAGAGGGAACTGACCAAAACAAAGCAAGCTGCAACTTTTATTGCCAAGTCACAAACACTGCAGGACTTAGTCTAGAAACAAGATAAGGTAAGCTGGGGGGGTGGGGGGTGGTCCGAGAAACAGCCGTTTTCTTAAGGTGGAAGGAGGAGTTCTAAGAGTCTGTGCCAAGAACACTGGAAGCCAGCTAGGAGATAAAAGCCTGTCTGTGGTCCACCTCTTGGCATTCGCCTTATCTGTTTGTCCCTGCAGGCCTATCAGTAGCTCCAACATCTACATTTTTGTTACAGATTTCCCACTCTGAAAACGAACCACAGCTGTGGCTCTAAACACACTCAAAGTGATTTCAAAGATCAGCTACTTCATCTTTCCTGCTTTCTAAACCTGACTCCCTCGAGGCCAAGGCCGGGAGGGGGGCCCAGCGTCTGCAGCTCAGGGGACATCCTCGCCCAAAGTAGGGGCTGGATACCGACACCGCAATGTTCCTAAGGGCTGAGTCAGAGGGAGACACTGGTTTAGGTGCGCACGTAGGACACAAGACCTATGCTGAATCGGCCGGCTCAGGGGCCATGCTCAACGGCCGGCCGCCACGCACCCATTACAAAAAGGGATTTTCTCCCGAGAAGGCGGAGCATCGCGGCTCCACGAACACTGCCCGCGGTGGCACCCCGCACCTTGTCGCTACCCCAACCCGTGCTCAGGTGCTCCGCCAGTTGGGGGGGGGGGCGACACCGGGTCGACCTCCGAAAGCCTCCCGCAAAGCGGCGCGCAACGCAGCACTTTCAAACGCGGTCCCAACTTGCTCCAGCAGGCCGCTCGCTCCCGCCCCTCGTCCAGCCCCGCAGGCGACCGGCGGCAGAGCGGGCCGCGCGCTCCCGGCACTCGGGCGGCCACGGGGCGGCCGGCCCCGGCCCCAACTCGGGAAAAACTTTAATTCGCCCGAGGGAACAACGAGGGGGGGAGGGGGGACCAGGGCCTCGGACGGGAGTGCGGGGCGGCGCCGCCGCGGCGGCCAGGGACCCGCCCTCCCTCCCGGAGCAGATGGCGCGCGCCGCTCGCCCGCCCGCGCAGGCCCCGGAAGGTGCGGGGCCCACCCGTGGGGTGCGGGACGCCCGCGGGACCCGGGTGGGTGTCCCGGCGCCGCGCAGGCCCCAGCGCCTCCCGCCCGTAGCGGCGACACCGTGGACCGCCTCGGGCCCCGCCCCGCCCCCGCCGCACACCCCGCACCGCGACCCCCGGGCCCCCGAGGCGCTGCGCGGGGGCCGCTCCCCGGAAGGAGGGGGAGGGGCGGGCGCGGGAGACCGGCTCCCAAGTACGGACCCCCCGGACGCGGGCGCCGTGGGGGCGGGGCGCGGCCTGGCCGGTGGAGGGGGCGGCAGGACCGCGCGCGTAGCCGTTCCGAGGGGGCCGGGCCGCACCGGGGAAGTGGGGAGGAGACCCCCGCGAGCCCCAGGCAGGGCGGCGGAGGGCCGTGTCCTCGGGGCGGAGGGTGGGCGCGGCGCCCGGGAGGACCGGCGGGGAGGAGAGGCGCGGGCCCCAGCTGGGGGCGCCGGGCGAACGTGGGGGAGGGAGGCCGGGCTCGAGACGGCTTCCCGGGGTCCGGCTCGGCCCGGAGTGCAGCGAAGGCCGGGGAGGGGGCGGCGAAGCGGAGCTCGTACTCACCTCGGGGTGGAAGGCGGCGGCGCAGGAGTCGGAGTCCATGTTCCGGGTGGGGGGCGGTGGCTGTGGGAGTGCCGAAGCCGGAGTGCGGGAGAGGGCCCACGGGACGCTCAGGGCCAGGGGGCTCCGGCACCGCGCAGGGCGAGGGCGGACACGGCCGGGGAGGGGTCGCCCGGGCTGGAGGTGACGGAGGTGTCGCTGTGTCGCGTCGCAGGCTCACTGATCCCGAACCGGAGTCTTCACAGCGAACTGAGTGGAGGATGCAGCCCCTGCGACCGGCGCTGTGGAGAGGCGGGAGAGGCACTGTGGGGGGCGGCGGCGGCGACAGCGAGCGGGAACCCGACCGGCTCCCCGACCTGACGCCCAGTTCGGCTCGTGTCTCGGGAGGGAGGGCGGGAGCGCCGCGAGGGTCGTCGGGAACTGTAGTCCGGGTTGTCTGGACTTCGTCATGTAGGGGGTGTGGCCCGCTCGGCGCGCTGCATTACGGGAGTGGTAGTCCCTGGCGGTGCACCGCGGCGGCTTGGAGACTGTCTCAGAACTCCAACTCCCAAGAGGCTCTGCGGCAGCTGACGAATGCGGAGGCGGTACTGACAGGGCTCGGGAGCCTCAGAGCGGGGGAGGTGCGGGGGCTCTCACAGCCCGGCTGGTGGGGGAGGGGCGGCAGCTCGCGGGCTACGCGGGGCGGGGTCGAGCAGCGGCCTGGGTCTCGGAGGGCGGTGGCCCGGGCTCTGCTTTCTCCCGTGGGGCCTCAGCTTCGGCCTTTGTGGGGCGGGGGTGTCCCGGCTGCTAGGGCAGGATGGGGGCGGGCCGCTGACGTCCGCGAGGGCGGAGCGCACTTGTTTTCGCGGCCGCGGGCGTTTAGCTGGAGGTACCGGGAGACCGCGGCGTTGGGCCTGGCGGGGTCACTAGTGGGTGCGCGGTGCGCACGGCGGAAGATGGGACCGAACTCCGGGACAGCGCCGCGCCGGCACACACGCGCCGGCTTCGGTTCGCTTTTTGTTTTCTCCTCGCTGACCCAGGGGCTGCAGCGACGGGAAACGCCGAGTTTCGCTTTCCCTGGGATCCGAGGCGGCCGGTGCGGCGAAACGCGTGAGCTGCGCGGCCCCGCGGTGACTCCGAGGGCTGTGGATGGTTGAGTGGGCAGTGTTCTCCCGTGGGTGTGGAAGATCGACCCGGACCGCTTAGCGGAGCGCCTTGGTGACATTACCGTAAGGCTGCTACTGTTATTTTAACGTTGGTAATCGTTTAGAAGGAGAAATATGGTGACTTTAAAAACTGAAAGGAGCGTTAAGACTTTAAATTGGGATGAGAAAACATCCTGACATCCGAAAAGGGGGTGTATCTGAGAGCCTGTGAGTAGATCTGTCCGAGGCTATCGCTGTTTTCAAGGTTCACTAATTCTTACGGACAGTGATTAAGATAGCAATAGGTGTGGCCAGGCGTGGTGGCCCACGCCTTTATAAACTGGAGCCCGCGGGACTCGAGGCCACCCTGGTCTACAGTGAGTTCCTGGCCAGTCAGGCCTTTTGTGAATAAGGGGGAGGAGAGTTGCTGCTTAACTGGGGACCACCAGCATGGGGTGCGTTAGACACTATCATAAGAACAAACCTTGGGTTGATTTCGGAAATCCTGCCGGCCTCAGTTTCCTAAACCATAAAATACCCACCTCGATGATGAACTCAATAAAGATAGTTTGCTGCCGCCACCGCCTTGTTCATTCATGATGCGTGCAATAGTGAAACCCAGTCCAGATAATACGGTGAAGTCATACACAGATGGAACGCAGGTCAATGCAGAACTACAATGCTCCCTGATTTCTGAAGCCAAAGCAAAGTCTGGAGGTTGACCCCTCTGCTCCTGGTCAGAGCCACCCTAAGTGGCTTAGCTTTTTTGTTTGTTTTTCTGTCTATAAAAGGACTGCAGAGCCAGGTATGCTGTCTGTAAATTCAGTGCGCTGAGACTGAGGCAGGACTGCTGAGAGTTAAACCCCAACTTCTGGGTTACAGGGAGACTAAGGTTGACAGTTTAGGAAAACCCTCTCAGTAAGGTTGGGGGTGGGGCGCCCAGGATTGTAACCAAGATGACTACACTTGCAGAGCTGTGGGCAAGGCTTTCGCTTGGGATATGCTGTCTTTAGTAGTTCAGAGGTAAACCGACAGCAGCTAAGAACACTTCGTGTTCTTGCAGAAGACCAGGTTTCCACATAGGCGCTTACAACCACCCATACATAACTCCTCAGTTCCTAGAAACTGATCTCCAGGTCACCGAGCACACACCTATTGTGCAAACATACATGCTAGGAAAACACTTGTACATATAAATCTAAAAAAGAAAGTGCCACACCATACTAGCGTGATAAGGCTTACCTGTAAGCCCGAGTCATGGGGGGGTGGGGAGAGGATTAGGAGTACTGGTCAACCTTGGTTCCCTAGGAGGCCTGAGGCCAGCCTGCAGATCCCAAGACCCCATCTCAAGATGCAGATACAAACCAAGAAGTAAGTGACCACACCTGATCTTTATTCCTTGTGCTGAAAATTTCACAGTAAACAGTCCAGTCGTTCTCACCCCAGAAGCTGGCTGAAGGACTGGGCTCAGCCATGAGAGGATGCTCTGCCCTTCCAGAGGCCCTGAGCTCCGTTCCCCACACCCACACCACACACCCACACTGAGTGAAACTCCAGCTTTAGGGGACCCAGTGATGCTTCCATACATGCAAACCCACACTCAAACACATATTTTACACAGTAGAAATGAGTAGGGGGACTCAGTGTCCCATACATCTAATCCCAGCAGTTTGGGGGCAGAGGCGGCAGGCACTGTCTCAGAAAAATAATTAATAAAAACAAGTGGCAAGCACCTTGAACTCCAGCGCTCTCTCCATAGAAGTGAGTGGAACTCTGTGAAGCCGGCTAGAGCTCCGTTGTGAGACTCCAATAATAAAATCTTGTAAAAATAGAAGGGGGGGCTGTTAAGAAATCTTTGAAAAAAAATAGAAAAGGGGCTTAAAAAGGTGGCTCTGTTGTTAAGAGCGCTTGTCACTTTTACAGAGAACCGGGGTTTAATTTTTGGCACCCACATGGTGGCTCTCAACCATCTGTAACTCCAGTTGCAGCAGATCCTGTGAGCTCTTTTTTTTTCTTTTCAAATTTATTTATTAAATGTAAGTAAACTGTAGATGTCTTCAGACACCCCAGAAGAGGGCATCAGATCTCATTACAGATGGTTGTGAGCCATCATGTGGTTGCTGGGATTTGAACTCACGACCTTCGGAAGAGCAGTCAGAGCTCTTAACTGCTGAGCCATCTCTCCAGCCCGCTGTGAGCTCTTTTGACCTCCATGGACACCATACAGGAATATAAATACTCCTGCACATAAATCTAAAAGTTAAAAAAAAAAATCGGTTGAGGCCAGCCCCGGTTGCTCAGGGCTCTAATTCCAAGGTCAGGGCAGCGTACTGAGTTCTGAGACTGTTTAGGCTAGGTGTGCACCGAGGTTGCCTCAGGCCCACTCTGAAAGAAAAACAGTTAGGGTCTATTCCGTGGCTGTTTGGCATGTGAAAGCCCTTGCTTATCTCCGGTAGGACTGCTTAAAAGTCAGCAGATAGCCAGGTCAGGAGGTGGCACACACCTTTAATCCCACACTCAGGAGGCAGATTGAGGTCTGAGTTCAAAGCCAGCCTGGTCTACAGAGTTCCAGAATAGCCAGGACTATATAGAGAAACCCTGCCTCAAAAGAACAATTTAAAAAAAAAATGGATAAATAGAGGCTGGAGAGATGGCTCAGAGGTTAAGACTTTTCTTGCAGAGGTCCTGAGTTCAATTCTCAGCAACCACACGGCGGCTCACAACCATGGCATCCAATGTCCTCTTTCTGGTGTGTGTCTGAAGACAGTATGTACCCACATACATAAATAAATCTAAGAAAAGCACACTGGTCTCTAGGGATGTAGGTCCATGTTGGGGTACTTGTCTAATGGACTCGAGACAAAACTGCTTAAATTTTTTCAAAGCCCCAACGTCTAGGGGCTGGAAAGATGGCCCTGTTGGTGGTCAAGAATAAGGACTGCTGTTACAGAGAACTCCAGTTCTGTTTCAAGTCCCGAGTCAGGATCTACAAACCTGTGCACGCTCACAGCCATTTGCACGTCCACCTTTGGAGGAGCACTGTGCCTCCTGTGCCGTATGCTCTCGAGTGTACTGACCCCGCACTGGTATATACATTTAACTGACTGTATTTTAAAATCTTCTAAAATGTGTAGGGTTTTTTTTTTTCCTCCATGACCATCTAGACCATGTGTCCAGTGCCCATGAGAGTCAGGAGATGGTGTCAGTCATTCGGTCCTCTGCGAGCACACCGGGGGCTCTCAAAGGCTCCCTAAAGTTACTGCCTCATAGCCTGCAGCTTGGTGACAGTCACTGCTGGGAAGTGACCCACCCTCTTCCACGCTGCCACCTCGCTCTCAGGAGCACTGCCCTGCTCCTAGCTCCTCCTGGAGTGACCCTAGAGATCCCTCCTTAGCAGGTCAGCCATGGGATCCAGACCCTGGGAGGCACCGTGTTTTTTTGTTGTTTGTTTGTTTGTTTAATTTCTACTGGGTGGGTAGGAGTGTGTGCTTGTTGAATGTTGACTCTCAGACAGTTGTGATTGCTCTTGAAGGAGGGAGGGAGCCCAAAGTGAGCCCAGGTGGCAACAAGTTAAAAATACTAAGAACATGGTTTCCCAGTAAGTCATTTGAGAATGCGTTTATTTTAATTGGGTTTCCAAATATAGCCCCTCCTACCTAAATCTCACTGGCTCCTTCACTTGAGGGAGCTTTGGGGAACGCTCTCTGCCTCCAGGTTTCACTGGGTAGTTGGGGTGTGGGTGCAAATTTGGGGTTTTTTTGTTGTTGTTGTTGTTGTTTGGTTTTTTCGAGACAGGGTTTCTCTGTGTAGCCCTGGCCGTCCTGGAACTCACTCCATAGACCAGGCTGGCCTTGAACTCAGAGATCCGCCTGCCTCTGCCTCCCAAGTGCTGGGATTACAGGCGATGGGTGCGAATTTCCCCAGCGGCTCGCTGTGCCCAGTCTGGTTGGTTTCCTAATGCCACTGCCCCGGATGGAGCCAGAGCGTGTTCTCCGGAATCCTCCTGTCCTCCTCGCTCAGGGGACTGTGTGTGTGTGTGTGTGCGTGTCTGAGTGAGTGCTTGTGTGTGTCTCTTTATCTGTGTGTGTCTGTGTGGCTCTGTGCCTGTATGTGTCTCTCTGTACATGTCTGTGTATATGCATACCTATGTACCTATATGTATATATGTGTGTCTGTGTCTCTGTGTGCATGTCTGTGCGTGTTTATGTGTCTGTGAGTGCATGTGTGTGTGTGTCTTTTTGGTTTGGTTTGGTTTGGTTTTGGTTTTGGTTTTGGTTTTTTCGAGACAGGGTTTCTCTGTGTAGCTCTAACTGTCCTGGAACTCACTCTGTAGGCCAGGCTGGCCTTGAACTCAGAAATCCGCCTGCCTCTGCCTCCCAGAGTGCTGGGATTATAGGTGTGTGCCACCATTGCCCAGATGTGTGTGTGTCTTTTATCTGTGTGTTTCTGTGTCTGTGTGTGCATGTATGTGTCTCTGTGTGTGTCTGGGTGCATGCATACCTATGTTCCTATGTGTCTATGTGTGCTTTTGTCTGTATCTCTGTATATGTGTGTGTGCCTGTATATGTCTCTCAGTTAATGTCTGTGTGCATTCATATCTATGTACTTATGTGTCTGTGTGCCTGTATGTGTCTCTGTGCATGTCTGTGTGCATACATACCTATGTCTGTGTGTGTGTCTGTGTCTCTCTCTCTGTGCATGTCTGTATGCATACATACCTGTGTGTGTGTGTGTGTGTGTGTGTGTGTCTTTGTGTGCATGTCTGTGTGCATGCATACCTGTGTATGTGTGTTCCTTAGCAGCACACCGTTTCCAGCCTGTAGCGCCTGGACTACGGCACGAGCACACGTGTGAGTAACTCATCAGCACTCTGCAGTGAGTCACCAGCGGGTGAGCACTCTCGAAGAAATCAAGGCAGCTTCATGAGTTAGCTTCGTGCGGGGAGATTACGAAGATCACAGGAAGCGGGAGAGCTGGCTCAGCAGCTGCTGTGCTTGCAGGGGCAGAGTGCAGTGCACAGCGCCCAGATGGAGCAGGGCGCCAACTCCTGGTACTCCGCCCTCTCTTCTGGCCTCCTGGAACACACACCAATGTGTTCAAACACAAACACATAAAATTAAAGTTTTGAAAATTTTTTTATTGGGGCTGGAGAGATGGTTCAGAGGTTAAGAGCATTTTCTGCTCTTCCAGAGGTCCTGAGTTCAAGCCCCAGCAAACACATGGTGGCTCACAACCATCTATAGTAGGATCTGTTGCCCTCTTCTGGTCTAGAGGCATAGATGCAGGTAGATTGCTTATCTACATACACACATACATACATAATACATACATAAAATGTTTTTATTATATGTGCATTTACAGATACTATGACTGTGTATATCTGTAAGCCACATGTGTGCTTGGAGCCACTGAAGTCCAGAAGAAGACATCAGATCTCCTGAAACTGGGCTTAAAAAAGGTGGTGAAAGGTGGTGAGCCTCAGTTCGAGGCCAGCCTGGTCTACAGAGTGAGTTCCAGACAGCCAGGACTACACAGAGAAACCCTGTCTGGGGGTGGTGGTGGTGGTGGTGGTGGTGGTGGTGGTGGTGAGCGGCCGTGTGGGTGCTGGGGATTGAGCTCAGGTTCTGAAGTCAGAACTTAACCACTGAGCAATCTCTGCAACTGTTTACAAACAAAAGACCTGGGCTGCGCAGGCTGGCGGTGGAGCTCTGAGTCTGAAGCCAGCCGGTGTGCACAGTGAGCTCTAGGACAGCCAGGGCTGCATGGCAAGACCCCCTCTCCAAGGAAAAACACTTACCTCTTGCCTATCTAAAGCTAGAATTTGAACACCAAATGAAGTGCTTTATTTTTCTTTTAACCAGGGATCACCAGGCCCAAGCAGGTTGCCCCAAGTTTGTAGTGTGTGAGATAGTTTTGCTGTGTAGCCCAACCTGGCCTCAAACTCAAAATCTCCTTGAGTTAGACTCCTGAAGGCTGAAATTACAGGCCTATGCTACAGCACCTGTGCAAATAGTTTGGTTTTTTTTTTTGTTTGTTTGTTTGTTTTGGTTGTTTTGTTTTGTTTTGTTTTCGAGACAGGGTTTCTCTGTGTAGTCCTGGCTGTCCTGGAACTCACTCTGTAGACCAGGCTGTCCTGGAACTCAGAAATCCGCCTGCCTCTGCCTCCCAAGTGCTAGGATTACAGGCGTGCACCACCACGCCCGGCTACAAATAGTTTTTTTAATTTAATTTTTTGTACTTACACGAGTGAGCTTAAGCGTCATGGCAGGGGCGGGGCGCAGAGGGAACCTTAGCTGGTTCTCTCTTCCCACAGTGAGCCTTCCAAGGACCGAACTCGGGTCACCAGGCTTAGGAACAGACGTTATGCTGAGGCCACCTCGTAGGCCCAGAACTTTTTTTTTTCTTTTGTTTTGTTTTCCTTTAAGTAGTACCATTGGTTAAATCGCATAGCAGGCATTAAATTCACATTCTCACAACCAAGTTTCTTAGGCTAGGCGTAGTGACACATGCCTCCAATTTCAGCATTTGAGAGGCAGAGGCAGGCCGATCTCTGAGTTCAGAGCTAGCCTGATCTACCTAGCAAGTTCCAGGCCAGCCAAGACCCTGCTTTAAAAAAATAAAGAGGAGGGAGCCGGGTGTGGTGGCGCACACCTGTAATCCCAGCACTTGGGAGGCAGAGACAGGCGGATTTCTGAGTTCGAGGCCAGCCTGGTCTACAGAGTGAGTTCCAGGACAGCCAGGACCACACAGAGAAACCCTGTCTCGAAAAACCAAAAAAAAAAAAAAAAAATTAAAGAGGAAGAAGACGCAGCAGCCTGTGCAGATCTTTATAACCCCCTCCCCCCAGGACTGGCGTTTGAACCTAGGGCCCATGCGTGCTGGGCAGCCCTTCTACACACGGAGCCCGCAGGCAGCTCCAGCACTACTCCTTCCTTTAGAAGAGGTGAACGAGGACATTCATGAAACTTAAATCTATAAACTCCCACTTACCTGGCAGTTTAACATCTCCCTCTCCGAGAGGAGCCTGGGCCACACCGGGGTGCTGGAGAGCCCAGGAGGTCTAAATCACCTGATTACAGCCACGATGTCCTCACTTTCAGTCTCACTGCACTGAGTGGATGACCTTGTCACACTGTGTGAGGTAAATGCCTCACATTCCCATGCTGAGCCCTTGAGACTCCAGGGAGGAGGAGGGACCAGCGTGCCTGGGTTGGTAGGTTGCTCGGAATTCCACACACAGCTGAGAGGCTCCGTCTGGGCCTTTCTAGTCTCACCACATTCCTGGCCTCCCATGCCTGTCTGTTAGGTTGACGGAGTCACGATGAGCTAAAAAAGATTTACATTTAGGGCCGGGCAGTGGTGGTGCACGCCTTTAATCCCAGCACTTGGGAGGCAGAGGCAGGCGGATTTCTGAGTTCGAGACCAGCCTGGTCTACAGAGCTAGTTCCAGGACAGCCAGGGCTACACAGAGAAACCCTGTCTCAAAAAAAAAAAAAAAAAAAAAAAAAAAAAAAAAAAACTAAAAAAAAAAAAAAGATTTACATTTACTTATTATTCTATTTGTATGATAGTTTCACCTGCGTGTGTGTGCGTGTGCACGTGCGCTCCTGCCTGGTATCCTTGAAGGTCAGGAGAGGATACGGCCCCCTGGGTTGGATTTACAGACAGTTGTGAACCGTCACATATAGAGCTCCTCTGCCAAGAGGAACAGGTGCCCTTAGCCTCTGAGCCATCGCTCCAGTCCCTAAAATGTTAATAATTGAAAAGACAGACCGAGGGCTGGAGAGGTGGCTTGGTGGCTAAGAGCACTCGTTCTCATTGCAAAGGACCCAGGTTCAATTCCCAGCGCCCACATGGAGGCTCACCACCTTCTCAAGGACCAGCACCTGTGGGGCCCAGATACACATGAAGATGAAATCTCACATACAAAATAATAAGAAAAAATTTAAATATTTAAAAAAATAAATAGGGCTGGAGAGATGGCACAGTGGTTAAGAGCACTGACTGCTCTTCCGAAGGTCCTGAGTTCAAATCCCAGCAACCACATGGTGGCTCACAACCATCTGTAATGAGATCTGACGCCCTCTTCTGGAGTGTCTGAGGACAGCTACAGTGTACTTAATATAATAAATAATAAATCTTTAAAAAAAATAATGAGTAAATAAACACCTAAATTCCTTGAGAAAAATGTTAACTTGAGCTAGCAATAATAGCTAATGCCTATAATCCCAACGACTTGATAGAGTAAGGAAGAATACAAGTTCTGGGCTAGCCTGAGCAACTTAGTAACTGCCTATGGAAAAAGCAAAAGGGCGGGCAGTGGCTGGCTTCAGCAGTAGGCACTCCCCTAGCCCACTGTTAAGGCCTAGAGACCAGGTCCTAGCACTGCAAACCGAAAAAGGAAATCCAGAGGATTTCCGTGTTTGCTCTTTTGCCAAGGTCTCACTGTGTAGCCCAAGCTGGCCTCTGACCTCGGGGGTGTGGGGCTGGAGAGTTGGCCCAGCAGTGGATGAGAACGCGGGCAGCCTGGAAAAGCTTAGGGTTCAGCTCCCCCCCGCCCCCCCCCCCCCCCGCACTGTTTCCGTCGATGGTTCACAACCCTCTGAGACTGTTTCAGGGTGTGTGCTGAGCTCGGGCAGTGAGCGAGCAAGTGTGCACGCGGAGCACAGAAAGAGAAGGCAGAGCACTCCCGGAACACACGTGCATCTGAAAAACAGCTTAAACAGAGAAAGAGCCTGGGACAGTTAGATAACTGTGTATGATAGCAACGTTTAAGGAAAGTACCTTAAATTTTAATTAATCTTTATACATTGATGATGACAGTACAATTACATCACTCCCTTTTCTGTCCTCCCTCCAAACTCCCTAACTCTCAAATTGATAGTCTCTTCTTCCTCCGTTATTATTGCTATATGTGAGTTTATGTGTTATGCAAAAAATACACAAATAAAGCCAGCTGAATCTCTGTCTGTTGGTTGTGTGCATTTGGTTTTAGGGCTGACCAGTTTGTACTGGGCAAACAGTTAGGGGACCCATGGTGGGAAGGACTAGTCCTAAGCCACTGACAGCTGCCTGTATCTCTTTGTCTAGGGCTGGGACCCCAGGAAACCTCGCCCATTGTTTCAGTCTTGTTTATGTAGCCATTTCTAGCAGAGGCAGCTTGACAGCTGAGTTCCTGGTCTGCGGCTCTTCAGACCGTCCAGCCCCTCTTCCAGGACGCTCCCTGAGCTTAGATATATAGATATGTAGCTGTGATGTAGACATATCCACTGGGGCTTTGTTCTGCATTGTGTCCAGTTGTGGTTTTCTCTGACAGTCTCCCTTTGCTGTAAAGGGAAGTTTCTTTGACTGGGGGAGAGGGAGGTAATGCTAAACTTATCCAGGACGATGGCTCAGGAACCAGGAGGAATCTGTAGGCCACCGGTCTGAAGCTAAGCTTGTGGGCAGAGAAATTAGTGGCTGGGGTATAGTTAATTTTTTTTTTTTTTTGAGACAGTGTCTCCCTGTAATCTTACGTGTCCTAGAACTTGCCATGTAGACCGGATTGACCTGGAACTCATGGAGATCTACCCTTTTCTACCTTCCAGGTATGGGGATTAAAGGCATAGTCAGCATTATTATTATCAATCATTTTTACTTATATTTGTTTGTGTGGTGCTAGGAACTGAGCTGGGGTCTCATGTATGCTAGCTCTACCACTGAGCTGTATCCCCTACCCAGGCCTTGTTTTACCAGCCTGCATTTTTTTTTAAAGATTTATTTATTTATTTATTTATTTATTTATTTATTATATACATAGTGTTCTGTATGTACTCCAGAAGAGGGCATCAGATGGCATTACAGATGACTGTGAGCCACCATGTGGTTGTTGGAATTTGAACTCAGGACCTTTGACAGAGCAGTCAGTGCTCTTAACCACCGAGCTGCCTCTCCAGCCCCGACATTTTCTTTCTGTAACAAAAGTGCTACATAGGACTTAGAGAAAGGACACAGGTCGGGCATGGTAACACATGTCTACACCCAGCTCTTAGGAGCTAAGGCAGGCAGATCATCAGCCTGGCCAGCCAGCATAGGCTACATGACTTCTAGCACACACCTTTAATCCTAGCACTCAGGAGGCAGAGGCAAGTGGATCTCTGAGTTCGAGGCCAGCTTGGCCTACAGAGTGAGTTCCAGGACAGCCAGGGCTACACAGAGAAACCCTGTCTTGAAAGAACAAAGCAAAAGTCCCAGAATCCACATAAACGCTGATTTAATGGAAGCCACTACAATCCTTGCTACCTAGGAGATAGGAGGTGGAGAAAGGCAAAATTTTGCAAGTCTAAAATCCACCTGCTCTGGATTTTTGTGGTGAAAAACTAACAAAGAGACTGTCTTAGGCAAGGTGGTAGGCCAGCAGGTTTGGCTACTTTTTAACTCTCTCAGGAGGCAGAAGCAGGTGGATCTCTGAGATCCAAGCAGCCTCAAAAACAAGGCAAGTCAAGGGTCAACACCTGAGGCTATTGTCCCCTGACCTCTCAGACACAGGGATACTCTGCCGAGCTCACGAGTGAAGGCACATCTAACACAAAGTAAACCCACATGAAAGTTCAAACTAAAACGATTCTAGGGCTGCCCATTGAGCTAAACAAAACAGGAGCCAGGCCCTGGGTTCAAGCTTGAGCAGCTCCAAGAAAGAGAACAGAGAAGGCTCATTTTCCCCTTCAGGTGATTTGTACAATCGGGTCCCAATGTGACTCGACAGACCTAGCATGCAGACATGCATGTCTTCCCGTCTCAATAACTATGTAGTAATCATTCTTCAAGGGTGCATTATGGAGCTCACACATGGTGTGCAATTAACCCTTTGATGCTGGGATGGAGGGGAGCAGGGAATTGAACTCAGCTGATCAAGTGCTTGCCGCGTGAGCCCGAGGCCCTTGATTCCATCTCCCGCAGAAAACAAACAAAATCCACGCTCAGTCCTCAGCTGCAGCGTTTAATCCCGAGGCTTCTTGCCTAGTGGAGCTGACACCGAGGAACTAGAGGTCTTTCCTACCAGCATCCCACTTCCTGGCTGCTCAGCCTGTCAGAAGCCGCGGTAAGCTATTGGCCAGCCTCCTGGGCCCAGGAATGCCGCCTGCCTTTAATAGCTGTGTGAACAGTCCTTCTATGGGCAACAGGCGGTTGCCGGGCACCTGCATGTTTGCTTCCTTAGGACCTGTGCTTGCCATGTTGACCCTGAAATTTAGACCAGATGCGTTCTCACTGGGAAAGGAGGAGAGGTTCCTGAGTGGAAAGCCTGAAAGGGTTTAGAAATGGAGTAAAACTTAATGTCTCCAGCCAAGGCTGTGTCAACCCAGGAATGGCAGAGGACTGAGTCCAGGGTGCTCGGCCCTCCCTGGGGCCAATGGGCAGGCTTGAGACCGGAATGCTTTCAGAAAGGAGGTGGGGGACAGTTAACTAGCAAGCGCCGATGTTTCTCTCGCCACACTTGCCTGAAACTAAGCAAAGCAAAACCCAAATATGGCTTCCAAGTGGGGGACTGCTGTAATGTATATACATACATACATACAAACAGCCCCCACTGCGTCACCACTCAACTGTACCTGCTGACCGGCTCCCCGCCGCTTTTCAAGGCGCTTCCCTGAGGTGGACTCATGGAGCCACCCGAAGAGCCAAGGGCCTGAGCGCTCCCCAGCAGACCTGCCCCTGCCCTTTTTGAGAAGCCTGCTCCGAAAGAAAGTAAAGCTACTACTTTGCTGACTATACTTGACGGCTGATGAGCTAGAAACCCAGGCAGGAACACAGTGGAGCACCTCCCTGAGTCCGGCCCCGATTCGCCTATACGCGCCAAGAATAAAAAACGACGACGAAGTCCCTTTGACTTATCCGTGTTTTGGTGCTGAATTGTGAAAATACCGTTTGAAATCTGACTAGGTTAAGTAGCTATCCCCTAGAGCCACTGAAACTAAAATACAGTCGTAGCTCCAAGATGTCCTGAGGTTCCCAGGGACACAATAGAGAATCTGGGACCAAAGGGGTGATTACGGATTCGGGCGCCGAGCTCGCCCACCAGGCCTCTTTTCTGGGGAGTAGTTAGCCTCCATTTGTCACTCGCGCTTCCCAGCCGAGCGTCAGCTGGAGACGACTGGAACCCCCGGAAGGGAGGAAAGGGGCCGGAGTGGGCGGTGGTGACTCAGAGCGCTGTGCTGGGAACAGAAGGGTTAAATGGGCACGGTTAGTGGCGCTCCGCCCCGCCAGACCCCGCCTACCCGAGGCCGCGGCTGGCCTTCGTATTTATAGAGGCGGTGCCGGGCGCGCCGGGGCGTCCCTGTGACCCGCAGCCCCGCGTCATGGAGCGGCCGGCGCCTCTGGCCGTGCTGCCCTTCTCCGATCCCGCGCACGCCCTGAGCCTGCTGCGCGGCCTGAGTCAGCTGCGCGCTGAGCGCAAGTTCCTGGACGTGACCCTGGAGGCGGCGGGCGGCCGCGACTTCCCCGCACACCGCGCCGTGCTGGCGGCCGCCAGTCCCTACTTCCGCGCCATGTTCGCGGGCCAGCTGCGCGAGAGCCGCGCCGAGCGCGTGCGCCTGCACGGGGTGCCGCCCGACATGCTGCAGCTGCTCCTGGACTTCAGCTACACCGGCCGAGTGGCGGTGAGCGGCGACAACGCCGAGCCGCTGCTGCGCGCCGCCGACCTGCTGCAGTTCCCCGCCGTGAAGGAGGCGTGCGGCGCCTTCCTGCAGCAGCAGCTCGACCTGGCCAACTGCCTGGACATGCAGGACTTCGCCGAGGCCTTCAGTTGCTCGGGGCTGGCGAGCGCGGCGCAGCGCTTCATCCTGCGCCACGTGGGCGAACTGGGCGCCGAGCAGCTGGAGAGGCTGCCGCTGGCGCGCCTGCTGCGCTACCTGCGCGACGACGGGCTGTGCGTGCCCAAGGAGGAGGCGGCCTACCAGCTGGCGCTGCGCTGGGTCCGCGCCGACCCGCCGCGCCGCGCCGCGCACTGGCCGCAGTTGCTGGAGGCTGTGCGCCTGCCCTTCGTGCGCCGCTTCTACTTGCTGGCACACGTGGAGGCCGAGCCGCTGGTGGCGCGCTGCCCGCCTTGCCTGCGTCTGCTGCGCGAGGCCCGCGACTTCCAGGCGGCTCGCTACGACCGGCATGACCGCGGGCCCTGCCCCCGCATGCGTCCGCGCCCGTCCACCGGCCTGGCCGAGATCCTGGTGCTGGTGGGAGGTTGTGACCAGGACTGCGACGAGCTGGTCACCGTCGACTGCTACAACCCGCAGACCGGCCAGTGGCGCTACCTGGCCGAGTTCCCCGATCACTTAGGCGGGGGCTATAGTATCGTGGCTCTGGGCAACGACATCTACGTGACGGGTGAGTACGCTGGTGGTTTTCCAAGAGAGAGATACTTAGAACCTGGCCCTTGGCAGGGCGACTGCGTTCATTTCTCCATCTGCTTTTAAACTAGAAGAGCCCCCTGTTCGAACCCAGACAGGTCCTTTGTGGGTCTCTGTGCCCCGTGGGGTAGAGCCTGCCGCACTTAGCCAACTCTTTGCCCCGAGGTACCTCCCTCTTTTGGATTGGAAAAGACCCGGGTTTTGACCTGGCACAATGGGTGCTTTCTTTTAATCCCCAAGGAATGCGGGGACAGGATGCTGGCTGGCGCCTGGTGAGGCATCTCTCCCTCCCCAATGAGGGACATTTCTCCCTCCCTGCTAAGCCACAGGGGCCTCCTGACTCACGGCTTTGTCACCAGTGACAAGGTTTCTTAGAGCCAGCACCTAGGCGGTGTGCAATGTGGATCACATGGTGTTGAGGCTGCCTCTAGTCTTCGACTGTAAACATGGTCACATGTTGAGAGAGTTTCTTCCAGTTACTTGGCCGAAACCCCAAAACGCTGCCGAGTCACGGTAGGCGGGCCCCAGCCTGCCCCAGCACTGGGCTTCTCCCACGTTTTTTCACTAAGGATGAATCCCTGATCAAACCGGAGGGAGGCTCAGGAGGCCAGCAGGCATGGCCTCTGGCACTGCTATATAAGGAAAAGCCCACTGAGGCCTCCGGCCCTGTTATCAGGCGGGCAGGCATGAGGCTGGGTCGTCCCGGGGGGCTGTGCCCAGCGTAGCACATTCCACATAAAGCCTCCTCTGATGTTGCTGTGGAGCGGACACATCCCGACTCAGGTCTGTGTCAGCTCTGGCCTCTGTGTTCCTGAATCCAGCTCTTGAGGGAACCCTGCCAGAACGTGTCCCTCTAACAACCTGAGGCTGACCCGGTGCTGTTTGGGGCTCCTCCCCTGCCACCCCGCCCCCCATCTCCTCTGTAGTCTGGCTAGTGATTTTGAGCGGAGAACGCCCTCCCAGAACTGGCCTGGCCGGACTCGCCCTTGGATAAATGTCACAGCTGAACAGCTAATCAGGTTTAGGCAGGTGGCGCCGCCTTGCATTCAGCTGCTGGCCGGGGATTTTCTGGAGGGTCAGGAAGCCGCTTCAGCTGCTATGCAGGGTCCCTGTGGAAAGGCCCAAAGACGCCTCCTCAAAAGCTCAGGGCTGACAGACAGACAGAATGTCTCTGGCCTGTTGAAGGCGCCAGCGGGGAAAGCCGAGGGTCCCAGCCCCCAGGATTCCTGCGGTCTCCTGATAACATGAGGGGTTCGTGGCTCAGACCTACTTCACACTTTTGTAAGACAGGGTAATCCGGTGTAGTCCTGGCTGTCCCGGGAACTCTCTCTGTTGGCCAGGCTGGCCTAAACCTCCTTAGTGACCTTATAAACAGAGGTTTGTGTACACACACACACACACAGACCAGTGCCTGTCACACTTGCATAGCTTAAGAATTTCAAGGGAAACACACCCCTGTGCCTTCCACCAAAGTGCAGACTAGAACCCCAGAGTGTGGAGGTGTGGCTGGCTGCGATAGGTCTCTTGGGGGAACAGTGTGGATTCTGATTATGTCCTGGCACAGTCCTGGTTGGGAAGTGCCCAGGAAGTCTAGGATTTGGTGACCAAGTCCTGTGTTTAGCGTCCCCGGCAGAGCCGCCCAGACCCGAGGCAGGCTGTTCTGAGTTAAGTGCAGTTGGGGGGAACCTAAGGCCGTGGGGGGAGGGGAGGGTACTTTTCATTTCATTATTTTACTTTTTACGTACGTATATGGGTGTTTTGCCTGGGTGTAATCTGTACCTGGTGCCCATGGAAGCCAGAAGAGGGCGTCATATCCCCTAGGGCAAGAGTCACAGGTGCTTATGAGCTGCCCTGTGGGTGCTGGGAATGGAAGCCAAGTCCTCGCAAGGGTAGCTGGTGGTCTCCACCCTCATTTTGTTTCTTGGGATGGCGTCCCACATTGCCCAGGGTAACCCACACTCCTGAGTGCTGGGATTATAGGTGTGTTGCTCTCTGGGGAGCGAACCCAGCGCTTGCTCTGGTGAGCGCTTGCTCTGGTGAGCGCTCGCTCTGGTGAGCACTCGCTCTGGTGGCGCTCTACCAGCTTAGCTGAAACCGCAGCCCAGGACCGCCGGCCTCAGGTTTGATGGCAGTCGGTGAGTCTGTTCAGTGCCTCGGTGACAGCTTGGTGAGGCCCCTGAGAGGACAGATGTATTTTGAGTGAAGGGTGAGACTAATTCCTCCGTAGGGAGAGGCCAACCCCGGAGTCCAGGAAGGCCCGGGTGGATGGCTCACCGCACGTGGGCTGACCATCTGTCCTCTGTACGCCCCGGCAGGCGGGTCTGACGGCTCCCGGCTCTATGACTGCGTGTGGAGATACAACTCGAGCGTGAACGAGTGGACAGAGGTGGCGCCCATGCTCAAGGCCCGGGAGTACCACAGCTCCTCGGTGCTGGACGGGCTGCTGTACGTGGTGGCAGCCGACAGCACGGAGCGCTACGATCATGCCACCGACTCCTGGGAGGCCCTGCAGCCCATGACCTACCCCATGGACAACTGTTCCACCACCGCCTGCAGAGGCCGGCTGTACGCCATCGGCTCCCTGGCCGGCAAAGAGACCATGGTGATCCAGTGCTATGACCCAGACGCCGACCTGTGGTCGCTTGTAGACTGTGGCCAGCTCCCCCCTTGGTCCTTTGCGCCCAAGACTGTGACTTTGAATGGACTCATGTACTTCGTCAGGTGAGGCCGTGGTGCACTGTTGTTTGTCTCCTCATCCCTGTGCCCATTTCGTAGATGGGTACTGGCGGGCCAAGCTGGGATCAGAGGCTAGGGACACGCCTTAGACCATTGCTGTGGGCTTTAGGCTTTCTTACTCCGGCCACATCAAGGATAGTGGAGTCTTGGTGGTGCCAAGCTAAACACCCCGTGGCTTACCGGGCACTTATATGTGTGTGCACACACACGTGTCTGAGTGAGATGGAGAGGTCTCAGCTCCACCCTAGCCCCGTCCACAGGTATTTGAGGACCAGCCTGGGCACAGTCAAATACTCCTTGACTAAGTGACTACTGGGCATCTGGGAGAAAAGTTGGGTGCCTGTGTCCTGTGCGCGCACATGTGCGTGTGCGTGCGTGCGTGCGTGCGTGCGTGCGTGCGTGTGTGTGTGTGTGTGTGTGTGTAGTCAGTGCTCCCCTTCCTGTCAGAGTGCCGGCCCCTGTGGGGCTGGGACGGACAGAGGGAGGGAGGAGAGGGAGTGACAGACTTGCCTGCCACCTCCTTTTGGTCACAGACTTTGATCTGGGATCCCACAGGTGGGTGCCCTCTGCTTCTGGGCCTGGGAACAGCCTGTCCTGCCCCTCCAAACAGGAGGCCGTTGTGCTCTAGGGAGTCTAAGGGGACACGGGTGATTTTTTTTTTTCTTTTTCTTTTTCTTTTCTTTTTTTTTTTTTTCTTTTTTTGCTTGTCATCTAAGTGGCTGAGAGGGGCCTGTGGTCTTTAAGTCCCAGGACCTGAAGATCCGCTTTGAGCCTCTCTGGAACCTTCCTGGCTCCTGTCATAACACTGCCTGGCCCTTCCCTGGCTCGCCCCACCTCCCGTGGACTCTTTAAGACGTGGGAGGGCCTGGCTATAAATACGACTCTGAAGAGTGCCAGGTTTTCTCCTCAGCCCCTCTATGGTGGCTGCCAGCCCAGTACCTTCGAGAATGCCCTCCCTGTCTGTCCTAAGGTCTCAGGGCAGGATGTCCGTCCCCATGGCTGTCCTGGGTCCTGACGCTTGCTGGCTCTCCGACGTGGGAGGGCTTTGCCTAGCTAGAGGTTGGCTTCGGTGCCATCCACACAGGAAGCCGGTTCAGCCTGACCGCAGTGCCTAGAAAAAGGCACTGTTTTGGGATGTATACAACCCTTGTCCCCAGCGCTCTGTCGGGGACGCGGCCAGCGCTCTGTGAAGGCCATAGCATCCTGCAGCTGTTATCAGTGACCAGTGAGAGCTGGTCTAGGGCCTCCTGCCATGCACAGATTCCACGCTGACTATGGCAAGGGGGTGGCAGCCATGTCCATCCTGGCCCCCTCAAGCTGTGGCTCTTTATTTGGTCTCTGCTGGAAGGAAGGCGGGGAGTGTAGGGATACCCCGGTGGGTTCAAAGCCAGCCTGGACTAGAAAACAAGACCCTGTCTCAAATATATATACAGGTTCATGGGAAGCGTCAACAACTTGAGGGCCCTCTGGTCCTTCCCGCCCGAGGTGCTGCCTCTGTCTAACCGGCCTTCTCTTCCTCCATTGCTCCACAGGGATGACTCTGCCGAGGTGGATGTATACAACCCCACTAAGGACGAGTGGGACAAGATCCCATCTATGAATCAGGTAAATCTGCAGGTGCAGTGCCTGTAAGCTCAGGCTAGTCCCGCTTTTGCAACTGACCTGTCATTAGATTGTTTGGGGGACAGTCATGGTAGGTGGAGCTTCTATTAAGTCTTCTCCAGGTGTTCTCTGAGTTCATGGGAGGCTGCTGTCACTGTCTACCTGGTACCAGGTGTTGGGTGTTAGGATCTCCAGGTTAGTGGTGGCCGTACCCTTCCTGTGAGCCACCAAACAGAGGAGGTGAGGAATCAGATGAGCTTTCCACAAAGAGTGCAGAGGCCCCAGGGCCGCTGCGGTTGTGTGAACACCAGCCCCCATTGTGGCTAAAGGGCGTGGCCTCGGGTCTCTGGATACGGTCTACCCCTGCTTCTTCCTGAGGAGTTGGCCTTTGTGATATGATACGTCTGTCGGACACACGCTGTGTGCTGTGTGCACCCTCACTGCTGCTGTTGTCTGGCCAGGGTCTCTGTCTGCTTGCTGAGAAAGGTCTAACTAAGGCTGATGGTGCAGTGGCCCTCGGAAGGCTTTGTAGCATCTGACCGAGGGCCCCGGTGGCTGTGCCAGCATGCAGTGTCCTGTCTGTACAGTGGAAAGGACGGACAAGCCTGCCCTAGAGGGCTGATGCAGGGATGCTGGGTGTGGGCCACACCCTGAGGCCCTGCTGACCATAGGGATGGAGAAGCATTGTCCTGTTCTGTCTACATTTCTAGAAGGCCGGCTGGGGGTGGTCCTCAGTGCTGTGGCTATGACATGCTGGGCTGATCCCTGGAAATTACGAGAGCCATCGCGGAGAGGTCTGCCCAGCCACAGTCGCTTGCCCCTCTCACTCCTCCGCCTTCACCCCACAGGTCCACGTCGGGGGCAGCCTGGCCGTCCTGGGAGGCAAGCTCTATGTGTCTGGGGGGTATGACAACACCTTTGAGCTCTCGGACGTGGTGGAGGCGTACGACCCAGAGACCCGGGCGTGGAGTGTGGTGGGGCGGCTTCCAGAGCCCACCTTCTGGCACGGCAGCGTGAGCATCTTCCGCCAGTTCATGCCGCAGACGCCGGCAGGGGGCCGTGGCTTCGAGCTGAACAGTGGTGGCAGCGATGTGGACGTGGGCTACCACAGGCTACCGCAGAACCCCGAGGAGCTGCACTAACCCAGGCCTGGCCCAGGGGAGGGCCTTGGTGCGAGGGGTCTGGCACCTTCAGGGGAGTGGCTCCAGGGTGCTTAGTGAGCCCTTAGATGCACCGTGTAAAGGTTTCTGTGCATTGGGAGCCTGTGGCACAGCTTCTGGGGACTAAGCTGGTGGTGACCGCCATCGTGGTCAGCCTTCAGAAGCCCCCTCCAGCTCACCATGCAGGGTGCCTCTCGTTGCCGTCCCCCTCCTGGGCCCGTGCGTTCCCACAGCAGAAGGTCCTGTAATGGTCAGAAAGTGGCCTGGCCTGGAGCGTTGGGAATCCAGGAAGACAAGCTACAGTGAAGGGCTAAACTCCCATCCGGTACCGCGCATCCTTGGAGCCGGTGCTGCACGTGGGCTGCTCACAGCACTGTTGGGGTCTCGCCGTACAGGAGTTAAGACTGAGATCGAGCTGGAGGACTGTCACAGTGTGAGTCCAAGAGCTGTTCGCCCAGCAAAGTTCTCGCCCGGCAAGGAGGTCCTCCCTCACAAAGCCAGCTGCTCCTTGGGAGCCTCACGGACACTTGGCTGTGTGGGCCTGAGCGGGAGTGGGCGGCCCCAGCACTTGACTGTAGGTTTGAAAGGCTTGTGGTTTGACCTCAAAAAGAAGCTGAGAGTTGGGAGCAGTAAGACAAGTCGGCTTTGACTTGAGGATGGACAAGCCATCATTGATTGGGAAGATTTTCTGCCATGTGTGGAAAACCTAGGGATTCTAGGGTTGCAGGCCCAGGGACACCTGGGTCACAGCTTAGGGGATCCCTGGGTCTCTTTGTGACTGAGTGGTTTCATGGGTTTGGGAGCTGAGACCCCTTTGTACCCAGAGGGGTTTGTTATCTTCATGGGGAAGAGGCCATTAGGACTTTTTTGTTAGAGACAAAGCCAAAGTTCCGAGTTGCCTTTTTCTGGTGAACTCAAGGGCGGGTGAGGCTCTAGAAAGAGAAGTCTCTGCCTATCACATGCCTACTGCCCTCCTCTTGGCCAGCTGGCAGAGGCGGCAGCTTTAGTCCCAGGTACCCTCTGCTTCCTGTTTGATGCCATGCACTGCAGGTGTCAACCCTGTTGGGTTTGAAGCCATGCTCTGCTGGGCACCTGACTCTGGGAGACAGTAGGTAGGGGCCAGTGCTGTCCCAACCCAGGCCCCACTGGTGACCTAGGGTTCCCTTGGGGATGGACTGGTGGCCCATTCGGAGTGCCTCCTCTTCTCTGAACCTTAAAGAGCTGCCTCCCAGGGCCATCGGGAGGTGTTGACGCTCTGCTCTGGGGTGCCTTGCCACAGCAGGGGTGGGGTCCTGTGTGTGTGTGTGTGTGTGTGTGTGGTACTAATCCACAGTGCTGTCCTCTTGGGGACATGGCTAGGAGGCTCTCCAGAGGAAGGGCTGCATTGCTGCACTCTGCAGAAGTCACTGCATTAGTGCACACTTGCCCAGGGCCCCACAAGGGACAAGGGCAGTAAAAAGCAGACACTTCCTGTGGACCCACTGGAGTCCAGGACTGTCCCTCCCTCGGCCTCACCTCTGCCGCTGGCTCTGGGCTGTAACCCACTGCTTACCACACTCTACACGAGCAGGGGCTGAAGCTGGGCCACCTGGTATGGGATTGTCCCTGTCACGTGTAGAAAGCTTTTGTATGTTAGGACAAAATTAAGTTATAAGTTCTGTGCCTGGTATTTGATGCTGGTGTATAAGGGATTTTTCTTCTATTTATGACTTCAGAGACTTAAGATCGCCTTCCTTGGGGAGGGGGCGGCACTCAGTCACCAGTGGCTGGGCAGGTTTGTATATTTATTTTTGTCTGAGCTATGTCCCAACATCCTAAGGTTTTAGGATGCTTCCCTAATTTTTGAAATAAAATGTTTCCTATATACTGGGTGTCATGGCCTTCATCTTTTGACAGGGTTTCTCTGGGTAACTTTGGCTGTCCTAGAACTCACTTTGTAAACCAGGCTAGCCTCAAACTCAGAGATCCACTTGCCTCTGCCTCCCAACTGTTGGAATTAAAGGCGTGTGCCACCACCATCTGGCTAGGTCAACCTCTGGCTTCTGGGAATCCTTTGTGCAAAGGCCCACACTGTGGGAGGCAGATGGTAGGAAGGGTCAGGCTGGGGATGCGAGTCAGCAGGCATAAGGCTGGGAGCCCAGCATCTGAGGGAGCTTGCCTCACAGCCTTCCAGGCCCTTCCTTACGTCAGTGGGTGAGAGAGGCATGATGCGTTAAGATGGGCCCTGTGCCTTCAGCAGTGAGCACTTCTGGGTGGCAAACCCCAAAAGACTGAAAACCACAGATATTTAATTCATAACAAAATTATGAAGTAATGATGGAAATAACTTTATGGTTGGGGGGTCACGACTACAGGAGTTCTGTTAAACGGTTGCCGCATTAGGAAGGTTGAGGACTGCTTTAGAGGGCTCCCCAACAGGCTGAGAGACTCCACCCCCCAATCCCCAAAGCCTTCAGGCTGGATCACTCTCTCCTCAGAGCCTATCTAAATACAGGGCAGGCCAGTGCTGGGCTGGAAACCGGCTAGGATTCCTGGGGATGGATGGGGGATCTCCTCTGCTAAGTGCCACACCACTGAGCCATACAGCCCCCAGCCGTAGCCTGTAGCATCTCCAGATCTGAAGCAGCCTAATAACTGCACATTGCCTCTACCTCAGCTGCTTCAAGGAATGAAAGGGAGTCACGTGGGTGTGTAAGTTCTGAGTGAAACCATTTTCCTAGTCTCCCAGCTCCGTGGGGAGCAGGGGGCGGGCTCCTGTGCCTTGGAGCAGGGGATTAGGCAAAGCCCACCTCCAGCTGTGCCTGAGCCAAGAGCACTGATTGAGCCTGGCAGGTGAATGTCCGTGTCTGACAGGCCTACCACGGCCTGTGCCTCCACCAACAGTATGGCAAAGATGGTATCATCCACTACCCCAGCAAGGGCGACTCAGGCCCCAGAGCTCCTGCTACACTAATAGGCCAGGCAGGCATGAGAGAGCTATCTTCAGAGCAGACCCTCACCCCTGCAGAGGATTCCTTCTCAGAACTAACCTGAGCCGCACAAGCATGTACTAGCCGCGCAGACGTGGCTGAGGCAGGGACGCTCAGGCGCATAGGGATATGAAGGAGCTGGGAGATGTAAACAGGCTTCTGTAGTACCGTGACCCATGGCACCCCGGGTGCCTGACTCTTCCCATTCGAGCCAGGCCCTCCCCAGGGGCGGGCCCGCGTGGACCAGAAGCCCTTCAGGCTGGCTTGCTCAGCGGCTGCCGCCGGGGTCAGCTTCATTGAACTTGCTGAATTCTGGCAGTGAAGCCATCACCACGGGCCCTGGCCACTTGGTCCAACTTCAGAGGTTTCATCCCCCGCCTACACCACCCGTTAGTGTGAGAGTGAGGGACAATTCCTCCTCAGCCAGGCCTGGCGTGCAGGACACCAAGGAGCACACCACTGAGGCAGGGTGCTCGAAGCCACATGTTTACTGGGCAGCAGGGCCATCTGGGCAGGGGTCTAGGTGTGACAGTCCTCGGGAACAGCAGCCGTGATGATGAGAGAAGGCTCCAGGACCCCGGGGCTTGCAAAGCTCTCCTCTGAGCACAGTCTCTGGCTAGGCAGCTGGGAGGCAAGGCCACCCTGGGTCAGCGACTCCACGATGACCTCTGCGGAGCCCACCTCCAGGTCCGTAGGCGGCTGGAGAGCCACCACCACCATCTTCTCGTCCTCGATGACGAGGTTCCGGAGCTTGCGCTGCCTCGGGTTGTAGTTATCCACTCTGTCGTGGATCTCCATGTGCCTCCGCAGGTGAGCCTGGGGACAAGCAGGCACTCAGAGCTGGGGACAGGAGGGAGGAGGGGGCAGGGGACCCAGCCTGGCCTACCTGCCGAGTGAACTTGTAGCCACACTCGGTGCACTCGAACTTTCTCACGCCTTTGTGTCGCCTGACGTGCACTCGTAACTGTTCCACAGCTGCAGGGGGAATGGGACAACGGCATTAGGAACAGTCTCCCCTGCTCCAGGCCCTGCAGCACCGCACTGAGGTCACCACTGCCCAGGGTCACAGAGGCTCCACCCTTCATCTCATGGAAGCCACTGTCGCCCGTGACCTCTGTGGACCCTCTGACCCAGGTGGACAGGAGACAGAGCCAGGCCCTCTGTTCCCTACAGCTTGCCAACTAATTACCTTTGAAGGTCTTGCCACAGATCTGGCAGAAGTGGGGCCTGCCCTCCTGGTGGCGGCTGGCCACGTGCCTCAGGAGGGGGCCCTTCTCCGTGAAGCGCTGCTCACAGAACTCACAGCTGAACGGCCTCTCACCCGTGTGGGTGCGGTTGTGCTTGTCCAGACTGGCTGTGGGGGACAAGGTGGGGCTCAGCTGCCGTCTCTGGCCTGGGACAAGGAGGGGATGGGCCTGCCTCACCTTGGGTGCGGAAGGTCTTCCCACAGAGGTGGCACTGGAAAGGCTTCTCGCCCGTGTGTGTGCGCAGGTGCATGTTGAGATTGGCCTTCTGGGTAAATGCGTGGCTGCAGAACTCACAGACATAAGGCCTCTCATTCCTGTTCAGGCGGGAAGACAGAGCAGAGGCCATCACTGTGGGGAAGCCACCCCTTCCTGCCCACTCTGCTGGAGCTGGACATGCTGAGCAGTGGACCTGTGTGGCAGCAAGCTCAGGACGCCACCATCCCAGAGGCAAAAGACAACTCTACTGCAGGGAGCCTGAGTCCCCCCCTAGCCTAACAAACCTGCCTGTCTCTCACCTCCACCCTGGAAGACTCGGGGGGGGGGGGAGGGCCCGCTTCCTGCTGTGGCAGGGCCGTGCTCTGGGAGGAGGAAGCACTCACTCCTACCTGTGCTTGGCCTTGATGTGCATCTGCAGCCCATTGCGGCTCGAGGCCCGGTGCCCACACTCCTCACACACAAAGAGCTTCTCTCCACGGTGCTTAAAAGCCTCGTGCAGCTGCAGCTCCGTCCTCGACAGGAAGCACTTGGCACAAGTGGGGCACTGCAGGTGGGTGACAGGCAGAGGGAGCGCATCCAGGTGAGGGCGGGGTGGAGCTTCCCGGAGCCACCAGAGCCCCAGCGCTGCTGCCTGGCACTTACCGCATGGGGCTTAGGGGCCCCGTGGAGCTTGATCATGTGGCTCTGCAAGTCCTTCTTTTGCATGAACTGCTGGGCGCAGGAGGAACACTGAAAAGACAGGCCCACTTAGGTCCAGTGCAGCCGGCACCATCCGTGCCCGGCACACAGCGACAGATCCAAGAGGGGGCGATATTCAGCCATCCATACTGTCCCCAGAAAAATGTTGAGCAGTAAAGCCCTATCTACAGAAGTGGTGTCACCGGACGGACGAGGAGGCAGGCTTCAAGGGAGAGGTCCCAGGTACCACCCCAGGCAAAGAGCTGTGCACCCCCGCCCCCAGCCCACGGCCCTGGGACAAGCGGGCCTGACCTTGTAGGGCATCTCCCCTGTGTGAGACACCATGTGCACCCGCAGCTCCATCCTCCGCCGGAAGGTCTCCTGGCATACGGAGCATGTGAAGACCTGGCAGTGTGAGGGGCAAGCAGGGCCAGCATCAGGGAGGGCCTCTGCCCGCGACGGCAGCCTCCGCAGGGGCTTCCACACGCTGCTGGGGAGTGTCTGCCTGGGGCAGGGGGTGCTGGGGTGGGAGAGGGCAACATGTGACCTGCCTGCCTTGACTGTCAGAGCACTGCACACTACCACACGCCAGACCCTTCTCAGCTCCAGACAGCAGAGACAGTCTCTGGGAAGAGGAGGACGGGGTTTAGCCAAGCTCTACCCACTTGGGCAGCGGGGCTGACAAGGTGGCCCTTCCCAGCAGCCATCTCCCACAAACACTTGACTCGCTCCAAAGCCTAAGATGGAGCTAGACTAGGAGCCCAGGCCGGCAAACCCCAAATATCCCTGTGCCCTCTGAACTCATGTGTCAGACATGTACTAGGATGTGGACGTGACAACATCCAAGACCCCACGTTTTATAATCCCGTACGGTTTCCTGGGGATCCTTCCCAGATGGCATGAAGACACAGGCCACTGTGCTGCTGCCCACACATACTTGGACCAGTTCCCAAGTACCTGCTCTGAGCGGTTCATGCAGTTCCTGGCTTCATGTTCCAAGAGATTCTCCTTGCGAAAGTAACACTTGCCACATTTGGGACACTCGAAGGGTTTCTCCCCAGTGTGCTTCCTGCCAGGAACAGAGGCACAGAGGTGGGGGGCTAACAGGGTTTCCCATCTCTCTGACCCTCAAGACCCCCTCCAGCTCCTGCCTCAGGCGTGCTGTGCTGCTAGAGGAAGAGGCGTCCTGAGGCTAGCGGGAATTAACCATATAGTCTTAGTGACACCCCGGTTGGTCAAGTAAAGGAAGGCTAGAGATCCCCTCCAGCTTAGAGATCCTCAGGAAGAAAAGAGCAACAGACACAGGTCCAAGTGGGCCCCTGCTGGAAAGACGGCGGGAGGGGGGAGGAGAGAGGCCGGAGCACCGGGACAGCCGGAGCAGCGGACAGAGGGGAGGGGAGGGGAGGGGGCCGGAGAAGCCAGCCCTGGTCCATCAGCCTCCCTAACTGGCTGCCCCAGAACTTGGCTGGCGCCACCTGATTGACATGCTCCCCACTGTGGCTCAGGGCAGAGGGCAGGTGATGTGGCTCAAAGGACAGAAGCACTTGCTGCCAAGCAGAAGACCCAGGTTCAGTCCCTAAGACACATACGGTGGAAGAAAACAACTCCCACAAGCTGTACATGGATGTCTACACGTGATCCTCCCACCCCCAACACAGGAGTAAGTAAACAGGAAACTCCACGACCAGATTCTGTGCATCTGTTTCTCTGGTACCAGCAAGCAGCATGGCTGTAGCAGTTCATGGAGTCGCCACTGGCTCCTGGCTCCCTCCCTCCCTCTCCAGGAGGCTCCACTGAGAAGAGGCGGCCCTCTTTGGCTTGACCATCAGTGCTTATTTCATACTGAGAGAGCCCAGGGGGCCGAGGACATGGGTAACCAGTGAGCCAGCCTGCCCCTCACTGGCCTCACCCCATGCCCAACTCCAGGTCAGGGCCTGACCACTCACAACAGCCAGGCTTGCTCCTAGCCCAAGGGCTTCCGCTAGCTCTGTTCTCAGCAGAAGGCTCTCCCAGCGAATGGCTGCCAGCCCTCCTCCAAGTCTCTCTTCCAGCCTCGATGGTGGCAGAGCCCGTGATGCGATTCAGCTACTTGGTCTGCACCTTTCTTTTCTCCTAGCATTCTGGGGATTGAACCCAGGGCCTCACATGTTAGGCTGCAGATTAAGACTGAGCTCCAGCCCATCCCCAGCTACTCCAAGCTGAGGCAGGAGGATCATAAGCTCAAAGCCAGCCTGGGTAACTTAGTAAGTCCTGTCTCACTAATACAGGCCAGGGATGTAGCCAGGGGCAGAGCCTGGGCTTCAGTCCTTAGCACTGCCGGTTACCGGGGGTGGGGGTGTGGGGGTGTGGGGTGGTGTGTGTATTTGTGTGTGTGTGTGTGTGTGTGTGTGTGTGTGTGTATGTGTGACATTCTTAAGAAATCAATAAATAGGGTGGTGGTGGCGCACGTCTTTTTTTTTTTTTTTTTTTTTTTTTTTGGTTTTTTTCGAGACAGGGTTTCTCTGTGTAGCCCTGGCTGTCCCAGAACTCTGAAGACCAGGGTAGCCTCGAACTTGCAGCAATCCTCCTGCCTCTGCTTGCCAAGTGCTGGGATTACAGACAAATGCGGCCATGCCTAGAAACAAAAATCTCTTGAAGCCATTCCTTCCCAGTTCTCGGGGACATCAGCAAACCACAGAGCAAGGAAGGGAAGAAAGGCGCATGGGCAGTCATGGACAGCCTCAGCTAGCTCAAGGCCAAACCCCAGGTATGACAAACAGGTCTCACTCCTTTTGTTTGTTTGTTTGGTTGGTTGGTTTTGGTTTTTCGAGACAGGGTTTCTCTGTGTAGCCCTAGCTGTCCTGGAACTCACTCTGTAGACCAGGCTGGCCTCGAACTCAGAAATCTGCCTGCCTCTGCCTCCCAAGTGCTGGGATTAAAAGCGTGCGCCAACACGCCCGGCCACAGGTCTCACTCCTACACCAGATGAGAGCACCAGTGGCTTGCCACAGCGACACCCTGACAACACAGTGGCCCGGCATGGCCTGGCTCCATCCAAAGGCAACTGCAGCAGCGCAGCTGAGGTGGGGCCGCCTGCAGCACTCACTCTTATTACTGTTCTTGGTGTCTTGGGAGGGCATTGGTTTTCTGAGACAAGACTTCTCTGTGTAGCCCTGGCTGTACTGGAACTCAGGCTGTAGACCGGGCTGGCCTCGAACTCAGAGATCTGCCTACCTCTGCCTCCTAAGTGCTGAGATAAAAGGTGTGCACCAGCATGCCTGGCATCTGGTACTGGATCTCAAGTAATATGAACTCAAAACAAGTCAGGTATACTGACAAATGGCTTTTATCCCGGTACTTGGGAGACAGATGAAGGTGGATCTTTGTATTGGAGGTCAGCCTGGTCTACACAATGAGACTTATAGGACACCCAAGGCTACACAGAGAAACACTGTCTCCAAAAACAAGCGAACAAACGAACAAAAGATCCACAAAACTAACAAGAGGAAAACTTCCCAGTCATCTAGGGTACCTGTTAGATAACAGTCCCTTACACATCCCTGACTCGCAAAGCTAACATCTCCAGAAACACAGGCAGCCTCTGTCCTTAAGATCAGCCTCCTGTCACAGCCTACACTGCCTGTCAGACCTCAGCTCCAGCTCAGGAAGGGGCCAGAGGCTTGTCTCATGTCTCACGTGGGCAGAGGCCTGCCCACAAACTTCACAGTGGGTAGAATCTACTGACCAGGTGTCCACAAACCCACAACTCACAGAAAGACAGGAAGAGGCATGCCAACCAGACACTATCTGGGTCTGACCGAGAACCCCCAGCCACCCCGCAGATCCCAGTGGAGGGGAGTATGGGACCCCTCCCACAATACAGAAGGCCAGATAGGAAAAAGAAAATAGAAATAGAAAAAAAAAAAAAAAAAAAAAAACCAGAGCATTTACCTGTTGTGGACTTTTAGGTAGTATTTGCTGAGGAACTTTTTATGACATGTGGGACATTCGACCGGCACAGCTGCACCTTTCCTGCTCTCAGTGGGCTCTGCCGGGAGGGAGCCCGCACCCAGGGCTGGCTCTGCCGCACAGGGCTTTCGGATCACTTTTGACTTCCTTCTGGTCAGCACCGTCTCAGGCTCAGAGACGTAATCAGCATCCCTGTCGTCCTCAACTTGAACCACCACTTCCCACTAGAGGAGGTCGCAGGAGGGGGTCTGGTCACTCACGGATCAGCAGGGACCCACTTTCAGTTCCAACATAAGTCCCACCCCCAGATGGGCCCTTCCCCAGGGACAGTTTCCTGTGGGGCCCAGAGAAGACCACAGTCTTGGACGTGGAGCACAGTGGCTACCTGAGCAGGGAGCTGGCCAGGTTCGCTAACCTAAGGAAACACCTGTAACCCTGCCGCTCACTCCACCCCAAGGACAGTGTAGCTCCCAGAAGGTCAGCGGGGACCACTGGCTTCCCACAATTGCTCCAGAAGTGTTGGTCTATACCCTATGCTGCCCCCCCCCCAGTTCAGCACCCCGGAAACAGTACCTCATGGCTGTCGCCCTGCAGCGGGGCACCTCCAGCCTCGAAGGGCCTCACGGGCTCTTTGCAGTCCTCAGACTCTTTGTCCTCTGAGGGAGGAGGCTTCAAAGCCTGCTTGAGTTTCCCACAGAGGAAGGCCCCGCTGCTCTGAGCAGGCGTTGTCTCGAGCTGGGCCTGCTCACTGTCTCTGGGCTCCTGATCCACAGAGGCCAGGCTCAGAGTCCTGAAAACTTCCTCCTCATCCAAGTCTGTCGGCTCCTTGAGGTGGCTCTTCACGTCCTGCGAGGCAGGCTGGCCCAGTCCGCTCTGTGCCTGTCCCACTGACGTTTGGGGCTGGAAGGTCTGACAGAGCTCCACAGCCTCGGGCACCCGCAACTCTCTGGCTGCCAAGAGCACCTGATCCCTGTTCCCCGAGGTGAGGGCGAGGTGGCCAGTGTAGAAAAAGTCCAGCAGGAGGCCGAAGATCTCAGCAAAACCCGCGGGGAGGACAACGCTGCCCCCTGAGCCATCCCCGTAGATTCTCTGGAAGAAATGGCTACAACATGCCAGGACGCTCCAGTGCGCCTTGAACACCAGGCCCCCCACGTCCAGCGTAGCGTCGCAATACTGGCCCTTCTCGCGCTGCTTGTTGAGTTCCTGCAGAACCTTCACGCTGTGCTGTACGAAGGAACCGTCCATAATCTGGAAGGGAAGGTTAAACACCACACTCCGGTCAGCCCCGATCGGGAAAGCACTTTTGGACAGAGTGTGAGATGGACACTTTAACATCCACCTATGTCGGGGTGAAGGCGTGGGTGAAGGGTTAGAAGGTGCCCACGGGGCACACAGCCAGAGTGGAGTGACAGCCTCTTGGGGACGGGGAGCGGCATGGGTTGGCCAGAGGGGAGAGAGCGGGAGAGGAAGTGCGTGCATGGCGCGAGATAGGACCGGGTCGGTCGGGATAGGGTGCTGGTGGGGAAAAATTGAGTTTGGGGGACAGACAAGCATGGACGCCAACTGATCTGTAGCGCACCCAACGCACAGCTAGTCGGGCAGGGCGGCGGCTGCGCACAGGTGACCCAAGCCCACGCCGCGCCTGCACATCGCGGGCGCGGGCGGCAAGCGGAAGGAAGGCGGCGGCCACACGCTCTTCAGAACCCCCAGGCGGCTCTCCGCCTCCCTCCCGCACCCTCCTCACCCTGCCGGTCCTCCCGGCTCACACCGGCTTCACTGCTCCGGGCTAGACCGCTACCACCGCCCACAAGACTAACTACTGCCCGGCCCACAGCGCGGAGACGCCGCGCCGTCGCCGCGCCGGATGTGACGTCTAGGCGCGCAGGCAAGAACCGGACGCCTGGGCGGTGCAATGTCCTTAGGTCCCGCCTCAAAGGCGGAGCCTCATAAAGAAGCCAATGGGCAGCATGGGGGCGGGACCAAGGGTAAATCCAACTGCGCTGGGTCGGGAGTCGTCTAGAGTCACCTAACTGGGCGCTAGACTCCCACTCCCGCTAGTTGGTGTGCGGTCTCAAGCTCTGCCCAGACCGGAAGAGCAGCCGAGAAGACACACACACACACCCGCGAGCGCGCGCGCACACTTCACGTCTTTATTGCACGGGAGAGCTGCGGAGAACACACACACACACACACACACACACCCGCGAGCGCGCGCGCACACTTCACGTCTTTATTGCACGGGAGAGCTGCCGAGAAGACACACACACACACACACACACCCGCGAGCGCGCGCGCACACTTCACGTCTTTATTGCACGGGAGAGCTGCCGAGAAGACACACACACACACACACACACACACCCGCGAGCGCGCGCGCACACTTCACGTCTTTATTGCACTGGATTCTTCTGAGTGCTTATACATCGCAAGCCGTGGCTGAGCTCTCCGCCCCACTGGACCCGCCCGCCACCTTCAGCCCAAGAAGAGACGTCCCAATCTGCCCATTCCCAACAGTTCCCAGTGGATCAGGTAGTGCCACAGCGCCTCGTGTAGTCCTGGATGGAGGCCTGAAAGTGTTCTGTATTGTTGAGTTCTGGACGGAAGAGAATCACATAGCACTTAGGGAGGAAATAACCACTGAAGCCGCCACTCAAAGTGATCAGCCCTGCCAGCACATTGACCGCAGGCAGGTAGATGCCCTGGTAAATGCTGGACACGGTGAAGAAGGCGATCCAGGATACGAAGTTGAGGAGCAGGCTGAAGGTGACACATTTGGCTTCGTTGTAGTTCTCTGGCAGTTCCTTACCCAGGTAGCTGCAGACAAAGGTGCTGATGGAAAGGACGATATTGTGTGCGAAAGCCACCAGGAAGCCCACAGAGTTGACCTCTGTGCACTCAAGAATCACCAGATGGGGAAAGCGCTGGTATTCCCTGGTGGGCCGTGGGGTCCACACTGCAAGCCACGTGAGACAGATGAGCAGATGGACCGTGGAGCTGACAGTGACGAATAGACCGGCACCATGGTTTTTGGCCCAAGTGTGGTACAATGTGGGCACCTTGGTAGAAAACTTGAAGATGATGACCAGTTGGAAGGAGCGGATTGTCAGGCAGGAGAGGAAGATGGCAAACCCGAGAGAAAAGAGGGTCTGACGTAGCAAGCACGTGGGCACCGTGGGCTCCCCAAAGAAGCAGTAGAAGCTGCAACTCCCGGCTACTAGGGAACCCAGCATGAGGAAGCACAGCCTGCCCCCAGCTGACCTCACAACAGGTGTGTGAAGATGCCAGGCGAACAGGCCAGCAGTCCCGACCAGCAGCAGCAGCAACAGCGTGTTAGCCGCTAATAGCACCAAAGAGATGGGTTCGTCCCAAGCCAAGAACTCGACGGTGCGTGCGAAGCAGGCTGTGCTCCCCTGGGGCGCCCATTCTTCTGTCCCACAAGGCTGGCAGGTGTGGAGCTCTGAAAGGGAAGACAAGGTTTCTGAGAGCCAGGTGAGCAGAAGGAAAGGGCGGGGCGGGGCGGGGCGGGGGGTGGGTGGGGGGCGGGATGGGGAAGGCAGGTCGAGGTCGTCTTTCAGGCCTGCAAGGTTCTGGGAGGTTGGCAAACACAGAGAGCTGTATGCTAGTTAGTAGCTCTGCCGACTAGTGAGGCTGACTTGGGAAGACTGACCAGCTTTTTTTTTTTTTTTTTTTTTTTTTAAGATTTATTTATTTGCTTGCATATATCCTGTAGGCCAGAAGAGGGCACCAGATCTCATTACAGATGGTTGTGAGCCCACATGTGGTTGCTGGGATTTGAACTCAGGACCTCTGGAAGAGCAGTCAGTGCTCTTAACCTCTTGGAGCCATCTCCCCAGCCCCCAAGAGCTTTAAAGATAAGACATTTTTGTCTTTAGCAGAGCAGTGGTGGCGCACGCCTTTAATCCCAGCACTTGGGAGGCAGAGGCAGGTGGATTTCTGAGTTTGAGGCCAGCCTGGTCTACAGAGTGAGTTCCAGGACAGCTAGGGCTATGCAGAGAAACCCTGTCTCAAGAAATCAAAAAATAAAAATAAATAATTTAAAAAAAAAAAGGATGTTTTTGTCTCTCTCTGCAAGATTTCTATTAGCCAGCTCCACCTTCTGAGCTTGTTCTCCAAGATATCTGAGCCCGGCTCCCTGGTGATGGACATTAGACACTCTCACCACCACAGAGATATTAAAGGAAAAAATGTGTGTCCCACCCCCACCCCGCTGTAAGCTCCAAGCTGAGTTCATAGCCCCCCTACTGTACCCTCTGCCCTCTGCTTTGAGTCAATGCATGGGGCACATTGGCTTCTTCTGCTGTAGACTGTGCTAGCATGTGTAATTAATTCAAACCATTCAAGTGCTGGACTCGTTGGCACAGGGAAGGGGCTTCGTATAAACAGCCCAGCACAGTGGATCTGTATCCGTCTGAATAAACAAACCAGACCCGTGGGAGCAGTGCTCCCACAGAAGACACACCAAAGCCTAAGACTTCCACATGGTTATTTCTGCCCAGAGTTCAGCCTAGCGACACGCGTCCCCCAACCTGTACCCAACCTGGTAGTGTGAATATGCTTGGCAGTGGGAAGCGGCAGTATTAGGAGGTGTGGCTCTGATGGAGGAAGTGTGTCGCTGGGTAGGCGGGCTTTGAGGTCTCCTAGTGTGGAAGAGAGACGCGCCTCCCGGCTGCCTTTGGATAAAGATGCAGAAGTCTCAGCTCCTTGTCCAGCACCCAGTCTGCCTGCGGGCCGCCATGCTTCCCGCCATGGTGGACTGAACCTCTGAAACTGTGAGCCAGCTCCAGTAAAATGTTTGCCTTTGTAGGAGTTGTCTTGGCTCTCTTCTTCCTTTCTTCTCTCCCTCTCTCTTCTGGCTAGCTGTTTCTCTTTCTCTTTCACCTCTCTCTCCCTTCTCATGGCAACTTCCCTGGCCCCAGTCCTTGGGGCCAGTGAACTGGCCTGAGAGCCGCTTCCCAATGAGCCTGCATTTAAATAAAAAAAAAATAAAATAAAAAAGGAGTGGCCTTGGTTGTTTCTATTGCTCTTCACAGCAATAGAAATCCTGACTAGAACACTACCTGACAAGCCAGTGAGCTTAAGTCCAGGGTCCAGGGCCACTGGATGCTGGAGCATTCACCTTGGGTGCTGGAGCACCTACCACCTTGGGTGCTGGAGCACCTACCTCCTTGAATGCTGGAGCACTCACCTCGGGTGCTGGAGCACCTATCTCCTTGGATGCTGGAGCACCTATCACCTTGGGTGCTGGAGCACCTACCTCCTTGGATGCTGGAGCACCCACCTCGGGTGCTGGAGCACCTACCACCTTGGGTACAGGAGCACCTATCTCCTTGGATGCTGGAACACCCACCACCTTGGGTCCTGGAACACCTACCACCTTGGGTGCTGAAACACCTACCACCTTGGGTCCTGGAGCACCTACCACCTTGGGTGCTGGAGCACCTACCGCCTTGGGTGCTGGAGCACCCACCCTCTTGCTATTCACTCACCGCTCGTGTTGAGAAAGGTCCCAGCTTCACAGGGCATGCACTCGAAGCAGCAGTGGTGGGAACCCACAACCACCCTGTGGTGCCCTGCCAGACAGTCCCTGGAACACACTGACGCAGGCACCTATAAGAAGCCACAGTGATTTGCAGGTCACACAGAGGAGCCCAAGTCCTGAGGACAGCTCACAGGAGGAACAGAGAAGAGGCATCTGCGCGGCTGCTCTCCGGGTTCACTCCCAGAGCACAGTCTGAGGTCAGATGTGCTGAGATACAGCCGGGCATCTGATGGCATGTGAGGCTGGCATCCCTGGCAGGGCTGCAGACCTGAGGTGGCCTGACGCGTGGGACCCGCATCCCACTCTGGGCTGGCATCACGCCCCAGGTTCTGTGACATAAAGCAGTCACCTGGTGAGCGTCCGTGTCCCATTACCTGATCGTTCTTGCCGTGCCACTGGATTTTTGTCTTATTTATGTCTAGATGAACTGGAGACAGGGAGGCAGAGCCAATGACCTCAAAGGTCCATTCAGGTCCATTCCAGTCCCAGGCAACGATGTCATAGTAACCTAGAGGGTCCCCGTTTTCGTCAAATGCCACAGTCTTCTTATGTAGAAGAAAATTCACCTTGTAGATCTGCTGAAGAACCTAGGACAGACAGATGTCATGAAGCCACCACAGACCCAGCCAGCCATCAGGGTTCTCTGTTCTGGGTGGCTCCAATCCACCCATAAGGCCTTCGGCAAACTATTCCCACTGCTAGAGAGTCCCTTGACCTTTGGCCAGCCTCCGGAGAGGAGCCCTCTCCCAAAGGACTCTTTGGTAAACATTCTTCACCTTTGACCTCTCTGGGACGTGGTAGGTGGGAGAAGACAGGGCTCAAGGAAGGGCCGAGCTGGCCACTCACTGTCTCCTCGGCTACTCGGGTACCCAGACTGCCGGATCGGATGTTCTGGGTGCAGACGGCCTGGCAGGGATCTCGTACCTGCCAGGGGTAGACTGGGCCTCTGGAACAGGTCTCGGAGGTGCATCCCAGGAGCTGGTGGAGGCCGCGGGCCACGGCATACACAGCAGCGTACACGTTGTGGGCGGCACTCATGGAGAAGGCTCCAAGCGTGGGCATGCTAAGTGCCGTGAAGGCGTGGCACTCCCGGCACAGCTGGTTGGTGCTGCACCAGGAATCCTCTGGGCAAGCGCTGGGAGCGGCCGTCACTGCCCTGACATAGGACTCCTCAAACTCCTTCAGGCCGGGGATGTGTTTCTGCTGGATGGCCACGCCCAGCACCGTCCCGATGCCTCGGATGCCCGGCACATTGGTGATGTACGTGGAGATGGCCCAGTCCTCCGAGGCGATCCACACTTTGCCGGTCAGGTTAGCCAGCACCACGGACCTGAAGAACACTCCCGCCAGGTGCCGGTTAGAGAAGACCACGACCACGGTGGTCCTGGCTCCGGCCAAGCGCCGCATCATGTACTGCATTCTTAGGTCACCCACCTGGGCAGAGAAAGGCACGACGTCCTTGTAGGCCACGCAGATGCCCCGTGGCGTGGCCAGCTCCTCCAGCGCCTGTATGCCCAGCTGCCCGTAATCGCCATAGCTGCCGATGAGGGAGATCCAGACCCACCCGAAACTCTGCAGCAGCCGCACCATGACCTCCACCTGGTGCCTGTCACTGGGGATGGTACGGAGGAAAGACGGGAACTTCCGCTTTGCGCTGAGGGTCATGCTGCTTGCCTCATAGCTGACCTGTGGGGAGGGGTCCCACCCAGTGGGGTCAGCCGCAGCAGCAA
This sequence comes from Apodemus agrarius, assembly GCA_964023405.1. NCBI lineage: Eukaryota > Metazoa > Chordata > Mammalia > Rodentia > Muridae > Apodemus > Apodemus agrarius. The sequence goes on along the minus strand of OZ030009.1, from coordinate 4,352,294 downwards.
CCGTAACTGAAGTCCGCCCCTCCCCCACAGTGCCCACTTAGTACAGGGAGGATGCAAAGAGGGCCGGCCTCTCTAGGGAGATGGGGGGGGGGGTCTCTCAGACATAGGTCCTTGGCATGAGAAGGGCGGGTCGGGGGGCCTTGACTCTCACTTCCATCCATCCTGCACACTACGGGAGCTAAGGTTCCCTCTGAGAAATGCCACGTTCAGATCAAGTTGGAGGAGGATATCTCTAATTCAGGTGAAGAATACTCTGGAGAGGCTTCGTGGAGCCAGGGGCTGATGAAATCACCCGTACATTACAGTAACAGGGGAAAGGTTTCACCTGGTGTGGCCGCTAATCGCAGCACTTAGGAGGGCGAGGGAGGAGGATCAGGAGTTCAAAGCTACTCTGGGCTGCGATGCGGGTTACAGGGCCAGTCTGGCCTACAGGAGACCATGTCTCAAAAAGGTCAAAGGAGAAAAGATGAAAGGCGGGCCCTGAAGGGAAACCAGACTTTGATGGCGATCTGAAAACTGTCAGCAAAGATGAGAGGACAGAAAGCCACGCACAGCGCCATGCAAGGAGCAGGTGGGCAGGCCACGAAGCGCTCATGAAGGGGAAAGGACTGGCAAGCGCTCATGGGTTTGCAACTCTGCAAGGTACTCCTACTACAGCCGGCTGGATCAAGCAAGGACAGACTCCAAGGCTGAGGTGCAAACGGAAGAGCCAAAGAAGCCACACTAGAGCGTCCTAGGGAGTTCAGAGGCGAGGGGCAGGGAGAGCCAGGCATGTAAGCACAGAGGGCCCGGAAGTCAGAGGACACGGAAGTCAGAGGACACGGAAGAGGGCTCGCTGTCCCCTTAGACTGCTGAGCACAGCAGGGACCGACTTAGGGTGGGTCCGATCCACCGAGGACCAGCAAGGAAGAAAGGCATGCCTGCAGGTGGTACAGTGTCTGATGTGGAGTGGAGGACGTCTGGATGGCAGGCAACGGAGCCTTTGTATGGAGAGAAGGCACAGAGAGTGAGCGCCTGGGTAGCAACACTTCCGGAGGGCAACCTGAGGGCCAGGTGTAGTCCTGTGCACCTTATTAATTCTAGCACTTGGGAGGCAGAGGCAGGGGATCTCTGAGTTTGAGGCCAGCCTAGTCTACATAGTGAGTTCCAGGACAACCAGGGCTACATAGTAAAGCCCTGTCTCAAGACAAAACAAAACAAAACAAATTTTAAAGGGCGGGCTTTCCCCATGATGGCTGAGGCAGAAGGCTGGCGGCAGCTTGGAAAGAGGCAGGCAGGAAGACAGGCAGACGCAGTTGCAGGCAGGATGAGGTCAAGGGGCAGCCTAGCCTGATAGAGGATCCCAGTGCCCTCCACCCTAGAGATCCCGGAGGCTCAGCTTACCAGGGGCATCAGAAAAGGGCCCAGCAGGGCAGCAGTAGTGACAGCGTGGTCAGTGTTGTCAGGCCCGATGATTGCCACCAACTTGGAGGAGTGGTTGCGAAGATCTCTCTGCACGTCTATGTGGCCCGTCCCTTGCAGGGCGAGCACCCTCAGGGTGGCATAGACATTGGAAGACTCTGAGCACACGTCATACAGTTCATACCCCAGGGTGATGTTGGGGAGCAGAGCCGTGGAGTTGTTAATCTCCTCCACGGTGAACCGCATGGCTTGGAAGAGGTGGTAGCCGTGGCCATTGAAGCTGTCAGGCCTGTAGGGAGAGCCCAGTGAGAACAAGCCCCACCCCACCCCCCACCACACCCCCCAGGCCCTCTGCCTCCTGCATCCCAGATTTTGGGGACAGAAAGGAAGCTCTGGCCGCACACCTGTAATCCCAGCACTCTGGGAGGCAGAGGCAGGCTTATTTCTGAGTTGGAGGCCAGCCTGGTCTACAGAGTGAGTTCCAGGACAGTCAGGGCTATACAGAGAAACCCTGTCTTGAAAAAACCAAAAATAAAAAATAAAAAATAATAAAAAAATATAAAATAAAAAAAGAAAGGAAGCTCTGGGGTTTCTGGCCAAGCCAGCACCAACCTGAAATACCTGGCCCTAGGTTCTCAGAACTGAGACCATCCCACATTACAAAGTATAGTGTCTTTGTTGAGCAGACAGTTTTCCACTCTCACAGACCACATGCTGGCTTAAGAAAGGAAAGCAAAAGCCGGGCGGTGGTGGCGCACGCCTGTAATCCCAGCACTTGGGAGGCAGAGGCAGGCGGATTTCTGAGTTCGAGGCCAGCCTGGTCTACCGAGTGAGTTCCAGGACAGCCGGAACTACACAGAGAAACCCAGTCTCGAAAAAACCAAAAAAAAAAACAAAAAACAAAAAACAAAAAACAAAAAAAAAGAAAGGAAAGCAAAGACCTTTCCTTCTCAGCTGCTGCCATTCGTTCTGTAGCATGTAAACCTCAGATCTGTGTCTTCAGACTGGATTATACAAGAACGCTAGATCACCTAAGTGTCTGTCTGAGCCGTTGGCCTAATTCCTAACACACTCCTCAATGGTTCTTGGCGTCGTTGGGACAGAATTTCCAATAATTCCTGAAATAGCCCTAAGTGTACTTCTGCCATTTATACTATATATTTGAAGTAGTGTTCTCAGAAATCAGCATACTAATTAACTCTAACAAAATTATATGCCCAAGCCGGACAGTGGTGGCGCATGCCTGTAATCCCAGCACTCTGGGAGGCAGAGGCAGGCAGATTTCTGAGTTCGAGGCCAGCCTGGTCTACAGAGTGAGTTCCAGGACAGCCAGGGCTCTACAGAGAAACCCTGTCTCAAAAAAAACCAAATCAGCCGGGCGTGGTGGCACACGCCTATAATCCCAGCACTTGGGAGGCAGAGGCAGGTGGATTTCTGAGTTCGAGGCCAGCCTGGTCTACAGAGTGAGTTCCAGGACAGCCAGGACTACACAGAGAAACCCTGTCTCGAAAAACCAAAAAAAAAAGAAAAAGAAAAAGAAAAGAAAAACCAAATAAAAAAAAAATTCTGTGTCCAGAGGTGCCAAATATTCAGCTGAGATTTATGTAAAAATAAACAAATACATTCATCCATCCATCTTAAGAGCACTGACTGCACTTCTGAAGGCCCAGAGTTCAAATCCCAGCAACCACATGGTGGCTAACAACCATCTGTAATGAGATCTGACACCCTCTTCTGGGGTATCTGAAGACAGCTACAGTGTACTTATATATAATAAATAAATAAATCTTTAAAATCAAATTCTCAGGGGGCTGGGGCTAGAGAGATAGTTCAGTGGTTAGAGCACTGGTTGCTCTTCCAGAGGCCCGGCACCTGCATGGTGGCTCACAACCATCTATAATGTGATCTGATGCCCTCTTCTGGCCTGCAGGTGAATGTGCAGACAGAGCGCTCATACATGAAATAGATAAATCTTTTTAAGAACAAAAACAAACAACTCAGAGCTGTTCTGGACAAGAAGATCAGTGGTTAAGAGCTCTGGCTGCTCTGCCAGAGGTCCAGGGTTCAATTCCCAGCAACTGCACAGCGGCTCACAACCATCTCACAGCCAGAGCATCCGTCCTCTGAGGGTATAAGGCATGCGCAGGACAGACGGACATATTTGTAGGCAAAATACCCACACATACAGAAAAAAAAAATCTTTTCCAGATAAAAGTTTCCATGAAATGCAAAGATTTAAGAAGTCCTGTTCTGAAGAAACAGGGTTAACACATATATTCCCCGCCCCTACCACGACACCCTCAAGCACATAGACACATGCACACAGGAGAAGGATTACTTTGCAGGACTAGTTCACATGATAGTAAATTTCAAAGCTGGTAGGACTGGACAGTCTGCTGGATCTGAGGACAGATGGGTTCTCTGATCCTTCCCGGGTCCCTTCTTTCCAAAGGCCTGAAATGGGCTGCCTGAGGCCCATTGGCTGCCCATGGGTGAACTCTCACACAGCCTATCAATTTAAATGTTTTTTGTTTTGCTTTTTGGTTTTGTTTTGTTTTGTTTTTCTTCAAGGCAGGGTTTCTCTGTATAGCCCTGGCTGTCCTAGAACTCACTCTGTAGACCAGGCTGCCCTCTAACTCAGAAATCTGCCTGGCTCTGTCCCACCAAGTGCTGGGATTAAAGGTGTGAGCCACCACCGCCCACTCAATTTAAATGTTAACCCCATCAAAAACACACTTTCACATGAAGTCTAAACTGACAGTTGGAACCAGCAACTTCAGGCGCCATCTCTTGGTCAAACTGACATAACCTTCGCTCCCGCCTCGCTGGCTAGATCTGCTGGCTAGATCTGCGCTGAAAGGTCACTAGGGACCCAATGCTGAGGATCTGACACGCCCTGCTCCCCAGCTTTTTTAATGACCTCCCCCCGCCCCGCTTGTGTCACCTGTGTCCCCAGAGCGGATTGAGAGGCTCAGTACCTCCTCATCATAAGTCCTTCAATCCCTGAAGCCAGTTTTCTTGTGCCCCGCTGGAAACCAAGCTTTCTCTGCCCAGCCCCCTATCTGCTGCTCTTAGGCCTAGTCCTCCCAGGCCAGGGGTTCCAGAACCACACATCCTAGCCAACAGTCAGGTAGCCTTCACATGAAGTGTGCCAGCACTCTGGACCTCCCTTCCCAACGGGAGGCTGGCATAGACTGCACGCAGCCATCTTAGAAAGGAAACCTCCTCCTGGGAACTCCACTTACCCACTGGAGAAAAGCCAGAGGCTTGAATGGAGTTACAACTCACGCCAACAGCAAAAACATGAGAATACATTGTGGTATAAATAATAACGCATAGGGGGCTGGAGAGATGGTTCAGCGTTTTAAGAGCACCGACTGCTCTTCTGGAGGTCCTGAGTTCAAATCCTAGCAACCACATGGTGGCTCACAACCATCTGTAATGGGATCCGATGACCTCTTCTGGTGTGTCAGTGACAGCTCGCTCATAAATAACTAAATGCCACCACATCAGCTCTCGGCTCGACTTCCGACATTGTGGATCTCTGGGGAGTGGCTCCCTCTGAGGCAAGCAGAGAAGCCCTTCCTTGTGTTCCTCTAAGGGACAGTCTCTCTAACAGGATTTCTGGCCTCAGCTGGGCTTGAACTCTCAAAGTAGCAGAGGATGCCCTTGAACTTGTGCCCCTCCTGTCTCCATCTCCCAGTACAGAGGTGATAGGTATTGCATGCCTTAGCCACCAAATCCAGGTATATGACGCTTGAGCCTAAACCCAGAACCTCACGTCTTCACCCCGCTAGGTAACAGCTCCGCTGGCCCCTACTTACCTGTCACAACTTGTCACCAGAGGTCTGTGTCTCACCTGCAGACAGTCAGCATGGAGGGAGAACAGGCCGGCAAGGAGGAAGTCCCCAGGGAGGCTGAAGCCAGGCGAGAACGCTCTTCTTTGGCAGTTTAAAGCCCAGCAGTAAGCTACGGCCAGCTGCAGGCTGAACAGCCTGTGAGCTGCCCAGAAACCCATGCTGGCCAGATGTCCCTCTGCCCAGCATGACTGAGCACACCCCTGAGTAGGGTTGCTTAAATACAGGCAAGGACAGCTGCCCAGATGCCTCACAACTTCATGCCCCTGAAAGGGGTGGGACCGCGTTGTGAAAAGGCCTTCCGGGCTGTGGTCTCTCTCAGGAACTGGGCAGGGCCAGGACAGGGATGGAAACCAGGTGGATCCCTGAAAACCCCCTCCTCTGGATGGGTGTGGTTTCTGTTCTCTGGCTCAGCTGTCTCGGGAAGGGAGCCCTGCCAGATTTTTTTTAGGAAGGTTGGGGCATTGAAGGTCAGGGTTACTATCTATCAGGGAGCTGACTGTTTTGTTTCTGTCTTTGTTTTTGAAGTGTCCTCTTGCTCTGTTGCCCAGGCTGGCTTTGAACTCCAGGGCCAAAGCCACCCCCCTACATCCTTCACAGGAGTACACCAGTGGTACTACTAGCTTATGTCAGCCAGAGTCACAGAACATAGGAAACCTAATGTAGTAAACCTGAAACCAGGCTTTGCGGTGGTGACCCCAGTATTCAGACATTCAAAGTGTGAGATAATCAGGGCTTAACTTCGCTGTCCAGGATCGCTGCCATCACCCAGAAGCCAAATGTATGCAAACATGGCATATACAAATGGATCGGATTTGTTTAAAATGCCAATCCTCGAAGTTTTTATTTTTTATTTTTTTGCAGGAAGAAAAAAAAAATCCCAGGTGGATTTCCTAAGAGGTGGCCTGGTGGTTAAATCCAGGAGGTTTGGCTCTCCAGTCTCCAACCGGCCAGGGTGGGATTTTGCATAATGTAAATGAGGCCCCAGGTGGAACCTCCAAGCTGCTCCGGCGGCAGCTGAGTCCACGATGATGCGCTGCAGACACCGGCCGGGAGGTGGCGCCAGCACGCAGCCCCGCACCTCTTCCGCTGGGGGCGGGGCCGGGCGACGCGGTCTCGCGAGATCTTCCCGCCAGCGGAGTTCCGGGCCAAGCATGGCGGAGTCGGAGGTGATGCTCCGGCGGGTCCCGAGCCGCTCCTCCTGGCAGCGGGTCCGCAAAGCCCGGCCCCACCTCCTCCTCAGCCGCCGTGGCCGTCGCCGGTTCGGGGTCCTGACCCGGGGCGAGCTGCGGCGCCTGCGACGCCGGCTGCTGCGGGCACACGCGTTGGGCGGGGACTGGAAGCTGGGCGTCCCCGCGGGCGCGCACGTGGCGGTAAAGTGCAAACTCCGGGCCCGCAGCCGGCCGGCGCCCCGCAGCCAGCCCGCGCCGAGCGACCCTCCCGCGCCCCGCACCCAGCCCGGGTCCTGCAGCCTGCTCAATCCCCGCAACCACTCCACGCCCCAGAGCCGATCCGGGCGCCCCGTGCAGAAGGTGTCCCCGAACGTCACCCAGCCCGCGCGGGACCTCGGCTCGGGCCGCGTGTTGCTGATGCTGCCGCCCGGAGAGGTGAGTCGCCAGCGTCCCCGGAATGCAGGTCGGATGCAAGTCCATCCCCCTGCTCCGGAGCCGGAGGCCTGCCAGCTATGCTCTACTCCTAGCAAACCAATGGGTCGGGCTTACAGGCACTCAAGCCGCCCGCGATCCAGTGTTCGAAACCATTTAACACCCGGATCCCGCACGGGAGTGACAGTTGCCATCTCTCACCTGTGTTTATGGGCGGAAAGACTAAGTAACTTGAACGAGGTTAGACAGTCGCAAGGCAGAGCCAGGAGTCAGACGGAGGCAGCGTGACGTGGACTCTGATCCCTGGGACGTTGCCGCTCTCGTGTGGAGAGGTGAAGCCCCAGGAATTGGAGACTCTGAGCCTGCTGTGAGCCGTAAGCATCGCGAGTGAGCGGTGTTGGGAGCCGCCGTGGGGGTATTGTGTTTAGGGGTAGGTTAAAAACCTGACAGATGTCGGTTACTTAGTACAGTGTGGTTTGTTTGTTTGTTCTTTCTTTCTTTTGGTTTTTCGAGACAGGGTTTCTCTGTGTAGCCCTGGCTGTCCTGGAACTCACTCTGGAAACCAGGCTGGCCTCGAACTCAGAAATCCACCTGCCTCTGCCTCCCAAGTGCTGGGATTAAAGGCGTGCACCACCGCTGCCCGGCAGTTTGCTTGTTTTTATCCTGAATGTGTTCTGCCTGCAGTGCCTGAGGAGGCTAATACAGAGAGCGCAGCTGTAGTTGAACCATATGGCGGGTTCTCCCCGCAGAGCAGCCACCGCTCTTACCCAGTGAGCAGCCTTTGCGGGGCCGCGGTGCTGTGTAGTGTGGGTTTCCCTGTCAGGTGCGGCGACATGCTCTCTGAATGCAGGGATGGTTGGATTTTAGTGATTTGAATAACAGCCCATTATGTGTTCTACATAATCAGTTCTAGGACAGCCAGGGTCCTGAGGCTCCTAATCAAGAAAGAAAAGTCATTCTGATAGGTAAATAGCAAGATACAGTGTTAGAATTCTTCTCTCTTGGGTATCAGTGTCTGTAATTTTTTCTTTCTGTTCCTGCTAGGGTTTTACTTTCAGTGGGATCTGCCGTGTGACTTGCATCTACGGCCAGTTGGAAATATACGGCCATATCATCAAACAGGGGCAGCCTCCCCAGGATGTCTTCTCTGTCTACACCCACTCTTACCTCACCATCAATGGGGTTCCGTACGCAGAGCCCGACAAGAGTGAGAAGGGAATCAGAAGGGAGATCCGAGCCCTGCTCAAGCCGTACACGAAACTCGGTAACCGCTTCCGCTTCCTAAATCAAGGCTAATGGGTCGGGCGGTGGTGGCGCGCGCCTGTAATCCCAGCACTTGGGAGGCAGAGGCAGGCGGATTTCTGAGTTCGAGGCCAACCTGGTCTACAGAGTGAGTTCCAGGACAGCCAGAGCTACACAGGGAAACCCTGTCTTGAAAAACCAAAAAAAAAAGGCTAATGGTTGTAAGGGTGTAGTATGTTCTGGCCTTGTACTCTAAATCCTGGAGCGGGGGTGGGGTGGGAGGGGGGTCTTAAGTTATTAAAATCGAAGTTAGTGGGTGGCAGACTTGGATGGGGTGTCTCCACCCAGATAAGGAAAAATCAGCTGTCCCGGGTAGTGCTCCGGATAGCCTAGAGCTTAGTGGTTGGGACGGACCCTGTGGGATCTAGGATTCGCCTCTCTTTGCAGATGACAGAGACTGGGTAGTGCGGTACTTCCCTCCTCTGGGCTCCATTCTGATTCTGGAACGGATGCAGACTCGTTTCGTGGACTTCCTCAAGACGTATAAGTGTTCCTCGTACGTGCTCATGCAGGAGGTGAGGCCAGTGCTCCCTGATCCTTGGCACCGGAGCAGCCAGCCCAGTGAGCCGCTGGGTAGGAACCCCCTCACAGTGACCGTCCCCTCTGTCCTCTGAGTGGGGGAGGTGTTCGGAGAATCACGTGTGTTAGCAGGAGATAGTCTAGAGAGAGAGAGAGATGTATTATGGGTGAAGGCACTTGTAGAACAACCTGACTGATGTGTGTTCTGTCCCCGGTACTCAAGGCAGAAGGAGAGGCAGTTCCTGGGTGTGGTCCTCTGACCTCACATATGGGACGTGGCACACACTCGCATAGGCCATACATAGGCCATACAGAACGGCTGTCCTGAACGCGTTCCCTCTGCTTCTTTGGGTTCACTGCCCACTAGAACTCAACTCTGAAGAACAGAGCCGTGTCCGGTTGCACCCCTCGAGTAGACAGAGTGTGGGAGTGTGCAGTTAGGAGTCGGGTCAGGCTGTGCATTTGGGGGCTGCAGCAGAGAGGGCATCTGAGAACACAGATGAGAGAGGGGAGAGGCCTGGGCCGTGCCGCTTCGGAGGACGTGAAGTACAGGAGTCACAGGAGGCTGCGGAATGCCAGGGCTGGGGCAGCGCCAGTCTGAGGTGGTCTGAGAAAGGCACTTGGGAAGGGTGAGGAGGGAGAATGAAGAGCAGAGGAATGCCTTTGTCTCAGAGGGAGAAGGCAGTGAAGCCAGAGCTCAGCGGTGTGAGTCCTGAGGGGAGGCCTGGACCTGCCCCTGAGACCCTGAAGACCTGGGAGGAGCAGATAGCTGTGCGGATGTGCAGGGGTGTGTGCGCGCTCCTGCACGTGCTCATGTGCGTAGTAGCCAGAGGACACCTTACCTTTGTGTCTCTGGAGTTGTCTGTTGAGACAGTCTCTGGCTGGCCTGAAGCTTGCCGAGAAGGCCAGGCTGGGCAGGCAGCATTCCCGCTCTTGTCTCCTCCCAGGGCGTGGCCAACCAGGCATTTGGTCTATCTATCTAGTTTGAGGCAGGCTTTCTCCGTGTAGCCCTCTCTGTTGACCTGACTGGCCTTGAACTGAGAGATCCTCCTGCCTCTGCCTCCCAAGTGCTGGGATTACAGGCGTGTGCCACCACGCCCGGCTTAAATGATTTTTTAAAGTTTATTATTCTGTGTGTGGGGGAGTACATGTGCATGTATACCATGTGTGGCTGGTGTGGGAGCCGAGCGCGGCCTGCGGAGAGCTGCAGAGGGAAGGGAGGGAGGTGCAGTGGTTGGGAGGATGTGTTTCTGGAACTGCTGTTTCAGTGTGTAATTACATGGGTGTGTGCAGATGTGTGCACAGCCTGTGCAGGACAGGTGTGGGGTCCCTTGAGCTGAAGTTACAGAAAGTTACAAGCCACTAGGCGTGGATGCTGGGAACAGGGTTTCAGTCTTCTAGGAGAGCTAAAAGTCCTCCTCACCTCTGGGCTACCTCTGTGTTCTCGTTTCTCTCTCTCTCTCTCTCTCTCTCTCTCTCTCTCTCTCTCTCTGTTGTTTGGAGACAGTGTTACTATGTACCTTGACTAGACACACCTCAAATTTGTTTTCCTCTCGCCTCCTGGCATTCTGGGATTACGGACATCAATTCTACTAAGGCGGCTCATGTGGTGGTTTTTATTTACTTCTTTCTGTGGAGGCGGTGCTTGTGAGGTGTGAACTTGATGTGGAAGGTGAGCCTCAGGCCATCCTCACTCACTGTCCAGTGTCTGTCGCTGAAGCTGGGGCCTGACAGCGCCCATGCTGCCACGGTACCGAGTCGCGGGCGTAGGCCCGGGAGATCAACAGAAGACACAGGCTCTGGTCGTTCACTAAGGAGAAGCCAAAGCTTTACTGAGGGACCAGCAATATATACTAGAGGTCAGGAAGAACAACAGGAAAAAACCACTACAGCCATAGGTCAGACACCTGGGAAAGCAGGACTCCAATTAAGCCGCAGGGTGTTTCCTGTGTGAACAGCTCCGCTGGGGGCGTTGAGCTAAGCTTACCTGTGCCCAACAGGGGCCCTCCAGTCACAGTTCTCACTAACCAGTGTCTCCCAGGGTTCCTGCCTCTGCTTCCCAAGCACCCTCACATCTCCCTAGCTCTTCATGGGCACTGGGGATTTGAACTTTGGTCCTAATAACTAGAGTTTTAACCACTGCGCCATCTCCCTAGCCCTTTGTGTGATTGCATTCTGAAGAGTGTTTTGTTTATTGTTTAAATTTGTTTGTTTTCTATTTATATGTCTGTGAGGCCAGAAGATGGCATCGGGTTCCCTAGAGCAGGCACAGTTGATTGTGAGCCGTCTGACATGGGTGCTAGGGGCCAGGCACTGGGCTTCTGTGAGCTCAGTGATCTGCCTCAGCCACCAAGCTCTCTCTTCAACTCCTTTTCATGAATTTTTGTTTGTTTGTTTTGTTTTGTTTCGAGACAGGGTTTCTCTGTGTAGCCCTGGCTGTCCTGAAACTCATTTGTAGACCAGGCTGGCCTCAAACTCAGAAATCCACCTGCTTCTGCCTCCCAAGTGCTGGGATTACAGGCGTGAGCCACCACTGCCCAGCTTGAAAAAAATTTTTTTTAAGATTTATTTATATTTAAGTAGCTGTATTCACACACACACACACACACACACACACACACACAAAAGAGGGTGTCAGGTCTCTATACAGATGGTTGTGAGCCACCATGTGGTTGCTGGAATTTGAACTCAGGACTTCTGGAAGAACAGTCAGTGCTCTTAACCTCTGAGCCTTCTCTCCAGCCTCCATCTCTTCAACTCTTTTTTTTGTTGTTGTTGTTGCTTTGTTTGTTTGTTTTTTGTTTTGTTTTTTTCCGAGACAGGGTTTCTCTGTGTAGCCCTGGCTGTCCAGGAACTCATTCTGTAGACCAGGCTGGCCTCAAACTCAGAAATTCGCCTGCCTCTGCTTCCCAAGTGCTGGGATTAAAGGCGTGCGCCACCATCACCCGGCTCTTCAACTCTTTTTTTTTGGGGGGGGGGGGTGGTTCGAGACAGGGTTTCTCTGTGTAGTTTGGGCTGTCCTGGAACTCACTCTGTAGACCAGGCTGGTCTCAAACTCAGAAATCTGCCTGTCTCTGCCTCCCAAGTGCTGGGATTAAAGGTGTGCGCCACGACTGCCCGGCTAGGCTCTTCAACTCTTTTTTTTTTGTTTGTTTGTTTTTTTCCGAGACAGGGTTTCCCTGTGTAGCCTTGACTGTCCTGGAACTCACTCTGTAGACCAGGCTGGTCTCGAACTCAGGAATCCGCCTGTCTCTGCCTCCCAAGTGCTGGGATTACAGGCGTGCACCACCACTGCCCGGCATCTTCAACTCTTTTTTTTGTTCTCCACAGAAGGAACTGTAGTAGTGAGAGGCACCCAGGGCAGGAAAGCCCTCTTTGATTGCAGGAGACCTGTTTATGGGAGGTTCCCTCTTCCCTCCTCTCTGCTGGTAGACACCTTTCCCCCGTGCCTCCCTGTCAGCAAGTGCCTGCCTGCTGTAGTTTGTGTCTCCGTCCAGCAGGCCCTGTGAACACACACCGCCCTTTACTCCATCTTCGTCTGCCTCTGCCCTGGAGTTTGTGTGTTCTGTGGCCTCTGCTGAGCTGCTCCTCCATTTCCATGCGTTCCTGATGATCTAGAGGCAGGGCAGCCTGGGCAGGGTATGAACTGTGGAAAGAGACTTGCAAGTGAGAAGGAGCAGGATGCTGCTGGTCGGGCCTGTGCTGAGGGTTAAATTTGGGGATATTAAGAGAAAGTTTGGGGCTGGTGAGATGACTGAACGGTTTGGAGTACTGACAGTTCTCCCGGAGGTCCTGAGTTCAAATCCCAGCAACCACATGGTGGCTCACAACCATCTGTAATGGGATCTGATGCCCTCTCTTCTGGAATGTCTGAAGACAGCTGTAGTGTGCTCACATATAATAATAAATCTGAGAGAGAGAAAGTTTGTAGCCAGGCAGTAATGGTGCACGCTTTTGATCCCAGCACTTGGGAGGCAGAGGCAGGTGGATTTCTGAGTTCAAGAGTTCCAGGACAAAGCCGGGCGTGGTGGCGCACGCCTGTAATCCCAGCACTTGGGAGGCAGAGGCAGGCGGATTTCTGAGTTCGGGGCCAGCCTGGTCTACAGATTGAGTTCCAGGACAGCCAGGAACTACACAGAGAAACCCTGTCTCGAAAAACCAAAAAAAAAAAAAAAGAGTTCCAGGACATCTAGAGCTACACAGAGAAACCCTGGCTCAAGACTGGGGGGGGGGGGGGGTTTGATTGAGATAGGTTGATTGATTGATTGTAACTTGTAACTCATGACTATATGATGCTTATTAACTTAGAAGCAGACAGAGGCACGCTCATTAAAACCTTTCCTTACCGTTTCACTTGTTATATTTCAGAACATTCCTGCTCGGGTTAATTCTGAGTTTGTAGCTTTGAGGAAAATTGGCATCAGAAGACAGAAGAGGAAGAAAGGCATCTGCTTGAGCGAGAGTGGGCTTGCTGCCCTGGAGGAGTTAGTCAGTGTGTCCTGTGGTGAGTGTGGCCTGCTGTAAGTGCCCTGTCCCCGAGCCTCAGCCACCGCTCGTAACTAGAGTCCCGAGGACCGGCTCACCCCAGGGCTCACTGTTTGTTTTACCTGCAAAAGTAGATGGCTGCCCTATCATCCTGTTGTGTGGCGCTTGTGACATTGGAAAGTCAACGTTCAATAGAATACTGATTAACCAGTTATTGAATAGGTAAGCTTGCTCGCTTGTCTTCCTTGGTCATCTGGGCGTGAAATGAGTCAGTGGAGACACTGGCTTTTGTTTGATCTAAGGTGTGGTCTCACCCTCTAGACCAATCTGGCTGTGGTGATTCTCCTGCTTCAGCCTCCCCAGGGCTGCGATTACAGGCATAGCCACCATGCCCAGCCTGATGGACAGACTTGAGTTGGGGATTTGTTTAGCTCTCGGCTGTCAGCCGGGCTATGGCGCTTGCTCTGAGTGCTCCTTCCCTGCCTCCCTCCCTCTCTCCCTCCCGTACTGGCTCTGCCCTGCTGCAGCCGGGTGCCTGCTCGGGTGCCTGCTCTCCATCCGTGCTGGTCCAGCTGTTATCCCCAGCTCAGGACTGAGCCCTTTGATAGTAGAGTACCCTTGTGTGTCATGAACGGCACAGGGCCTCACCTGCACCGTGGCCCCCACCTTGTGGAGTAGGACAGCTACCAGGCCACACGGGATAGTGATCCTTGATCCTTCCTTGTGTGTCACACGTCCTGCACAGAGGAAGGTTGGCTCAGATCTCTCTCCCTCTCTCACAATTTTCAGCATTCCTGGGGTTGACTATCTGGAATGTGATCTGGGTCAGACAGAGTTCACTCCTCCTGGCTGTATCTCTTTACTTAACATCACAGAACCACTCCTGGGTATGTATTACATGTTTCTCAATGTCTCAGTCTACTCTCAAAATTCTGTATAAAATGAAAAATATGCAAAGTGAATCACCCTGCCTCTAGCTTCCACAACAAACTTGAGAGTGTTTGTACTTTAAGAAATGGAAATACCGAGCTGGGCGTGGTGGCGCACGCCTGTAATCCCAGCACTTGGGAGGCAGAGGCAGGCGGATTTCTGAGTTTGAGGCCAGCCTGGTCTACAGAGTGAGTTCCAGGACAACCAGGACTACACAGAGAAACCCTGTCTCAAAAAAAAAAGAAAAGAAAAGAAAAGAAAAGAAAAGAAATGGAAATACTTTATGTAAAATTTTTTAAATAATTTTTATGTGTGTGTAAGTCTGGGGGTGTTGGAGCTGGAGTTGCACATAGATATAAACTGGGACTTGAGCTGGCTCGTGCTCTTCCGTGAGCCGACATATAAATTACAAACAGGTCGCCCTAACAGCGTCCGAGGTGACCTGTGTGTCTGAACCAGTGCTGTTGAACCGTCTACGGATGCTTTCTTCTGGATTCACCAGCTATCCAATAGTGTCCTTTCCGTGTTTACAACTGCAGGTCGAATGTCTGTGTTTCGCAGTCACAGTGCGCAGACTGAGTGTGAAGTCGAATGTCTGTTTCGCAGTCACAGTGCGCAGACTGAGTGCGCAGTCGAATGTCTGTTTCGCAGTCACAGTGCGCAGACTTGAGTGTGGCATTAGGTGCTTGGGGTGGGGGGTCTCGGCTGCTGCGGCTCTCACTGCTGCATCTTTTTGAGTCGGGGGTTTCTTCATGTAGCCCAGGCTGTCCTGGATTTCACTATGTAGACCAGACTCACCTGGAACTCACAGTGATCCCCCTGACTCTGCCTTCCAGGTGAAGGTCTGCATGGCCTGGCTCCAGAAATTTTTATTATCCCCCAATGAAACACTTCTCTTTACAGTCACCTCTTCCTCCCTCCCTTGTCTGTCTGTCTGTCTGTCTGTCTGTCTCTCTCTCTCTCTCTCTCTCTCTGTCTCATTTACTTTTTTAGTTTTCTGTACATTGGTGTTTTGCCTGCATGTCTGTCTTTAGGAATGTGTTGAATCCCCTAACAGGAGTTAATTAAGATGGTTGTGAGCTATCCTGTGGTTTCTGGGAATTGAACTCAGGGCCTCTGGAAGAGCAGTCAGTGCTCTTAACCGCTGAGCCATCTCTCCAGCCCATCTTTGTTTATTTTGAGGGGGAGTTGGGTGCAAGTGTCTGGGCACACATACACTCATGAAAATCTAGTGACAGACAGTTGGAGTGAGATCTTCCCACCGTGTAGTTTCTGGGAACTGAACCCTGGCCGTTAGCTTTATGCAACGGTCTGTAGCATAAGGTTTGTGCGTCTGGAGTGGGGAGTTGGGAGCACACGGGTCAGGTACCCTTGTAGCCAGAAGAGGATCCCCTAGCCCCTGAAGCTGGAGCGGAAGGTGATGATCAGCCTCCTGACCCTGGGGACTGGGAAACAGACTCTGCTCCTCCGTGAGAGTGGTACAGGTGTTCCTTCCACTAAGGCCGAGCTCTGGCTTTTTCCTTTTGGTCTTTTCCCTTTTGGGGTTTGGGTCCTCACTGTGTACCTCAGGCCTGCCCAGAACTTGCTGTCTTGGAAGTCAGAGTTGCAAGCTGCCTTGACTCCCAAATGCTGGGATTAAAAGTGGGAGGGGTGGGGGGGAGGCGGGGGGGGGGGGAGACAGGGGGAGACGGCTCAGCCACTAAGAGTGCTGACTGCTCTTCCAAAGGTCCTGAGTTCCACCACTCAGCAAGGGGTTATTAAAGGTCATTAGTTAAACTTTCAGCAGATTCTAAGCCCTAAAAGGTACAGAGGTTCATAGTTGTACTCCAAGCACCTGGAGCAGACATAGCCTTATCAGAGCATGGTTGGGATCACTGGCATACATGGAATTGGGGGGGGATCTTGGTGGTGTGAGAGTTCCCGATTCTCTGGCAGGTTTGGCAGGGCCATAATCCTGGCTACTGCTTCGTGGCCGTGGCGTGGTTACTTTTGCTTGTCTGTGCTGTGGATTGAACCCTCAAGAGCAGTGGTTCTCCACCCGTGGATCATGACCGCCCCGTGTTGCTTATTAGATATTATATTATGATTAATAACAATTAGCCGGGCGTGGTGGCGCGCACCTGTAATCCCAGCACTTGGGAGGCAGAGGCAGGTGAATTTCTGAGTTCGAGGGTAGCCTGGTCTACAGAGCGAGTTTCAGGACAGCCAGGGCTACACAGAGAAACGCTGTCTTGAAAAACAAAAACAAAAAACATGCTTAATGACAATTGATTGACAGTTATAAAGTAGCAATAAGAATAGCTTGTGGCTGGGGTCACCTCCTCAGTCTCTTGGCTGAGAACACTGCCCCAGAGCATTGGTGTGTCAGGCAAGAGCTCGGCTACTAATTGCTCCTGCTCTCATTTGCCAGGACCACCGTACACCCACCAGAGGCAGCCGCAGAGGATGGTGTACTATGGGAAGATGCACTGTCACGGTGACTATGAGAATTACATCGAGATAGTGAAGTACGTGTTCCGAGGTTACAAGAGAGACTCCCCACTTATCATCAACACGATGGGTTGGGTGACAGGTAAGCCGTGCACACGCGTGGTCATGCAGGCAGCTGTCGCGAGCGCTGCACAGACGGGTGATGACTCTGTGTGTGTGTGTGTGTGTGTGTGTGTGTGTGAGTGTGAGTGAGAGATGTCTGTACATGTAGACTAGTGCTCAGATGAGGGTGAGCATGGGTAGCTCCGAACTGTAAACGGGACACTGGCAGGAGAGGGGGAGGGAGAGGCTGAGGAAGACCGAAGGAAGAAGCGGGCTGGGGCTGAAGGGGAGGTAACCCAGCCTGTGGAAGAAAGGCAAGTGTGAGTGGATTGACTGAGTTACGAGCTAGTCACTGAGTGAGCCACAGCTGTGGCCAAGGCGTTTACTCATGAATGATTTGTTTCAGGGCTACCATTCCAGGGGTAGGGGCCAGAAGGAAAAACTGATTGAGATTTTTACATATTTCACTTTGGTTGGTTGGTTTTGGGTTTTTGAGACAGGGTTTCTCTGTCTAGCTCTGGATAGCCTGGAACTTGCTCTGTAGACCAGGCTAGACCTCCCTCTGGCATCCCCACCACTGATGTTTCTGTTCTGTCAAACACTATGCAGTGCCCTGGGAAGCCAGAAGAGGGTGGCAGATGGCCTTAGATGGGCCCATGCTGCCTGGCCATGGCATCCGCCGCACTTTACCTGTGCCCGTGGCGACTCTTCCCTCACAGATGATGGGGTGCTGCTGCTTATTGACCTGATCCGAGTGCTGTCCCCCAACTATGTCATTCACCTGTATTCTGATCGGGAAAAATTCATGCCGACTCTCACCTCCGAATACGTGGAGCTCACAGATGGCCTGTATACAAAAAGCAAGATCAGGAGATATCGAGGGTTCGAAATTCCAGAATTTAGAAACAATTTGGAATTTAATGATGAAGAGAAAGAGTCTAGTCCAGCTCCAGTCTTCACCGGGCACACACTGATGACTGTCCACTCGGAGTTCCTGAGTAGTAAGAACGAGAAAAACAGGTGAGTACAAGCCGGGCGGTGGTGGCGCACGCCTGTAATCCCAGCACTTGGGAGGCAGAGGCAGGCGGATTTCTGGGTTCGAGGTCAGCCTGGTCTACAGAGTGAGTTCCAGGACAGCCAGGGCTACACAGAGAAACCCTGTTTCAAAAAACAAAAAAAAAACCACAGGTGAGTACAGAACCCCTTGTAAGGACTCTGGCCTGCAGCGGGGACTGCTTTCTCAGGTGTGAGCGCCACGCTGGCAATGGTGGCTCTTATAGAACCCAGCACTGAGGAGGCAGAGGTGGGCATCGTGGGTTCGAGGCTCGCTTGTAGTACTGGGAAGCACTCACTACAAACAAAAAGAGAATGATCCTGTTAAGATTTTCAGGTTTTAGGCCGGGTGGTGGTGGCGTACGCCTGTAATCCCAGCACTCGAGAGGCAGGCGGATTTCTGAGTTCGAGGCCAGCCTAGTCTACACAGAGTGAGTTCCAGGACAGCCAAGGCTACACAGAGAAACCCTGTCTCAAAAAACAAAAAACAAAATCCGGTTTTTTATGGCTATCCATTTAAAAGAGAGTGGATCCTAGTGAGAGCAGGGAGGCGGGGCTTCTGGTGCTGTTGGCCTGCGCTAAGGAGTCTAGGATTCCTGGTGTTCGGAGGGCTGTGTCAAGGCAGGGTTTCAGAAGGAGATTGCTGTGTGTGTGTGTGTGTGTGTGTGTGTGTAGTTAGTGTGGGCCATTTAGACAGGGTCTTGGTGTTGGCAGACCTTCCAAAGCAAACCACATCTCCAACCCTAGGGTTTGGGAATATCCTGAAAGACCAGTGACTAGTGTTACCTGATGTGTGTGTCGCTGTGACACAGTCCGCGTGACGCTGTCGAGGGTGTGGTTGCCGTGATGCTCTTCCTCCGCTCTGAGCTGAGTCTGGTGCTACCTGATGTATGTTCTCCACGGTTGCCGTGATGCTCTTCCTCATTTCCCTCTGCTCTGCTTTTCAGGGCCAAATACAACCGGATTTTTCGAGATCTGGCAATGCTGGGCTACCTCAGTCAGCTGATGCTGCCAGAGCCAGAGCCACTTAGTCCTTTGCACAGCCTAACGCCCTATCAGGTAATCGGAGCTGGTGGGCAAAATTTATCTGATACTGATAAGATTCTTGAGGCTTCTGAGCCCTGGTGAGTGCCTGTCTGCTCCTGTATAACTCCTTGCTTGCCTAAATCTAAAAACAGCCCTGTGGTGTGGGTTCTGATACTGTACCCATTTTTCAGATGGGGAGACTAAGGAACAGTGAGGCTGGGTTGCCTGGAAGAAGATGCAGAGCTGGCACTTGGTCCTTGGCGGGCGAGCCTCAGAGTCAGTGTACTGTAGTTTGCGACGGCTCTGAGTTATCTGACCCCGGGGCTGCCCCACATTGCTCTTTGCAGCTGCATGAGGGTAGGACCTAATGTCTTAGGATGCTGTGGGGGTCTGAGCCCCTCAGAGCACCTCCTGTGGACCTGGTTATTCTTGTCAGGCTCTAACACCAAGCCATCTACAGTGCAGAGGCCAGGCTGCTCGGAATTGCTCTGGGAATCAAACCGTGATTGTGTGAGGATCTAGGGTGATGGAGAGGCAGTAGCAGTAGCAGTAGTGTGTGTTTGGTAATTGAACCCAGAGCCTTACCATGATGTGGGATGCCACTCAGTCTAAGCTTCCTGCACATGCGTGGGCGTGCAGAGACGTGCGCACGCGCACAAAGCCTCAGGTTGCTTTGCCATTGCTGTGTCAAACCCTATGGCCAAGGCAGCCTATAGGAGAGTGACCGCTCCGGCTCAGTGTTCCCGAGGCCTCGAGTGACTGCAGAGCAGAGGGGGTGGGAAAGCAGCTGAGGCCTCGCATCTTCATCTCAGTCACTGGGAATGACACAGGTCTTGATATCTCAGAGACCAGCCCCAGGGGCACACCTCCTAATCCTCCACCATGTGGGGACAGGCATTCACCAAGCCTGTAGCAGCCATTCTCATCCAAACTGTCAGGCAGGCAGGCAGGCAAAACACACAGAGACACACACACATTGCACCAGCATTCTTTTTTTTTTTTTTTTTTTTGGTTTTTCGAGACAGGGTTTCTCTGTGTGTAGCTCTGGCTGTCCTGGAACTCACTCTGTAGACCAGGCTGGCCTCGAACTCAGAAATCCGCCTGCCTCTGCCTCCCAAGTGCTGGGATTATAGGCGTGCGCCACCACGCCCGGCTTAGCATATTGTTTTTTAAACGGAGAAGCATTTGAAGACAAAGCAGGTAGCCTGACTGTGCATCTCTGCTGCGGAACAGGACTGGTGTCCCTGGCTTCACACGGAGGAGGCAGAGGGAGGGCGTGATTGCTCCGCTAGGCTTTGCTCCTTCTGGACTGGGAGACAGACAGACAAACAGAAATCCTTGAATCTAATTTCTTCTTGTTTCTTTGACCAAGGCTACCTACAAACCACAACCAGCCCCACCTCCCCGGGCCCTAGCATTTATATACCCTCTGAAAAGTTCCCAGAATTCCAAGTGTCACACAGTCGCACTTGCACTAACTGTCTGCAGCTGGCAAAACCGCCCTTTACCGGGGCGAGAGGCAAATCATAGTCAGCTGCTTTGGACAATCCTAAGCCGCCCCATATCCCCATGCCTGGGATTAAAACAAAAAACAAAATATTTCTGTGTCCGTCCCTCCCCCCTCCCCCTCCCCCCCACCTCCTGAGACAGGGTTTCTCTGTGTAGTTTCGGCTGTCCTGGAACTCACTCTGTAGACCAGGCTGTCCTCGAACTCAGAAATCCGCCTGCCTCTGCCTCCCAAGTGCTGGGATTAAAGGCGTGCGCCACCACTGCCCAGCATTTCTGGGGTTTTGGTGGGGTTTTTTGTTTGTTTGTTTTTTGTTTTTAAAGACACCAAGACTCCAGAATTACTGTCACTACACTGACTTGTGGCACGTGCTGTAGGTCATGAGGAAGTCTGAAGGTGAGGGGAGGTTTGCTTCTAGAAAGAAGGAAGAGAAAGCAAGGTGGCACTTGGCGAAGCACAGCTAGTAAATGCCGCCGACGTCTGCTGCCACAGCCTCGGCCCGTGACACCCGTGGCCGGGTCCCGGGCCACCTTCCCCTAGTCCATCACAAAGCACTGCCCTGCAAGTGGCAGCTGACTTTGTGCTGGGTTGGGCTGACCCATGCTTCTTAAGTTGGGGAGAGAAGGGAATGAAGATTATACGACATGAGTACAGGAAGGAGGGAAGCCCGGGCTGCCTTGAACTCAAGTTCTCATGCCTCCGCCTGCTGCAAGCCGTGGGAATCGCCCTGCACCACCAGGCCCAGGGCTCCCCAAGCTGAGCTAACCCAGAGTTTGTGTTGTCAAAACCCCCAGGTTTGGGCTGGATATGAGAGCACATGTCTACAGCCTCAGCACTGGGGAAGATAGCTTCAGGTTCAATGAGAAACCCTTTTCCTCAGAAGAAAACAAGGGGACCTGGTGTGATGTCCTGTTTAAAGGCAGGCTGGTCTACATACTGAGATTCAGGCGAGCCTGGGCTATATAGTAAGACTTTCTGCAAAAGAACCCTGCGAACTCAGATGTGATGGAAGTGGTGATGCCCACACTAACTTCTGACTACACACCCATATCCTCAGAACATGCACATGAGAGCACACACGAACGCACACACAGCATTATTAAAGTCTCTAAAGTCAGACATTGTAGTCCACGCTTGTACGTTCATTGCTCGGGACTCTAAGGCAGTAGCTTGTCTGTCTCAGGAGAAGTTAATGAGAGGTGCACATTTGTGGCTTATTCTCCAGGTCCCCTTCAGTGCAGTCGCTCTCCGGGTCACGCACGCTGACGTAGCACCTACCCACATACTGTATGCTGTGAATGCCAGCTGGGTCGGCCTTTGCAGGATCGTGGATGATATGAAAGGCTACACTCAGGGCCCCATCCTGCTTGCCCAGAACCCCATCTGTGACTGTTTGGGCTTTGGTGAGTGAACACTGAATGATGCCTCCTGCCCTGGCCTCTTCACTGGAGCCAACAGGCTCTGCCATCACCTTGTATTATGTGGTGACAGACAGAAACAGTCACCTTTCCCTGGAGAAATGGACGTCTCTCTGTGCTCCTGGTGGCAGGGTTTTACCTGCATCACATTCTGTTAGCCTGTTCGAGTCCCTTCTGGCTGAACATGGGATATCCGCATTCTTTGAATGGCACTTTCTTAGAATCTTATTTTTACCTAAGCATCGTGGCTCACTTCAGGAGGCATAGACCAGTGGGTCTCCTGCCTGAGGACAGCCTGTCAGCTTAGCCAGTTCATGGAGACCCTGTCTCCAACCATGGAAAAGCATCGTATGTGTGTTCACATGAGTCCAGAAGCCTTTAGAGAGCAGAGGTGTTGGGCGTTGGTGCTGGGAGCTGAGCTTGGGTCTTCTGAAAGATAGCAAGCCAAGTGCCTTTCCCCTGCTGGGCCAGCCCACCAGCTCGTCAGCCTTGCTGCACACTGTGTTCTGTGTAAAACACTGGAGGTGACATGGGCATCAGACCCATGGGAGTGCAGTTGTGAGTCACCATATGGGTTCTAGAAATGGAGCTGGGTCCTTCGGAAGAGCAGCAGATGTGCTTAGCTGGGGGCTGGAGAGACGGCTCAGCCGGTAAGAGCACTGACTGCTCTTTCGAAGGTCCTGAGTTCAAATCCCAGCAACCACATGGTGGCTCACAACCATCCGTAATGAGATCTGACACCCTCTTCTGGAGTGTCTGAAGACAGCTACAGTGTACTTAGATATAACGATAAATAAAATATTTTTTTTTAATGTGCTTAGCTGCTAAGCAGTATATTCACCCCCAAAATTCAAAATTAAAACTCTTAATGTCAGCCTGAAGAGATGGCTCAGCAGTTAAGAGCACTGACCACTCTTCCAGAGATCCTGAGATCAATTCCCAGCAACCACATGGTGGCTCACAACCATCTGTAATGGGATCCGATGCCCTCTTGGGTGTCTGAAGAGAGCTAAGGTGTACTCGTCATATATATAAAAAAATAAAATTTTTATGTCATTATGTTAACTTGACCTCCGCCTCCCTGTGGTCGAGAGGGGAGCTTTGCAGACAGGCTGACGCGCTCTGTGTCTTGAAGGGATCTGCAGAGGCATTGACATGGACGAGAGACTCTACCACATCCTCACACCACTGCCTCCAGAAGAGCTAAAAACTGTCAACTGTCTGCTGATTGGTTCCATTTCCATCCCACATTGTATTTTCAAGAACCAGGTGAGTCAGCATGGACCGGGCCTGCAGGGAAACTGGGCGGGGGAGGCCAAGCTGACTAGTGGTTGAGGCAGTGGGTCCTTTGGAAATAGACATTTTTTCCTTCAATTTTTTTTACAGATTTATTTATTATATGTAAGTACACTGTAGCTGTCCTCAGACACCAGAAGAGGGCATCAGATCTCTTTAGGATGGTTGTGAGCCACCATGTGGGCGCTGGGATTTGAACTCTTAACCTTTGGAAGAGCAGTCAGTGCTCTTACCCGCTGAGCCATCTCTCCGGCCCTTTTCCTTCATTTTTTTTTTTTTTTTTTTTTTTTTTTTTCGAGACAGGGTTTCTCTGTGTAGTCCTGGCTGTCCTGGAACTCACTCTGTAGACCAGGCTGGCCTCGAACTCAGAAATCCGCCTACCTCTGCCTCCCAAGTGCTGGGATTAAAGGCGTGCGCCACCACGCCCGGCTTTTCCTTCATTTTTTAAATTCCATTTCATGTGCCTTGATTTTTTGCCTCTTTGTGTGTCTGTGTGAGGGTGTCTTACCTTGGAGTTACAGACATGTTGTGAGCTTCTATGCTCACGCTGGGAATTGAACCCTGGGCCTCTGGAAGAAGTCAGTGCTGTAAGCCCTGAGCCATCCCTCCAGTGCCCTGGAGACATGCACTTTCTTATGTGATTTGAATGTCCACATTCCTTGTGGACAGGTCTCTATGCTGCTGCTTTGTATTTCCATTTCAGCCTGGGCCTGAAGGGACGGTTCCTTATGTCACCAAGGATTATAAGTTAAGTCTTCCTGGAGCGTCAGAGAAAATTGGAGAGAGGGAGTATGCAAACGCAGTCCGTAGACAGAAATTACGGCAAAGAAGAAAATAAAGCCTGGGTGTGGAGAGACCTGTCTACTTGGACACCTTGTCCCCAGGCCGAGTTGGCAGCCTGAGTGGTGCGAGTGGCTGCTGGGCTCCTGCTCATGCCCATGGCTCATGGAACTGGAAAATGTGCTGTGGGAAGAGTCTTCCCTCCAAGACAGGGGAGCTAATAGCATACAGCTCAGACTGGCCTCGAACTCTGGGTCCTCCTGTCTCCCTGCCCAAGGGCTGCGTTTCAGGCCTGTGCTGCAACACCAGCTCTCAGGCAGGAAGAGAAAGGACAGACAGCCTTTCCGTTCTCCAAGAAAACCAGGGCCACAAAGGTCTGCCTAGAAACCAGGCCGCAGGCTGGCCCACGGGTTCTCGGTACAGCTCGGACTGCCTGGGGCCTGAGCGGGTCAGTGGACGGGAGACAGAGGCCTGCCCTGAACCGTGAGGACCTTTGCAGCCGGGTGCCAACCCGTCAGCCTGATCTGATCCTTTGATGCCATCCAATCTCCCAGTGTGAGCAAGAGTTAGAGGATTGTATTCCATGGTCATTTCTGGGTCTTTTTAATCATGAGGCTTTTGTTTGTTTGTTTTGTTTTGTTTTTTGGATTTGGTTTTTCGAGACAGAGTTTCTCTGTATAGCCCTGGCTGTCCTGGAACTCACTCTGTAGACGAGGCTGGCCTCGAACTCAGAAATCCGCCTGCCTCTGCCTCCCAGAGTGCTGGGATCACAGGCGTGCGCCACCACCTCCCGGCTAATCATGAGGCTTTATGTTGAAGAACTTGCTCTGAGATCCAGAAATCCTTCGGGTTAATTACAGAAACCCATGGCTCTTTAAGCCTGGGTGTGCTCCCACTGACTTACCAGGAGGCTGTGGATACTGCCATGGGGCCACCGCCTGTGGACACGCATGCCTGGTTTGGGCAGACATTCGCTATCAAGGATTTCTTCTAAGGACCCAGAGGCCACTACAGGCAGTGTTGTCATCAGGTGTGACTGGGTCTGGTCCTCTTTGGTTGTAGAGCAGGACACTGAGGCGCTTCTCAGGTCGTTATGATGGATCTGTCACCAGTCAGCAGGATCATGAAGGACCTAGGCTGTGAAGGCTCGCACCATTATTGTCGCCATCTTGTCTGTAGCCATGGGAGCGTGCCCGGTCGCCTTTGCCCTCGCCATCTTTGTGGCAGCCTCGGTCTCTGAAAATCCTTTTAGGCAGAGCTGCCCTTCCTGCCTGGTCAGAACATTCTGCAGGGTTCACTGACTAGGGCCCGCCTCCCCCCACCCCCCGAGTCCCTGTCTTACTGGAGCTTGTGGTGAGCCTTTCTGGGAGGGAAGGGGCTCCTACCCTGCTGCCCGGGCAGGTCTGGGCTCCGTTGATTCTCCTGCCTCTGCTTCCTGAGAGCTCAGATCACAAGTATGTGCCATCTTAGCCTTGCAGAGAATTTTAAGACAGCCTTTGTCACCTTTGTCCATTCCCCAGATCTTCCTGTCTTTACAATAATAAAGACCCTGAATATAGCTCTCCCCTCTGCATTTTCCTTTAAAGGGGAAATCGTAGCTTTTTTTTTTTTTTTTGGTTTTTCGAGACAGGGTTTCTCTGTGTAGGCCTGGCTGTTCTGGAACTCACTCTGTAGACCAGGCTGGCCTTGAACTCAGAAATCCACCTGCCTCTGCCTTCCAAGTGCATTACAGGCGTGCGCCACCACTGCCTGGCTGAATCCTAGCGTGGTGGCGCACGCCTTTAATCCCAGCACTTGGGAGGCAGAGGCAGGCGGATTTCTGAGTTCGAGGCCAGCCTGAACTACATAGAGAAACCCTGTCTCGAAAAAAACAAAATAAAATAAAATAAACCATGCCAGTGGTAGAGGGAGCTGTGGGCAGGGGTCAGGTGCCTGTGAGGAGCTGAGGCCTCTGGCAGGATGCCCGGAGGGGCGGGCTTCTGAAGCCTGGCTCTGGTGAGACCTGGCACAGCTGTCAGCACATGGTGTTGGCATTTGGGGCACGTTTTCAGCTCTGCCATCTCTTTTTGGGGGGACGTGTTATTTGGAGACAGGATCCTGCTATGAACAGGCTGGCCTCCAATTCTCAAGCGCTGGTATCACCCTGTGTCCCACGTGTGCTTTCGATTCAGATGGTCTGCCCTGGCCCACTATAGTCTTCATACGCACACTTGTTTAAGAGCACTACAGACTGGAGCCAGCCACCACCTTGCCCAGGGTGGTAGGTCTGTGTTAGAGTGGCTCCCTAGGAGCTGTTGCTCCTGCTGTGCTCATCAGGAAGTTAAGGCCCAGGATAGACAGTGCAGAGGCTGTGAGAGCCGCTGGCGGCCTTGGAGTGCCTCCTTCCTTCTCCAGAGTCTGGGCAGAGGGGAGGGAGGGAGACAGGGAGGCGGCTGCGTCCTCCACCTGGATCTTCAATAAGAGCTTCTGACGTGGGGTTTCTGCCTGGTCCACAATGTGGAAATCAGATGGTGTAGACAAGGAACCCATGCTAACCTAGACACATAGGTGAGCGGCCTTCTGGTGGGCTCGGGACCTCATCTCCACCAGACACTGCTGAGATAGGAACATTCACGCCCCACCCACACAGTGGCCTAGAGCTCACGGATAACCCACTGACGTGATCCTCTGCTTCAGTTTCCTGGGTGCTGGGGCTCTAGGCGTCCTCCTCCTCTAGCCTCCTTATGATGGTTCCTTAGCTTTGGGTGGCAGTGCAGTGGGTGAGACACTGTGGTGCTGTGTGGTTGGGACTGAGGCAGCCATATTTTACCCCTGAGGAGGAACTTACCCTGGGTCTGTTTCCTCCTATGTTCCTCCTATGGTGAGGGGGATTGTCTATAAAGGCCTGCCAAGGCGCTCTTCTCATACAGCCTGTCCCTGTGGTCGTAAACTCCTTGAAGGCAGCCATCAGGGTTTTGTTTTAGTAAAACCATTCTTCACTGTGTGCAGTACCTAGCCATCTCATTAGCCATGAACCTGGTCATTAAAGTTTCTGAGGGCGAGCCGGGCTTGGTGGCACACGCCTTTAATTCCCAGCACTTGGGAGGCAGAGGCAGGTGGATTTCTGAGTTCAAGGCCAGCCTGGTCTACAGAGTGAGTTCCAGGACAGCCAGGGCTATACAGAGAAACCCTGTCTCAAAAAACCAATAAAAAATAAAGTTTCTGAGGGCGTGGATTTGTGTACTTTAGTGTGTAAGGAAACTTATTCCAGGTAATTATTTAAATTAAACATTTAATCCACTGGAATGGAAATAGCTTTGGAAAGAAGCTAATGGGCTCGGGCTCACAGAAACCCCACCAGATACTTTGCTGCCTGAGGCTGTGGTAAAGAGAAGAGTGTGTTCATGCGTGCTTGCATGGATGGGTGTTACCTGGAAGGGGCTGTGCACCAAGGAGAGAGCTCAGGGGTTTGGGTGGATTGTTTGTCAAGACAGGATCTGAGTAGGTAATGCCGGCCAGCCTGAGACTGACTCTGTAGACCAGGCTGCTCCTGAATTCCTGCCCTGCTTCCCCAGTGGGGGACTTACAGGTGTCAACCCCGCGACTAGAGAGACATGGCTCACCATGTGAGAGTGTCACTGTCTGCAGGGGATCAGCACCCTTGTTCTGGCTCACACCTCTCCTTAACTCCAGTTTCAGGGGATCTGATGCCCTCTTCTGACCTCCACTGGCATGCATGTGTGTGTGGTATGCATGCATGCAAGCATGCATGCAAGCAAAACACTTTAGATCTTAAAATATAAAAGTATGCACCCCTGCATCTGGCCACAGTTCAGATGTTTTGTCATTTAGTAGTAGTAGTAGTAGTAGTAGTAGTAGTAGTAGTAGTAGTAAATTCTACTTTATATTCATTGGTGTTTTGTCTGCGTGTATGAGTTACAGGTATGAGTAGCCCTGTGAGTGCTGGGAATTGAACTCAGGTCATGGTGACCACTAAACTGGTGTTTGCAAGAGATTCCTCACAACACAGCCCAGGGCAACTCTGGTTTTCCCTGACTTGGTGCGCCCTAGCAAAGAGCCCAGGCTCAGCAGCGGCTAACATAAATAAGGGGGCCATCTGTGCTGAGGGAGGGAAGGCATGTGACCTGCAGGGCCTCTGGAAAGGCCTCGCACAATTAAATGCCCCCAGGGCTTTGCCAGCAGCTGGAGGGCGGGCAAGGGCACGAGCTGAAAGGAGAGTTGCCCGGGCACAGGGTGCCTGAGTCGCACATGCCAGGGCTGAGTAAGCAAAGCCTTGCAGATCAGCAAACAGCTGAACAGGACAGAGCAGCGGCTGCTCTGGGAAGTCCAGTTGCCATGGTTTCCAGCCGGCTGTCATTAGGGCAGCCAGGCAACACTGGCTGGAGTTTTCCTAAGGCTTTTGAAGTTGCTTAGAATCTGGGGTGTGGCCAGCTCTGCCGACTAACTCCCAGGCTGTCCTCCCCAGCAGCCCAGCGGGGTGTCTGTGCTGGCCTTGGGGATCAGAGAGGGAAGGCTCGCCCTACTGTTGCTTTCTAGGAAAGGGGTGGGCAGCTCCCATGAAGCCGCAAGCTCAGGAGTCTACTGCATATAAAAGTTTTAAAATGTACACTGTGCTCAGAGGACCAGTGCTGGAAGGAAGCACATTGGTAGGGCTGAGTGCTCTGGTGTTTCTCTGTGCAGGCAGGTTCTTCTGGAGAAGTTCAAGTTGGTGTCTGGGGTAGAAGAGGCTCTTCCGTGTTGTGATCATAGTAAGGCCAAGCGATTAGAGTAGTCCCAGGTCTGGACTTCCACCTTGCAGCGGCACTTGCCTTCATTCAGAAACTGGCAAGTCTGTTTCTTTGTCTAGAAAGAAGGGTCTAAGGCTGGAGATGGCTCAGTGGTTAAGAGCACCTACTGCTCGGAAGTTCCTGAGTTCAAATCCCAGCAACTACATGGTGGCTCACAACCATCTGTAACAGGATCTGATGTCCTCTTCTGGAGTGGAGCATCTGTACTTACATGTAATAATAAATAAGTCTTCAGAAACCAAGAAAGAAGGGTTGAGGGAGGAGAAGCAGGTCCCAGAGGGGCCACCAAGGCCCCATGGTTGCCAAGTTCTAGACCTTGTCATATCCTACAGAGAGCTGGAAATTTTCTGTTGCCAATGGTGACTCAGTAAATCAAGAGCTTAGGATTCGTGTGGCCCATGCAAGAATTCACACATGCACGCCCGCCTTTAATCCCAGTGATTGGAAGGCAGAGGCAGGTGGTTACCTGAGACCCAGGCCAGCCTTGTCTGTAGATTGAATCCCAGGGCAGCCAGAGCTCAGGGCTACACATCTGGACAGACCTGTCTTTAAAACAAACAAACAAACCTGGAAACCAAAGGTTTAGGATATAAATAGGCTCACTATGCAATCCTGGTGACCTGGATGCAAGCCCCAGCAGCCACATGATAACGGAAGGATAAAGGCAACCCCAGAATGTCCTCCACATATGTCATGGGCACATACAAGTACAATAACATTTAAAACATTTTTAATGGTGTCTAACACCTCCACACAGACTTGTCGAATCGTTTATATATTGGGTCTCCGGCTAGAGAGATGGCTCAGTGGTTAAGAGCTCTTCCAGAGTTCCTGGGTTCAATTCCTGGCAACCACATGGTGGCTCACAATCATCTGTAATCTTTAGAGTTGGGTCTCAGCTGCTGGGACAATTTGGAACACTTCCTCACCGCCGCTTTTGCTTACGAAGGGCCACCAAACTCCCATAGCTCTCAATTGTTTTGGTTTTTTGGTGGTATTGATTGAACCCAGAGCCGCACACACACCAGGCAAGCACCCTGCCAGAAGCTGTGCCGCCCTGCCAACCATCGCTTTGCTTCGTGACCTTTACACTGTCGCTCTGCTTCTCCATTCCCGTGTGCATGCGCAGGCCAGAGGCAGTGTTCGGGAGTCCATTCTCCACCAGGGCTTCTGGGGAAGCCAGGTCACCTCTCAAGAGGCCAACGCTTTTACCCGCCAGGGCATCTCTCCAACCCCTTCACCTCGAAACCTGTCCTCCAAGACGGACATCTGGGTCACTCCTGTGAATGATGCCTTTGTGCATGCTCTGTGCCAGTAGGTCTGTGCCACCTGTGAGAGAGTAAGCACAGGGGCGTGGCTAGTCACAGGAGGCGTGGCTAGTCACAGGAGGCGTGGCTAGGAGAGTGACGGGGAAGAAGCTCCCTGAATGCTGCTTGCCTGCCCTTGTCTGGTGACTAAAGTGTCTTCCCAACACTCCTAGCAACTGCATGGTGGCTCACGACCATCTGTAATGGGATCTGAAGACAGCTACAGTTTA
Organism: Apodemus agrarius; assembly: GCA_964023405.1. Classification (NCBI taxonomy): domain Eukaryota; kingdom Metazoa; phylum Chordata; class Mammalia; order Rodentia; family Muridae; genus Apodemus; species Apodemus agrarius. The sequence continues at coordinate 4,322,260 of OZ030009.1, read as the reverse complement.
CTCATATAAATAACCTTTTTTTTAGAAATGAGGATTAATGCTGTTTCTGCATGTACACCTGCATGCCAGAAGAGGGCATCAGACTCCAGTATAGGTGATTGTCAGCCACCAAGTCCTTGCTAGGAATTGAGCTCAGGACCTCTGGAAGAGCATTCAGTGCTTGCTTTTTTTTTTTTTTTTTTTTTTTTTTTTTTTTTTTTTGGTTTTTTCGAGACAGGGTTTCTCTGTGTAGTTCGGGCTGTCCTGGAACTCACATTGTAGACCAGGCTGGCCTCAAACTCAGAAATCCGCCTACCTCTGCCTCCCAGAGTGCTGGGATTACAGGCATGCGCCACCACCACCCGGCGCATTCAGTGCTCTTAACCACTGAATCATCTATCCAGCCCCCTTCCCCACCACCACCACACACACACCCTTTTTTGAGACAGAATTTCACTATAGAGTCCTGGCCAGCCTAGAACAACTCCATATGTAGACCAGACTCCCTTCAAGCGCACAGAGATCTGCCTCCCGTGTACTAGTATTAAAGTCTGCACCACCAACTCAGCAGAACAGTACTATATTTTAAAAATGATCTGCAGGGGCTGGCCGGCTGGGTAAGGCAGGGAGAGGGGCTGACACTAAACCCGATGGCCCAGAGTTTCATCTCTCAGACCCACATGGCAGAAGATAACACACGCGGGAAAGGGAAGGTTGTCTTCTGGCCAGGTACATACATATGCTGCTACACATGTGTGTACACACATGCACACTGCAAGCAAAAATTAAATGAAAAGGAAGTCATTTTCAGGGCCAGGCATGGTAGCACACACCTTTAACCCCAACAAGATGACCTCAGTCCATTCGCAAGGCCTGTGGTTCCTTAGGGCACGTGCTCACCAGCCCTGTGAGCCCGGCAAGGACACTCCGCAGGCTGTGGTGGCACACACGTATAGTCCCAGCATGCAGAGACTGGCAGAAGGACCACAAACTTAGAACCTACTTGGGCTGTGCAGTGAGCCGCCAGCAAAATAAATAAAATAGCTGGGCATGGTGGCGCATGGTGGGCAAGGGGGCGGGGACCAAAGCGGGGCATCTCTGCGTTCTAGGCCAGCCAGGGCGATACAGGGAGACTCTGTCTCAAATGGGTGGATAAACTAGACAGAGGGCTGAGAATATAGCTTTAGTGGTAGACCATTCCTTTAGCACATACAAAGCCCTGGATTGCATTTCTGACACTAAATAAGCAAACAGTGTTTAAAATCTAAGGCTAATCAAGAGATGTAATAAAAGCCGGGCGGTGGCGCACGCCTTTAATCCCAGCACTTGGGAGGCAGAGGCAGGCAGATTTCTGAGTTCGAGGCCAGCCTGGTCTACAGAGTGAGTTCCAGGAAAGCCAGGGCTACACAGAGAAACCCTGTCTCGGAAAAAAAAAAAAAAAAAAAAAAAAAAAGATTTAATTAAAAAAGTAAGTCTGCACATACCCCTTTTCTGTTGACCCCCATGAGCACATGCCCACTGTCTGAGGGTTTCCATTACTGTGAAGAGACACCATGACCAAGGCGACCTTATAAAGAAGAACATTTAATTGTGGCTGTCTTACAGGTTCAGGGGTTCAGTCCATTATCAAGACAGGAGCATGGCAGCATCCAGGCAGACATGGGGCAGGAGGAGCTGACAGTTCTACATCTTCATCTGAAGGCTGCCAGCAGAATACTGGCTTCCAGACAGCCAGGCTGATGGCTTTTGGTTAAGATCAAGTACAGACAGCTAGGAGGCTGGTCTCAAAGCCCAGCAGTGTCACACAGTGACACAAAATGTTAGCCAGTGACAGTGTCACACAGTGATACACAGGGTCACATAGTGATACCTAGTGACACACAGTGTCACACAGTATCACACAGTGTCACATAGACAAGTAGGCCACACCTACTCTAACAAGGCCACTCCTCCTAGTAGTGCCACTCCCAGGACCAAATAGACTCAAATCACCACAACCACTCAGAACAAGACTGAGGGTGAAAATCCTTGGAGGCCTCAGGGGCAAGGGGCTCTTCTCTGGTTTCACTCTTTCCTAGTCCCGGCTTCAGAGCAGCATCCCCTTGGGGTTCCTACTACGGTGACCGATGTGCCTCCGCTTAGAAACCGAAAGTCTCTGGTGTGTGAGACTGGGAGGCAGGAGGCCTGCAAGAGGGGCCACCTTAGCTCAGCCTCGGGGTATGTTACCGCCCCAGGGCCTTTATGCATGCTGCTTGTGGGCCAGGTGCATGGCCAGAGCAGCCTCTCAGGATCCCAGGCTCTGCCTCAAATCTCCTCCGTCAGAGAGGATGAGTCTGGACCAATGCTCTGTCCTTTCTCGGAGTGAGTGACCGTGGGAGGCTCCCCTGGACAGACACCCACTGCAGCACCAAGGCAGACCTCCGTAGGCTCCGCCTGTGTCCTGGGCTCGGGCAAAGACCAGGCTGTGGCCTCTGCAACCAACAGAAAGACAACATAGTCTGGGTCAGAGACAGCCTGGCCTGAACTGGGCATGTCCACCAGACGGCGATGGTAATTTCCAGCCATCAGAGCCAGTGTTCCAACAGAGGGTTAGATGTTTTGAAATTCCAGCTGTCCTGGGATTCCGACCTCTCTCTGTGGTCAGAGACTGGCCCAGAAGCCTTTGTTCCCTGGACAGGCGCAGCCCCCAGAGGGCTCAGCCTTTTAGTCTGTCTGGCCAGGTTTGAAAGTCTGTGTGGCCAGCAGCGGGAATTCACTGGAATGTGGCCATTCTTCTGCTCCCATAGGCTTCTGGAAACCCAGGCCTCTCCCGACCCTAGCTGAGACGCTTTGGGCAACCAGCTGGCTGACAACTGGACAAGCAGCACAGGGCAGCTGCTGGCGCCCAGCTTCCCCAGGAGCTGTCAGCTCTGTCCAACCGAGCGTCCAGGGCCCTGGGTTCCTTTGCCACCTCTGCTCACACGAGTGAGGAGGCAGTGCCCACTGGACCAGGCCGGGAGGAGCTTGGAAGCTCGGTCTCTGACTGAGCACATTCACTGTGAATCCAGTAAAGTTCTGGTCAGTGAGGCCATCTCTGGCTCTTACGGCTCTGGGCCATTCTGGGCATGTACAGAGATTCAGAGTGGGGTGAGGGCAGGGCTCTACGTCCAGAATGAACAAGACTGTAAGGACCTTCATCTGAAGGAGGAACCACCCTCCCACAGACAAACTAGTGACCAGAAGGAGGAGCCTGAGGTCTGAGGGACACCTGTGGCTGTGTGACCACGCCCTCAGGTAGTACAGCACAGGCTTTTAGAGAGCGGACAGGTTCAGGTTTTCATTCTCTCTGTGCAGTGTCTGCTGGCCGTTACCTATAAATTCCCCCATCACTGGGCTAGAGAGATGGCTCAGCGGTTAAGAGCACTCAAACACTCTTCCAGAGGTCCTGACAACCATCTATCTGTAATGGGGTCCCATGCCCTCTTCTGGTGTGCGTCTGAAGACAGAGCGCTCATATACATAAATGCATGAATAAATAAATCTAATAATAAGTCCTCCAACATGTCCCCCCTTTCCACTAAACGTGAAGTCCAGCCTTGTGAATTAGCTCAATCCCAGAGCCACCTGAGATGTAAGTACCCCATATTTACAGGCAAGGGTGAGAACGGAGTCCACAACCCCTCCCCCCCAGACATGGCTTGAGCCTGAGCCGGGCTGGGGCAGGGGCTGAACCCTGACAAATTCTGGGAAAAAAGAAGAGAATGGCGTGGGCCGCTGGTGTGTGGCCAGCCAACCCCAGGCTGCCCTTGTCCTGGACTGTGCTGGGTGGATGGGGGGTGAGGGGTGACAATAGTCAAGCCAGTGGTGAGACAAGGCCTGGACTTCCCATAGGAGTGGGAGGCTGTAGGAGGCCCTGGGGAGGCCTGTTATCTACACTGTCTCCATACTGCTGAGGGTTCAAGGAAGACCCCATTTTGAGGCCCATAGCTGAGTGGCTAGAAGGGTCAGGAAGGGTTTTGACGCCAGAAGTGTTCTCAGAGTCCAGGGTAGGATGCATATCCTGGAGAGAGAGAGCCTGCCTGAGCCCCATGGCCTCTGGGCTCAGAACACTGATGAGCAGGGCAGACTGGCTAAGCCCAGACTGGATGCCTGAAGATGCTTGGGTGAGGGGAATAAAGCTACAGCACCCACCACAGGATCTCTGTACTCCCCAGCCCTTGGTTTTCCCTTGCATAAAATGGAGCCAACAGTAATAATAAGCACAATCCCTCAGGCAAAATTGAAGAAATCCCCAGGCGCTGTGTCTGAGGCCGGACCCTTGGAGGAGTGCAGCAAATGTTAGTGTCTGGCGCGTGTCACAGGGATCCAGGGTGAGACATGGCGGACAGAAGAAGGGACCAGCGAGGGTGCAGGAGTGCATGGACAAGCAGTCATGGTCGAGCAGCCTGTAGTGCCCTCTCCCGGGGTCAGGAGCAGCCCGCTACACAGATCTGCTGGCCTGGCCTGCAGCTAGGCCTTGCAACCCGCGTTTTGATCCCGCTGGCCGGAAGCTCTAGTCACACAGGATGGGGGCGGGGCTCTCTGCGCCCCTCCTGAGTCCTCAGGCCTGGCTTCATCACAGACAGTTAAATCTCATTTGTCTGATCTAGACTTCTCAGGATGGCAGAAGGGGAAACTGAGGCTTGAGGGACCAGCGGCCATCCCTGGCCCTTTCTCCCCCCTTCCCCGTCCATCTGTTTTCAACAGTGCCACGGGGCCTGTCGAAGGCGGGAAGGCCTTAGGGTTGGGGCTGGAGCGGATCTGAGGCTGCAGAGATGGGCTGGCTAGAGGCCTGGTGGTTACCCACAAACAGGCCGAGGCCTCAGCCACACATCTGGCCTTCAGAATGAATCGTGGGGGGCGAGGTCTGTGCCGCCCACGCTGGGCTCTGCCATTCACCTCTCCTGAGGGAACCAAAGCGGGGCGTTCTGCTTCCTGCCAGGGGAATCGTATCCATCCCACCCGGGGCCTTTGCCAAGGTGGCTAGAGTGCATTTGTCCCTCAACGCGTGCTTGCAGAAGGTGGCGCGATTCTTCTGCGCATCTGGAGCAGAAGTATGTTTGGAGATTGTGGGGTGAAGCAGGAGAGGGCCAGAAGGAGAAGCAGCTCACACCGGTTCCTGCCGGGCTATAACCAGCACCCCGGGGCCGCTCCATTTCCCAACAGGCTCTGTGGCAGAGCTGAGCGGGGCACTTTGCATGCAAGCCGACAGCCAGCACACAGCTGGCTCTACTCCGCTGTCCCGGCATGCAGGTGCAGATGGCCCTCAGACGAGGGGAGGTAAACATTGGTCACCTGCCCTGGGCATCCACAAAGCGAGCCCTACCTGGTGAGTGGGAGGGGAAACCCACCCCGGTGCTGGAGAGATGGCTTAGATGTTCACGGCACTTGTTCTCGCAGAGGACCAGTGTTCAATTCCCAGCACCTGCGTGGCGGTTCATAGCTGTTCCAGTTCCAGGGGATCTGACACCCTCACACAGATATATGTGCAGACAAAACACCAGGGCACATAAAAATATTTTATTTTTTTAGACATTAAAAAAAAAAGTCTGAGCCGGGCGGTGGTGGCACACACCTTTAATCCCAGCACTTGGGAGGCAGAGGCAGGTGGATCTCTGAGTTCGAGGCCAGCCTGGTCTACAAAGTGCGTTCCAGGACAGCCAGGGCTTCACAGAGAAATCCTGTCTCAAAAAAAAAAAAAAAAAAAAAAAAAAAAAAAAAAAATGCCTGTGTAGTGCTGGCTGTCCTGGAACTTGCTTTGTAGACCAGGTTGGCCTTGAACTTAGAGAAAGCCTTGTGTGAATTTCTGTGTGTGTGTGTGTGTGTGTGTGTGTGTGTGATTGAATGTCAGTGTATGAGTGTGTGCGTGACTATGTGTGCATATGTGTGTGAGTGTGTGTGCGAATGTGTGAGTATGTGTGTGTGAGAGTGAATGTGAGTGTGTGTATGTGAGTATATTGTGACTATGTGTGTGTATTGTATATGTGTGAGTGTGTGGCTGAGTGTGTGTGCATGAGTGACTGTATGAGTGTGTGTGTGTGTGCATGAGTATGTGTGTGTGAGAGTGTGTGTGTGTGTGTGTGTGTGTGTGTGTGCCCACACGCTAATAGTCCTTGAGGCCACCAAAAGAGGGTGTTGGATTCCCGGGAGCCGGAGCTACAAGCAGTCGTGAACACGGGTGCTGGGGCATGAAGCGCTGCCCTCTTCAAGAGCGAACTCTGAGCCCCTCTGAACCCACTTTGCAGGAGGCAGGACTCACAGCCAAGTTCAACCCAGAGAGACTTGCCTGCGGATGCCAAGTTCCGGGTCAGGGGTCACCCGGGCTGACTGAGCAGAGAAGGCGTGCGGCGTGCTGTGGAGGACCATTAGGGTTACGTTCGGGAAAGGCGGTCCAGAACCACAGTCGGCGGCGGCCGCTACTTCCGCGGGGGCATTAGCCAACTCCGGCCACCTGCTCCTCTTCCTCTTTTGACCCCTTACTCAGCAGGACCTTGCGGGGGTCCCCTGGCCCGGCCCCCAGAGGGCACTCTGCCCGTCAGGAAACAGCTGTGGCCGCAGAGGATTCAGCCTCTCCCAGTCCAAGGCCATCAGCAGCCGTGGAGCCGCCAAGTCCGTGTCCTTCTGTCTGTCCTGTCTCTGGCTCCTAACCCAGCAGCTTCTCCCTGGAACTCAGAAGGATCAAGAAGTCTAGACAAGGGGCACACCTCTGGAGTCCAAGACTTTCGGCCCCGGGGGGGCCCCAGTGGGGAGCGCCTGCTGGCTCTGCATGGAAACAGGTGCCTAGAGGCTGGAAACTGAGGTAAGCCTGGGGTTGAGGAATGAGTTTCCAGATGAGGGCCCCTCACCTGCCTTGCTCTGGCCCCTATTGCTGTGGTGACCAAGAAGGCTCTTGTGGGTGGGTAGGGAGGCACTGAGAGCTGCCCGCTGTGAGAACGTGGTGCTGAGGCTCTGCCGGGGCCTCCTGCCGCTTTTGGGAGTTACCCTCTAGAGACGACAGCTTCTCCATCTCTATCCGGGAAGCCAGGCGACCAGCTCAGCATGATGCCCGCCCCACCTCCATCCCCTGGGACATAGCCGTCCAAAAGGCACAAGTGCCCCCCACCCCTACCCCTCCCCACTCCACCCCCCACCCCACAGCTCCCGACTGCAGCTCTTTCATGGTCAGGCTGGCGGAGGCTGTGTACTGAGCACTGAGGTGAGGCGAGCGGTGGTGGCGCACACCTGTAATCCCAGCACCTGGGAGGCAGAGGCAGGTGGATTTCTGAGTTCGAGGCCAGCCTGGTCTACAGAGTGAGTTCCAGGACAGCCAGGGCTACACAGAGAAACCCTGTCTCAAAAAACCAAAAAAAAAAAAAAAAAAAAAAAAAAAGAAAGAAAGAAAGAAAAAGAAAAAAAAAGAAAAGAAAAGAAAAAAAGAAAAACCAAAACCAACCAAAAACAAACCTGAGCACTGAGGTGGGGGTGGGGGGCTGATTCTCTCACCCTGATCCACTGATCCATTGAGGCTGCTTCCTGATCGCCTGCATGGAGAGGTGATGTGGGCTGGGCGGAGACAGGAAGGAACAACAATCAGGAGAGTCACTGGGCAGGAGGGCAGTGATGGGCGAGGACCATGGAGTCTGCACTACTGGTGACAGCTCCCAGTTCTGCAGCTCCGGCCTCCACAGGAATAAACGCTGGTGGCGCCGGGACAATCTCTCTCCCCAATACTCAGACCCTCCTTGACATGAACCAGGGCACCCCTGGCATCCCATAGCCTCATATTCAGTCCACGTGGTCGCCAGTGATCCAGGCTCAGAGGGCGCCATGCTTGTCCAATACGGTCCTGTGAAGGCTAGAGGCGGGGGAAGGCAGGCGGGCAGGCAGGCAGGCGGGCATGTGGTTCAAATTACTCCAGCTGCCTCTTGGCACCTTAGTCCTCCGCTGGGGACGTGTGGGCCGCCCAGATGGCCATCCTTGCCACTCCCAGGTACCCTGCAGCCCTCGGTGACCCTTCTGTCACCCCTATGAAAGCAGCTCGTCCCCTTCACCCGGGCCCCTCGGCTGCAGGCCTCCGATCTGGTTGGGGCTGGCTCTGCCACACCCAGGCCAGCTGCGGCAGACCTGGCAAGCCAGGGAGATGCGGGCAGGGTCAGACTGAGGATGGCTGGGAGCCCAGCGCCCGTGCCCTTCGCTGCACTGAAGTCTGAATTTCTTTCTTTCATTTTTTTTTTTTTACTCGCTTTTGTAGTGCTAAGGACTAAACCCAAGGACTCGTGCATACTAGTCTGTTACCTGGGAGTTATAACCTCAGCCTTTGTGGGGTGGGGGTGGGGAGTGGGGGTCTCGAATAGCCTTGAACTTGCTGTGTAACTGAGGATGACACTAAACGTGTGATCCTCACACATGAACCTCCAGCCACCACGCCCAGCTCACACAATAGTGGAGATCAAACTCACGGTTTCCTACACGCTAGGCAACCACTCTGCCGACTGGACTATATATCTTTTTTTGTTTGTTTGTTTTTGTTTTTGTTTTTGTTTTTGTTTTCCAGACAAGGTTTGTCTGTGTAGCCCTGGCTGTCCTGGAACTCACTCTGTAGACCAGGCTGGCCTCGAACTCAGAAATCCACCTGCCTCTGCCTCCCAAGTGCTGGGATCAAAGGCATGTGCCACCACCACCACCTTATCTTTTTTTTTTTAAAGATTTATTTGTTTATTATATATAAGTACACTGTAGCTGTCTTCAGACACTCCAGAAGAGGGCATCAGATCCAATTACAGATGGTTGTGAGCCACCATGTGGTTGCTGGGATTTGAACGCAGATCCTTTGAAAGAGCAGTCAGTGCTCTTAACCACTGAGCCATCTCTCCAGCCCTGGACTGTATATCTCACCTCCTTTTTGCATTTATTATTTTGAAACTGGACCTTGTCACTATGTTGCCCAGGTTGGCCTGAGTTTGGGGTCCTCCTCCTCAGTCTCCTCGAATAGCTGGGGCTTGGGGCTTATGCCTCCAGGCCACCTTGCTGCCCTGTCCCCTAGACTCCAGATGGCTTTCACTCAGGACAGTTCTGGTCTTCAAAGCTTTAGTAGCGTCTTTTTAAAATGTCATGCGTATGGGTGCTTTGCCTACAGGTATAGTGCCCCCCTTTGTGTGTACCAAGGGCCACATGCTTTCTTTTCCCGGGTAGATGATCCCGAGTGATCCATTCAAGAAAGGTGCCTCTAGGGCTGGAGAGACGGCTCAGCACTTCAGAGCACTGGCCGCTCTTCCAGAGGACCCAGGTGTGAATCCCAGCAACTACTTGGCAGCTCACGACCCACTGTAACTCCAGTTCCAGGACAGCAGCGCCCTCTTCTGGCCTCTGTGGGCTCCACACATAAGGCAAAATGACAGGTGACTTAGCACAGGTTAATGAAGCCTGTGTCCTTTGAGGACTGATGGAGAAACAGTGCTGAATTTTCAGCCTGCGTTTGTTTTGGGATACAACCTTGGGGGTCTGAGAAGCCATGCTGAGAGAGAGAGAGAGAGAGAGAGAGAGAGAGAGATATCCTGGGTCTAATTGTCTAATTGGGGGATGACCCAGAGGACTGGCTGAGTCAATCCATCCTGCTCTCAGCTCCCAGACCTCTAGGGAAGGAAAGGGCAGGTTTGACTTGTGCCGTTGTGTGGTTTTTCGAGACAGGGTTTCTCTGTGTAGCCCTGGTGGTCCTGGAACTCACTTTGTAGCCCAGGCTGGCCTCGAACTCAGAAACCCGCCTGCCTCTGCCTCCCACGTGCTGGAATGAAAGGTTTGTGCCACCACCACCCCAGCTTGTGCGGTTGTTGTTGTTGTTTTGTTTTGGTGTTTTTTTTGTTTGTTTTCGAGACAGGGTTTCTCTGTGTAGCCCTGGCTGCCCTGGAACTCACTCTGTAGACCAGGCTGGCCTCGAACTCAGAAATCCGCCTGCCTCTGCCTCCCAATTGCTGGGATTAAAGGTGTGAGCCACCATCGACCGGCTGTGCTGTGCCGGTGTTTTAAGATTTATTTTTATTAGGTGTGTCTGCGTGCTGGTATGTGTATATGAGTGCAGGTTCATGCAGAGACCAGAGGCATGGGGTCCTCTGGAGCTGGAGCTACAGACAGCTGTAACCTGCCTGGCGTGGGGGTTGGAATCAAACTCAGGTCCTCCTGACGATCTGCCAGAGCTCTTAACTGCTGAGCCATCTCTCCAGCTCCAGATTTTTTTTTTTTTTCTCCCTGAGACAGGGTTTCTCTGTATAGCCCTGGCTGTCCTGGAACTCCGTAGACCAGGCTGGCCTCGAACTCAGAAATCCGCCTGCCTCTGCCTCCCAGGAGCTGGGATTGCAGGCGTGATGAGACCCCACTGCCCAGCTCAGAATTTTTTTTTTTTTTAAGCCAGGCTCTCGCCCCAGCCTCCATCCACACTTCCGGGCCTCGGGCCTCAGTCATCTTGCCCAGCTCTGTTGCTGAGACGAGGTCTGGCCTGGAACTTTCTATATTCCAATCTATGCCATGGGCCTCCACGGCTCTCCTCACCCCCACCCCGGCTCAAGATGGAAGCCAGGACGCACCCTGGCCGGTCAGGCCCCACCCTCGGCCCAGGCTCACCCACCCAGAACACAGCTGTTGCTGTGTCACAGACCGAGGAAGGGGCCGGTCATTAGGGTGGGGAAGGGTGGAGGGAGGCTCAGCAAGAGCCCAGCCGGCAGAGCTGGCCCGGAAGTAGGTGAGGGCAAGCGCCCTCGGACCGCCAGGAAGGCCCGGCCCAACAGGGCAGGGCTACACCTGAGCCCCTGGAGTCTGCTCTCAGGGCACCCCCTGGGCATCCCCACAAGAGCCTTCATCCCTCACTGAGAACCCGTGAGCCCGCTGGGGCTGTTCCGGGTCATAGGTCATGGTGGGGACCCGGAACTGCTCCTGGGGCAGCACATTTTTTTCCTCTGAAAACTTATCTTAGCAAAGAGACCAGGAAACAATTGCACTTTTTTTCCCGGGCCTCTGCATCCCCAGACGGACAGCCCATCTCCTCGGCGGGGGCTCTGAGGGGGCTGGGAAGGCAAAATTTGTAAAATGTCTGTAGGAGGGGAAGAAAGGCGCTTTGTGTGGGGCAGGGGCCCTGGCCATTGGTCGGATGTAAGGCCCCTGGCCGCTCCCAGAATGCTCCTCTCCCTCCCCGAGGAGGGCCATGACCGCCGGCCCAAAGCCCGTCCCGGTGGTCTCTGCGGCTCGTTGGCACCCGGGCACCCGCTGTGTCCGGGCCTCCGGGACTGAGGCCCCTGGAGCCACCCAGCTTCTGAGGGTGCGGGCCAGGCAGGGAACACCCCGGGTCTCAACATGTTTCTCTACTGGAGGAAGAGGGGCACCTATGAGCTGGAGACCCTGCCTGGTGACCTGGGCCAGCTGGAGCTGGGGGCGGTGGAGCGCTTCTCCTGGAGCTCCGCCCTGGACATCATCGAAGACTTGGGGGGTAGGTGCAGCCATTTCCCCAGAGGACGTCCATGAGGCCTGGGCACCTGGCCACCCCTGTTGGCCAATGCCTGTGGCCTGCTTGCTGTGCATATGATGCTAGGGTGACTTGTTTGTGGTGATGAGGGTTTCCCTGGCCCCACAGGGGCCCCGACATGATGGTCAGAGGACAATGCACCGCCCCATGCCCAGTGGGCATGCCTGCCCCTCACCAGTCTTGGAGCTGAAGACCCGTGGCAGCCGTGACCCGCCTCTCCTAGTCCAGCCAAGGTCTGGCTCTGCCCTGGCCCTTCCTCTAAGATGAGGCACAGGGCTGAGCCTTTCTAGAATATTCCTGATCTAATTTAGGGATGTGTGGGACGTGCATTATTTCTCATATCCCCCTCCGCTTTATAGATGTGCAAATAGAACCATGACAAGATCGTGGCCCTCAAAGGGCAAAATATCGGGGTGTTCAGCTCTGAGGCCTGTGGCAGAATTGAGGACGGTCATTTCTCTAGTGTTCTCATGAAAGGCTGGAAGCGCTCCCTGGGTGACCCAGTGGGACACCTCCCACAGTGTCAGGCCGAGGGGGCGGATTTGGATTTGGGAAGGCTCTGATTGTCCTTGCTGCCGGTCCTGGTTCAGCTGAGTTGATCTGCTGCGGACTGGTGCTGCGGGCCTGACCCGTGCCCTGCTCTGGCGAATTGCTAGAAAACAACCCTGGTCCACGGAAGCCAAGCCAAGTGCTGCCGGCCAGCTCGCAGAAGGCCTGGGTCCCAGCTGTCATCTGCGCTGGGCTCTCCAGGCCCCGAGCGAGCAGAGAGAGTTTGAGTCTCACCAAGGACAGACATTCCCCAGCCTGGCTTGAACCATTTCGTGAGCCTGCCCTGTGGCCAGAAGGGCTAGAGAGGGCTGGCTAGGCCTGTGGTCTGCCATGAGAAGTTGGGGGAGCCCTCGGACCACACAGGGTGGGAGGGATAAGAAGGAGGAACAGATGCTTTGGAGGCTTGAAGTATTGGACAACCCCCCAGCCGCGGTGCTCTTGAGACACAGAGGCTGCTAGGGGGAGGTGGCCCCCGATGGCCTACTGTGGCCCCCGAGCTCCGGACCCCGTTAGAAGTGTGTCCGCGTGTCTTGAGGAGGAGCAGCCCTGCTTCCTTAAACGTGGGTCCGTGAGGGGCCTGGAGAAGTGGCAGAGGAGAAAGGAAGCTGGTACAGAGAGGGGAGAAACCCGCGGCTGAATCCGGCCAAGGGTAAAACGGAGAGCATCTTCCTTCAGAGGGTGGGACGGAGCTGCTGCGGGAGGCCTGTCTGCCTCACGGGCGCCACTGAGGAGGTCCTGCCAGCCCCCTGATGTTCTCCATGTTACAGCCTATCCAGCTACAAGCAGGGACACTCGGCACGGAAGGACTGAGCTCCGCAGGCACAGAGGTGACAATAGTCATGTGCAGATCCTCACTCTCTCCGGGGATTCTCCTGCCTGGTGACCTGCCTCCGCCTCAGGGGTTCCATAATGACGAACTGCCTGCAGCTTTGGGGCGCCTTGGTCTCACGCATGGGTTTTTAAGTCTTAGTCCTGAGTCTTGAATGCCAACTCTAGGCAGGGCAGGGCTGGTTTGGTTTCTGTTTTGTTTTGTCTTGTGGCCTGTATTCTGGTGCGGCTCTGAGGTCCTAAGTGGCTAAGTGGCAGACCTCAGTCACCCACTTGCTCCCAGGCCCCGCTCTCCTCCGGGCGGGCCCAAGCAGCCCTGGCGAGGCGCTAAGCAGCTGGGTAACGGCACGTGAGCCGACCCCAGGAGGCGCAGAGGCGGCTGGGTGGGTGAGCCCGGGCACACAGCTGCCCGCGTGGGCTCAGTCCTTTGCTGCCAGCCAGCCAGCCCCTGGCCTGGACCCATGTGGGTGGGTGTTGGGCCCCAGAGCCAGCCCAGCCTGGTGGGGGGTGGGGCCCCTGCATGGAACATCACCGTCCAGAATAGGAATCTCACACCCTTTCTGCGGCCGCTACTTCTGGGCTTCTCTCGGTTCCTCCATGGAGCCCCGGGTAGGAAGCTCCGTCAGCAGATGGACAGAGGAGCCGAGACCCACGAGAGCCTCAGGCGGAGGAAGCGGCCATCTGGCCACAAGCTGTGTGCTGGAACGGTGTGGACAGTTTCTCTGGCCCAGGGAGGAACTCTAGATGTGTCTTCCCACCTCTTCGACGGAGCCTGAGGGGTGTGGAGGGCGGCAGGGTGTTGGTTAGAGCCTGCAGCACCACGGATGGTGCGGGCCATAAAGCTGTGTTGTGGGCAGGAGCTGCACTAGGAGCCGTGGCCTGTGCTTATTCTGCCGTGGGGTCCCCACTTAACTAGCCCACATCCCGGATTCCCATAACACTTCGGGAAGTGGGGGCTTGGGCCTTTTCTCGCTTTCTTTATTCTCTGACAGGGTTTCAAGACGTGACCATTGGCCTGTCTTTTGCTATTTCTATCGCAGTGGCAAAACACCATGGTCAAAAGCAAGTTGGGGAGGAAAGCCGCGGGGGAAGCACTGCTATTGGCTGGCTGGCTCGCTCTCCACAGCTTGCTCAGTGAACTTTCTTATATACCCAGCGGTGGCTCCGCCCGCTATGGGCGGGGCCTTCTCACACCTCCTTTTTTTTTTTTTTTTTTTGAAGACCTATCCATTTAATGTACGGGAGTGCTCTATTTGCAGGTACACCTACTTGCCAGAAGAGGGCATCAGATCCCACTATAGATGGTTGTGAGCCACCATGTGGTTGCTGGGGATTGAACTCAGGACCTCTGGAAGAACAGCCAGCCCTCTTAACCACTGAGCCATCTCTCCAGCCCCACACCTATTGTTAATGAATGAAACGCCGGCACAGACTTGTCTACAGACCAGTCCAATGGAGGCGGTTCCTCAAGTGAGATTCCCTCTGCCCGGATACATCTAAGTTTGTGTCCTCAGCAAAAACCACCAGCAGAGCCCCAAACCCCACACCCTACATAGCCGAGGATGCCTTTGTCTTCCTTACTCCACCTTCGAGTTCCGGGGCGGGGCCTGCATGGCCACACCTCTTGTGCTCTGCTGGGGATCAAACCCAGGACTTCATGCATGCCACCCACATCCCGACCCTGGGCCATGTCTTCCTTAGGCTTTCTGGAATGCTGTGACCAGGGTCTACTGTAGGGAGTGGTGGATATCTCAGGACCAACAGTCACCGGGCCAGGGCACAGCCCTCTGGCCTTAGGCCCCGTTTTGAGCCAAAGTTTGCCTTTTCCAGCCATCTCAGTGTGTGTGCATGTATGTGTGTGTGTGTAGAGGTGTGTGTATATGTGTGTGTGTGTGCATAAGTAGGGGTGTGTGTATGTATAAGTAGGGGTGTGTGTATGTGTAGGGGTGTGTGTATATATGTGTAGGTGTGTGTATGTATATGTGTATGTAGGGGTGTGTATGTATGTGTGTGTAGGGGTGTGTATGTATATGTGTGAAGGTGTGTGTGTATATGTGTGTGTAGGGGTGTATGTGTATGTATATGAGTGTATGTGTGTGTATGTGTGTGTATATGTGTGTGTGTAGGGGTGTATGTGTGAATGTATGTAGGTGTGTGTGTATGTATATGTGTGTGTGTGTGTAGGTGTGTGTGTATGTGTGTGTAGGGGTGTATGTGTATGTATATGTGTGTGTATGTATGTGTGTGTGTGGGGTGCCTGCATCCCAACAAGGACTGGCCGAGTTGCTCAGGCGTGGACAGGCTCCCAGGAGGGCTGGGCTAGTGTGGGAGGGGGCATTCGAGGCCACAGCTGTTTCCTGGGAGGGACAGGCCTTCGGTTGCCTGGCCTGGTGCCGAGAGGCAGTGGGCAGAAGGCTCATCTGTGGACCTGCCCCTCGGTGGAGGGCTCCACTGGAGGATCCATGAACAGGTGCCTTGTGTCAGCCTGAGGCCCAGGGAGAGAAGGAAGTTGCTTATTTAATGCCTGGAGGACCATTTATTTATTTATTTTTGCTTAACACCAGATTGCGCCAGGCTCTGTGGTTGCCCTGTAGACTGATGCTTAGGGACCCAGGCGTGGAGTCCTGTGGACACGGACTCTGGTCCCAGACCCATCACTGCCTGCCTTTGTTTTTTTCTTTTGTTTGTTTGTTTGTTTGTTTGGTGTTTTTTGGTTTTTTCGAGACAGGGTTTCTCTATGTAGTCCTGGCTGTCTTGGAACTCACTCTGTAGCCCAGGCTGGCCTCGAACTCAGAAATCCGCCTGCCTCTGCCTCCCAAGTGCTGGGATTACAGGCGTGAGCCACCACGCCCAGCTCTGCCTTTGTAACCTTAGGGGAGTTTGGGGTGATTCGGTTTCCTCATCTGAAAACAAAGGCAACGGCCATACTTCTTCTCTCAACTGGAGACTAGGCTGGCCTCGAAATGGCTTCTCTGTCTCCTGAGTGCCTGGACTACCTGTGTGCATGCACCTCACCGCCTGACTTTCCTTCATTATCTTTATGTTTTGAACATTGGTCATTACTAATTGTTTTTTTTTTTTTTCCTTTTCGGCTTAATTTCTTAAGTTACTTTTTTTTTTTTTTTTTTTTTTTTTTTTTTTTTTTTGGTTTTCTCTGTGTAGCTCTGGCTGTCCTGGAACTCACTCTGTAGACCAGGCTGGCCTCGAACTCAGAAATCCGCCTGCCTCTGCCTCCCAGGTGCTGGGACTACAGGCGTGCACCACCATGCCCGGCTTAAGTTGCCTTTTAATTTTATGTATCCACTATGTGTTTTGCCTCCGTGTATGCCTGTGTGCTACTTGTGAGCTCCGTGTCTGAGGAAGGCAGAAGAGGGCAGCAGATCCCCTGTGTGGGATTAGAGAGACTGTTTTGAGCTATTTGGTGCTCTGAATGAACCCAGGTCTCCAGGAATGGTGGCCAGTGCTCTTAACCATGGAGCCATCCCTCCCTCCCTCTCTCTTTACTTTTTTGTTTTGTTTTGTTTTGTCCTGGAACTCACTCTGTAGACCAGGCTGGCCCCGAACCCTGCCTCTGCCTCCCAAGTGCTGGGATCCAGGACAGCCAGGGCTACATAGAGAAACCCTGTCTCGAAAAAAAACAAAAAGAAAAAAAAAAAAAGTTAATGTATGATGTCTTCTATTATTATTATTAAATTTTTAAAGATTTATTTATTTATTATATGTAAGTACACTGTAGCTGTCTTCAGACACTCCAGAAGAGGGCATCAGATCTCAGTACAGATGGTTGTGAGCCACCATGTGATTGCTGGGATTTGAACTCAGGACCTTCGGAAGAGCAGTCAGTGCTCTTAACCGCTGAGCCATCTCTCCAGCCTATTATTATTATTATTATTATTATTATTATTAATTTAGTCAGAGACAGGATCTCTATTACAGAACCCTGACTCTCCTGGAAATGCTATGCAGACCAGGCTGGCCTTGAACTTCCAGAGTTCTCCCGCCTCTGTCTTCTGAGTGCTGGGATTAAAGATCTGTGCCAGCATGCCTGGTCCATATTACTTTCCGAGACAGTGTCTGTCACTGAACTTGGAACTCTTGGTTATGCTAGACTGTCTGGCCAGCAAGCAGCAGGGGTCCAGCACCTTCTACCTCCCCAGGACAGGAGTTACAGATATGGGCTGGAGTTTTACATAGGTGTGCTATTTTTAATATATATATATATATGTGTGTGTGTGTGTGTGTGTGTGTGTATTTTTTTAAGAAAGACACTGTTTAGCCAGGCACAGTGGAATTCCAGGACAGCTGGAGCTAGAGACCCTGTTGCAGAGGGTTTGAGTTCAGTTCCCAGCACCTAAGCAGCGAGGGTCACACCCTCTTCTGGCCTTCACAGGTATCTACATATATGCGCATAAACATACACAGGTATTTACATATATACATCTGAAATAAATAAACTATTTCCTAAGAGGTCTGGTTTAGGTTTCATATACACAGCACACCTGAATATCCACCAGCCTCCCCTTGAGGGTTCCATCTCTGAAGGGGCTGGCGGTGGCTTCCCATCTGGGACCAGCAGATGCCACATAGGTTTTTTGACTGGGGAAATGAAACCGTCAAGGGAGCAAACAGAATTCCCTACAGGTGCTCAGCCTGCGAGTGAGGGCTGTTCTGGAAGCCATCTGGAGAGGATGCGGAGAAAATAATAGGTTGCTTCAAAGGCGCCGCCCAGGACAGGGAGAGGGCAGCAGGAAGGCCCGCCTGGAATCTAGCTGTGTTGTGTTGTAACTGGGAGGAGAGCAGCTTCCTCGGGGCAAGGAGAAGAGGAAGATGCTGGTGGCCATGCTAGAGCCCTGGAAAGGGCCTGAATGGCCCAGGGAGGGGCTGGCGTGAGCCATAGGGCGTAGCACCAGTTTAAGCCGGTCTAAGACACAACTTGAGAACTGGAACATTCTGGAATATGGGTCTAGAGCTGCCAGGCTCCTCTGGTTTGTCGAGAGGAGCCAACAATCTGGATTTTTATGTAAAAATCTACTGACTTTTCAAAGTTGGCAACCAACTGAGATTCTTTTGAAACACCGCGCTCAGCCAAACAAAACAGTCTGCCGCCTGGCTTCTGCCTAGTTCTGGTAGAGATCATGAGGGGTGGGGGGTGGGGGGTGGGGTGGGGGTGGGCAAAGCTGGGTGTCCTGTGACTAACAAGGGTGGGGGGTAAGGTGCAGACCGGCAAGTGGGCTTGTTTCCCAGGTGAGGGACCCTGCTTAGCAGGAGGCCGGCTTGCAGAAGCCAGAGGAGCAGGAGACCAGCTGGCTATCTCAGACTTAGGGAGACCATCATGTCCCCCCACCCAAGCTCAGTCTGTCTGGGTTGCCTGGGAAGGAGGTTCATGCTTACCTTGGGGCAGGGTGGAGGGGATTGTCTCTCCCTTTGCTTGCCCCCTCAGTCCAGGGACTGCCCCAGGCCCTGAGACATGCCTGAGATCCTTCTCCCAGTCAGGCTTTGAACATGAGCCCAGGGGTCAAAGGCCAGAAGCCGGATCATTGCACTCAGAAGCTTTGGAGGAAGCCCTCCAGAGATGACACATCTAGATGTGTGTCCTCAGGCTGCGGCCACCACAGGCCATCTGGGCTCACGGTGGCTGAGGCCTGCAGCAGGTGCAGGGAACCTGAAGGTTTACTCAGGCAAGCGGTCTCTGGTGGCCGCAGAGGAATAACCTGGAGTCCGAGGCCGAGGAGGAATCTACATGAACGGGATGTGTTGGTACACACCTGTGATCCCAGCCCTTAGGATGTGGAGGCAGGTGGCCTTCAGCAATTTCCTAGTTCAAGACTGAGTGCCTTTAATCCCAGCACTTGGGAGGCAGAGGCAGGTGGATTTCTGAGTTCGAGGCCAGCCTGGTCTACAGAGTGAGTTCCAGGACAGCCAGGGCTACACAGAGAAACCCTGTCTCAAAAAACCAAAAAAAAAAAAGAAAAGAAAAAAAAAAAACCCAAAACCAAAACCAAACCAAACAAAACAAAACAAAACAAAAAACCCAAATCCAAGACTGAGCTACATAAAATGCTGGAAAGACAGAGACAGACAGACAGACACACACAGAGACAGAGACAGACAGACACACACACACACACACACACACACACACACACAGAGAGAGAGAGAGAGAGAGAGAGAGAGAGAGAGAGAGAGAGAGAATAAGAAGTTAAGTACTCTGATACTCTGAGGTGAGGTCTTAGGACCAAAGGGTGCTAGCACTGGACTGGTATCTTGAGAACTCAGAGGTCTGGGATCTTCTGGGAGCAAGAGCAAACTCCTTGGGTGGGGTGCTTAGTTGTGAATGAGTCCTGATACCCATCCACCCTTGAGTCGGCTACCTCCTGGAAGGCAAGGCTGCTGGGGCCCGCAGGACTGCTGACCCAGGTAGCCTGGTCAGGGTCTTCCAAAGGTCAGCTCCCACCCCTGCGCCAGGACAGGCAGCTGGCCCATGGGACAGGCAAAGAGGCAGAGATTCCGAGAAGGTAACTGCTGTGGCGAGCGTGGCTGGACCACAGAACATGAGCCGCAGGAAGCCCCAAGCGCCGAATGGTCGCAGTGTCCACCTAGAACAGCAGCCCAACAGAGTAGGGTAGCAAATGCTGCAACCATTTTCCAGAAGCCTCTGCCTCAGGACACTGTCTGTGCTCCCAGTTCAGATACATTGTATACAGCTCCTTTCCCCAGAGCCCTCTCCTTACTACACGGAAGTTGTTGCTCATCCAAGGTGCCCCCTGCCCGCCCTTCTGTGCGTTCTCCCAGGGTCATCTCTAGGTTTCTTTTCTTTTTTTCTTTTTGATTTTTCGATACAGGGTTTTTCTGTGTAGCCTTGGCTGTCCTGGAACTCACTCTGTAGACCAGGCTGACCTTGAACTCTGAAATCCACCTGCCTCTGCCTCCCAAGTGCTAGGATTAAAGGCTTGTGCCACCACCGCCTGGCTGTCAGATCTCTTTATAAGATGGTTGTGAGCCACCATGTGGTTGCTGGGATTTGAACTCAGGACCTTTGGAAGAGCAGTCAGTGCTCCTAACCTCTGAGCCATCTCTCTCCAGTCCCCATCTGTAGGTTTCTTATACCCAGCCCAGGGGTTGA
Organism: Apodemus agrarius; assembly: GCA_964023405.1. Classification (NCBI taxonomy): domain Eukaryota; kingdom Metazoa; phylum Chordata; class Mammalia; order Rodentia; family Muridae; genus Apodemus; species Apodemus agrarius. The sequence goes on along the minus strand of OZ030009.1, from coordinate 4,302,275 downwards.
TTCATATTTGTTGAATGGACCCAGCACAAAACTCAAGACCCTTGTGCTCTACTTACAGAGACTGGGGTCTCCTAGGGTCCGTGTTAAGCATCCTACTTCAGATGAGAGGCCTCCAGAGAGGGGGTCTGGGAACCTACTCTCTGACTTTGAAGGGTTCTTCCCCACCCAAGCTCATTCTTCTATTCCTAGGTCTTGGCATCCCAGAGCCAGCAGGTAGCAGTGGACAAGCAGGGTCTAGAGGCTGGCTTGGGGGCACTGGCGTCCCTTCGTGGGGTCTGGCTCACCTCGCTGACGTGCTTTGTAGTTGGTTTTCATTTTCTTTCATTTTTATTTGTGTGTGCTTGCCTGTACACACACACACACACACCATGTGTATGCCTGGTGCCCTAAGAGGCCACCACATCCCCTGGACCTGGAGTTAGATGGTTGCGAGCCACCATATGGGTGCTAGGAACTGAACTAGGGTCCTCTCTAAGAATAGCCTGTGTGCTTCACCACTGAACCATTTCTCCAGCGCCAAATATTAATTTTATTTAGTGACTGTGCACGTGTGTGTGTGTGTGTGTGTGTGTGTAGCATGTGCACACAGTTATGTCAAAACATGCACATCAGAGGACAATTGGACTTCCCCTTCTACTTTGGGTTTGGTTCAGAATGTCAGACTTGAGCGGCAAAAGCCTTTATCCTCAGCCACCTTTATGGACCTCTTGCAGGAGGGTTGAAAAAGCTGTGCATGTGGGGGTTGGGTGGACGCTTGCCTTTAAATCGCAACACTCCGGAGGTGGAGGAAGGTGGATGTCTGTGAGTTCAAGGTTAGCTAGCGCTACACAGTGAGAGCTCGACTCAAAAACAACAAAGATAAATCAGCAACGATAAAAAAAAAATCTGTCCCCCTAGGGCTGGAGAAATGGTTCAGCGGCTAAGCGCACTTGGCTGTTCTACCAAAGGTCCCGCGTTCAATTCCCAGCACCCACGTGGCAGCTTGCAACTGCAACCCTAGTTCCAGGCAGGGGATCTGACACCGTCACAGGATACAAGTAGGCCGAACAGTAATATACTTTTTAAAAAGAAGGGGAAAAAAAAGCTTCTCTCTATTGATAATCCCATTTCCATAAACGATTAGGGGAAATTCCTCAAAGCATATTAGCCAGGGCCGTGGTGCTCCTGAAGAAACCCAGTGGAGCCTCACCCCGGGCTGGGGGTGGGGTGGGGCTCTGGGTGCTGGGCTGGTAATTTTGCGAAAGTTAAGTTTCATGCGTGTGTTTGAGCTGGGATCACTAAAACCACAGCAGCAGCCGTTCAATGAGGCCGCCCGCCCCTGGTCCGCCCACCTCCGCCGCGTTCTCAACCACGGATCCGCGGGTGGCAGCCATTCCGAACGAGTGGGGGCGCGGCACGGAGCGGCGGGGCGCGCGTGCCGCCGACCCGCGTGTCTGGGTGCGGGAGGCGCCTGCTCCTCGGAGGCACTTCCGGCCGGGACGGCGGCGTGGCCACCGTGCAGGAGACCGCATGGAACCCGGGCGCAGCCGCCGCGCGTGGCCGCCCCCCGAGGGGGGCGGGGAACGGGGCTGGGTGGGACCCACCTGGGACACGCCCCGTCTCCCGGCGAGGCGCCGTCGGGGTCCGCCGGCTCCCCGCCCCCTGCGGCCGCCCCGCGCTCCGCCCCCCCGCCCACCTGCCCCGCCCCGCCTCGCGCGCCTGGCGGCCGCGGCGCTCGGTTCCCCCGCTCCCGCGCTCGGTCCTCGGCTCCCGCGCTCGGTTCCCCCTGCGGCTCGGCGCCATGGGTGAGTGCGGCCCCGCGGACGGTCTGCTCCCGCCTCGCAGGCCGACCGGCGGCCCCGGTGGCTCGGAGGGCGTCGCGCGCGCGGTGGGGGCCGGGCCTGCCCCGGGGAGGGCCTTGCTGGAGCCGGGTGGACGCCGGCCTCTGCACCCGGGACTAGCTGCAGCTGCCGGGTCCTCGCCCCTGCCCCCTCGCTGCAGCGCTCCAACCTCCGGGAAGAAAGGGCATCGACTTGGAAGGGGCCAAACTCACGGTCAGAGATAGATGAAGTGTCGCCCCAGGCCTCGGGAAGGGAATGCCTGGCATAAGAGGGTCTGAGTTGGAGAACAGGGTTAGGGAGGGCATCATGGACCCTTGGAGGCCCCCCCACCCTGACCCGGATTGCTTAGAAAGTTTGGGGCCCCAGGAGGTTACTGAGCCCCCCTCCTGCTAGTGGGACTCAGGGAGGGAGTAGCCGATTTCCAAAGACTCCCCCCTGGAATCTGGACAATTTCCCTGGGGAACCGCACAGAAAAGGACTCTGCAAACAGATCCCCTTGCAGATAAGTTGGCGTTTAAAAGAGAAAAGGACACTGGCTTCCTTTGAAGGCGGGATTGAGGAGTTCGCCCCACCAGCCCCCTGGCCTGGAGGCCACAAGGGCCCAGGGGAGTGTGGGTGCCCCCCCAGCCTTAAACTGATGCCCTCTGTTTCTCCACAGAAGACCAGAGCCCTGCAGAGGAGGAGAAGGGACTGCGCTGCCAGAACCCAGCCTGCATGGACAAGGGCCGGGCTGCCAAGGTAGGGGACACTGGCTAGCTTGGGGCATGCGGGCAATAGGGGATAAATTCTCATTACCCAGGATGTTGTGGAGCCCTTACTGGACATAGTAATGCCCTCTGGATTCAGGGTGGCTGGTTTAGGAGAGGAGGGTGCTCTTGGTTCAGTAATAGCAGAGTGGGGAGATGTATCAAAAGGAGGAACAGCCCCATGGGGTCCGGGCATGGGTGTCACAGAGGAGGAACCAGAGGGTTGGAAGGAACGTGGTCCCATGGTTTGGTTTGGTACCTGGTCACCCAGCCCTGGGCGTAGTTCTGGGATACTGTGGGGCCTGAGCACAGCTGCCTGCCGCATTGGCGATGATGAAGGGAGGGAGAAAGGGACAACTGGCTTTAGAGTCTGAGGAATCGGAATAAATCAGGAGAGAGCGGAGCCAGGGAGAGCTGTACCAGCAAAAATAAAACTTGGGCGCTTCTGCCTATGACGCACTGGGCTCTGCCACAGGCACTCTGTGCCTTCCCCGCGGCTGTGGCGGCTCAGCAGGGAAGGTATTGTCACCCTGCTTTCCTGATGAAGATACCAAAGTTCAGAGAGGTCCTGTGACTTGGACAAGGCCCCATAGTTCCTAAGAGGCAGCTCCCTCCCAGCACTCATCTGCGTGACAATGGCCGTCAGTTGCTGTATCCGACTGCCCCTCCCTTCTGGTTCAGGTCCCAGGCTCCTCGCCACTTGCAAGTGAGGCTCAAGAGTGATGAAGTGGTTGACCTAAGGGCACACGACTGGCAAGTGGTGGACCGGGGATTCGAACCTAGGATTCAGACCTGTAAAGCCAGATTCCCCATGTTCCTAACTTCCAGGCAGCCCAGCCCTGCCAGCTGCGGGAGATTTAAAATGCCACCTCCCACCATTCATCCGGCCCAGGAGGCCCATGGTCAGAAGGAACATGAGGACTGTTCTGGGGGTGGAAAGAGGAGGGGGCGGCCTCCAGTTGCCGTGGTCACCAGGCAAGGGGGCGGCTGTGATGTCAGATACAATCTGCTGTCCCCGGTGGTGCCTGGCGTTGGGCTCTGGCGTTGGCTGGCTGCCTCTTCCCCAGATTGGCAAGCCAGGCTGGCCCGAACTCCCTCAACACGTCTGCTGGGAAACTGAAGCATCTGTCTGACCTAAAGGGGTGACAAAGGAGTGAGACGTTGTCCCATCCCTCCCAGGGCCCCAGGGCTGGGGCGTGGCCCCAAGCTGCTCTGGACAGGTCTTGCATGGCAGGAGAAGAGGGCTGGTCTCTGAGGGGCTTGGCCCTCTGTGGCCTTCAGACCTGCCCTGGGCGGCATGGGGCTCAGCTCAGCTCCACTGTGGTCATGGGAGTGTGGAGGTTTGGTCTCACTGTGGTGACCTGTGAGGTGCCAAACCTGCCTGTCACAGAGCCTGCCCCCGGCGAGACTCTCGGAGAAGGAGGCATGCTCTCAATCTGGAGCTGTCTGCAGGAAAGGCCAGCCATACACAGGGCTGCCACCGATTCTGTGCGGGCTCCCTTGGGGGGCCGGGACTCGTGAGTTCCAACTCTGGACTTCTCGAGTGAGGGTCGGGGTTGCTGTGATGGACTTTCTGAAGGAGGCAGCTGTGGTTCCTGGGACTAGATTCGGGGCTGGAGAGCAGAGTGCGCTGCGGAGGGGAGGCGGGCCATGACGGGAGGAGTCAGCAGGGGACGGACATTGTTGAGCAGGAAGGTTGAGTTTCATCCTCATGAGGGAAGTGGTGGAGACCTGGCTCGTACTGTTGAGTTCCAAGGTTGAGCCCACTTCTCTGTAGTTGTGTGTTTCTAAGCAGCCACTGCACCTCTCTCGCTCTCTGTGTCAAATGCTTAGCACTGTCCCCTGTGCCCGCTGTGATCAGAGACACTAGCTGTGAGACCGTGGGATTCATTTGTAGTGTGTGGGAATAGAGGGTGACACATCACAGGGCTTCACACCAGACTCTGTCCCACAAATGCAATGCGTATAGCTCACTGGGAGGGAGGGCACGGGGGTGGGGGGTGGGGGGGTGTCATGGGTGTCCCCAACACTCCTACAAAATAGCCCTAGTGCAGTGGCTGGCCACAGCCCTTTGCTGGGCCTCCTTGTGTCAAGCATTCTGGTCAAAGTCTGCTCAGTACCTTGGGTCATGAGGGGACATGGCGTAGGACTCATACCGCGCCACAGGCCCCCATCCTGAAGGATTTGGACATCCTCACGCTAAGAAACCAAACCTAGCAGCGTGCCGAGAATACCGTGCAGCCCCACTACGGGTCTCGTGTCAGCGGCCCACGCCAGTTGGTAGAGCCAGCTCCATCGCAGTGGAGTGACCCACAGGCTGAGCTAAGGCAGGACTTCCTGTTCTCTGGGCCCCCATTCCCAAGCAGCCCCCCAGGAGGAAAAGGAGGCAATGCTTTCTGTTTGACCCTCGAGGGCCTGGATAGGGAGGCATGTTTTGATTCCATATAGAGATGTTTTCAACATCGGAGCTCTCCCTCCGCCCCTCAGTCATGAGCCCCTCATCCTTGTAGTAGGGGATCTCCAGGAGCGATTGGGTGGGTGGAGTTAGATATGAGTTCTCCGGGGTGTCAAGATGAAGGCCAGTGGACTCGGCACGTGCACCCTCTGTTGTCCCTGACCAGGATGGGTAGGGTGCCCTGAGCTCAGTGATGGAACTGGCTTGTTTTCTGGGGTGATGCTTTGGGAATAAGAGACAGGAAACCAGAGAACCGTTGTGAATGGCCAGGTTTGGGGGGGGGTGTCTTTGGAGGTGACTGGTCAGCTAGAAACAGGCAGGGTCCTGGATCCCCAGCTCTGCCCCTCTGGGGGAAGGGAGGAAGGGTGGGACTGTTTGACCTGCTGGGGCTCCCCAGCCCCCAGTCCCAAGTGCAGTGATGGGCTATGGGGAGAGGAGAGTCACAAACTACCATAGTCCGTGCCTGTAGTTATAGTCCTCTAGAGGCTGAGGCAGGAGGATAAAAAAACAACAGTGGTGGCTCACGCCTTTAATCCCAGCACTTGGGAAGCAGAGGCAGTAGGATTTCTGATTTCTGAGTTCGAGGCCAGCTTGGTCTACAGAGTGAGTTCCAGGACAGGCAGGGCTACACAGAGAAACCCTGACTCCAAAAAAAAAAAAAAAAAAAAAAGAGGCCAGGGCTACACAGAGAAACCCTGTCTCGAAAAAACAAAAAAGAAAAAAACCAAGAAAAACAGAAAACGCAGGGAAGGTGACTGGCGGGACACCTCAGCGGTTAAGGGCACGCGCTGCCCTTGCAGAGGGTCCCAGAGCCCACGTGGAGGCTCTCAGCTGTCTGTAACACCAGTTCTAAGGGAGCTGACACCCTCTTCTGACCTTGGTGGGCACTGGGCACACCTGTGGTACATATGCATACACGCAGGTAAAATACTCACAGACACCAAATAAAAATAAATACATCTTTATTTCTTTTTTTTTTTTTTAAGATTTATTTATTTATTATATGTAAGTACTCTATAGCTGTCTTCAGACACACCAGAAAAGGGCATCGGATCTCATTACAGATGATTGTGAGCCACCATGTGGTTGCTGGGATTTGAACTCAGGACCTTCAGAAGAGCAGTCAGTGCTCCTAACCGCTGAGCCATCTCTCCAGCCCCTACATCTTTATTTCTAAGAGACCCAGGGAAAGGCAGGCGGTTTCAGAAGCGCAGTCGGCCTGGTTTAGGGCTCAGGCTGCAGGCTTGTCCCCTGGCTGCGTCTCCAGCAGGACAGCTTCCTGTCACCTCCTCCCCTCAGGGTGAATGGCCAGTGACTGAAATGCTTCCCTTCCTACACAGTGAAGCCTACTGTTCACTCCCTAAAGCCATGACGATCCTAGCTCATCGATACCCGAAGCCACCGCGTGGCCTCCTGCCACCGTCCGTCTGCCTCATGGGCAGGACTTCCCTGTGAACATTATGCTTCAGCCCAGTGGGTGGTGACACCCAGGACAGTCCCCTATCTGCGGTTCCCCCTTGCTCTGTGCACCTCTGCGGACTGACCTGTTGCTCAATCTGGGCTGTAAGGTGGAGACGTATATCCCTAGGTAAGGATCACTAGACTGGGGACTGAGGGGGTGGGGTCCTGAGTCAGAATTCTAAGTTAGGGAACCTTTTCTTTTGTTGTCATTGGTTTTTCAAGACAGGGTTTCTCTGTGTAGCCCTGGCTGTCCTGGAACCCACTCTGTAGACCAAGCTGGCCTTGAACTTAGAAATCCACCTGCCTCTTCCTCCCAAGTGTTGGATTAAAGGCGCGCACCACCACTGCACAGCAGGGAGCCTTATGATAAGGCCCACATATGGTGGAGCCCCCGAGATGCCACCCCCATTTATTCAATGCTGGCATTTGCTTAAACACTGTGGTTTAAACCTGTGGTTGTGGCTGGTTGTGGCTAGAGAAGGCCGTTGAGTAGGGAGGGTGGGGACTCAGGGGCGGGGCCTAAGCCTCTGGGGTACTTGGGAGGATGCTGTTCCAACCCTCCCTATCTCAGAATCCCCAAAAGGTCCCTGGGGGCCAGCAGAGGGCACAAGATGCTGTGCCTCAGGCTGCCTGGGGAAAGGGAGGGCCTCAGGGAGGCCTGGCCAGTCTTGGTGGGAGACGGGGAGACAGAGGCCAAAGGGCTCTCAGGCCCTACAGTGCCGTAGTGACCTTCCTCCGGCGACCTCGCTCTTGGGTATTTGCTGTTCCTGGGTCCCACATCAAGTTCTGGTGCCCACCAGGGTACAGCAGCCATCCTCAGATGGCACATTCTAGGGTTGCCCAGTGCTTCCTTCACACAGGTGAGGAGATTGCCGCCATTGGGGAGGAGCAGGGGGAGGCGGGGCACAGACGTGCCTCAGCTTCCTCCCCAGGGACCTTCTGAGTGCCGCTAGGGAGCCTGGAGTCCAGGAGCCACCTTCGGGGACAAGATTCCCACTGCAACCCCTTCCTCCTGCTTGGCTCTGCGTCCCAGCGTGGACCCGTGAGGGGAAGGGGCCCTATAGACAGGATTTCGGCCCTGGGCCGGTGGTCCTAGGTCAGGTCTGGAGACCCGCAGGACAAAAGGGTGAGGCCCAGGCCAAGGGAAAGGAGGAGGCCCGTGAGCCAGCCGCCTGCAGCTCTGAGAGCCGCCTGGCAGAGCCACCCCACCCTCGCTGGCCTGCCCACGCATGCAGGCTCCACCCTTGGATATCCGAGGTGGCGGGTAGAGCCCTGGGCCATCTCTCTGGAGAGCCCAGCCCTGCTACAGAGGCCTGGGGCAAGGGCGCCTTTTAGACTAGAAGTCCCAGCTGCTATCTCAGGGCTGTCCGTCCAGTCGGCTGCAGGCCGGGCACTGAGCCGGCTCAGGAGCTTGCCCCAGATTGGTAGTTCCTGCTGGACCCAGAATTACTCTCAGTCGAGGTTGGCCCTGTGCGGACCGTGGGTGTTCACCGAATCCTCTAATTTTCTGGAGTTGGGAAGAATGTCCTGGGGGAGGAGAGCCTGCGGGGGGTGGGGGGTGGGGGGTGGGTGGGGGGCGGGGGAGGGGTGCCTCGGGTCTCCATTATTCATCAGTTTCTGCATCTAGTTTCTGGGTATCAGTTTCAACAAGGCAGCCCTGACTCCCGGGAGCGGGACTAGGCCAGAGAGGGGCCCCCTCCCCACAAGTGCGAGGCTAGCACCTCAGGTCGGCTGCCTAGCTCCTTGCTGTCAGGTAGGCGGGAGCCTTTCCCCTCTGTGGCAGGAGCTGGGGATCCTTTCCTCACCTCCATTCTGTCACTCCCTTTACCCTATATTCTGGTCTTCCAGGAAGACCCTTGGAAGGGCCTTCCTTGGTCCCCTGAAGAGCAGCCCCCCCTCTGGTTGGAAAAGCCAACACATTGCCCGGCCAGAGCTCAATCTCTCAAAAGTCCTTTTTAGGTAACCGTCCTGGCCCCAGTGATCTTTGCTTGCTGGGACTTAGTTACCCCATGCCAGTAGGGTTCCCTCCAAGCTGTCTTAGAGCTCCACCCTCTCTGGTGGTCTTCAAGGCCCTGTTGTCCATCACTTAGCCTGTGCCAGTGTCCCAGCCCTACACCCTGCCCGAGCGATGGGTGTGCTGGTAACCTTGGGCAAGCTGCAGCTTCTTCACGCCTTGGCTTCTTCCTGTTAAGTTGGAGACGGTCATGGTCTCCTCCTCGGCCTCTGAGGAGAGTAGAGTTCAAACTCCTGGGAGAGGAAGTTGGGAGGACCCAGTGGAGAGTAGTAGCTGTTGTCTGGGTGTGGGACCAGAACCGAGGCAGAGGACAGGACCACGTGAATCTGAACAGTCACCCGCCTGGTCACACCCAGGTTCCCGGAAGAGGGGGAGGCCGTGTTGGCGCTTGGCCGCAGGCGAGATGCCCTCCTGGAGAACTCCGTCCTGAGTTCTTCCATGGCCGAAGCCCCTTCCTTTGCCTTCATCACGAGCATTGCTTCCACGCGTGGCTGTGTGCCAGGACCGTCCTAAAGGCTGGGACACAGAGGGAGCCAGACACCAAGGCCGTTGGCCTCTGTCAGGGAGGGATGATGGAGAGCACGGAGGTCACGTGATGAGAAAGCTGAGAAGGAATTAATTCAACATTGGGGACTCGGAGAACGAGGCCGAGGGGTTATTTTGAGAGCCCTTTGGGGAGGTAGGATTGGGGCCCAGTGCCAAGCATTTAAAGGTTGAGCACATACAGTTCTGGATGGAGCGTGAGGGGGTGAGGGCTCTGAGCTTGGGGAGCCACAGGGATATCAGCCACAAGGCCAGAGGATGAACAACCGACCATGCGAGTCCAACCAGGAGGTGAAGAGGGAACCAGGCTATGGTGGACTTTGGTTTTTTTTTGTTTTTTTTTGTTTTGTTTTTTTTTTTTTGTATTTTCAAGACAGGGTTTCTCTGTGTAGCCCTGGCTGTCCTGGAACTCACTCTGTAGACCAGGCTGGCCTCGAACTCAGAAATCCACCTGTCTCTGCTTCCCAAGTGCTGGGATTAAAGGCCACCACTGCCTGGCCTGAATCCTCTTTTCTATATATATAGAAAGGGGATTTATTGGAATGGTTTAAGGGCTGTTGCCCAGAAAAATCCAACAATGGCTGCCTAGAAACAGGAAGTCCAAGAATCCAGAAGTTGCTCAGATACAAGGCTGGCTATCTCTGGTCTTCAGTAGACGCTGGAATTCCAAAGTAGGCTCCCATGCCGGGAAGGAATGGATTCCCTAGCAAAGAGCAAAAGCTTCCTCCTTCCATGTCTTTGGGCTTCCAGCAGAAGGTGTGGCTCAGGTTAAAGGTGTGTCTTTTTTCCCCCTTAAGATAAGAATTAAAGACCTGTGTCTTCCCATCTCAAGATCCTGATCAAGATCCTACCTCAAGGGTCAGGACGAGAAATAGATTCAACCACTTCAAACCAAGCCAAAAAAAAAAAAAAAAAAAAAAGCCAAACAAACCAAACCTCTCACAGGTGTGGCCTCCATCACTGGATGGAGCTCACTCCACACGTAGTCAAGTTCACGGGCAAGAACAGCCATCACCATGGTAATCACAGCTTAGTGGAGATGCAGGCACAAGTTTAAGGTCGTGAGACTGTCACAAACCAGTCTGGGTTTAACTAACATGGCTGTGCACTTGTGTCTGTATGTCTCCATTAACTGTGGGAGATGGAAGGGGATAAGGCGGCTGCCCCACTTCCTGGGGGTGAGTGTAGAAGCCCTTTGATAACCTCACTGGAGACAGCCCCACCCAATCAGGACGGGGCGGCTTGGCGGGTGGTGCGAAGCGCCCTCTGGCGGCAGGGACCGAGCCTAGCGATACCAGTGACCTCCTGCAAAGGCCTGCCTGACATAGGGGTTTCACTGGCCCAACTCCAGGGAACAGCCGGGGACTGCCCAGGTCCTTTACTTTTTCCCCACTAAACCCGCCCCCCCCCATTCTCTCCCAGGTCACGTGTTCCGTTCTCTCTGCCCCTGGAGCAGATCCCAGGGCTCTTACGTGGGGTATGGGGAGGGCTTTGCATGGGGTCGACATGGGCCTCAACAATACTGGAGATGCAGCAAAGAGAGTTGTGCCCGGGTGCCTGGCAGGCAGCGTCCTAGGAGCCCCAGGAAGTTGGCCCGTACACCAGCTGCACCCCTATGTGGCGTCTGGAGCCCCCGGGGTGGAGAACAGGCTTGAGGCCCCAAGGCTGGGCTCCCAGTCTGTGCTCCGGCCTGAGTAGCCCAGGCTGGGAGTGGCTGGGGTTCCGCAGGGTGTCACCAGCCCAGCCCCCCCCCCCCAGGCGCGACTGCACAATGGCAGGAAGCGGGGCTCCGTGCTTTGTCCCTAGCTCGGCTCAGACCGTTGCTTCCTCCGGCCACCATGGGGACAGGACCGGGCGTCTCCGGGCGCCGAGCGGCAGCCAGGCCCTGCTCCGAGCTGCCCTCCCCAGATTTCCAGCCCCTCTGGGTCGGGGGTCTTGCCCGCAACAGCGAGAGCCAGGTAGGGGGGCGCGGGTGGGCTAAAGCCTGGGGGGATAACTTCCCTTGATCCTCTCCGTCCCCATCCGCAGGGGCCCAGGGAGGCTGAGCCCCTGTCTAGACTGCAGCTCATTGCTGAGAGTAAGGACAAGGCGGGAGGGGGTCCGCATCTTGGGGCTAAGAAGCTGGATGACAGAGATGCCCCCCAACCCCTGGGTCTTCTGTGTGTATTGACTCCCGTCCGGACACACCTGTGGGGCCTAAGCCACCCCTCCCCCTTTCCTTCCTCTGTCCCACACCCTCCTGGGCCGCTCAGCCCTTGCTTCTGCCTTTTAGTCTGCCCAGTGTGAGGGGAGAGCCTGTCTTCCTTAGCCCCTGAGTGGGACAGAGGGGGATGGCTGGGCCCAGGTATCATCTCTGTAATTGTGAGGAACTTACCCTTTGACCTGTTGGGCTTCTCCCACAGAGGAGAGCATCTCTGCCTATCAAGGCGGGTGTGGGGGACGGTCTCACAAGTCTAGTTATGTGAATGAGCCTGTTTTAGTGCTCGGTGGGAGACCCTGGTGCTTAGCGATAGGTATATGGGGGGGTGGGGGAAGAAAGACATCAAACCCCCAACCCAACCTCAGTTCAGCTTGTGGATTTCTCTCTGGAGATTCCGGAATGTCATCCTTACTTCATATGGGAACTCTGGTTCGGTTCCTGAGACTGACCCTCGTGGTCCCCTGAGGCTCACGGGGTCGGTCGGTCGGTCGGTCAGAGGGAGATGGAGTCGCAGCTGCTGCTGTGGGGGTAGGAGGGCTGGTGGTAGCCTCGGATCTGGAAAGGGAGTCCCTTGAGGAGGTCAGTGCAATATCGAATGGCCAGAAAGAATGGAATGACCCGACCCCCCCACCCCACCCCCCACCCACCCCACCCCACACACACTACCTGGCTCTGGTCGTCCTGGAACTCACTGTGTATATCAGGCTGGCCTTAAACTCACTTAGATCTCCCTCCCTCTGCCCCTGGGGTGCTAGGGTTAAAGGCACTCAGGCTCAGGGTGCTGTCTTTATAGTGACTAAATTAAAAAGAAGACAGTGGCCCTTTCCAGAGCCTACAATTCAGCTCAGTCTCTACTGAGTCACGCTGAGACCCGAACCAGGCTTGGCTGGAATGTGGCCACTCCTGGCGTTGACCGCCTGAGGCTGGGGGGGGGGAGGGGGGCTGAAGGAGGGAACCCAGGCCAGGCCGGTGGTGTGGGGAGTGCCTGGGGAAGGGATTGAAGGCCATCACGCTCCGAAGGAGGCACTTGAAGCTAGGAGGCCCCCCAGAATTCTCTACATGCCCTGGGGTTCGTGGCTGTAGGTAGGTAAATATTTTCCTGCCTTTATCTGTAGTAGATTAAAAAACAGGAACTGGAAATATTCCCAAGTCTTGGCCACCCGCTGCTAGGAATCTGGGTCTTAAAGTCCGCAGCTGGCCCTCTTGGGACCCAGTTCCTGTCGTTTCCCCCTGGGGCAAATGAGCCACCTGCCAGGACTGCTGTTTGTACCTCCAGATCCTTTTCTGTCGCTAGAGTCCTAACGGCAAAGATTGGCTTCTTCCTGGAACCCACCCTACCCCAAGGCTGACAGGGGTCTGCATTCCCCCTCGTACCTCTCCATTGTCTGATAGCTGGTATTGGTGTGGACGTGAGTGGGTGGGGCGGACGTGTGTGTGTGTGTGTGTGGGGGGGGTTTCAGGCCCTGGCCCAACTAAGCGTGGAACCTGTGGAAATCTACATTTCTGAGTAGTAGTAGGGGTGCAGACACCCCAGAAGAGGGCATCAGATCCCATTACAGGTGGTTGTGAGCCGCCATGTGGTTGCTGGGACTTGAACTGAAAGGGCAGTCGGTGCTCTTAACCGCTGAGCCATCTCTCCAGCCCAATACTTTTTTTTCTTCTAGACAGGGTTTCTCAGTGTAGCCCTGGCTGTTCTGGAACTCACTTTGTAGACCAGGCTGGCCTCGAACTCAGAAATCCGCCTGCCTCTGCCTCCCAAGTGCTAGGATTATAAGCGTGCTCCACCACCGCCCGGCCCAATAAATCTTTTTTTTTTTTTTTTTTTTAAAGAAAAAGAGGGTTGTAGAGATGGCTCAGTGGTTAAGAGCACTGACTGCTCTTCCAGAGGTCCTGAGTTCGAATCCCAGCAACCACACGGTGGCTTACAACCCTCTGTAATGAGATCTGACACCCTTTCCTGGGGTGTCTGAAGACAGCTACAGTGTACTTACATACAAATAAATCTTTTAAAAAAAAAGAGAGAGAAAGAAAGAAATACTAGTTCAGCATGGGCTATTCAGCAGAGGAAGGATGTACATTGAAAGGCCGGAGATGAGGAGACCGTGGGGGCCTTCCGGGGTGTTAGTGCTGCAGGCCAGGCCCCAGCAGGTGTTGGATAGAGTGTAAGCCCTCCTCAGCCGGGTTCCCTCTGACCGCTCACACACAGCTGACCAGATGGGAGCTGGGGAGACCAGTTAGCGGGCTACCGTGTCATCTGTCTGAGAAACCATCAGGACAGCAGTGAGCGTCGAAGCTGAAGGCCCTGGCTCAGCTGTTCAGAGCAGGGGCTGCTCTTCCCAAAGACACGGGTTCGATTCCCAGGACTCTCATGTAGCAGCTCACACACACACACACACACACACACACACACACCGTGGAATTCCGTTCGCAGAGGAAAATGACTTCTGGCCTCTGTGTACACTGTGTGCTTGTGGTACACAGACACCCATGCAGGCAGGCAGGGCAGTCCTACGAACGATATTAAACAGAGGAAAGGAGACAGAGACATAGTTCCAGGTCATCCTCGCCTTCATAATGAGCTGGAGGCCAGCTTGGGCTACACAAGGCCATCTTAAAACTCCCTTTCCTGCCCAGGGGAAAAAAAGAAAGAGGAAATCCACACACCCACTCCAGTCCGGGCAGGAATGATTGATTCAGGCACAAGTCATCATTGTTTGTGGAAGCCCTTGAGGTGGCTGGAGGAGATGACAAGGCTTAGCCAGCAAGCAGGGCCTAGAGGGCTGGAGCTCACGGGAGAGGGAGCACTCACCGCTCTGCAGTTCCCCGCTTCAATGCTGGGTGGCTTGAAACTTTTGTCCCTGGCCAACCAGAAACCTTTTTTAAAGATTGATTTTATTTATTTATTTATTTATTTATTTATTGTACACTAGCTGTACAGATGCTTGTGAGCCTTCATGTGATGCTGGGGATTGAATTTAGGACCTCTGCTCGCTCCGGTCAACCTTGCTACCCCAGTCTCTGCTTGCCTCGCCCAAAGGTCTTATTTATTATTATATTAAGTGCACTGTAGCTGTCTTCAGACACTCCAGACAAGGCCGTCAGATCTCATTACGTGGGTGGTTGTGAGCCACCATGTGGTTGCTGCGATCTGAACTCAGGACCTTTGGGAGAGCAGTCAGTGCTCTTAACCACTGGGCCATCTCACCAGCTCCTGAAAACTCTTTTCTGGCCTCCATTTTACACACACACACCACACACACACACACACACACACACACACACACACACGGAGCTGGTGTAGCAGATGGACCAGCAGGTAAAGGTGCTTACAGAAGCAGGCTGAGTGCTGAAGCTACAGTAGGGCCAGATAACATTCCAAAAGGCTGTTCTCTGATCTGTACACACACTTATGCAGAGTAATTAAAAAAAAAAAAAGCTAGACCGGAAAGATGGCTCAGTGGTTCAAAGCACTCACTAGCTGTTCCTGTAGAGGACCCAGGTTCAGTTCCCAACCTCCATATGGTGGTTTACCACCTGGAACCCCAATTCCAGGGACTCCAGCGACGTCCGCTGGCCTCCCCAGGACATAAGCGCGCGTGATATGCACACACGCGGACAGATAGGCACACCCAAAATAAAACTTAAGATATGTTTTGGGGGATGAGGGTTTTGAGGCAGGATCTTTCTGTGTAGCTCTGGCTGTCCTGGAACTCTCTCTGTAGACCAGGCCGGCCTCAGCTCGGAGAGCCACCTGCCTCTGAAGTGCTGGGATCAAATGTGTGCGCCACCACCACCCAGCAAACTTTAATTTCTTTTCTTTTCTTTTCTTTTCTTTTCTTTTCTTTTCTTTTCTTTTCTTTTCTTTTCTTTTTCTTTTCTTTTCTTTTCTTTTGTTTTCTTTTCTTTTCTTTTCTTTTCTTTTCTTTTCTCTTCTCTCTTCTTTTTTTTCGAGACAGGGTTTCTCTGTGTAGCTCCGGCTGTCCTGGAACTCACTCTGTAGACCAGGCTGGCCTCGAACTCAGAAATCTGCCTGCCTCTGCCTCCCAAGTGCTGGGTATTTTCTTTTCTTGTTGTTGTTGTTGTTGTTGTTTTGTTTAGGAGGATGAGGGTTTTGAGGCAGGATCTTTCTGTGTGGCCCTGGCTGTCCTGGAACTCACTCTGTAGACCGAGCTCACCTCGAACTTAGAAATCCGCCTGCCTCTGCCACTGCCCCGCAAACTTTATCAATCTAAAACAAACAAACAAACAAACAAACAAACAAACAAACGTCATCTGGGGAGTGATGGCACATGCCTTGAATCCCGGAGGGGTGGGGCAGAGGCTGGTGGATCTCTCTGGTTCAAAGGTTCAAGGCCAGCCCGGTGCACCGAGCAAGGCAGTTCCAGGGGGTACAGGCCTATAATCCTAGCTGCTCTCGGCCGGAGAGAGGAGGATCACCAGCTCAAGGCAAATGAGTGAGACCCTGGGGGAGGAGGGAGGGCGGGATTGGGGGCTGCACACCTGCTGAGCGCAGGTTGACTCAGGCTGTGTGGGATTTCTGCACCAGAGCAGACACGAGGAGAAAGCCCGAGAGGAGGCAGACAAGTCCCCGGATCCGCAGGTTGAAGTATGCCAGCATGTTATTCTTATAACTCTCTGAAGGCCTGAAGTATTTAAAGATGGAAACCAAGGGGGGGGGGCGGGGAAGCCAGGCGGGGTGGCTCATGCCTGTGATACCAACTGAGGCAGGAGGATTGCTAGGAGTTTGACATCTGCCTGAACTACAGTGTGAGATGCTGGCTGCACTTTTCCCAGGGGGCTGAGCGAGCCCAGGACTCTGTCATAAGGTGGAGGGGGTCTCATGCCTCGTGCTCATGGAGGGAGGCTTGACCCTGCAGGAAGTGGGAGAGTCAGGGGTGAGAGTGTGTGGGCAGGTCTGGGAGGAAGAGCTGGCTGCTGACTGGACCAGGGCCAATCTTGGGGAGCCCCAGCGGCCCTGGGTGTGTGGTGGACTTGGAGGTGGGAGCCTACGGGCTTCTTGCTGGCTTCTGGAATTTTCTTTTTTAATGGGAAAAGCAGGAAGTGAAGGAGACCTGCTTAGGGACCAGGCCGTTGTCGGTGAAGCCATTGGCAGTTAGATGCCGACAAGCTGACAGCCCTCCAGGATGCGGAGGAACTGATACATGTAGTTAGACATGGCAAACACGTGCACAAGTCGCCAGGCAGGGGTGGCGTGCGTGCATGTGTGTGTGTGTGTGTGTGTGTGTGTGTGTGTGTGCGTGCGCGCCGCAGGGACAGACACAGCCTGCTTCAGACTTCTCAGCAGCTCCCGGCTGGGCCTAGCAGTCCAGGTAGGGTCTGCTTTTCAAGCCTCAGGCAGGCAGGCCATAGACCTGAGAGCGTAGGGCCCAGGCAGCCAGGCTGGAAGGCTTACCACAGTTCAGGATGTTCCAGTGCCAACTCCAGAGCAGTAACAAGGCCTTTTGGGGGGGCTCTTCCGGCCAGAAAATCCCCAGTAGCCCCGGTCCACTGTTGGCTGTCTGAAGTCTCGGGAGCAGGGTTTGTTTTTCTCCACATTCCTTGGAAGTAGGTAGCGCGTCCTCGGGGGAAGGTTGTCCAAAGGAATGGCTAAGGGACGCAGGAGGCGCTTGGTGGAAGAAGACGGAGGATGGCCGTAGTCGTGGTCTGAGTTCTGTCTGTCTGTCTGTCGCCCGTCCTGACCCCACGTGTCTCCACCCTTCACTCACAGGTATGCCATCATGCCGACTGCCAGCAGCTGCACCACCGGGGGCCTCTCAACCTGTGCGAGGCCTGTGACGGCAAGTTTCATGACACCATGCATTACGACGGGCATGTCCGGTTTGACCTGCCCCCGCAAGGTGAGTCCGAGGGCCCTAGAGCTCTCTAGGCAACTCGGGGGTGGGGTGGGGTGGGGTGGGGTGGGGTGGGGTGTAGCAGTGTTTGGGTGGTTATTGGACCCTTGGCTGGGTCAACGTGAGGAGCAGGAGAATAAAATACAAATCCACAGGTGCGCTCCTCACCTCCCACAGCTATCCCTGCCCCTGGCCAGGGTCTGCCCAATTCTGCCTGTCCTTGGGGCCACCAGCAACTTCTGGGCAAACTCTGTCGGCCTAGGAGAACAGGCGTGGTTAGCCACCACTTTGGGAGGGAATTTGGAGAAGGGATTTAGAAACCCTTCCTTCTGAATAGGGGCTATCTCTACCTCTGAAAGATACCTAGACCAATTGTCACCTTTCCTCTCTCATAAGAGAGACAAAGGGACTGACTCTTCCCCTCCCCCAGGATTCCTGGGACTTCAGGTGTGGTCCAGGCAGAGGGGAAGGGGAGGCCTTAAGGGTAGAGGAGTGTCTGGGACAGTGTGGCCTTTTTACCATCCTGCTATATGTAGAAAGGTAACTGAGGTCACAGGTGGGCTTGTATTTGGGGTGAGGCATCACCTGTGTATCCTCACAGAGCATGCGGTCCTTTTGGGTCTGGGGGCATAGATAATAGTGATAGATCCCATCCTTATCAGAACGGAAGGGAGAGAGGAGCTGGGGGACCCCAGGCACTGTGCCTCTGCGGGAGGCCACATTTAAGGGCTAAGAACGTAACCCGGCCCCCTTTCTCCAAAGGCTCTGTGCTGGCCCGGAATGTTTCTACCCGCTCCTGCCCTCCCCGCACCAGCCCTGCTGCAGACCTGGAGGAAGAGGAGGAAGGGTGTACGGACGGAAAGGGGTAGGTGTGGGCCGTGGGCAGAGCCACCACTCTAGGAGTGAGGTGGGGACCACATATTTCAGCCTCCTCCAGAGGGCTGAGGGTTGAGCCTCCGCATCCCTGCTTAGCCCACAAGCCTGGCCAGCTCCTATCTGAACTAGTTAACTGTCTCGTGCAACTCCAGTCTCCGCCACCAGAGGGCGGACAGTACCACACAGGCAGCCAGTGGGGTAGACTGCATCCACATTACTTCCAATCGATGATGGCTGGGGAGTCCCTAGCAAGACTCCGGCCCACACCCCACCCTGGGGAGGACCCACCAGCAACCTCAGCATCTGTTTCCCTACAGGGACCGGAAGAGTGCCGGCCTAAAGATCTCTAAGAAGAAAGCTCGGCGGAGGCACACGGATGTAAGGAAGCAGGAGGGCTAGCGGCCTTGTCTCCCCGAAAGCCCCTGTCCTCTCCCGAGGCTGCTCTCCCTGCTCTGAGCCCGCCTGCCCCTCCCTTACCTCCCCACCCTTCAGCTCAGAGCTGCCCAGACCTGGCCAAGTCTGGAGGTGGGTGGGAATGTCTCAGGCAGGAAGAGCCGAACCCCAGGACTTTCTAGGTGTAAGGCTGGGGAGATCTGTAGCCTTCCCCTCCCGGGCGGGGTTTTCATCCGGACGGTGACAGTGGAGAAGCTAATGGTCCGGTGTCCTCTCAGGACCCGAGCAAGGAGTGCTTCACCCTGAAATTTGACCTGAACGTGGACATCGAAACAGAAATCGTGCCAGCCATGAAGAAGAAGTCACTGGGGTAGGGCTTGAGGTGGAGGTGGGAAGAACAGATACAGCTCCTTTGTCAGGGTTCCCAGTCTCTGCAGGGGTGTGTCTGTCTGTCTGCCTGCCTGTCTGTCCGTGTGTGTGTGTGTGTGTGTGTGTGTGTGTGTGCACGCGTGCACGCTGCTCCTGTGGGCAGGCCTGCGTGGACGTCACGTTTTTACAAGGCCCACCTGTGTTCTCTAATCCTGACTGTACAGCTATGCCTGAGAGGGACTTTTTTTTATATTATATGTAAGCACACTGTAGCTGTCTTCAGACGCACCAGAAGAGGGTGTCAGATCTCATTATGGATGGTTGTGAGCCACCATGTGATTGCTGGGATTTGAACTCAGGACCTTCGGAAGAGCAGTCAGTGCTCTTAACCGCTGAGCCATCATTCCAGCCCCCTGAGATGGACTTAGAAAGCTGTGGGGACAGATGTCTGTATGTGCATGCGTGATGTGGTGCGTGCTGCTTTTCTTTATAACTGGGGTGTTGGCTGGAGCTGTGTCCGGATGGGCTGGGGAGCCCCGCAACTGTCCTAAAACACGTTCCTTCCTGGGGTCCAGGGAGGTGTTGCAGCCTGTGTTTGAGAGGAAGGGCATTGCTCTGGGCAAAGTAGACATCTACCTGGATCAGTCCAACACACCTCTGTCTCTCACCTTCGAGGCCTACAGGTTTGGAGGACACTACCTCCGGGTCAAAGGTGAGCAGAGCCACAGGCCCCGTGGGCAGCTGTCTGGGTGGCATGGTCAGGGCCTCCTGGATAAGGAGCCCTTCCTAGGCTCAGGTTCCCATTGGCCGAGCTCCTGAGCAGGCTCATTAGCATACAGGTGTCTGTGGGAGCTGGCAGGGTGGGGCTCCCAGGGAGGGTAACTGGGCCTAGACTGGAATACTCAGGGGAGAGAGGACCTGGGCCCTGTGTCTCCCATACTCCGGCACTGAGGACTTCTTGTCCCCCCAACATGCCACCCCAGCCAAGCCCGGGGACGAGGGCAAGGTGGAGCAGGGCGTGAAGGATTCCAAGTCCCTCAGCCTGCCAGCCCTCAGGTCCAGTGGGACTGGGCCCCCACCCCCTGTGTCTGACCGCGGGGACCCTCAGAGCCGCCGGGAGAGCAGTCTGGACATCTTGGTGAGCAGGGGCGCTGTTGGGGTATGGGTAGGGCGGGGCACCTCCTCAAGGAGGACTCATCCTGGATTCTTCCCTTCATTGCTTCTGTGAGGCTGAGGTTCGGTGAGGGCCTCAGTCTCCCTCTGTGTAACTCTAAGATGATGGCATTTGTCTGGTGCCAGGGGATCGCCACTGGCAGGATATTTATCTGTGGGATGGAAAATGTGCACATTTGTGTTAGGACGAGAGGACAGGTCACCTGCAGGATGGAGTGTCTCATGGGGCTTGTCTCTTCCTTTCTTTTTTTTTTTTTTTTTTTGTTTACTTTTGTTTGTGAGATAAGATCTCACTGTGTAACCTTGGCTGTCCTGGAACTCTTTATATTGACGAGGCTGGCTTCAAAGCCCTGCCTCTGCCTCCCAAGAGCTGAGATTAAAGGCACCTTCATTTTGGGTTTGTTTGTTTTTTTTTTTTTTTGAAGGGGATGGTTGAGACACGGTGTTCTTTTTGTTTGTTTGTTTTGTTTTGTTTTTAAAGATGTATTTATTATATGTAAGTACACTGTAGCTGTCTTCAGACACCAGAAGAGTAGTCAGTGCTCTCACCCACTGAGCCATCTCTCCAGCCCCCAACAGGGTGGGTTTTGTTTTGTTTGTTTGTTTTGTTGTGTAGCCCTGGCTGTCCTGGAACTTGCTCTGTAGACCAGGCTGGCCTTGAACTCAAATGTGCACCTGGCCACTCGGGTCTTCTTTCCTTTTCTTTCTCTTGTTTTTGGGCATTTAATTTTCTTGTTTTCAAATTGATGTGGCTGGGCAGTGGTGACACATTGTTTAATCCCAGCACTTGGGAGGTGGAGGCAGGCGGATTTCTGTGTTCGAGGCCAGCCTGGTCTACGGAGTGAGTTCCAGCACAGCCTGGGCTATAAAGAGAAATCCTATCCCAGGGGAAGAAAATACTGTGTATGAGTGCTTTGCTTGCATGTGTGTACCACCTGTACATGCTGTCCCCTTGAGCATCAGATCTATAGCAGTCGGGTCATTACAGACAGTCACGAGGTCCCACGTAGGTGATGGGAACCAAAGCCTGGGTCTCTGCAGGAGCAGCCAGTGCTTTCTGCTCTTAACCGCTGAGCCCTCGCCAGCCCCCGTGGGATCTTTTGAAGCTCTGTCTGTTGGTGCCACAGACAGAGTAGGGTGTATGAGAGAGACTGAGTTTCTCCCGATTCCTACTTGTGGCCAGGTAGTCTGGGGCAGTAGTCCCGGTGGACCTGTGTGGACATCCGGGTCTCAGGGGACACGGTACCCTAAGTCAAGGATGCAGAGACCCCTTTTGCCTGCTTGGGTGATGTGAGGCTCTCGAAACCCTGGTGTGGAGCTGTGGGTCTGGTGTGAGCTGCTGTGGGTCTGGTGTGAGCTGTGGGTCTGGTGTGAGCTGTGGGTCTGGTGTGAGCTGTGGGTCTGGTGTGAGCTGCGCTTCACTGTTCCTCCCTGGTCAGGCCCCTGGCCGTCGCCGGAAGAACATGTCTGAGTTCCTGGGAGAGGCTAGCATCCCGGGGCAGGAGCCCCCCGCACCTTCCAGCTCGTCTCTGCCCGTTGGCGGCAGCGGGGGCACCAGCGGCGGCAGCAACGAGAGCTGGAAGAACCGGGCGGCCAGCCGCTTCAGCGGCTTCTTCAGCTCCAGCCCTAGCACCAGTGCCTTCGGCCGGGTACGTAGCCCCGTGGTTCGGTCGGGGCAGAGCAGCCGGCTAACCCAGTCCCTGACCCTGGCCCTCCCCCCGGGTCTCCTCCTAGGAGGTAGACAAGATGGAGCAGCTGGAGAGCAAACTACACGCCTACAGCCTTTTCGGGCTTCCCCGGATGCCCAAGAGGCTGCGCTTTGACCACGACTCCTGGGAGGAGGAGGAGGAAGATGAGGAGGAGGATGAAGACGGTTCAGGCCTGAGGCTGGAGGACAGCTGGCGGGAGCTCATTGACGGGCACGAGGTAGGTGTAGCGAGAACACCCCCGCTTGGCTGGTTAGTGCTAGAGGATGCCCACTTGGTGGTGCTATCTTGGCTATCTGGACAGTCACGGTCCACATGCTCGCGAGGGTGGCCTTCCGCTCCAGATCCAGAAGATGAGGAAGTTGCATGGAGGTGGGGGTTGCCCATCCTCCCTGACTGTCTCCACACACTCTCCGCCACTGGCTAACCTGTCCCGCCCTCCCTCTAGAAGCTGACCCGGCGGCAGTGCCACCAACAGGAGGCAGTGTGGGAACTCCTGCACACAGAGGTCTCCTACATCCGGAAACTGCGCGTGATCACCAACGTGAGTGTGGGACCCCCGGAGCCATGTTGCTTCTCACGTGCTGCAGGAGCTCTCAGCCCCTCAGCTAAGCTGGGCGCTCACCAGTCTGGCTGTGTTTGAAAGCAGGAAAGTTAGACAGGGGCGAGGAGGGGATTCCTTCAAGTGCCTGGGAGGGGGTGTGGGGCTTTAGTTTGTTGGTTTAACCCAGGTGAGGCCAAAGGTGAGGTTCAAAGGCTGCTTCTGAACGCCTGCTGTTCCCAGGAGCGGCCACCAGGGGTGGGACGGATCAGGGCATTTCAGCTGGGGAGGGGAGCAGTGCCTGGCCTTGACTTCCTGGAAAGAGCTTCCTGGACAGGGGCTGAAGCAGGGCGGAGGCCACCCCGAGTATTCTAGGTGTGCTTGGAAGACATTCTCTCCAGCTCTCCCCTAATGGCACAAGTCAGGGTGACCCCTCCCACAGTTGGGCCTTGGGTGGGTTGGAGTGTCCGGGTGTGGAGGTCGCTTTATCTCCGGGGAAGGGATAGCTAAGAGTCTGGGTAGGACTTCGGAGCCAGGACGCCACCCCTACACGACCCTGCTTCAGCGTCCCCCTCCCCCCACAGCTGTTCCTGTGTTGTCTCCTTAACCTGCAAGAGTCGGGGCTGCTGTGTGAGGTGCGACCTGGCCTGGGGCGGCGGCGGGGGAGGTACTAGGAAAGAGGCGGGGCCTAGCTGGGGGAGGGAGAGGGGCGGGTATTAGGTACCTGGCCTGGGGCGGGGAGGGGGATGTATGGGGCTTGGGCCGGGCTAACCGGGAGGAGTGGGTGGGCCGGGGTGGAGCCAACCCACCCTTGTGTTCGCCCAGGTGGAGGCTGAACGCTTGTTCAGCAATATCCCCGAGATCTCGCGGCTGCACCGCGGGCTGTGGGGCAGCGTGATGGTGCCGGTGCTGGAGAAGGCACGGCGGACTCGCGCGCTGCTGCAGCCCAGTGACTTTCTCAAAGGCTTCAAGATGGTATGGGCAGGGATGGGGGAAAAACTCCCAGGGCTGCCTTCCTTCCCGGCTAGTTCCCACCGACCTTAACCCCAGGTTACCTGTGTGACCAAGAGGAAGTAGTAGGTGTTGGTGACCTGGGTTTGAGTCCTTGCCACCTGGCTACGGGGTGTGTGTGTGTGACTCTCTGAGGTTTAGGATCCTCCCCTGGAAAGGCTTCCTCGCTGGGGTGGTATGGGAAGCCCCTGGGGCCCCTGGAATCCGGAGGTAACAGGTGCTGTTGTTTGCCTCGGGCCAGTTCGGCTCGCTCTTCAAGCCGTACATCCGATACTGTATGGAGGAGGAGGGCTGCATGGAGTACATGCGTGGCCTGCTGCGAGACAACGATCTGTTCCGCGCCTACGTCACGGTGAGGGCCTGGAGTTCCGGGTGCAGGACCCTGGGCCGCACAGAGGGGTGGGCGGGTTCTGGGGGGCGGGGTTAGAACCGAGCTCCACCTCCTTTCCTTAGTGGGCAGAGAAACACCAGCAGTGCCAGCGGCTGAAGCTGAGCGACATGCTGGCCAAGCCCCACCAGCGGCTCACCAAATACCCTCTGTTGCTCAAGTCGGTGCTGAGGAAGACAGATGAGCCCCGCACCAAGGAAGCCATCATCACCATGGTAACCTGAGTGTGAGCAGAATGTCCTAGGTTCCACCTCTCCCAGATCCTAAACCCCCAACACCTAACCTCCTCAGATCAGCTCTGTGGAACGGTTCATACACCACGTGAACGCGTGCATGCGGCAGCGGCAGGAGCGGCAGCGCCTGGCGGGGGTGGTGAGCCGGATTGACGCCTACGAGGCTGTGGAGGGCAGCAACGACGAGGTGGATAAGGTGAGTCAGCACTGAGTCGCTGGTTGTGAGAAGTGGGGGATGCTGCAGTTACCCACCACCCACCCCCACGCCCCCGGCCTTGACCTCTCTGACATCTCCCCCATCTAAAGCTCCTGAAGGAATTTCTACATCTGGACTTGACAGCACCCATGCCTGGCACCTCCCCTGAAGAGACCCGACAGCTGCTGCTGGAAGGGAGCCTGAGGATGAAGGAGGGGAAAGATAGCAAGGTGACCCCAGGACCCCGCCCTACACCCTGCTCCACTTGCTCTTCGTAGGTTTTCTGTCCTTCCTGAGGCCCTGAGCCCGGGTCAGTGGTTCATACCTGCCTGGTTAATTATATAGTAGCTGCTCGAGTTTGTGTTCCATTGATAGGATAAAAGCACCGTGAGCAAAAGCAATTTGGGCAGGAAAGAACTTCTTCACCTTAAGTGAGGAGAGCCAGGGCAGGACCCCAGAGGCGAACTCAAGCAGGGGCCGCGGTGAAATGTTTCTTACTGGTTTGTTTGACCTGCTTTCTTTTTTTATTTTTTAAAGATTTATTTGTTATATCTAAGTACACAGTAACTGTCTTCAGATACACCAGAAGAGGGCATCAGATCTCCTTACAGATGGATGTGAGCCACTGTGTGGTTTCTGGGATTTGAACTCAGGACCTTTGGAAGAGCGGTCAGTGCTCTTAGCTGCTGAGCCATCTCACCAGCCCCTCCCCACCTCTTTTTTTTTTTTTTTTTTTCTTTCTTTCTCAGACAAGGTCTCAGTGTTTAGTCCTGGCTGACCTTGAACTCAGGGATCTGCCTGCCTCTGCCACCTCACTTAGCTAGGTAAATGTGTATCTCTGATATATATATATATAAAAATTTTGAGGCTCAAAGCTGGATAGATAGATGTCTCAGGAGTAAGAGCACTCACTGTTCTTTTCTTCTGAAGCTTCTGAGTTCAATTCCCGGCACCAATGTAGGGGTGAAGCAAACCGCTGTGGCTCCTGGCGGGCTTGCACTTCCGGGCACACACACTGGCTTAGTTTTGATGTGTCTGGACTAGCTCAGTGGCTGGGCACTCCTGAACCTCCCCGCAGCCAGCGTTCCTGACTTAACGCCTCCTAGGTCTACATTTTATCTTTGCTGTCCTGGCCCCTTCTGGGCAGCCCTTCCAGGGGCGACTTCCCTTCTTGTACCTGCCTACATTTCGGCCATTACTCCCTCCTGCTCCTTCCCTGTGTGGTCTGTCCTACCCTTCCTCTCAGGCAGGGACCCTCTCTTCCTTCTCCCTCCCCCAACCTAAAAGTTCCGCCTCTTTTATCCTGCCCAGGCATTGGCCGTTGGCTCTTTATTGATCAATCAAAACCCAACTGGGGAGAACTGGAGAGATGGCTGAGCGGTTAAGAGCACTTGACTGCTCTTCCAGAGGTCCTGAGTTCAAATCCCAGCAACCACATGGTGGCTCACAACCATCTGTAATGAGATCTGACGCACTCTTCTGCGGTGTCTGAAGACAGCTACAGTGTACTTACATATAAATAAATCTTTTTTTATTATTTAAAAAAAAAAAACCTACTGGGGACCGGGACCCTCAGCATTTGGATACACTGATTCCCAATTTGGGGGGGCCAGATTAAGACAAAGCATTAAAATCAATTCCCAACACCCCATGACACCTCAACAACTGTCTAATGCTGCCTTCTGGAGCATGCATGTACATACAAAGTGCCCACAGACATAAATACGTACATGAAATACACTTTATCAACAGGCAAGTTTCACGGAAATCCTCTCAAGATAGGAAAGGGAGGTGTTTGATGATCCCAGGGGCCATTGGGCTGGGTGGCGCATGCCACCAAGTCCCTTGATCTGAGTTTGGTCCCGGTGCATCCCACAAATACATAGCTACAAACCAGAAGAGCAGCTGCCAGCTGTGTGCAGGGACTGGAGAGATGCTCAGTGGTTACAAGCCCGCGCCGGCTCCAGTTCCACATCTACATGGTAACTAGCACAGTGTCACCCGGCTTGCACATGGGTCGCAGAATACAGGCAAACGCCCACCACACACGTCAAAATGAAGGCTAAAAAATCTGCTTTCAAGCAAATAAGTAAAATGCAAGCCAATCTTCAAAAACAAAACAACAAAGGCGCAGACGGTGGTGGCTCACTCCTTTAGTTCTAGCACTTGGGAGGCAGAGGCAGGCGGATTTCTGAGTTCGAGGACAGCCTGGTCTACAGAGAGTGAGTTTTAGGACAGCCAGGGCTACACAGAGAAACCCTGTCTTGAACAAAACAAAACAAAACCCAACAACAACAAAGGCTTCTGCCGAGCCTCAGGGTCCTCCGGTTGGTGACTCCAACTCCCACTCCCCACCCCAGATGGACGTGCACTGCTTCCTGTTCACTGACCTACTCTTGGTGACCAAGGCGGTGAAGAAAGCGGAGAGAACGAAGGTCATCAGGCCACCACTGCTGGTGGACAAGATCGTGTGTCGGGAGCTTCGAGATCCCGGTAAGGAATTCTGACCCCCTGCTCCTTCCTGGTAGTGAGACCGCCATGGGCGGGGCCAATACTAACTCCGCCCTCCCGTGACCAGGCTCCTTCCTCCTCATCTACCTGAATGAATTCCGCAGTGCCGTGGGGGCCTACACATTCCAGGCCAGTAGCCAGGCCTTGTGCCGGAGCTGGGTGGACACTCTTTACAACGCACAGGTGGGAGAGCAGGGTGAGGCATGGGTCCGGGGCAGGTGGCTCTGTCGCTCGTGGCTTATTTCTGCGCGTGCCCGTTTAACCTGCAGAACCAACTGCAGCAGCTGCGCGCCCAGCTCTGTGCACAGGAGCAGCCGGGCAGCCAGCACCTACAGAGCCTGGCAGAGGAGGAGGATGAGCGGGAGGAGGGTGACGAGAGCGGTACCTCGGCTGCCAGCTCCCCCACCATCCTTCGAAAGAGCAGCAACAGCCTCGACTCCGAGCACGGGTATGTTTACCCAAGGCTGCATGGTAAGCTAGGGCCACGGGCCTATAACCCCGGCACTGGAGAGCTGAGGCAGCTGGGCTGCAGCCTTGGCAACAAAGTAACAGGTTGTCTCAACAAAGGGGGAAAAATGGGGTGAGGTGTATGGGGAGGAGGTGGGGCCTGTGATTGGGCTGTAAAGTGAATGAATAAATAAGTACATAAATAAATGGTGGGGAGAGGAAAAGAAAGACAAGCAGAAGCCGGGCGGTGGTGGCGCACGCCTGTAATCCCAGCACTCTGGGAGGCAGAGGCAGGCGGATTTCTGAGTTCGAGGCCAGCCTGGTCTACAGAGTGAGTTCCAGGACAGCCGGAACTACACAAACCCTGTCTCGAAAAAACCAAATCCCCCCCACACACACACACCAAAAAAAGACAAGCAGACATATAATCTACCCAGAAAGCCAGAGTATGTGGCTGTAATCCCATTCTAGAAATTGAGAGGCGGAGGCAGGATTGCCAGAAGTTTGAAGCCTGCCTGGCCTCTGTAGTGACCTCCAGGACTACATACTCAGACCAGGTCACACACACAAAATAAGAACATTTAGCATGGCCCATCAGGACGAGTTCCCTCAGTGAGGGATTGCTCTCTGAACGGCGGAACGGTATGAACCCAGTGGGGCTGTCGGGCTAGCTCTGGCTCCAGCTGGAGTCCTGGCGTGGACATGAGCCGTTTCAACAGGCTCCATTCCACGGGGCCGCCTGCAGCCTGTGCGCAGGTGCCACGGGTCAGGAAAGGGTGCAGATGTCCGGCTACTGGGACTGGCAGCTCTGAGCTCTGAGCTGCTAGGGCTCCCGGCTGCTTGAAGGCTTTCTGACTCTCCTTCTCTCCCCCACAGTGCCTCAGATGGCTCCACTGAGACCCTGGCCATGGTCGTGGTGGAGCCTGGGGAGACACTGTCTTCCCCCGAGTCTGACCGCGGTCCCTTCAGCTCCCAGTCGGATGAGACCTCTCTTAGTAACGCTGCTTCGTCCATCACTCCCACCAGCGAGCTGCTGCCCCTGGGCCCCGCGGACGGCCGCTCCTGCTCCATGGACTCTGCCTACGGCACCCTGTCCCCCACTTCCCTTCAAGACTTTGTGGCTCCACCACCCGTGGTCGAGCCTGTGCCTCAGACCCCTTCACCCCAACCCTCCCCCCGCCTCCGCCGTCGCACTCCCGTCCAGCTGCTCCCTCGCCCGCCCCACCTGCTCAAGTCCCGATCTGAGGCTAGCCTCCTGCAGTTGCTCTCGGGATCCGCCGCCCACGTCGTGCCCCCAGCTCCCAGTCGGAGCCTGTCAGAACTGTGTCTGATCACCATGGCCCCTGGCCCTAGGACTCGGAGTTCCCTTCAGGAAAGTGGGCCTGGCTGGAGTAGTCCGGGGGCATGTGGCCCCTGCCATGGTCCTCAGTTGTCAGAATCTGAGAACAGACCCAGCCACTTGACTGGGGGGCCTGCAGAGTCTGCCCAAAGGGGGTGCAGCGAGATGCCTTCTGGGACTGTGCCCAGGGTGCAGCCTGAGCCTCCCCCAGGGGTCTCTGCTCAACACAGGAAGCTGACCCTGGCCCAGCTCTACCGGATCAGGACCACCCTGCTGCTCAACTCCACGCTCACTGCCTCGTGAGTGGCCTGGCCAGGGGAGGGACAGATGACTGATGGCATGGGTACTGGGTAGTGACAGCCATGTCTGCAGGTTGATCAGCCTTTGGAGGTTGAGTGGGGAAAAGCTTTAGACCCACCCTAGTGGCCAGGCGCGGGTATCTCTAGCAGGCGGAAGGAACGGGGAGGGTTAGCTAGAGCCATTTTGTGATTGCCACCAGCCAAAGATGGACTTTCTCCCCACCCTTGCAGGGAGGTGTGAGCAGGAGACCCCTAAGGGTGCCACTGAGTCAGAGAGCCCTGCCTCCTGGGGATACAGTACCCTCTTCACTGCTGCCCCGTGTGTGGAGGCCGAGGAGACCCGGAAGGGTACCACTGCCTGAGGACGGCAGAGCGCCTGCCACCCGGAGGAGGTCAGGGCACCTGCCTCGCTGCCTCTCATGGGTGCTTGTGCCAGAGGGCCAGGCAGGATGGTTACCCATCACCTCAAGGCCAATTTGCACTTTGCCAGACTGGATGGAGTGGAGGAGGGCCCTGGAGAGGCCCAGGCCCAGGCTGCAGTGCTCCGCCCCCTTGCCTAGGTGGGGCCCTTGTCTTCTGCTCTTGATGATGCCAGCCCTGATCTTCTGGGCTGGGGTCACACTGCCACCTTCCTTCGGACTCATGAAATGAGTCCCTGTCCCTCCTGGCCATGCTGGCCTCTGAGGCACGGGCTGGGCTCTGTCAAGCTGCATATTTATTGAGTTTGGCTCTTATATAAAGACTTGTATATACTCTCCTGTTAAGAGTCCTGTGTTTCCGGAACCCCCTCTGTTCCCTGTTCCGCTGGGCTGGGGGGGGGGGCTGTGTCTCGCCAGCTGTAAGGGGGCCCCTGTGGAAGTAAAAGCCAACATCCCAAGACCACGCTTGTTTCATGACACAGCCGGCAGGCTGCTATTAATTGGAGCCTATAGGAAATGCTTCCTGGCCCTGGCCCTGCTGAGTCTAATAGACTCTTAGAATCTAGAGGGTATTCCTTAGAACTCAAGGCTCGTCCGTCCCAGCACCCATACCCAGCTACTCTGGAAGATGTGCGTGTTCTACTTAGGTTTTTCCACCCTATCCCAAGTACTTGAGACCCAGAGGAAAGACACTTGCTCCGGCCTCTGAGCAGTGGTTCTCAGGCCTGGAGCTAGACCTAGGGTGTGATCATGATACAGCTTTGCGGGCGTAGTCAAAGCCTGTGCCTGGCTTCCAGTATGCAGTGTGCCCCACACCAACGGTTAGGGTCTCCATCTGGTAGCCGGGCATATCCCCTCGGCTTCAGAAGAATGGCAGCCTTCACCCCGGCCGTCCCCCGAGGGGAGTTGTTCTGGATAGCGCGGGCGGGCCGGCAGGCTGGCTCTAGTCTAGGAACACAGGGGCTGGGCTAGTGGGGAAGCCCCGGGCTACGCGACCAGAGCGGCACTCGGAGGGCCCGGGCGGTACAGACCGCAATGGAGCCACGGCCGCGGGGCTGCGTGGTGGAGGTGAGTGGGGTCGCGGGAGGCCAGGAAACAGTCCAGAATCTGGCCTGCAGCCCTGGAGCTAAGCCTCGCGGGGAGGGTCTGGGGGAGCCTCACACTACTCCTACCTCCCTGCGGGCTGGGTCGCCTTCACCAACGACCTAGTTAGAGGCTCGGGCGCGCCCTTCCGCTGAGAGGAAGCACAGGCTCCCGGGGAAAGGGGTCTGGGGGCCTCCGCTTCTCAGAAGGCATGGCTGGGGGCAGGGTGGCCGAGTCTCGCCGGGTGGAGGGGAAATGGGCGAAAGGCTGGCAAGGGGCCTCCTCTGCTGTCCATAAGCTGGTTTTGTAGCCTGGGAGAGGGAAGCTGGTCCCACTCCCCTCACCCTGTTCTGCCCAGGAGCCTGAGAAGCAACAGTACTGGGCAAATGCTAGGGCCTCAGGAATGGAGGAGGTGCCCGGGAGGGAGAGGTCTCCTCCTGGGGCAGCCACACCAGGGTCAGCTGCACGTGTTCTCCAGCCTCTGCTCCTACCGCTGCTGCTGCTGCTGCTACTGCTGCTCGGTGGCCAGGGCCAGGGCGGCACGCCTGGCAGGTGTGACTGTGCCAGTGAGTCACAGAAGAGGTATGGCCCGTTTTGTTGCAGGGGCTGCCCAAAGGGTAAGTGGCTGGAAGGGTAAAGGGGGTGGGGCTGAGTGAGGGTCGGGGTGGGGGTGGGGTGGGAGGGGGGATGGGGTCCAGGGAGGCTGGACAGCAACGCGGGCAGAGCCAGACAGGAAGGGAGGGAGGAAGAGCCCCGCAGGCAGGAAGGTTCCGGGAGCCGCTGACTCCAGCCCTTGCCTGCCTTCCACAGGACACTACATGAAGACCCCCTGCACAGAACCCTGCGGGGACTCCTTCTGCCTTCCCTGTTCCCAGGGCTCCTTCTTGACCAGAGACGGCCACTTTAAGACTGAGTGTACCCGCTGCCAAGTCTGTGATGAAGAGGGTGAGGGGCTGGCGGCCCGGGGCTCAGGACAGGCTCGCGAGGACAGGCCATCGCTGTGGATTTTCAGACAGTTGTCTTGGATGAGAGGACTCAGTGTTCAGTCCACCACCCCGGGGTGGGGCGTGCCCTTCTTTCCCCTGTGGCCCTCCTGTCTTCCTGGGCCTCCACCTCTGGTCCACCATGAGCAGCTTACTTCCACCCTTCTGTCTAGGCTAGTCCGTGGGCTCTCTCAGGGAGGTTGCCCCCTGCTACTTTGTAGCAGTCAGTAGCTCTGACACCGTCCATGTTCCCACATCCCCGCACCCCTTACAGCCCTTCAAGTGACCCTCAAGAATTGCTCGGCAGAGGCGGACACCCACTGTGGCTGCCAGTCAGGCTGGTGCGTTGACTGCTCCACGGAGCCTTGTGGGAAAAGCTCACCTTTCTCTTGTGTCCAGTGCTCAGGCTATGAGGCTACCACTCCCCGTAAGTACTCTATGCTGGGCTGTCTGCCTCTGAGGGAGGCCTTTCCTTTCAGCTCCTGTCTCTCCTGTCCTGACACAAACTGCCTTTTGGTCTGCAGGGCCCTGCCCGCCTGGCTTCTATAGACTTGGCAATGGCTGCACGTCCTGTCCCACGTAACTTACTGGCTGTCCTGAGCCAGAGGGAGGGGAGGCTGGGAGCGGGGTGGAGACTTGGGGAATGTGAGCTACAGGTTTAGAGCTGGGAAAAGATGTGGGTGGGGCAGCCTGGGCCTGCTGTGGAAGGGGCGGCGTTTCAGGGCAGCAGAGTGGTAAAGGGTTACGTGGATACATAAAGGAGCAGATACTCCATATCCCTTCCACTCCCATATTTAGAGTAGACTTACCGTTTATTTGCTATTTGCTTACGCTGGTAGAGCTTTGAAACTTCACCTAAGACTGGATTTGCTGCAAGCCCTTGGCAAGTTGAAAAACTTCAGGTTTACTCTCTGAACATGGGGGTGCTGGGACGTTCTTCCCAGGGCTGCAATTAGGGGAAAGGATACCGGAACCCTTGAGTACCTGCTGCTTCCCAGATACTGACTCTAGGTGTGAGGACTGCTACTGAGGACCTAGAGACGGAATGGTGCTGGTTATTAGTGACCCACGTGACTTTTCAGCAATACTTTGGGAATGTTCTGGGGCAGGATAGAAGTCCACCCCTAGAAGATGGGGCCGGCGTCGGTCGGGCAGTCCTGGGGAGCCTACAGCCCCGCCTTCCTCCTTTGCAGGAGCTTTAGCAGTGGCTGCCCAAAGGCTTGCACTGCTGTCTGTGGCTGGAAGCAGAGTAGGTGATAATCGGGGGGTTCTGGTGGGAAGGCTGGGGTGGGCCAGTGTGGGGCGGGGTGGCCGCTAGCCGGCTCTCACCAGGTACTGTTTTGTCAGTGTTTTGGGTCCAGGTGCTTCTAGGGGCCTTGTTCCTTCTTGGGGCTATCCTGATCTGCGCATATTGTCGATGGCAGCCTTGTAAGCCTGTGGTCACTGGTAAGTTCACACACGTACTACAAGCATGCATTACAGAGAGGCCTGGGGTAAGGGTGGGTGCTCTAAAGGCCCCCTCGTAACTTGATGCAGAAGGGGAAACTGAGGGAAGAAGTGTGAGGGGCAAAAGAACTCCAGAGGTGCTGGTCTAGCACTTGCCTGGGTGCTGACTGGGCCCTCTCTGTCTCCATTAGCAGACACGGCTGGGATGGAGACCCTGGCCTCACCACAGGTAATTATCTCAGTCCTGGGAAGAATTCTGACTCCTGGAACATCCAGGGTTCTGGGAGGACCTCCTGCCATCGAACCCCATTCCCTTCACTAACCCCAAATCCCTGGAAGGGCTCCCACAGCAAGCATTAGAAAACTGCAGAGGCCAGTGCACCAGGAAAGGGGCCCAGGGCAGCCTGGACAGGAGCACTCAGCCCCAGTTCTCTCTGTGGCATACAAGGACCCACCGCATCGCCAAGGAGTTACTTTGTGCAAGCTCCGAGCTCGCCGTCCTGGGCTTCGCTTCCTCATTCCACCAACCCAACAGTACTAACTATGAAGATGTGTCCCAGCAGGCCTTGGGGCTGCCTGATTGCCTGGTTCTCTCCCACAGTCGGGTCTAGCATGCCTGTGGGCTAGCCTCTCAATATGTAGACCAGGCCAGTTTCGAATTCACAAAGATCAGCCAGCCTGAGCCAGGGAATGTCTATCCCTAGCAACGGGGCCTTTCTAGAGACGCAGGTCTGACTTGCTGCCTCCCACCTTCCAGAGTACCCATCTCTCAGCCTCAGACAGCACCCACACCCTCCTGGCACCTGCAAGCAGTCCTGGGAAAGCCTGCACCACCATCCAGTTGGTAGGCAACAATTGGACCCCTGCCTTATCCCAGACCCAGGAGGTGGTCGGCGGGCAGGCCTCACAACCCTGGGATCAGCTGCCACACAGAAGCCTTGGTAAGGGAGCATAATGGTTTAGACTTGTCCCAAGGTGGGACGGCGTTGTTTCAAGGTTGACTTCCTGTCCTCGTGGGTCCATTAGGCGCTATGTTAGAAAGTACCCTCACACCTCTGACCCCACCTCAGGTCCTCCTCTGGCGTCTCCGCTCTCGCCGGCGCCCCCTGCGGGCTCTCCCGCTGCCGTGCTCCAGCCTGGCCCGCAGCTCTACGACGTGATGGATGCAGTCCCGGCACGCAGGTGGAAGGAGTTCGTGCGCACGCTGGGGCTGCGGGAGGCAGAGATCGAGGCTGTGGAGGTGGAGATCTGCCGCTTCCGAGACCAGCAGTACGAGATGCTCAAGCGCTGGCGTCAGCAGCAGCCTGCAGGCCTGGGCGCCATCTATGCGGCCCTGGAGCGCATGGGGCTGGAGGGCTGTGCTGAGGACCTGCGTAGCCGCCTGCAGCGGGGCCCTTGAGGAGAGGTCCATCAGCCACTGACACTCTAGTGACCCTTGAAGGAGCCTTAAGTATTGTTACTTACGCGTGTAGACATTTTATGTCACTTAACTAACCCCCTGCCGTCGTCCTGCGTAGCAGGGCTGGCTGCCTCGCCCTTGCTTACTTGCTGCTGCGCGGAGCTCCAGCTAAGGGACTTGGACCTGGTACTAAATTTTGTATGAAAAGCTGCTGTTTGGTGTGTCGGTGGGGGGTTAGGAGTGTTAAGTGGCGCTCTGGTTCCGTTTCCCAAGCTTTGAGTGGGGTCGGG
Organism: Apodemus agrarius; assembly: GCA_964023405.1. Lineage (NCBI taxonomy): Eukaryota > Metazoa > Chordata > Mammalia > Rodentia > Muridae > Apodemus > Apodemus agrarius. The sequence continues at coordinate 4,268,082 of OZ030009.1, read as the reverse complement.
GTCCTGCCGCCTCGGGAACTGAGGCACACAGTGGAAGCCAGTGTCTTCTGGGCTCCCACACCAGCCCTTCCCGTGTCCGCCACTATGCAGTGGCTTCAGAAGGAGAAAGTAGGACGGCGAGTGAGAGTCAATGACAGCCACCGTTGGCGGATAGAGGTTTAATGGGGGAGGGAAGGGGGTGGGGTAGGGTGTGGAGCGGGTACAGTTGCAGGGTCCCTGGTCCTCCACTTACACCACTGGGGCAGTGAAAGGGTCAGGGGAGCTAAGGTCCTGACTGGGGACTTGGAAGGCACCCCCAATTAGGGCGGGGGTGGGGGGCATTAAAGGTGAGGCCCCTCAGGAGCGACAGCTCCGCCCCAACAGGCAAGTTTCATCCTTTCTGGTAAACAAATGACTGAGAGGAAACCCTCGCTGGAGATGAGAAACGCAGCGACTTTGGCCAGCACAGATCTGGGTCGCGAAGGGAGGAAAACCCCTTCCCCGAGCTCGGGGTCTGCCTCCACCCAGGATGCGCCGGCAACGTGGGTTCCGGGCTGCGGGGGAGGGGGCTGCAGCAGGGCGTGCGCCCTGCAGGAAAAGTCACCGCCCACGAGGCTGGGGAGAGCTCCGGCTGGGTCGGTGAACATGCAAATATATGTTAAGTAAGCATGCAAATGAGCAGCATCTTTTTTTTTTTCTTTCTTTCTTTCTTTCTTTTTTTTTTTTTCTTTTTTTTTTTGCGTCAGCAGCTTGGGCACTTTTTCCAGCGACAGCAGGGGTTCGCGAGAGCACTCCAGCAGCAGGGTTGGGGATGTGGGGCCAGGGAGGGGACCAGGGAGGGTTCCGGCACGGACCGAAGGGAAGGGCGGCGAGGCTCCCAGCTCTTCCGCACCAACCTGACAGGATGGGGCGGGGGGCTGGGGGGCCGCTCCCCATCTCTCAGAACTTGTGAGGCTACACGCAAGAGGCCGAGACTCCTGTTACTTAGGGATCTCCCCCTTCTTCAAGATGACCTGTCGCTGCCAGGGTGCGAGCTTGGCCTCGTCGTAGCCCAGTGTCCGAAGCTTCTCCGACTGTTCTTTCGCCCTCTGTATCTCCTCCAGCTTTTGCCGCTCCTCCTCTTTTCTGTTTATGGGTGGCAAAACTCAGCGATGCCTGGGGCAGCCCAGACACCGGGATGGCAGTGGGAAGGAGGGGGCTACGGACAGGGCCACACTGCCTAGGACCCAGGGCTTTCCTGGCATCACATTAGTGTTAGAGGGATGCTCAGAAGAAAGATACGTGGAGACTGTAATTGGATTATTCTGTAGAAAAATAGTACTAGAAAGAGCTGTTGGGTCATTAGGTGACCCCGTGTGAGGATTGAATGTTACCAAGTTCACCGGATCCGTGACAGGAGGCCTGTCATCGGAGACAGGACCTGAATTGTTAGGAAGCTGTCACTCTAAATGCCCAGGGAGTAGGGTTCAGGTGCTGGGAGATCTCATTACTGGGGGACAGGTGCTCAGGACGTAAGGCTAGGGCCTGGGGGTACAGCTCTGTGGCAGAGTGCTGGTCTACAACACTCAAGGGTTGATTCCCAGCTCTGAAAAAGCCTAAGGGTAGATCTGCACTGTCACCAGGTTGCCATTGATCAGATTTGGTTATGTAACAACCGAAATGTTCAAACTGGCATGCACATAATATTTTGAAAACTAAAAGTTTTTTAAGGAAAAAAATCCCATATATATGAAAAATCTCATATGTGTGTGTATACACACACACACACACACACACACACATATGTGTGTGTGAGAGATGGGGGAGGGGTCTTGATGTATTGCAGGCTAGCTTCAAGCTTGCTGTGCTGACAAGGCTGACTTTGAACTGATCCTCCTGCGTGCTGGAATTACACACTGGAGCCAGCACTCCAGGGATTTTGCTCTGGTTCCTTTGTCTTCAGTTTCATTTTGTTGAATGTGTGTGGGTGTCTTGCCTGCATGCACATCTGTACACCACATATGTGCCTGGTGCCCAAGGAGGCCATCGGCTCCTTCAGAGCCGGAGTTACAGATGGTTTTGAGCTGCCTGTGGTTACCATGGAGTTGAACCTTACTTAGAGCAGCAAACGCTTCTAACCACTGAGCTTTCCTTCAAGTCCCACGACTCCAGATTTCTGCAACACTCAAAACTGGACCTAGGGCTCCTAGCACACCAGGCTGGCACGCTACCGACTGAACCAGTCCCCTGGCTCAGCAGTAACGTTCACACTGAAATGCTGGAATAACAATTTCCATACACTGGGTTAAAAGTATTAAAACTGAATTTACCTATATCTGAAATTTTTTTTCAGTGTGACTACTATAAATTTTAAATTTAGAGCTGGAGAGATATGGCTTGGCGGTTAAGAGCACTGATTGCTCTTCAGAAAGTACTGAGTTCAAATCCCAGCAACCACATGGTGGCTCACAACCAGCCGTAAAGAGATCTGATGCCCTCTTCTGGTGCATCTGAAGATAGCACTGACTGCTCTTCCAGAGGTCCTGAGTTCAATTCCCAGCAACCACATGGTAGCTCACAACCATCTGTAATGGGGTCTGATGCCCCCTTCTGGTGTGTCTGAAGATATCGACACTGTACCCACATATATAAAGTACATAAATAAATCTTTAAAATTACATATGCAGGCACACTATGTTTCTATCTGATAGCACCAGGTTGGATTCCTGTGTACAGAAATTAAGTTGAAAGGAACACCTGGATGATGGAGTTTATTGGTTTTGGAACTGTCCTTGGGGCTGGAGAGATGGCTTGACTGTTAAGATTGTATCTTCGCCCCAGTGGTGGTGGCCCACGCCTCTAATCCCAGCACTTGGGAGGCAGAGGCAGGCGGATTTCTGAATTCTCGAGGCCAGCCTGGTCTACAGAGTGAGTTCTAGGACAGCCAGGACTACACAGAGAAACCCTGTCTCGGGAAAAAAAAAATGTATCTTTTCTTCCAGAAGTTCGATTCCCAGTACCCACACTGGGTGGCTCATAACCACTCCAGCTCCAGGATCTGACCTCCAAGATCTGACTTCTGACATTCAGGATATGACCTCTGACCTCCACAGGCACCTGCACTCATGTGCTTGTATCTACACAGACATACACATAATTTAAAAAGAAAAAAAAAAAAACCCAGTGCTGTAGGGTAGGAAGGGTAAGGGTGTTTCGTTTTGCTTTGCTGAGTTAAGGTCACACGTAGGGTTGACTTGGGAGGTGACTGTGCGGCAAGCATGATCTTGAACCCCTGGTGCTCCCGCCGGCATCTAGCGAGGGGATTATAGGCATGTGCTAACCCACTTGGTGAAAGGCTAGCTGCCAGGAGATGGGGTTTAGCTGGTAACATAAGAATGTAATCAGAGCGTCAGAGCTAGGCTTTGAGGGGCAGGAGCTGAATAATTAAGGGTCTCGTGTCATCACTGGGAGCGGAGAGGTTACGGCACCAGGTCTGCGGCAAAGGACTGGTTGGAGGGGCACGAGGGAACAAACCTCAGGCTGGGCGTGGGAGGAGGTGGCGGGTTTGGACCAGGACCGTACTTACCGCTTCTGCTCCCTGGAAAGAAAGAGAGAGAGAGAGAGACAGCGTTAGACGGCCCCACGCCCTCCGAGACAGTCAAGACACAACGCCAAGCAGTCTCCCACTCACCTCTCCTCCTCCAGCTTCTTCCGAAGAATGTCTCGTCTCCAGGCAGGCAGGCTGGCCAGCCGAGCCTCCTCCTCTTCCTCCTAAAACACAATCACAGCTTCAGGACCAGCTTGGCCTGAGATTCCCAGGGTGGGGACAGGCCAATCCAACCCGGGGAGGCTGAGAATTCAGGGACAGCAGAGTATAGATGTCTTTGCAGGAAAAGACTTTTTTTTTTTTAAATGATCTTATATGGTGCAATCTGATAATGATGCTTAGTAACAGCCTGTGTAGACGGGGTCTCCTGCTCCCCAGTGACCCCACCCAGTTTGCTACAGGTGGAGCCACATAGATCAGAGGAGGTAAAAAGGAAGAAGGAAAAATAGCTGGGTCCTGATTTCCCACAAAGCAGGTGCTAGATGGCCTCAGATCTGACTTCCAGCATTTCTAGGTGGATGTAGAGTTGTACCACATACTTGGTCAGCTCAGGAAGGCCCAGGCTGCCTCTGCCTCCCCTGTGGAGGACCTGCTGACCCCCCTCCCTGCCCCACGTGCTCCTTTCTTAGTGGCAGGAGTTTCACAACTATGGGACTATAACGACATGGGGAGAGGGGTAGCAACACAGCCTGTAACCGTTTTATTCCTTCCATGTTACAGAAGAGAAGGGGGGGGGGTCTGTGCACATCACACGCCACACAGAACACTGCACAGGTGACCACGGAAGTAGCAAGATGGAAAGATAGAACCCCACTGCCTGGGGAACCAGAGTCCCTTCACTCAGAGGGTTTCTGCTCTCTGGCCTCACAGAGAGAAATACCTGACCTCCCCCCCCCCACACACACACACACGCTCACAAACGCCTCACTTCCTCTGTCCTTAGGACCTCAACCATCTCAAAGAAGCAGCCTTCTTGAAAACCTGCTTCTTTCTGCCTGATTCTGGCCTCTAGATGTCAGACAGGCATCCAGGCACAAAACTAAACTCTACATTTGCCGTCAGATGTCAAAGAGTTCTGCCTCCTTCTCCTTCCAAAAGGAGAAGCTCCGGTCGATATAGCGGCAGATGGCCTCGTTACTGAACTCGCCCATCTCAGACACCAGCTCCAAGGGCTCTTCAGTTGGGGGTTCTGAACTAGGCGGGTCTGAGGTTGGGGGAGGTGCAGCGGGAGGCAATGGCGGCCGCGCAGGGGTCGGGTCCTCTAACTGGTCCTCGGGCGGGTTCTGTGATGGAGCGGATTCTTCGGTGGGCTCCTCCTCTCTTTCCTCTTTCTCTTCCTCCTCCCCTTTCTCCTCCCTGTCTTTCTCTTCCTCTCTCTTCTCTTCTTCCTCCAGTTTTTCCTTCTCTTCCTCCTTCTCTCCCTCCTGGTCTTGTTCCTTCTCCCTTTCTTCCTCCTCCTCCTCTTGGGTCTCTTCTGGAGCCGGCTCAGGCTCCGGGCTGTCTCCAAAGAATTGGCGCCTGAGGTCTTCAAAGCCATCGTTCCAGCTACGCGTACCGGCCTCCACCTCCTCCAACACTGCCCGGTGGAACTGGCGGATAAGCTCCCACGGGTGGCTGCCCAGACGGTCGAACATCTCGTAGCACAGCAGGTGGCGGAATTTCCGTTCCTCCCGGCTCAGGCCCATCTCCAGCAGCTGGAAGTAACCTAACATGAAAAGATCCAGGGTGAGGCTGTCGTAGCTCCGCGGAGCGCCGCCGTCCAGTGGTGGCAGGAAGTGCTCGGGCCAGTACAGACCATGGGTCAGCTCCGAGCCCGGCGCCTGGCGCGCTGGCACCTGCCTTAGCAGGCTCCTCCAGTGGCCCAGCAGTTTGCCCACCACCTGTCGCTGCTTTAGCAACTGTAGCAGCCGCTCTTCAGGGCCACGGTCCGAGTCCTCATCAGCTGGTTGCTGCTGGAGAATGTCGTCTGCCTCTGGGAGGGGACCGGTGCCAGAGGCCACAACTCGGGGCAGCAGTCTGCGCAGGCGCGCTTGGGCATGACGCCCGGGTCCTTGGAAGGTCCACTTGCGCCAGTGCTCCAGGAAGAGGTAGACGATGCGCTCCTTGCGCATGTCGATGTAATCCTGGACGCCAGGCAGCTCGGTGGAGAGAGGCGGCCTGCTAGCTAACTGCTCAGGCTCCGGAAGAGCGTCTTCCTGGTGCCACGGCTCCGATGAGTCCAGGGTGTCCAGGGGCTCCTCTGTAGCCCACAAGCCATTGGCGATGGCGGCTCTTGGCTCACTGGAACCGACTGCTACGTAGTCCTCTTCAAGGATGGGCTCCCGGTCCAGGGTGCTGGCGGGCTGAGGGAGCTTGCGGCGCAGGCTATGCGTGGGCGTTGCGCCCTGGGCGCGCCGTTCGTACGCGGCACGGAGGTCCTGCACCGAGACGCCACATTCGAGGATCTCCCGTGCCACCGCCTCCCGGCACCAGCTGAGCGAATGAGAACGTCCCAAACAGAGTGGTCCAGGCCTTGAGGGTGCGTCTGGCAGCGGCGCCAGCGGTTGGCCAGTGTCTGCAGCTAGCAGCTCTGCCAGATGCGCGGGCCGGCCGCCCAGCGTGGCCAGCAGCGTGGCCATGCTCTTGAGCAGCGTGGAGATCTTGCTGCACCAGGCAGGCAGGTTGGCCGCGCGGCCGTGCATGCGGCGTGGGTCGACGGTGAAGCGCGGAGCCGACAAGGCGGCCGAAATCGGCAGCAGCTGCTCCAACTCCAGTTCTAGCTGCTCCAGGCGAGCCTCCAGTTTCTTAGCCTTGTGCAGCACCTGCAGGTTCTCAATTTGCTGTTCGATGCGGAGGATGTCGGCCTCAGTCATGAGTTCCCCAAAAGGCCCCAGGATGGCGTTGTGTTCGCGGGAGTACCTCCAGCCCTCCGGGGGGTAGCAACAGGAGCTGGCAGCGGTTAGCTAATGCGGGGGAAGACAAAAGAGGGGAGGGGGCGCGTCTCCCTCTGGCCCAGCTCCCGCTGCAGAGCCGGCGACCTTTTGCTAGTCCTGGGTGGTGTAATGGCTCCGTTGGGCTGCGTTTGCAAGGACCGGCCGCCTGGCTGGCGGGGAGATTGTACTGGCGTAAGGCTTCGGCTCGCGAGACTCTGAGCAGTGGTCACTTTGGTTGCTGGTAGAGCACACTGGCTGGGGCTGCGGTGCTGCCTGAGGCAGGGAAAGCAAGCCTGCAGACTGGGTCTCCACGCCTGGCTTGGTCGCTCATTACACCACCCAAAGAACGTGCGAAAGGCGTTGAAGCTGAGAGAGGCGCAGAGGCCTTCCCCTAACTGACCCACAGCCTGCTACTTCCAAGCCAGACCCCAGTGCTCGTCCCCTGTCACTAGATCTCTGGCTTTCTGTGGCCCAGTCCCGCCTAGTCCAGTGGTCAATGTCTCATAAGCCCAGATGAAAGCCCCCTTCCCCATCTGTCTGTCTGTCTGTCTGTCTCCTTCTCCCTCCTACTCCACTCTTTGTGTTTGTTTGTTTTTTCTTTTCTTTTTTTCTTTTTTTCTCTTTTGGTTTTTTGGATTTGGTTTTTCCGAGACAGGGTTTCTCTGTGTAGCCCTGGCTGTCCTGGAACTCACTCTGTAGACCAGGCTGGCCTCGAACTCAGAAATCCACCTGCCTCCTACTCCACTCTTAAAGAGACTAAAGTTACAGTTGACCCCTCTTCCCCAATGAACTGCCCCCAGCATGCTCAGGGGCCTAATCCCTTCCAGGCAGCTAGCCCAAACATGTATCCTGACTCACACTAGCGCCACACACTCTCCAGTGTCACCCCAGAGACACATCCACTGTCACTTGCCGACTGACCATCCATCCTGCCGCCTTTCTCCTCACCCCACACTCTCCCGAATGCGCTCCTGTGTGTCTCCCAGTCCCCCCCCCCCCGCACCACACCCCCCCCCCCCCGCTGGTACATCACCACCCTCTACCCTGTCACCACCCCAACCCGTAGCTGTCAACTGGTTGGTTGAATGGTGCCTCAGTCTGCCGTGTTCCCGACCCTCCCAGCTCAATTTTCTGTTACCCCACATTGTCACTGTCACATCTTAGGGACACTTGCTTGCTTGTACACACACACACACACACACACACACACACATACACACACACCTCCACAGCAACCTTGGTAGCAGGTTTTGGTATATTCATCGTGAACCCTCAGAGGACACAGCCTCAGTACAGTACGTGACAGTTGGGGAGCATCTGTTAGACGACCAAATCACTTTACAGATGCGGCAATCAAGGCTGAACAAGTCTCAGCAGCAGCAGCAGCCAGAGCGTGGCCACACCAGGACCGAGCTCGAGTTGGTCTGGATGCCAAGAAGGCCTCTTTGGACCACTCTGAGTGGATCCACCCAGGAGCTCCTTAGACATGCAGAACCTCAGCCTTTGCGCTTTAATAAGGTCCCTAGTGACTTGAAGGCACCTTAGTTTGATAAACACTGACAGCTCACTCCAAGGGACCGCCATCAGTGGGAGGACTGAGACCAGTATAGGGAGGGTAGCCTGCTTTTCTCCAAGGTTAATAGGCTTTGCTGGAGGTCAAAGGGTCAAAGGCCTCAAGGTGACCTGGGCAACCGGCTGCAGGCCCCAGGGCTGTCTAGGAAGCCCCGCCCACCCACCTTCCTCCGCTGCTCCTCTTCCTCTTGCATCTTCTGCTGCAGCTTACGGACCATCACCTGGCGCTTCCACTCCGGGATGGGGCGGCCCTGCTCATCAAGTGTCGGGATGAGGGCCTCCACGTCCAGATGGACTCCCGGGGCCGGGGTGGCGGGTGGTGCCGGCACTATGCTGCCGTTGAGCAGTGGCTGAGGCCCGGAGGCTGGTGGGGTGGGGCTCCGAGCCCGAGATGGCGCAGGTGACGCTGGAGGCTGCGGTGACTCAGGCTGCCGGGAGAAGCAGTGGGGCTGAGCACTGGGCAGGCACCGGGAGCCCGGGCGGGGCACCCGGCCAGTGCCTACCTGGGAGGCCGGCTGCCCGCTGCCCGAGAACACTGTCGTCAGCCCCTTGCTCTGCGGCGTCGGCTTCAGGCTCTTGCCCGCCTTGATCTCCGCCAACAGCTCTGAGTTGTCACCCGTTGGGGACATCATGTTGAAGGATTTGGTGCCTGCCCACAGAAGAAGAGGCGCTCAGTTGAGGGAAGGGTACCATTCACAGTTTCCCTCCTGCCCCACGCCCCCCAGACCCCCCCCAAGCCAGATGGGTGGGGCCCACCTTTGGGCCCAGAGGAAGCTCTCCAGATCCTGGGATACCGAAGGTAGCTTTCAGGGCACCCAAAGGTGGGCCATTAGCTCCCAGCCCATGCTGACCCGACCAGGTCTTACTCACTGGGCATACGGCCCCCACCTAGAGGCCCCTGGGAGTTCATGGTGGCTCTTGGGCCAGCCCTGGGGACTCCAGCAGATGCCTGCCCACCATCAACTGCCCAGCTCCAAAGCACGGACCCGGCTAGCCACCCAACCTTTGTCCCAGGTTCTCTGGCTCAGCCCCACTAGGGCGGAGTCTCCCTGTGGCCTTCTCCCTTCATCAGGAAAGCCTGTGACCCTTGGACTGAGCCAGCTGGAGTCTCCAAGGCCATAAGACTCAGGACCCTGGCGTGCCACCCGGCTGGAGCCTCCCTGGCCCCACACCCACAGACAGACAGCAGACACACTGACTGCAAGCGGAGCATACATGTATGGCAAAGCGACTGCGTGGCCCTGGGGGGGACCTTGGAAGGAGGCGCTTACTGAGGACATGGGAGAGGGCACAGGGAGAAGCGCCAGGCCGAAGGCATGCAAATACCTGGGCAGAGTTTGCATTTTCCAGCGGGGCATTGGGGCCCCAGGTCCAGGCACGAATAAATGGATACTAAGGGCCCTTAGGTACCAGGGCTGGTGACCCAGAGCACATCCCAAAGAGGAGGAGAGTGTGCGGCCGGCTCATTAACTTAAGCGAAACTGGAAGCCAGGCACCGGATGCTGTGGTGCCGAGGGGGGTGTTGGGGTGTCAGGTCCTCTCGCCTGCTGGCCCCTAGCAAGCCCTTTCCTCAGTCCCAGGCCCATTCTGCCTCGTTTCCTGGGCAAGCCACCTCCCCCGCCCCTCGCCTCAGCCTCAGCCGCGAGCCCGCGAGCCGACCGAAGTAGCTACTCACTCTTCCTGTGTCTCAGGACTCTCACTTCTAGGAACGGAGAGGAGAGAATTGACAGAGAAGTTAGAGGAAGGGGGGGCTGGGGTGAATCAGGGACAGCAAGAGGGCCAGGGAGGGCAGGAGGGGGGGGAGAGGGGTGGAGCTCTCCTGCCCTTATGACCCTGGCTCCGGCCACTCGGGGGCCCCACAAGGGTGGTCCATCCAAACCTCCAAAGGAGGCCATCTTGACCCTGGGGTTGGCTGGAGCAGCCAGAGTCTACTTTCCTTTTGTCCCTAGTGTGGTCTGCAGAGGAAGGAGAGTTCTGTCAGGCTGGGGGTGGACTGAGAAGGGCTTTCCAGAGGCTCAGCCGGGAGCGGGCAAGCTACCACAGGCTCCACAGGAGCTGCTCTGGGCCCGGTCGGAGAAAGCTTGGGCTGGACCCAACCGAGTATGGCTTCCTCCGCACTGAGCCCCTGCCTCGCTAGGATGGGAGAGCCAGAACCTTCCAGGATCCCTGGCAGACAGCACAGTGTCCAGCAATCCGGGTCTCCAGTTTAACTTGTAAGCAAGAATGCGAAGTGTGCCTAGCATGCTGGGGGGGGGGGGGGAAAGAACCCTAAGTTGTCCTCCACAATCACCACACGCACACACGCGTGCACACACACACACACACACACACACAACCTAAGGAAAGGAAAGTGTGATGGGTTGCTGGAACTTTGTCCTCCTCAGCCAAGCACAGCTGATCAGTAAGAGTCCCTATCAAGGCTGAGGAAAGCTCGGGGTGGGGTTGGGGGGCGGTGCTGAGCGCGAAGGAGCAAGAGATAGAGGTTGGAAAGTGACTGAAGATGCAGGGAGATCCCTCCCACAGAAACATCAGCCGCCAGAGCCCGGAGGCTCGCCCTAGCTTAAAAAAAAAAAAGAGAGAGAGAGAGAGAGAGAGAGAGAGAGAGAGAGAGAGAGAGAGAGAGAAGGTCCAGAGAGGGCAGGTGCCTCGCCAAAAGCCACACTCAGCCCAGTTCTGCCGTGGGCCTGGAGCAACTCAAAACTTTTCTCCCCTTAGCATCAACAGGGTAGGGTCTGGAAAAAAGAGCCCGGAAGAAGGACCAGGGGCCTCGCAGCTGGGGAGGGGGCGGTCTCTAGTTTCCCTCCCTCTTAGCAGCTGGCGCCGCCCCCACCCCGCATCCCGCCCCTACTCACTGCCAGTGGAGGACGAGGAACGACGCTGCCCGCAGGCCGCGCCCGCGCCCTCGATGGGCAGAGGTGGGGCGGGTGGCGGCGAACTCAGGGCCTCGGGCAGCGGCGGCGGTGGCGGTGGCGGCGGCAGCTCCCTGGACGCTTTGGAGTCCGCCGAGCAGCCGTTGTGCACGTGGTTCCCGGGGAGCGGCGCCGCCTGCGGGGGAGCAGAGGGGCCAGAGAGTGAGGAGCGTGAGCCGGGGCTCGATCCCGCGCAGCCCGCGGGTGCGGGCTGGTGGACACGCACCTCCTCGCTGTGGGCCATGCCCGGGCGTGCGACCAGCGGCTCCCCCGGGCTGCGGCCCAGCTGGCGGTAGTAGTCCCCCGTGCTGGGCTGTTTACTGAACGAGCGCTGTTTGCGGTCGGAGTCCTGCCTGCGCAGTCCGGTGTTGTGCCTGAGCTGCTCCGAGTCCTGCCTGAGCAGCAGCTCGGGATCCTGCTTGAGCAGCAGCTCCGAGTCCTGCCTGAGCAGCCCCGAGTGGCCGTCGCCGGAGCTCGGCTGGGGGGAAGACAGTGGCGGATGATGCTCTTGGCCCCGGACGCCCCTCGCGCCTCCCTCTCCGCTCTTTGCCTGAGTTGGGGGAGGGGGGGCTCGCGGCCAGCGACCGTCGGGGGGTGCGCAGCTGGCCGCGTCCCTGAGCCCCCCAGTTCTCCGTGCAGGATGGGGCAGGGGGCGAGGGGACCTTGGAGAAAGGGCTGGCTCACAGGGAGGGGTCTGGGTTGGGGCCAAGGGCACAGGGGCCCCTACTGAGGCCAGAAGGGGCGGACCTAAGGGCGGGGTGGCCCAGCCTGGACGCCAGGGGGAGCCTGCGCTGGAACAGCTCCCACTCAGCCCGCCCCGAGGGCTCGGCTGCACCCCACTTGCTGCTCCACCAGCCGCGCGCTGAGCGCACGCTGCGCCTGGAAGCCTTTCTGTCGGGGGTCGCGTCCTGGAGGGGCCCCCCAGTCTAGAGCTGATACCCAGGGACGGGACTGCTTGCTCCTGGGGCCCACGGCCTGGGGCTGCTCCTACCTGCGACTGTTCCGGTGGCCCCCGCTGTGCACCTGGCAGTGGGGGCGGCACGGACCCGACACCTGCGTTACCTGATCCTCCCTCTCAGGTTACAGCCCGGCCCGCACGCTGCCTGCCTATGAGCTCAGTCGGCCTGACATCACCCAGGGTCCGCCAATCCCAGGCTTAACCCCCAAGCAGGCAGGCATGTCACGGAGCCCCACCGCTCCGCCACCCGCCAGGGGCGGCTCCGCCCCCTGCACCTCTTTCCCTGAGTCCCTACCTTCATCTGGACCGCAAGAGGGCCTGACCTCGGACAGTGAAACTGGTCATTTTCGTCCACCCACCCCTCCATTCCAGGTCGCGCCCTGGCCTTTCCCTCCCGCATCTGGAACCCATCGCTATCCATGTAAACGACACCACACCCGGGCCCAGGCCTCAAGTTTCAAGTGTGGCCGGGTGGGCTCGGGTGACAAAACCACTTCTCGCTCGGTTGCTCCCCGCTAAGGCCTGCACTGGGCGAGGGAGAAGAGGTGGCGTGGCCAGAGACCAAATGACCAGGTGGGGCTGTCCCCTGACCCAGACCCACGCTCCACTCTGGCCTCGGACCCCCGGCTCCACCGGACAAGGTTCACGTGACAGGAAACACGACACGCCGGATTAGTTTTCTGGGTCAGCCAGCCCCTTCTTCGGCACCCACTAGAGCCACGGAGGTGTACACCCCTCAACCCAGTTCTAACCGACGGTTTAGTCACCCACGCCTGAGGGGGCAAGGGACGACGCAACTGACACAAAGGGCCTTTTGTGGGGCCTATTAGCGCCTGCCCTTCTGCACGAATACACCACAGAGGGGCACGGGGAAGTCCTGGCACTCAGGCCCAGTGGCGGGGAGCGGGCAGGGCTTGGGACAAGCCGCTTTATGCTGTGCCAGGCTTCGAAAGCGGGATAGCCTCCATGACTCCTACAAAGATAAGCCTGGCCTTTTTTTCTCTCCTCTAGAAGAAAAAAAAAAAAAAAAAAAAAAAAAAAACCTTCTGGGCGAGCTTGGTGCACGGAAGGACAAGTAAAAGGGCGGTGTGGAGTCCCGTGAGGGCGGCTGTCCCTCCCATGCTGCCTCCGCCCCATGGCCTTGTGACCTGGCTCACCTGTGCAAACTGACGCTCGGCTCCACCTTGGGGTGGCAAGCCTTGGGCTGGGGAGAGAACTGCAAGGTCTGGGCTCTGGCAAGACTTCATGGGCTGTCCCCTCGCCCCTCCCTCTGAAGAGCTTGCTCTGGGCCTCCGTTATCACATCTGACCCTCGTCTGCTTTAGCCAAAAGTCCAAAGGCCTGGTACGCTCTAGTCCCTCACGCCGACCCACCCCTTCCGAAGGGGTTCCTCCTTCTTACGTGGGAACTCCTCCTCTGCCCACCCAGGGGTTACGGAGTGGGAAGGGGAGTTAGCATTGGAGAAAACCTGTGCCATACCCTGGGGAAAGGAGGAGCCAGCCTCGGCCTCTCCTCCCCAAGCTAGCCTGCCAGGAGACAGCAGAAGGCCAGTGCTCCATACCTTCACCATGGTCTGAGTCTCACCTTCAAGTCAAAGGTCAGGCCCGAGTGCCTCGCCCGCCCGAGGAAAACACCCCAAGGATCACGTTCCCTTCCCTTTGTTACTTTGTTTTGCTTCATCTTTCTTCTATGTGGCCCTGGCTGTCCTGGAACTCACTGTTAAGCCCTTGCCTCTACCTCCCCAGAGTTGGGATTAAAGGCCTGAGCCACAACGGCCTGGCTCAAGTGTTCTTAGGTGGCTTCTCCCGACCCGAGCCCTGCACTGTAAGTATTCACAGTACCCGAGTGCCTTCTCTGCTAACTCCAGGATAGCCCTGACCTCTGTGCAGGATGTACCACAGCTCCTCAGTAGGCCCGAGTCTCTGGGTCTGTGTTCCTTAGCTCCTTAGAGTTGACTATAATGGTGACAATCCCAGCACCATCTCCCATGGTCAGCCTGGAGCTCTCATGGACCTTGCTAGGACCCTCAGTTCTCAGACTTACCCTGGGCCCCAGGAAGCCCCATTCGTGACCACACGTCAACCAGGCCAGTTCCTCCATCGCCCCAGTCCCCGGTCAGCCCAGTCCTACTGCTAGCCCAACAGGGCGAGCGCTCTACCCACCTCCTTCTTGAGCGAGTCCACCTCCACGTGACGGAGCTTGCTCTTGGTCTGCATGTAAATGTTATCCAAATGCAGCCCCACAGGGGGACTGGGAGCTGGGTAGCCTGGTGGAGGAGGGGGCACCTGGGTGCCTGGGGGTGGTGGGGGTGGTGGGAAGCTTGGTGGTGGTGGAGGTGGAGGAGGTGGGGGCGATGGCTTCCCCAGCTTGCTCCGAGGCAAGTTCGACTCTGGGTTCAGCATGTCCATGTAGCTCTGTAAGTCTGCAGCTCTTGCACCTGGAACCCCTGGGCGAGGGGAGACAGAAGAACAGAATGTGTACCTTTGCAGAATGCACCCCAGATCCAAGCTGCCTCAGCTGCAAACAGCGTATCCAGCGACAAGGCGAACGGGGGCCACGGCTTGGTATGGCTTCCCCAGTAGGCAGTAGGGTGATGCTCCCAGGTTCCAAGGGGATCCTTTAGGAAGTTTTGGGGACCACCTGGCAGGGGGGCCAGAAGGGGCAGGAGTCTGGATGGCTACTCTCAGCCAGCTCTACACGCCACCTGCTGGTGGGAAGCAGATACTGCAGGTGGTTGGACTCGGGTTCAGGGTGTGGTCAGTGTGTACACAGATGCCTGGCTCTGTGGAGGGCTTTTGTTGTGTGTGTCTTTAACCCGTATTTAGGTGTGTCTATGTTGGACGGGGTGTGGGTGTCCATGTTTGTAATAGGGACACAGAGGGCTTGTTTGTGTAACACAGGTGTGTGTACGCATATTACCGGCAGAAGTGTGTGCTTGTGCTTGTGCATGCTTACGTGTATTCCCTGCACACCTGTCCACATGTGCACCTTCGAGTCTGGTAGCTTAGAACCGAGATCACTGAGCCATGTGCTGGGCACGTGTGGGCTCTGTGGCAGGGGGCTTACTGGGATGGGCAAGCTCACGGGCATCCCTCTCTACATTAAGACATTGACTGGGACAGATAGACAGACAGAATGGCCCTGGCTTTGACTCGTCTCCCCGCACTCCTCCTCCCATCCAATCACCTCGAGCAGAGCGCTGACCCTTGCTGCTGGAGTGGCTGGAGGAGCAGGAGTCATAGTTGGAGAGCGTGCTGGTGGGCGAGCCAAGGTCAAAGGTCAGCGGCTGGACCGACATGGTGGTGTTGGGCGAGGACATGCCCGAGTCCGGCTGTTTTGCCTCCAGGTCCATGGATGGATCTCGGGACAGGACTCGGTGTTCCAAGCTCTGAGGGAAAAGGAGGGAAGTTTCGGGCTCCAGGGTCCTATGGGGATAACCTCCAGACCAGGGCTCCTACCGCAAGTCCTCCCTGAGCAACCTGCTGAGCCACGCCCTCATTTCTGCACCATTTCTGCTGCTTCTTAGTGCGGGAGTCAGGAGCGGATGCTCCCAGTCACACTCCGAGCCTCGGAGGAACGCCCACCTGGCTCCCCCATTTGAGGGGAGGTGGACAGTTGGGAAGGAGGGTCTGGCCTGCACCTTAAAGGGATGCAGCCCCGCCCCTGCCTCTCCCCTCCAATCAGAGGGCAGAAGGCCTTCTCACCCATGCGTCTGTGGGCAAAAGACCCCAGGGGCTGCTACTGCAGGAAGAGGAAGGGTACTCGACTTCTGTTGCCTGGCTGCAACCCAGCTTGCTTGGCCTGCCAGCTGACGACCCAGGGCCAGTGCGCCTCCTGATGGGTGCTGGGGGAAAGGCTGGGCCCTAGATGGGATGTGCCAGCCGAGGCTGCGGGAGTCTGCCGTCCTCCCTCCCACTAGCCGGGCCTCTAAGTGCAGGCCTGCCCCTCCTGCTGGGAGCAGGTCAGGGTGAGGGGTCACTTACATTACCCATGCTGTCCCTGCGACCGGCAAGCCTGCTCCTCCTCCTCCTCCTCCTCCTGCCCACAGCTACTCCTCCCTGCCCCTTGCCCCTCCCTGCCTGAGAAGTGTCACAGGCCCCCTGGGAGAGGGAAGCAGGCTGGCACCAGGTAACCAAGCTCATTGCCTCTGTAATTAGTGTTTGCCTTTTCTGGGCCAGCTACCTCGGTGGCTTGGATCTGTCATTGCTGCTGCTGGGCCTGTCTGGGTGAGGGGTCACATCCTGCTGCCTACCCCATTCGCTTCGAGGGGTCCAGGCCCTGTCGTCTACCCCTCGAAGGAAAGGGGAGCCCCAGAAGATGGCTTGGGGTGGCGGGGAGAGACAACCTGCAGGTTGCTTTTCTTGACTGGCACTAGGGGGCAGCACTGAGACCCTGCCCTGACTTCCATAGATATGGAAGCTGGGGCACGGGGAACAGGCTTTGGAGCCTGGAATAATACCAGTAATTTCCAGTCCTCTATAAGCTATAGGATTGTGTGCACATTACGTACCAGTATTTTCTGTTGCCTGAGTTGTAGGTGCCCATCTGTCAGTGGGAATAACAGTGTTTGCAGAGGTGTTAAAAGTTAGTGACAGGCCACTGTATGTCACCTAGTATGTGCCTTAATCATGAAGTGCCAATCATAGGCAAAGATGACCTAGGTCACCCCTGTGGAGCACAGGCCAGAGCGCCTACCAGTGTCAGACTCAACAGTGGCTTACGGCTGACTCAGTAGGAGGGGCTGGAGCCAGGAGGGCTCTCTGGAGGGCCCTGGGGCTACACATTTGCAGCCTGAGAACAAAGACACTCAGTGGAAAGGACTTCGCCCCTGGTCCACAGAGACCTCTCAGTGTCCGCCCTGTGTGCCCTGTGGCGTGATACCTGTGACCTCATTACTCTGGGAGACCTCTCTGGAAGTTCACCTTCTAACTGTTCAGCCTGTTTGACCCCAGGCCCTGCTGCACTGTTCAGATCCCAAATAGGATCACCCCACATGCTAGCAAACAGAGCAGGCCCACTGGCCTTCACTCTCCCAGGCTTCATCTGGAAGCCTTTCTCACGGCTGGGCTGGGCCCTGGAGATAGCATCCCTCTGGGGATGCCTGTGAGACCCATCCTTTTCCTCTTCTTCTACTGCCCCAAAGTGAGCATTGACTTGTCTGGGACAGGGCCCTGGACTTGGGGACACTCACACCTGTGGCTTTGTAAAACATATAATAAAATAATTTCCAAGCACATATCATGTTTTGGTTATGAGTTAACTACAAAGTGAGCAGATGTGCACCAGTCAAGACAGGTGGCTCCTGTCAGGTGCTACGCTGCATGGCTGTAATCCTAGCTACTTACAGGAGGAGAGACACAAGTTCAAGGCCAGTGTGAGCAACTTAGAAAGATCTTATCTCAAAGCCAATTTAAAAGGCAGACCGGGAGAGACTTGGAAGTGTAGCTTCCACTACACTAAGTGTAGGAAGTGGTACATCCCTTGCCTAGAACTCCTGAGGTCCTAGGTTCAACCCTGAGAGAGGGGGGGAAGAGAGAAAAAAAGAGAAAGAGGAGAGAGAAAGAGGAAAGAGAAAGAGAAGGAAAGAGAGGGAGAAAGAGAAAGAGAAGGAAAGAGAAAGAAAAGAGAAAGAAAGGAAAGAGAAAGAGAAGGAGAGGGAAAGAGAAAGAAAAACAGAAAGAGGAAAGAGAAAGAAAGAGGAGAGAGAAAGAGAAAGAGAAGGAGAAGGAGAAAGAGAAAGAGAAAAAGAAAGAGAAAGAGAAGGAAGAAGAAAGAGAAGGAAAGAGAAAGTGAGAGAAAGAGAGAGGAGATTCAGGTTATACTCATCTGTGAAATGGGACCACGACCATACAGAACAAGAGAGGTTCTGTAAGATTTAAGTCAGATAATACATGTGGGTGCGTGAACTTGGCTGGCTCCAGTGGTCTGTGTCTCCTGCGCTGGCTGTCCTCACGCCCCACCCCACGGCATTTTGAAGCCTCAGGCAAGAGGCTTCATATCCCTGAACTTCAGCTTGCTTCTTGGTAAAAGGGCAAAACACTTATTCTTGGGGTTAAACGGTGAGAGGGGAAAACTCCACACCAGCCATTTCTGGGTCATACCAGGGTTTGCACCGTA
The DNA here is from genome assembly GCA_964023405.1 of Apodemus agrarius. NCBI lineage: Eukaryota > Metazoa > Chordata > Mammalia > Rodentia > Muridae > Apodemus > Apodemus agrarius. The sequence continues at coordinate 4,250,050 of OZ030009.1, read as the reverse complement.
CGCAGGTAGCGGGCGCAGTGGGTGTGGCCATTGAATTCAGCCAGGTCGGCAGCGGTGTACCCATCGTGGTCGCGGACGTCCAGCCCCGCGCCGTTCACCGCGAGGATCTGGCAGCACTGTAGCGGGGTGGGGCACGAGGGGGAGAGCTGGGTCCTTTCATCTCCCTCCCTCACGCCAGAGAAGCTGCGCGGACAGCGCGCGGCCTCCAGAGGGCGACCGCGTCCCAGTCCAGACCACGCCCCCATCCCCGCCCCGACCCCACCCTTCGCCCACTCTCCAGCCCCGCCCCTCTCGGGCCGCCCGGACCTCCAGTTCTCCGTTCTCAGCAGCGTCATGCAGCGGGGTCCCGCCCCACAGGTCCTGCGAGATCTCTGCGCCGTGCAGCAGGAGCCAGCTGAGCACTTTGGTGTGGCCGCGACTGGCAGCGAAGTGCATGGCCGTGGCACCGTCGTGGTCCTGCTCCGAAAAGCTAACCTCTGCAAAGCTCACCTGTAGGGGGCGTGACAGGGGCGTGGCTTGCGCTGGGTCCCCCTCCTGGCCCCGCCTCCGTCCCGGTAGGCCCCGCCCACTCCCAGCGCTGTCAGTCCCGCCCTGTGTTCCTCCGCTCACCAGCCACACCAGGACTGGGTTGTGGCCCATCTGCGCCGCGGCATGCAGGGGGGTCATGCCGTCTTGGGCGCGCAGGTGCGGGTCTGCATTGCACTCCTGCACAAGGTACTTCGTCACTTCCAGGTGGCCCTCCTGGCACGCCAGGTACAGGGGCGTGGCACCGTTGTTGGTTTGGGCATTCACTCCCCTGCGAATAGGCAACACCCAGCTTGGGCTCTAGTCAAAAGGCTCATTCCACCCTAGCCTGGCTCTCTGGAGGTGCTGAAAGTGGGCAGGTGACAAAGAGGCAGAGGTTGTCCCTGAGCTCTCTGCTCAGTCCTACACTCAGAGTCCCCCTCCACTCTCTGTCCCTCATTATTCGTATTATGCTTTTAAAACAAGGTAGCCCTGGCTGTCCTTCACTATGTAGACCAGGCTGGCCTCGAACTTGCCAAAATCTGCTTGCCTCTGACTCTTAAGTGTTGGTATTAAAGGCAGGCATCATCATGCCCAGCTAACAATTATTTTACATTATATTTACTTACCTTTTTGTTGATTTTATTTTTCCTTTTTATTGAAAATGGACAATTTTCCTATAAATTATATTTATTTACTTGTTTCTTGTTTCTTGTTTCTTGTTTTTTCGAGACAGGGTTTCTCTGTGTAGACCTGGCTGTCCTGGAACTCACCCTGTAGACCAGGCAGGTCTCAAACTCAGAGATCCGCCTGCCTCTGCCTCCCAAATGCTGGGATTAAAGGCGTGCGCCACCACCACCCAGCTTACTTATTTGTTTATGTATTTATTTATTCGCGTGTATGTGAGGTATGGACACAAGCCCAGCTTTGGGGAGTCGGTTGGTTCTCTCCTTCAACCGGGTTGTTCCCGGGGATGGAAGTTAGGACCTCACGCTTGGATGCAAACCCGGCAGCCCTCACCCTTGTGCTATCTCACAAGCGTCAGACCCAGCTTTTAGTTGGTGTCTATAAGGACACGATTACCTGGTTTCTTCTTCCTTCTCAGCCACAGTAGCTATCACTGTGTGTCCCCACACTTGCTGTCTGAACTCAGATGTCTCCCCAGTTGGAACGCTCCACCCTTTCCTCCTTAAGACTCAGGACACACCCCTCCTCCCTGAAACCTACCTGCCCTTTCTCCTCCTACCCCCTGTACCCATCCCCTAGCCCCTCCCTTGGGCCACTTCCTTTGGTGGCCTGGTATGCTTGGTTAGCTATAGCTGCTACTGCCCTGTGCCTTCCCCCAAGAAACTGATTTCGTAGAAGGCAGGACTGGGGGTTTCCAGCTAAACTGCAGCATGCCCAATTAAATCCGAGCTTCAGATGGACATCGAGTGATATTCTAGCGTTTGCCAAGGACAGACTGTATCCTGGATAGCCTAGGTTTCACCGTGGATGGTGTTTTAATTATGTGTATGCATCTGTGTGTGGGTTTATACGAATACAGGTGCCTGCAGGAGCCAGAGCTATAAGATTCCCATCGCAGGTGGTTTAGAAACTCAATCTTGGTTCCTCTGCAACAGTAGCAAACACTCTCAGCCACTGAACTGTCTCTCCAATACCCTGAGCTTTGGTGTGAATCTGGCAGCCTCAAAGCGAATACTATATACAGGGCACTTAACTAACAGGTATATCTTTCTTTCATTTTAATTAATTCTTAGTGTTTTTTTTTTTTTTTTTTTTTTTGGTTTTGGTTTTTCGAGACAGGGTTTCTCTGTGTAGCCCTGGCTGTCCTGGAACTCACTCTGTAGACCAGGCTGGCCTCGAACTCAGAAATCCTCCTGCCTCTGCCTCCCAAGTGCTAGGATTAAAGGCGTGCGCCACCACCGCCCAGCAATTCTTAGTGTTTTTTGTTGTTGTTTGTTTTGTTTTTTGAGACAGGGTTTCTCTGTGTAGCTCTGGCTGTCCTGGAATTCACTCTGTAGACCAGGCTGGCCTCAAACTCAGAAATCTGCCTGCCTCTGCCTCCCAAGTGCTGGGATTAAAGGCGCGCGCCACCACCGCCCGGCTTTGTTTTTTTTTTTTTGTTTTTGTTTTTGTTTTTCGAGACAGGGTTTCTCTGTTTAGTCCTGGCTGTCCTGGAACTCACTCTGTAGACCAGGCTGGCCTCGAACTCAGAAATCCGCCTGTCTCTGCCTCCCAAGTGCTGGGATTAAAGGCGTGCGCCACCACCGCCCGGCTTTTTTTTTTTTTTAAGCAGGGTTTCTCTTTGTAGCCCTGGTTGTCCTGGGACCACCTGCCTTTGTCTTCTGAGTGCTGGGATTAAAGGTGTGTTTCATTATGTCTCTTTTTAAATGTTTTAGAAGGTTTATTTATTTTATTTCATGTGTATGAATGGTTTGTGTGCAAGCGTGCACGCACCACAGAGATCAAAAGAGGGCATCGCGTTTTCTGAAACTGGTGTTACAGATCGTTTCGAGCCTCTATCTGGGTGCTGGGAATCAAACTTCACAAGAGTGGCCAGTGATCTTAACCGCTGAGCCACCTCTCCAGCCCGGACAAGTCCTGATGTTGTTCCCGTTTTGGAGAATGGTAAATGTGATAGAAACACACGTGTATCTGTGGGATGCATGCCCGCGGAATGTGGCTCACAGTAGGCATGCAGATGGTGACCTGGGGGGAGCGGGTGGGACCTGTGCTCAGTGGCCCCCATTATGGTCTAGCTTTGGATTATTACTAGTTCTTATCCTTGCTTCCCCAGTCCAGCCCAGGCCTGGTACCCCAACTGGGTATCAGGGATCCAGCCCCACAGTTGGAATGCGATTAGCCAGTACTGAATCTCCTGGCTACTAGGCTGGTAGAGGTTTGGATTGTCCAGGGTGTAGTTACCAAGAATGGACACTGGGTGGAGCCATAAGCTACTCCAGACCCTTCACCTGCCCATTCAGGTCTCTATACTCATCCTGATACTGTCATTAGCCCTGACATCACAGGGCTCTCCTGTCTTTTATATTCCCACCCAAAATTATTCTCCCTAGCTAAAAATCCAGAGTGTTAATCAAGTCCCTCATGTATCCAATGGCCTGCATGTCCCTCCTCTATCTGGCTATGCACCATCCCCTTGTCACTTAGGTCCCAGCTCCTAGAGACACAAGCATGCCTTCCTCTCCTTCCCCACCATCCTCCCAGCAGCCCCGCTTCTCTATCTACATTCCTGACCGGAAGCCTCTCCCAGGTTGTATGCCTCCCCTCCCCCACCCCTTAGTTCCCATTACTTGTCTCTCCCAACTCCTTCGTGTAGCCATACTTCCCTGACTCTGACACAGGGCTATCGTTTCCTGATCTCATGTTGAATCTGGCTCTTTAGATGTCTGGGGGCAAATAGGTACCAGAGCAGGACACTTCAGCATGTCACCCATGTCAAGAGCAAAGTGAGGTCTGGGGATGCACACCCACCAGGACAGTGCCTTCATAGCATGTCAAATGTTCTGGGTCCCAGACTCAGCAACACACACATGCACACTCACACACGCGTGTACACGCACACTCACACAAGTCACACATGTGTGCACATGCACACTCACACACGCATGCAATGCACATGCACACATGCATGCACACCCACACTCACAACTCTCACATGCGTGCACGTGCACACTCACATATGCACATGCACACTCTCACACATGTGTGCACACACACCCACTCAAGTGTGCAATGCACACTCACATGTGTGCACACACACATTCACTCACTCTCACATGCGTGCACATGCATACTCACATATGCACACGCACACTCTCACACATGCGTGCACACACGCACACCCACTAAGCATGCAATGCACACTCACACACGCATGTGCACACGCACAGAACGAGCACCCTGGCACACTTCTATCGTCCCAGCACCTGGAAGTCTGTGACAGGAAGATACCTGAGGAATCTGAACTACATAGCAAAACTCCATATCTAGAAACCTAAACCAAAATGAAATGAAAAATAAAAATAAAAACCAGGTCACGCCTAGACAATGCAGGGCAGGCAAAAGACCCTGCCGTCAGCCACACACCTTTCTCAAGAACCCTGTTAGCTCATGGCTCCAGCCGACGATCCCAGCGCCATCCTCACCCCCACACACTGGTGTGTCGGGAACAGCCTGCTGAATATTTCATGACCGACACTCAGCAGTCTGAATTATTCACCCCCCCACCCCTGTAACCAAGGCACGGTGAGTGCCTGCTGGGGTCCTGGGGATTGGGGGTCAATAGGGGTGACTCCTAGGACTTGCTGGGTTTTCAGGGTAGGAGAGGCAGTTTACACAACCAAACTGGACTCACTGTGAGCCTCGCCCTCCCAGCACCGTCTGCTTGGCAGGCAGCCACCGGCTAGGAGTACCCAGCTACCTAGGAGGAACCGGGCAGCAGAAGGCACTGGGACCCACATCCTCCTGCCAGCTGCTGGCTGCCACTCCCAGCAGAGCCTTGGCACAGAGTAAAGGTCCCCACTATCGCCAGCATGTCAACTTCAGTCCTCAAGACTGCTACTGAGGAGTGGGAGGCCCCAGGTGTGGGACCACTCTGCTGATGGGGCCCGAGAAAGGGCGCGACCGGTTCTCCTCTTGCTTTGTATAGAGGTTAGAGAAATGCAGGCTCCCCCAGACTCACTGAAGAAAAATGGCGGAGCTACGGACAGGCATAAGGAAAGAGCGCAGCCTGGTCTACAGTGAGTTCTGGGCCAGCCAAGGCTACACAGAGATACCTGGCTTAGTTTTTTTTTTTTTTTTTTTTTTTTTTTTTGGTTTTTCGAGACAGGGTTTCTCTGCGTAGTCCTGGCTGTCCTGGAACTCACTTTGTAGACCAGGCTGGCCTCGAACTCAGAAATCCACCTGCCTCTGCCTCCCAGAGTGCTGGGATTACAGGCATGCGCCACCACGCCCGGCTTGACCTGGCTTAGTTTTAAAAGAACAATTATTGACTGATAATGGCTACTTTTTTTTTTTTTTTTTTGGTTTTTCGAGACAGGGTTTCTCTTTGTAGCCCTGGCTGTCCTGGAACTCACTCTGTAGACCAGTCCAGGCTGGCCTCCAACTCAGAAATCTGCCTGCCTCTGCCTCCCAAGTGCTGGGATTAAAGGCGTGCGCTACCACTGCTGATAATGGCTACTTTTAATCGAATAGTTACTCCCCAAGTCCAGCAATGACTGAGTTTCACACCCTTTCCCAGCCCATCCTTTTTATGGTCTTGAGGGTGGATTTCAGCATTGTTCCCTTTCTCAAAGGAGGACAGGAAGGCAGGGAGAGCTAAGATCATGTGATACAAAGTAGACAATGCTATGATGTGTGCCAGCCTGAGTCAGAGAGAGAGAGAGAGAGAGAGAGAGAGAGAGAGAGAGCGCACAGCTGCAACTGTGCTGTGACCACACCTTTCTTATCTGTCTGTCTGACTGTCTGTCTGTCTCCCTCTGCACACAGGTCTCTACCCTCCTCTCAGGAATCCCTTTACTAGTGAGCTCAGGTGTGCATAGGCCGGCGCGCATGGCAAGGGCTGAGGAGAACCCGGTGCAAGTCCCACCTCCCTCAAGCTGGGTTACAGTGTCCCTTTCTGAATTCTCAGACCTTGGTTGGGATGCCTCTTCTTCAACTGACAGGATGAGCCAGGAGCCGTGGTCATGCCAAACATGTGACAGGCGTGTGTGTGTGTGTGTGTGTGTGTGTGTGTGTGTACAGGCGCGCGCCTGTGTGCCAGACACCCTGACCAAAGGGGACAAAAAGGATTTCAGAAGACCTCTGACCTCCAGACTCTTGCCTGGCTCTCCCTAGCTCCTAGACTCCACTTATTACTTCTCCCCAGTCGCCGAAAGACCCCAGCACAAGGCGAAAGACCCCAGCACAGGGCCCTTTGCCCTCTCCAGCCTCAGTTTCCTCCAAGGGTAAGTGGGTATCGCTCCCCGATCCTCACCCCTTCTGTGAGTCACCTTAAAGCAGCTTGTGAAGCTGAAAGTGTTGGGGGGGGGCGATCGTGGGGCAGGTGGGCTGGGCCTGCCCTCTCCTGCTCCTCACATCCCTGGCACAGACCCAGACCCGAGGCCATTGTTCAGTTACCACCTCACCTGACTGGCTAAGCGCTATTCACAGGGGCGTGGCGTGGGCGTGGCATGGGAGCCTTCCCCACACCTGCTCCTTTGCCGCCCAGCCGTTCATTTGTGCACAGAGTAGCTTCTGAAAGTCTAAATGCTCCCATCCCACCTCCGTGTCAGCCATGTTGGGAAAAGACATCTCTCCTGTCTCTCCTGAGACTTCGGGTTAACCTAGAACTCGAAATGTAGCCAAGGATAGCCCTTGAACTTTTTTTTTTTTTTTTTTTTTTTTTTTTTTTTTTTTTAGTTTTTTTGAGACAGGGTTTCTCTGTGTAGCCCTGGCTGTCCTGGAACTAGCTCTGTAGACCAGGCTGGCCTCGAACTCAGAAATCCGCCTGCCTCTGCCTCCCAAGTGCTGGGATTAAAGGCGTGCGCCACCACCGCCCGGCTGCCCTTGAACTTTTGATTCTGGGGTCACAGGCCTGGACCAGCACTCCGTTTACACGGCTGGGGATGCAGCCCAGGGCTTCTTGCATGCCAGGTAAGCATTTGATCACTGAGCCACACTGAGATCCCTTCTCTCTCTCTGTCTGTCTGTCTGTCTGTCTGTCTCTCTCTGTTTATATGTATGAGTACACTGTAGCTGTCTTCAGACACACCAGAATAGGGCATCAGATCCCATTACAGATGGTCATTAGCCACCATGTGGTTGCTGGGAATTGAACTCAGGACCTCTGGAAGACCAGTCAGTGTGCTCTTAACCGCTGAGGCATCTCTCCACCCCCTCCTTTTTCTTATAAGGTTTATTCTTTTTATTTTATGTGTATATGTGAGGGCCCAGATGTTTGTATGTGCACCACATGCATGCAGGTACCCACAGAGGGCAGGAGAGGGCAACAGATACACTGGACCTTGAATTGTGGGTGGTTGAGAGTCATCATGTGGGTGCTGGGAACTGAACTCAGGTCCTGTGCAAGAGCAGCCAGTGCTCTTCCCCACTGAGCCACCTCTCCAGCTCCGCTCCCCTCCTTCTGGACCCTAAGCTCTGGAGTTTGAAAACCCCGCTCCGAGATATCCCGCTGCTCTGGGCAATGCTTTTAGATCATAAGCAGTTTGTAGTTTGCTTCCCGGGGACAAAAGGTGATTTGAACAAAGAGCGATTATGGAAACTACTCTGTCAGAAAAAGGAATGTAGTCTATTTCTGAGAGTTTCCTAGAAATCTGTTCAAATTTATACCAGTGTACAGCTAGCACTGCCACAACAAGCAAAAAACAAAACAAAGCAAACAACAACAACAACAACAACAAACCAAGGAGTGATTAGTCAGTCTATAGTAAAAGGGTAAAATTTCTTTTTTTTTTTTTGTTTTGTTTTTTGGATTTGGTTTTTTCGAGACAGGATTTCGCTGTATAGCCCTGGCTGTCCTGGAACTCACTCAGTAGACCAGGCTGGCCTTGAACTCAGAAATCCGCCTGTCTCTGCCTCCCAGAGTGCTGGGACTACAGGCGTGCGCCACCACCGCCCGGCTTCTTTTCTTTTTCTTTTTTTTCTTTTTTAAGGTTCATTTATTTATGTATTTGGGAACTTTGTACACATGTATATCTGCATACCAGAGGACAATATCAGACAGGTGTGGGTTGCCATGTGCTGGGAATTGAACAGTGAGTGGAAGAACAGTGAGTGCTCTTAACCACTGAGCCATCTAGCCCCCAAAGGGTAAAATGTCTTACTCTTCTGCTGCCAGGAACATCTGCCCTAAGGGAAGTCAGGAAGAGTCCTCACAGCAAAGTGCTTGTCAGTCACACTCCTATTTATGCTAAGAGCTTGGCCGCGGAGGAAAAGCCTTGTTTTAAGGAAGGTACTAGACTGGCATCCCAGCCCACCAGCAAGCTTGGCTAATCTTCATTGTCAGGCTGACTGGATTTAGAGTCATCTAGGAGACACCTCGGGTGAGACCTGACGAAGGTTACAGAGAGTTTAACTCAAGTGGGAAGTGACCCCATGATCTGGGGTCCTGGGCTGTTGGAAATTGGAAGAAAGTGGGGAGCCGGAGCCAGCTGAACCCTACGTTCAATTCTCTGCTTCCTGACTATGAACATGTCACCTCAGGTTCCTACTGACTTGCCTCCCCACCCCCAACCCCCATCCTCCCCCCTCCTGTCCCCAGTAACAGACTATATCCAGACTATATCTCCTCTTAAACTGCAGGTCAAACCCTTCTGCAGTTGCGTTTGTTAAGTAGTTTGTCGCCGCAGTGGAAACAGTGTATACACCTGTGACATTTCCAGCACTTGCTTGCAACTCTCCCACCCTAGCCAGACTCCAGGATCCTGAATTCTCAAGGATGCCCGCTGCAGTGGCCACGCCCCAACAACGTCGTTCCGTGGAGGCCACGCCCCCACAGCGGAGCTCCGCGGTGGCCACGCCCCCACAGCGGAGCTCTGCATTGCTGCAGATCCTTTCTTTCTCAGCTATCCTCCAGCAGAGGCCTTTCCTGTCTCCCTCAACCGAAAGGACGCCCCACGGCTTCCTACCAAACAGTCCAGTTTCTTCTTCTGTTGTTCGTTTGCTTAGTTCGTTCCATGAACACATGTGCTTATGACAGACCTGCAAACCAATACCTGTGAATCGAAGAGTTCCCGGGAGAACTGTGTATGCCCAGTGCTGGTGGGCTGGGCAAAGCGTTTAGACCTATTTTGGTGAGTGAGCGTGTATGTGGAAAGAAGCAGCCAGGCTAGGAGCTCTGTGCCCACCTCTGCCTCTCAGGCAGAGTGTGTGCCCTTGCCAAATGGGCACAGGGAGATGAAGAAAAGTTCCATCTAAAGTCACAGGCAGTAAGTAACCTGCCACCAGGCACAGACCCAGGATTCCAGACTCCTCGTCAATCAGCAAACAAAGGCACCACCGCGTGGGAGGCGCTGGGCACACACGGCGAGGAAGATAAAGCCTGTAGCTTCCTCCATTAGTCATGGGATCCAACAGAAAGAAAACACACACAGAGACGCGTGGGACACTGTCCGAAGATGATAAGGGCCCGGGAGCCCGAGAGAAAGACCCCAGATCCTTCCCCTCTCTCCACTCTCAAAGCTCAAAGTCAGGGTGAAGCCGGGGGCCCCCTCCAGCAGCCCAGAGCGGACACTGGCAACGGCGTGCGGGATGGGGTGGAGGTGGGGCACATGGACTCAAGAACACTGTCAGAAGCAAAGATGTCTGCCAGCCCCTTGAGTCTTTTCAGTTGCCCCTGGTGGGGTGGCAGACATTATATGAGTCCCTGTCCAGGACTGTCAGCCCACCCATCTCCTTCACTCCCAAGTGTAGCCTCCAGGACCCCCAGATTAGGGGGGTCTCCTCTCTGCAGGGTACTCAGAGGAAGAGGAGGGAGGTGTTCTATGGGGACTTCCGTTTCGGGGAAAGATTCAGTCCAATGAGCTGGGGTAGACAGGAGAGAGGAGAGAGTACAGCGCGTCCTGCAGCCTCCAGCTCTGCCCCAAGGCAGATACCCGGGTTCATGAGGCCCCTCCCAAAGCTGCCCAGCCCTCCGGATTCTCTGTGACCTGCCTGTCAGCACCGCGGCCCATGGTTACCCACAGTCTCCCGGGCAGGATCGGGTTTCCCACGGGTACGGATGGCACCCTTCCTCCCTCACAGAGGCACCGGGGAGAGCTGAGCCCTTGTGAATAATTTACAGGCCTTCACAGCAGGCCAGGAAGTCTGAAGGGAGAGGGAGCCCCAGCTTCTGGGCTGGGCTGTGGGGTCCTCTTATTGAACTCTGTGGCCCTGGAGAATCAACCCTACCCCCAAGGCTAGAGATGGGCACACCCCAGTTCCTAATATTCCCTCCTGCCTGAGCTCAGCCTGACATCCACACAAAGGTCCCTTCTTATCAACCTGGTCACAGACCATGGCAGCGATCGGAGCCCGGGCCCTCTGTCTAATTCTCTGAGATTCAATGGTGACTCCTGAACAATCTGGCAGCTCCTCAACGGGGTCATCGGGCACAGAGTCAGCACTGAGGCCCCAATCTGACTCAGCACCTGGCATGGCTTGGGAGGGGTCAGGGTATCCAAGGGCTTTCTCTCGAGAGTGTCAGGGCCGTGTTGTGCTGGAGTCTTCTTACACATGGGAATCTCAGCCCATGAAGGATTCTGGGCCAGTCATTAGTGGGCTTCTCTCCCTAAGGTGGGGCCAAGGGGCTAGCGGTTCTCATCAGGACCCGAAGAGGAGGCTTGGTGCCCAGATCGCTGCCCCCAGCCTGGACCTCTAGCTACTGTGTTTGAAGGAGAGCGTCTACAGTACATGGCCTGTCATCTTAGGAACTCAGTGTCCTGTGCTTAAAGCGAGGGAGTGTGACGGTACGTCAGAACCACAGCCTGGGGACTGAGGGCAGCGCCACAGGGATGGCCGGCCTCTAATCTGAAGTGTCTGGGCCAGCGCTTTCTAGGGCTGCTGATGGAAGCAGGTCAGAGCCCACACTCTCTGGGGCCGCTGACTTGTCCATGCCCTCCAGCCCTGCCTTCCTGAATACAAAGCCTTCACCTCAGGGGCCACCAAACGGCTATGCAGAAAGGCCACCCCAGCAGAGCTCCTGTCTGTCCAGAGCTACAGAGACTGCTGGTGCCTGCCTGTCTAGGTGGGTGTCCACACCAGTGTCTGTCTGTCTGTCTGTCCTATGCCATGTGGCCACACTGGTCTCCAGCATGCTCCCTGGTGGACAGCAGCCCCGAGACAACTTCAGAAATGGATCAGTGATGGCGCTAACCCTCTCGCACTTGAAGCTGTTTTTCTCCTGAGGCTGGCTCCACCTACTTAGACAGACAATGGTCAGAGCTCTCATAACCTCCCCCCCCCCAAGTCCCCAAGTCCTGGTGGTGGCTCCCATCCTCAACCTTTAGGGTAAATCCATGGCCTTTTCCTGAGGCCCGTGTCCCCACAGCACACCTAAAACCTGGCTGCCTCCCTCCCCAGGCGGTCAAGGGTCACTCTGCTCTGCTGTGCCCTTCCCCCATCCTGTCCCAGGAGCTCCCAGCCATTTAGACCGATGGGGTCCCAAGAAGGCTTAAAAATTTCCCCCGCCAGCTGCAGGAATGGGTGGAGAGCCACAGAACTGGAAGATTCTCTAGAGGTGGCCTGCTCAGGGCTCTGCGGGTAGGAGGGATCGGGGGCTAAAGGTTGGCTCTCTCCTTACCTTCCTCTCCCTGACTAACTCAGGCCTAGAAGGCACCCCTGACTCTCCCCCCATGTACAGCAGTCTTAGAAACCAGCATAGGTCAGCGCTGGGGATGGCTGCCGGCTGCAGCGAGCGAGTGACTTTAGCCTGAGTGTCTAGTTTACCAAATGCAACTGCAAGCTGCCGAGGGAGGGAGGAGCGCCTGCTTGCAGAGCCGGAAGCAGAGGCTGCGGCCCTGGTGGGTCGGGTTGAAGGGAGGTGGTTCACTGTGGCTGGATCTGTCTTAGGCCTGGGCCACTGAACCCCCGATGGTCCCTGAAACAGGCACTGCCAGAGACCGAAGCAGCCTCCGGGAACTCCTCAGAGCCTTGGCCTCTGTACCCAGAGACCCACTTAGGAGAAAAGGCCTAAAGTCACATGTGATAGCACGGGCCTGTGATGTCAGCCCCTGGGAAGTGGTAGGCCGAGAGAGCTAGCATTCTTAGGCTGGGCATGTCGGTCGTGCAGGTGGTAGAGGCAGGCAGATCTCTGTGAGTTTGAGGCCACCCTGGTCTACATGGTAAATTCCAGCTAACAAGGATGTGTCTCACCAAAACAAAACACAAACAAACACATAAGTAAAAGGAAGAAATAGAAAAATATATATAGAGAGAGATCAGGAATTCAAGGCCCAAATCCTTTACTGGTTAGCAAGTTTGAGGCCAGCCTGAGCTACGTAAGATCCTGTTTAGAAATCCTGGCCTGGAAATGTATCCCCGTGGTGGACTTGCACGTGCAAGGTCTCAGATTTAATCCCCCCACCCCCACCCCCGTACCTAAACAAAGCAATAACGGGAAAGAAAGTTCTTACTCAGGGTAATGCCCAACGAGGAGCTTCATGGAGGGAAGGTCTCCTTTGGCGGCGGCGTAGTGGATAGGCAGGGCGCCCGTGTCTGTGGTGATGGCGGAGTTTGCACCGCCTTGGTACAGTAGCCAGTTCACCACGTCCGGGTGGCCAAAGCGGGCAGCCAGATGCAGGACTGTGGCACCAGAATTATCTTTTTCCTGTGGAAGAGAGCTAGTCAGAACCCTAGCCGTCAGCCCCCTGCCAGCCTCTTTCAGTCAGGCGCCAAGTCCCGGTGCTTGAGCTGTGCCTAGCTTAGTAAGCTTTTGGGGTGAGCTAGATCCGAGGAATGGGAGTCCTGCCTCTGTCCTTAAGCAACTGCTGGCCGGCTCTGACCTTCAGGTCAGAGCACCATGCGGGTCTCTCGGAGGCCTTCGGGGTGTGATGGAGACCTTCCAGGATGCAAGAGGCTCCCAAAACAGCAGAATCATAGCAGGAGTCAGGGCACAGGCCTGGCACCTGGGAAACGCCTGAGCCGCGGCGGGAACGTTGCGGGGCTGAGCAGGGCCAGCCGGGATGACTAGCTCAGTCGCCACCAGGCTGGCATTAGGATCTCCCTGCTTCCAACTCGTCCCTCCTCTTCCTCATTCCCAGGTGTCCCTCGGAAGGGACAGAGGTTTCCATCTTGGTGCACCTCCAATCACCCCCCCACCCCCACCCCCCCGCCACACACACACACACACAAGAAGCTGCCCTCACGTAGACTCCCATGCACAAGGCTCCAGGAACAAGCTGTGTCCTTGCGCTGTGGAGGACGAGGTTCCTGGGCACTGGTGGGCAGGGCTTGGGGCAGCGAGCCAAAGGTGTAGGTGTGTGCTAGCAGCAGGCTCCTCGAGAGACTAGGTAAAACCTCTACAGACACCCTCTGGGTTCAGACCTGTTCTTCATGGATACCTGCCGTGTCTCTTTGGGGAAAGGGGGCTGCTCACGGGCAGGGAGAGGCGCTCCCAGCACCCCAGATCTCTGGGCCTGGGCTGCTGCATTTGAGATTGGCACTTTTCCAGGTTCTGACAACCTGTCTCTCAGCATCAAGCACACAGACATCAAGTCAGAGATGGTCGGGACTGGGAGAAAGTGTGTGGAGCAGCTGTGAGAGGTGACTGGGAAGTAAGGTATCTCCTCCTCTCCCCACAGGGAGAGGGTACCACAGAGACGCGTGTGGCCAAGGCACGGAGACTCTGAGGTAAGGGGTTCTGAGCAGGAAGACTCTAGAGCCTCGTGATAGGAGGAAAGGATGCAGGACAGGAGGCTGGCATGTCATCTGTCAGGCTCTGGAGGCAGAGAGGATCATGGGACAGAGAGCAAATGGCAGGGAGGGGCTAAGGAAGATGCCAGAGTTCCCTGCTGGGTGTTGCAGGTGCTGGTGTGTGGAGGCAGGCTTCCACAATCTGTTCCCCAGAGCTCAGGCATGCGCAGCTAGAGCCGGCCTAAGCAAGACCACGGTGGTGGAGGTCTGGACCTTAGTTCTTGAGAAAGGCCTTCTCTCTCCACTGGCCTTAGGGACATGGGCCAGAGGCTCTAAGGCATTTCACCTCTACAGCTCGAGGCTTCCGCATAATGATGGCAATATGAAGTCAGTGGCCCGAGTTCAAGGTTCCATCAGCTGGGCAGGCCTTGGGAGCCTCGTGTGCTGGGGCCCACCACATCCTAAGCTGTTTATCTCTGGGCTGGACAGAACCAGAGATTGAGGTCAACACCCCCTCCCCCAACCCGGTTCTGCCCCCAGCTTCCTGGGAGTAGAGGACAGGACAACTGATAAACTGGGCACAAGGTTTCTCCCACCTCCTCCGCGGCGATAAGGGAGGCTCACCGCCAAAGCTGGGCTTGGACTCGGGGAGGCAGGAACCTCCCAGGAGAGACAAGGAGTGGACCATGTGGCTGTGGGCCACGTGGCCAGGAACTCCTGATAACAAGGCTGGGAGATAAGGGAAGGAGAGACCCTTCCAGAAAGATGGGGAGGTGGGGCTCGCCCCCCAAGGACAGCCAGGCGGGAGCTGTATTGGATTTTGCTAGACCGCTGCAGACCGGACTGAAACTGGCTCTCACCCCTTCACCCCTAAGATGAACAGCTAACCCAGGGGTCTGTTTTTGTATGGCTGCTTGATTTTGTTTTTGTTTTGTTTTGTTTTGTTGGTTTTGAGACAGGGTTTCTCTGTGTAGCCCTAGCTGTCCTGGAACTCACTCTGTAGACCAGGCTGGCCTCGAACTCAGAAATCTGCCCACCTCTGCCTCCCAGGTGCTGGGATTAAAAGCGTGCGCCACCACTGCGCGGCTTTTTGTTTTTCTTTTAAGACAGGCTCTCACTCTGTACCCCAGGCTGACTTCTAACTCAGCCATCCTCCTGCCTCAGTCTCCCAAGCGCTGTGATTACAGATGGGAGCCATTTGGCGGTGACTGTCAGCTGGAAATCAGATATGCCCCTCTCTCAGCGGGCTGCCCTGGCACCCAGAGTATCACCCCAATTCCTGACCTCAGCCCAGGAGGCCCTCCAGGCCCGGCCGGGTGGCCTTCCAGCCCCACCCCACTCCACCACCCTGGTCTCCCCAGCCTCCCTCCATGTGCACAGCCAGGGCGTTTCCCTTCTCTTCTCTGTGCTGAGGGCTCTGATCCACTCACCAGCCAGGACTCCCCCACCCCCAAGTCACACTCCTTAGTGTCACCAGGTGGTTACTCCGGCACTAAGATGCCACCTTGGGCTGAGCAGTGACTTAGAGTTGGAAAGGCCCAAAGTTGCTCATGCCCTTGGGTCCACTTATGCTCCGAGGAGAGCTCCCCCACCTCAGGGCCCACGACCTTTGTCCCTGACTTAGCGGCATCTACATCTTGGCCTGGGATGATTTGTGAGACCCTACTTATTCTCACTCCAGGCCTGAGCCTGGCGGCCATGGGCTTCTCATTTGGCAGCCTAGGCCCATCACTGCCCCGCCTTCTTCCGCCCTGGGCCCCTCCCTCCAGCAAGTGCTTTGCCGGCCCTAGGAGATACCAGCCTAGTAGAGACCAGCTCCCCACACCCCCACCCCTGTCCCCCAACGCCCGGGTTCTCCTAATATGAAGCAGCCAGGAATCTACCCAAGTCCTCGATCTCAGAGTCCCACCTTATCTAAAGCCTTTTGGGAGGAGAAAAGCACAGAGCTCAGCCCAGCCACGACCGCATCCATTCCGCCCGTCTTTGAGCCTCGGGAGGGCTGGAGTCCTTTTGGGGCTCAAACGGTCTCTAAGAGTGGACTCACCTGCACCCTGCAGCCACCCTGTGTGAGCAGCCACTGCAGGCAAGAGAGGTAGCCTGTGGCGGCGGCGTCGTGGGCTGGTGTGGCGCCGTTGCGCGCGCGGGACACGGCTGGGAGAGCAACCTCCTCCACCAAGTAGCGCAGACAGTGCAGCTTGCCTGAGCGGGCCGCATGGTGCACCGGCAGGGCGTCTAGCGGGTCGCGCAGAGAAGGCCCCAGCAGGCCAGCGGCGTGCAGGGACCTCAGCACGTCCAGGTCGCCCCGCCGTGCCGCTTGCAGAGCCTGCTCCAGGGCCATGGTGTTGCCCAAGGCGCCGGGATCCAGCGCTCAGTGGGTTCCCCGGGGCGACATGCGGGTGGCCCCAGGCTCCGGGAGCAGCCCGGCGGTGCAGCCGTCGGAGGAGTGCGGACCGGAGAGGCAGAGAGGCTGCCAGCCGGCTCCCGCTCTGCGATCCCGGGGACTCAACTCCAGCTCTGCAGCGCTCTGGGGCGGGGACCCCGAGAATGCCCACTTAAGCCTGGGTCCCGCCCCCGCCACGCCTCCTCTCTGCCCCGCCTCCCCTCCCCTGAGCCCTCCTCCCCTATCCCCGCCGTGCAACAAGGGTTGGTGCGCACTTTTCTTTTTTCTTTCTGTTGTTGTTGTTGTTTTTTGTTTTTGTTTTTGTTTTTTCGAGACAGGGTTTCTCTGTATATCCCTGGCTGTCCTGGAGGTGCGCACTTTTCTAATTTGCTGCGCACGAAAACTGAATAGGATTCTAGTACCCTCCAGACACAGACCCGCTCATTCAGCTGCCCAGTGGCCACTATACGTTGTTTCGGGTGCTGGGGACACAAGCCAGCAAATGATGGCAATTTCAAGGAGAGACAAATGTCACTAGAACCTGGCAAATGGGAAATGGAAAATGTTTTGTCACAGGCAAGAAGGTGCCCGGTGCTTGGTCTGGTTGGTAAGACGGGACGGTCAAGGCCAGGGGTCTTAGATGCCACTGGCCAAAAGTTTAAAAAGTCCCACCAAGTGCAGAACGAAGCGGGACTTAGAAGTCCCGCTGGAGTACAGAATCTCGACCCAAGAAAAAGATGGGGGATGGGAGGAGGCAGAAGCAGAAAGAAAGGAGGGAGTCAGCAAACTGCTTGGGTGAGGGTGCTTGCTGCTGAGCCTGACAACACAAGTTCGAGCCCAGGGACCGGCATGATGGAAGGAGAGACAGAGCTCTCAAAAGTTGTCTTCTAGCGTCCACATGCACACGGTGGTAGCACATGGCCCCCAAGTAAATAAATATAATGATTAGAGGGGGAAAACCCCCTCAAAACTCATATGATCTATTTCTTTTCTTTCTTTCTTTCTTTTTTTTTTTTTTTGAGACAGAGTTTCTCTGTATAGCCCTGGCTGTCCTGGAACTCACTCTGTAGACAGGCTGGCCACGAACTCAGAGATCCACCTGCCTCTGCCTCCCAAGTGCTGGGATTACAGGCGTGCCCCACCACCGCCCGGCTGATCTATTTCTTTCTTAAGTAAAAGGAAGTTAGGACTTAGAACTGTTTGGACCAGGGTGCGGAAAGCTTTGATTACCCGGGCTGCTGTAGGGGGCGGGAGAGTGGACCACGGACTTGAAGGCCTGGGCCTGTCAAGCTGAGAGACCAGAAATGAAGGACGTGAGGACTGGAGGCTATTGGAGAGATGCTCCAGGGCCTTCGTCCAAAGAAAGGGTAGCGCCATTGTGAGCACCGACCCTGGGAAGTGCTGGACGGACTGGGCAGTTGACTTGGGTCAAACTACCTTAAAGGATATGGCTGGAAACAGGTCATGGGAGCCGGAGGCGGCAAGGCCTGCTGGACCGGGTGCAGAGGCTCTCAGAAAGGAGGGGCTGTGCGAGCTGTGGGAGCGCAGCAAGCATATCGGGGCAACCTTGAAACTGTTTGCGCTCTTCCTCTTCTCCCACGCACAGCGGAGGTCAGTCAGAACCCGGCTCCACTCCCCGGGCGTTGTTTCAATCACTGCCTAGCTCCCACCAGCCAGGGCGGTGCTGGAAAGGTTGGAAACGGAAGCTGTTCGCAGAACGCTTAGAATCCCAGAGTGCGTCTCGGGCTGTCTCAGATACCATTCCGGTCTTCACCACAGGATGGCGCCATGCACGGTGACCACCTGAGCCCCCCAGGTGAGCTCAAACCTCGCCGCTATTCACTGCATGCTCCATAGAGTTTGCAACCACTTCCACCTAGCTGCTAAGGCCTCATTGCTCCATAGGACCTGCGGTTACTGGGACCTGAAGTTTCCTTCCAGAGGCTCCCGGATTCCTCACAGTGCCATAGCTTCGCTGCTGTTCTGTACTTTCTGAACTAAGTACATTAGCATACCCAACCAGGCAGGTGCCCCTAAAGGCCAGCAGATGGCAGGAATCCAAACTAAGATGCTGGACCAGGCTTCTACTCCCCTGTAGCGCCTTCGTGGGTGGCACAAGTCTTGAAATTCTTCCGCCCTACAGAGTTGCTGCCTTGACCCTGGACACCTCACGTGTTTTTTTTTGTTGTTGTTGTTGTTTTGTTTTGTTTTTTTAATGCATGGCTCTTGTCCTACTCAGCCAGGGACAACCACATGAGACAGGTGTTACTACATCCTGGCTGACGGTCCTCTCAGATTCCCCGAGGACACAGCTAATAATCAGACTGGGAGCCAGTCCCTTTCAGCTGTGCCTGTCTGTCCGCTCTATCTGGCTCTTCTCCTCCTCCGAGTCCTCTCCTAAAGAGCTCTGTCATCAGAGACACAGAATAGAACCCTTACCACTACCCAGGCAGTGCAGGTACCAGGCTCTTCATTCAAATAGTTAATCCTTTTTTTAATTTTTAAAAAAGATTTATTATCAGCCGGGCGTGGTGGCGCACGCCTGTAATCCCAGCACTTGGGAGGCAGAGGCAGGCAGATTTCTGAGTTCGAGGCCAGCCTGGTCTACAGAGTGGGTTCCAGGACAGCCAGGACCACACAGAGAAACCCTGTCTCAAAAAAAAAAAAAAAGATTTATTATATGTGAGAACACTGCGGCTATCTTCAGTCACCAGAAGAGAGTGTCAAATCTTCCTTATGAGTGGTTGTGAGCCACCATGTGGGTGCTGGGATTTGAACTCAGAACCTTTGGGAGAGCAGTCAGTGCTCTTACCTGCTGAACCATCTCTCCAGCCCCCAAATAGTTAATCCTTACAGAAGGTTTGTTTAGTTTTGTTTTGTTTTCCCCCAGTGGCCTTGAACTTGCTACCATCTCAAGCTGGCTTTTTTGTTTGTTTGTTTGTTTGTTTGTTTTGTTTGTTTGTTTTTTTTTTTGTTTTTTTTTTTTTGAGACAGGGTTTCTCTGTGTAGCCCTGGCTGTCCTGGAACTCACCCTGTAGACAAGGCTGGCCTCGAACTCAGAAATCCGCCTGCCTCTGCCTCCCAAGTGCAGGGATTACAGGTGTGTGCCACCACGCCCGGCTTCAGGCTGGCTTTGAACTCCTGAATCTCATTCCTTCTTTATGATGCTAACATTATAGGCAAGAGCCACCCTAAGAGGGGTTCAACTCTCATTTTATAGCTGTGGAAACAGAATCATGAGTGGTGTGTGTGTGTGTGTGTGTGTGTGTTGGTCACAAGGCATGTGGAGGTCAGAGGACAGCTTGCAGCAGTTGGGTCTCTCCTTCCTCCAAGTGCATCCTGGGAACTGAACTCAGGTCATCAGGGTAGCGGTACCCTTATACACTGAGCCATTTCATGGCCTTTTTTATTCTGTTTTAGATTTATTTATATGAGTACACTGTAGCTGTCTTCAAACACACCAGAAGAGGGCATCAGATCTCATTACAGATGGTTGTGAGCCACCATGTGGTTGCTGGGAATTGAACTCAGGACCTCTGGAAGAGCAGTCAGTGCTCTTAACCGCTGAGCCATCTCTCCGGTCCCCGACCACCCGGCTTTTTTAAAATGAAAATTAACTTTTATTGTGTATATGTATGTATGTGTATATGTATGTATGTGTCTGTGTGTGGCTTTGTGCTTACGACTGCCATGCCTGAGAAGTCCAGAAGAGGGCGCGCCAGATCCACCCCAGAACTGGAGTTACAGGTAGTTGTGAGCAGTCCGATCTGAAAGGCGGGTCCTCTGCAAGAGCAATACTTGCTCTTAAGCACTGAGCCCCGTAAACTGCTTTTTAGAGATCTTATAAGAGAATTAATGACTGAGTGCGGTAGCACACTCCTTTAATCCCAGCACTCGGGAGGCAGAGGCTGACCCATCTTTGTGAATTCGAAACTGGCCTGGTCTACATATTGAGAGGCTAGCCCACAGGCATGCTAGACCCGACTGTGGGAGAGAACCAGGCAATCAGGCAGCCCCAAGGCCTGCTGGGACACATCTTCATAGTTAGGACTGTTGGGTTGGTGGAATGAGGAAGCGAAGGCCGAAGACAGCGAGCTCGGAGCTTGCACAAAGTAACTCCTTGGCGATGGTAGTGGGTCCTTGTATGCCATACAGAGACTGAGCGCTTGAATCCAGGCTGCCCTGGGCTCCTTTCCTGGTGCACTGGTCTCCGCTGTTTTCTAATGCTTGCTGT
This sequence comes from Apodemus agrarius, assembly GCA_964023405.1. NCBI lineage: Eukaryota > Metazoa > Chordata > Mammalia > Rodentia > Muridae > Apodemus > Apodemus agrarius. Next base: position 4,229,579 of record OZ030009.1, on the reverse strand, counting down.
GGGAGCCGTTCCAGGAATTTGGGGTTAGTGAAGGGAATGGGGTTCGATGGCAGGAGGGAGGGGTCCTCCCAGAACCTTGGACAGAGCCCACCCTGGCTCAGCCTCTCGAGCGTCTCCTACCGGCTCTGGGTGTGCGGGTCTAGCCTTCGGGGCACAAAACTGCCCCAAATTGCAACAGGGTCTGGAGGAGGTGGCCGTTGCTCCGCCAGCTGACCCAGGGAGGGGGGCCCCTGCAGCAGATGGGCGGGGACGCCTGCCGGTTTGCAGCAGCAACGGCCACGCGTCGTGGAGGCGTGTCCGGGCCCGCTGGGGCCCAGAGGAGCAGCCCGGGCGCACACCCAGGACCGCCCCCACTCGCCTGTCATGTGACTTTCGTCTGTCCCACAGGTGGAATCTGGAATCCAGAGCCAGTTGAAATGAAATGAACTCCGAGGACCCTGGATTGCCTCTTTCTTGGGGAGCGGCGCTTGGGTTTTCTTTTCCCAACCCAGGGCCGGAGAAGCAGTGATTTTTAAATCAGTGGGGTGCTCTAGATTTTATGGAGCGCTTAGAACCAGAGGTCCAGCGACCCTAGTCTTGGTTCTGGCTGCTAGGTCAGAGAAAGATTGGATCTTGCAGAGACTGCCCGGCTTAAAGCAGTTGGTAGAACAACTCTCTCCTTTTAAGCCTTGTTGTATTTCCCTGAGGTCCCGAGGTCCTAGTAGCTCTGCAGCCTATGGGGACCTTTCGGTGGCCTAGGGAGGAGCTCGCAAACCCGTGGACGTGAATGAAGTTATAGGGTGCTCCACCCTCCCTTCCTGTCCAGGGGGGTCAGTGCCCGCACATCGCGCGACCCCGCCACAGATGGGACTCTAAGGCCAAAGTGGCATCCCTGGGGTACACCACTGACTCGTCCTCAACAGCCCCACTCTTTGCAGGGACAAAGGCAGGAGGAGGGAGAGGCGCTGGCCAGACTCAATAGGGGCGGGGCGGGGCGGAGCAGGGACTCAGCCCCCTTAAAGCCTAGTGGCGCACTCCTTTGGCGCGAGCTTGGGTCAAGCTTTGAACTTGGGTGCCGGCTTCGGTTTTCGCTCTGCCTTGCAGCAGCGGCAAGGGTCCTCCACCCGAGGTAACAGACTCGGTGCGCCCTTCGCTTTCCCGCGGAGCATGAGACTGCCTAGAAGAGCAGGGGACGCGGCGGAGCTGCGCAAGGTAGGAGCGGGAAGTAAGAGCTCGTGGGGGGATGGGGTGGGGCCGATGGCCCCTCCTAACCGTGGTCTCTGCGCCCTCCCGCTCCCCCGCAGAGCCTGAAGCCGCTGCTGGAGAAGCGCCGGCGCGCGCGGATCAACGAGAGCCTGAGCCAGCTCAAGGGTCTAGTATTGCCGCTGCTGGGCGCGGAGGCGAGTGTCTGGGGAAACTGAAGTGGAGAGTGTCGGGGAGCCCAGCGAGGCGGGTGGGCCTGCGTGGTCCCGGGGCTCCGTGGGGATCCAAAGACCCGCTTGTGATCTGCGCGATGGAGTGGTAGAGACCTCTGTGCGACTGCAGAGCTTTTGGGTGCAAGAAGGAGGCGCTCGGGTTTACTGGGGTGTCTCTCTTGTCTGACCTGGCGCAGACTTCCCGCTCTTCGAAGCTGGAGAAGGCGGACATCCTGGAAATGACCGTGCGCTTCCTACAGGAGCAGCCTGCGTCCCAGTACTCCACTGCCGCGCCTGGTGAGTGACCCTGCTCCCTGCTCGCCGCCTGCCCTCCAGTTGGCACAGTTCTCTGGAGCCGAGCCTCACGCTGCTCTCTGTACGCAGGGCCTTTGGAGAGCTACCTCGAGGGTTACCGAGCCTGTCTGGCGCGCCTGGCCCGCGTGCTGCCCGCCTGCAGCGTCCTGGAGCCGGCCGTGAGCGCGCGCCTGCTCGAGCACCTGAGACAGAGGACTGTCAGTGGTGGCCCGCCCTCACTGACGCCACCACCCGCTCCAGCTCCAGCTCCCTCTCCGCCAGTGCCTCCTCCGGGCAGTCCTGGCCTCTGGAGGCCATGGTAGGCTCCTGGATGTCCCACAGGATCCTGCTGCTGGCTGTCAGGGACCTGGATGGGCTAGCTGACCAAGGACGTTCGCGAAGGCGACTGCGTCTTCTCACTTTGAGAGCAGTCTAGCTCCGTCCGCCCTGACAAGAACCGGATGCTGCGACCTGTCTGGGTGATGAAACCTTCAAGGAAGGACAAAGAGCAAACACCCGCAGGGTGAGGAGGAAGAGGTCCAGACTGGAAGGGGTGGTTCTGGCACTGGGCCAGCCGGAGCTGCCTCGGCAGGGACACACCTGGCCGACTGTGGGCAGCAGAACAAAGTCTGGTCTTGAAGCTCTCACCTGGGCCTGGCGCAGGCACCTGCTAGGATGGGTCACTGCATTTCCAGCCACACCTGGATATACTTCCAGCTCAGCTGGGCTTGGAACTTTGACCGCTCCTCCGCAGAGCACAGGGCAGGGCAAAGGAACAGGAGGGCGGCCACTCCTCCGCCTCTAGGCTGCCCTTCCCGCCAATTTGTACGAAGGGGGTGTGGGCTTTCTGTTTTAATTTCCTAAGCATTCTTTCTCCCCACAGCCCGCCCAGTGGTCTTGGGATGTGAGGGAAGGGCAGAACAAGAGGGAGGCTTCTCCGTGGCTGTAAGGGACCCCGTGGCTTTGGAGGAGCAGAACGCAGGTCCTGGGATGGCCAGGGCTCCGGAGAAGCAGGGGAAGGACCCTCAACAGCCTTGCCCGATTCCTCCGGTAATCCACTCCCTGAATCCAGGCAGTTGGGCGACCAGAAACGCCTTGCTCAGAAGTTATTTCTACCACGAACAAGTCGTTGGGAAGCCCATCAAGACCGGGGCCAGGGCCTTCAGATCCCAGGGGTGGGCGCTTCACAGAAAGTGGGAAGATTTGTGAACCGCGGTCACTCCAAGTTCATGGGGCTTTGCCAGGCATAGCCACAAGGCTGCTTCTCCCCGCGTCTGTGCTGGGGGACCAGGACACTAAAGCTAGGAAGACCAACTGACCGGGGAAGGGACAGTCACTATCTGCTTGGCTATGCACATCTATGATGAGTCTGGGCGCTGCTTTAGGGAGTAGGAGGTGAGGGAATTGGAGGCCTTCCTAAGAAGGAAGACGATAAACAGGAAGAGGGAAGGGGGCTCCCTGCAGTGCTGGGCTGGGAGGCAGGGCTGGGCATATCTCTGAGGTACTGGATACACAGTGGCTGTGCAATAAACAGGATGAACTGGGGGCTGGAGAGATGGCTTATCAGTTAAGAGCATCGACTGCTCTTCCGAAGGTCCTGAGTTCAAATCCCAGCAACTACATGGTGGCTCACAACCATCCGTAATGAAGTCTGACGCCCTCTTCTGGTGTGTCTGAAGACAGCTACAGTGTACTTAGATATAACAATAGATAAATCTTAAAAAAATAATAAACAGGATAGATCAAAGGAGTTGCTGTGACTGCTCACACTGTATTGAACCTTGGACAGCCTGGCTTTTGCTTGGACCACTGCTCCAAGTTCCCAGAGGCACTGTCCTCAACCTTCCCAATGGGGGGGGCTCTTTAATACAGTTCCTCACGTTGTGGTGACCCCCCCCAGCCATAAAATTATTTTTGTTGCTACTTCATGACTGCAGTTGGCTGTGTTACGAATAATAATGTAAATCTCTGTGTTTTCTGACAGTGTTGGATGACCCTGTGAAAGGATCATTCGACCTCCCCAAAGGGGCCACGAGCCACAGGTTGAGAACCACTCCCCTAGGCTCGCCCACACCCACATATTCGTCCAACCAGGGCACAGATACAGTCTGTTTTCTTGTTCTTAGTGGAGCGAGAAGAGGCAGAGACACTGTTGGCCCTGGCCCAAAGTCACCAAACAGGCTCTGCGCTTCTCCTTGTATCTAAAGAGACATCCTCCTGTCTCCACACATAAGAACTCTCGATACTGGTTTACACAATGAGTTTTTCAGCCATCTCTTCCTGTGGAGTGAGACCCTGTCTCAAAGGAACCTGCAGCTTACGTCTGCTTCGGTCTGTTTCTTCATGTTATGTGTGTGGGAGTTTTGCTCTCACCACCTTGGGTGCTTTGTGTCTGGGGAGGTCAGAAGAGTCTTCAGACCCCCTGCGACTGGATACAGGTGGTTGTGAGTTGTGGGAATCAGGCCGTACTTTTATTTTGAGATAGGGTTCACTAGGTAGCTGGCTGTAACTCCCTGAGATCTGCCCGCCTCTGCCGCTCTGGGGTGCTGGGCGTGCGCCACACACCCGCTCCAGGTTTAAACTCCATGGGAAATGACTGACCAGCCACTTCCTTTCAGCCTTCCCTGCCACTTCCTGCTTCTGACTGTCTATCTCGGGTCTAGTTCTGTGAGGTAAATTGGCCCTGGCCTTAAGTTATTATGCAAGCAGCTGTGGAGTGGTGTGTGTGTGTGTGTGTGTGTGTGTGTGTATGTGTGTGCAAGCACACACACATATGGAGTCTGAGGGCTGCTCCTCAGGTGCCTCTACTTTTTGTTTGAAATAAGGTCTCTCTCTCTCTCTCTCTCTCTCTCTCTCTCTCTCTCTGGTTTTTGGATTTTTTTTTTTTCGAGACAGGGTTTCTCTGTGTAGCCCTGGCTGTCCTGGAACTCACTCTGTAGACCAGGCTGGCCTCGAACTCAGAAATCCACCTGCCTCTGTCTCCCAGAGTGCTGGGATTACAGGCATGCGCCACCACCGCCCGGCTTGTGAAATAAGTTCTCTTATTGGAACTTTTCCAAGTAGGGTAGCCTAGGAAGCTGCCAAGAATCCACCTGTCTCTCTCACCCATCTGGCTGTGATGTATAAGTAGCCACTACCATGGCCAGCTAAGCAGACATTGTATGACCCTAACACATTCATAACCGACCAAGCGCTTTGGGTGTCTGTTCTGAAATGACCGCGTGTGGAGTCTAACTCTCTGACTGGACATCATGCCAGCTGGAGAAAAGGTTTCTACATCTCGCATAACTCCAGTGGGGGAGATGACCGTGACTCAGGGATGCCACCGTGCTGAGGTGCCTGGGAACCCAGTTTTGCTGAGACAAACACTTTTGAGGAGACCGGGGCTTTGAAGAGGATCCTACTTGCCTCTCTGGTACCAGGCGGTGAGAGGAGTCTGAATCTGCCTTCCATGAGCATGGGGGTGAGGAAAGCTGTGTGTTGTAAATGCAGCCTCTCCTGCAGTACTCAAACTGTCCGGCCACCTGGGAATCCAACCCTCAGCAAACAGGATCTCACTGGTTGCTTGGGACAGGGCAGAATGAACCCAGGCCACAGGGGACACCGGAAGAAGTTGTGTGCCTGTAGAATCCTCTAAGCCCTCTCTGTGAGGTGGGGTGTCCCCTGTGGAGGGATGGTGGGTATTGGGGGAATGTCTTACATGTGCGCATCTGCGGCAGTCTCTGGCCACGGCAGAGCTGACAGGGTATTGGGCTTACAGCGAGGCTACGGGGGTGGGGTGGGGGATGGGGAGGGTGGTGGTGGTGGGGTGGTGTCAGAGCCAGTGCCAAGGCATCCCTGAGAGTCAGGTTTGACCACTTGTCCTCAGTTAAGCCAAATAATACCAGCTCACTGAGTAAAGCTCGGAACCGGCAGCCGGAGTTCAATCCCCGTGTGGACTGAACCGTGGACAGACAGAACCAGTTCCGCAAAGTTGTCCTTTGACCCTCGCGTGCAGGTCACGGCAACTTCCACCCTCCATAATAATCCGTAATAACTGAGCCGAGCACGGGGGGGGGGAAGGGGAGGCTCACGCCTTTAATCCCAGCACTTGGGAAGGAGAGGCCAGCCTGGTCTATGGAGTAAGTTCCAGGAGAGTCAGAGCTACACAGAGAAACCCTGTCTGGAAGAACCAAAACCAAATGATAATTAACAACAACAACAATAGATAATAATGATAATGATAATAATAATAATAATAATAATAATAATAATATAGATAATAACCACTATTGCAACAGCAGAAATAACATTAAAAGTGGCAAACACTGAAGACCAACTAAAGATTTATTCAGCGTGGCCACACTGAGAGGAGAAGCAACTTGATCCAGTGTCTGGTAACTTTTTCAGATCTTTTTTTTTGTTTTTGTTTGTTTGTTTGTTTTCGAGACAGGTTTTCTCTGTGTGGTCCTGGCTGTCCTGGAACTCACTCTGTAGGCCAGGCTGGCCTCGAACTCAGAAATCCACCTGCCTCTGCCTCCCAAGTGCTGGGATTACAGGCATGCGCCACCACCGCCCGGCCCTAGATTTTTTTTTTAAGGCAGTATGAAACCAAGTTTGCCTTTATTTATTTTTTTAAAGATTTATTATTTATTGTGTGTAAGTACACCGTAGCTGTCTTCAGACACACCAGAAGAGGGTGTCAGTTGTGAGCCACCAGGCGTTTGCTGGGATTTGAACTCAGGAAGCTCAGTCGGTGCTCTTAACCTCTGAGCCACCTCTCCAGCGTGAGCGGAGAGTTTAAACAGAAGGGAAGAGGGGTGCTTAGCCAGGCAGTCCTGGTCAAGGCGTGGGCCCTACCCCATCACAGTCTCCGCTCCAGTCTCTCTGCGAGGCCATCTGTTGGGTTGTCAGGTCTGTCTGGAGTCCTCTCTCTGGCACTAGGCTTCTGTCTTTTCTGTCTCCCAGCATGAAATGCCTGGAGAACTCCTCATTCACCGGGCCGGCCGTTCAGTGATCTGAAAGTCACAGGGAGAAGCCCCGGTTTCTGTTGATAATTTCTCCCGTGAGGTTAAAGTCTCAGGCAGACAGGCTAGGGATGGCCTTGTTGTCATCAAGGCTCTGGAAGCTTTGTCCAACCGCATATTCACAACATCTAGGCCCTCCTAACTCCCATTATTTTCAACTCTTTTCATATTCATTTTTCAAAGACAAGTCAGGCGGTCTGCATTGCTCCAGAGAACAGCTAAGGCGGCCTGTGGCCTTATTTCCTCAAGCCTTAATTCGTATGTGGGCCGCCGAGGTGAGTGTGTATATCTCTCTTCACTGGGCTGTCCCCACTCAGAGCTGCCCGGACATGCGCTCTCCGGGAGAAGGCAGCCACCCACCGAGGCTTCCCAGTGAGTAACGAGTTTCACTTGGGGTTTTCGGAGGCCCCGGCAAAGCCTCGAGCACCTACCGCAGATCCAATAAAACACGAATAATGGTTTTAAGATCGTGAGAAAGGCGCTGGGGGACACACCCCACACACGAGGCATCTTGTCACGGCACGTCCACTAGGGGGCAGCAAGGAGCAGAAGCCTCCGGATCGTCACCCGACCTGGCGGAAGGAAAGTGGCGTTTTTCTGGCTAGGGCGCGGAGGGTGAAAGAGGACTTCAAGCGGAGTGTGTGTCTGCTGATGCGTCTGCGGCAGACGTTTTGCCCCAGCCCTATCTTGGGGTTTTAAAGTAGTTTTTACATTAATTATAGTAGGTGGTGTGTGTGTGTGTGTGTGTGTGTGCGCGCGCGCGCGCGCGGGAGGAGCCCAGAGGATGCTGGAGTGACCGCCGGTGGTGATGGGTTATGAACTGCCCAACTTGGGTGCTGGGAATTGCGCCCTTAACTGCTGAGCCATCTCTCCAGCTCCTTGCATTGTGAATGGATGTTTTATCCACGCACGATTAAGTAGCAACCTTCCGTTAATCACCGGGAGAGTAGTGACTCATGAAACCGGATGTCGCGGCGATCCCCGCTGTTAATGTCACCACAGGACAGGAAGTTGCTGCAGTCACTGTGCACTTGGGAGATCCTGGCAATGGAGAATGCACGTGGTGCTTTAATATCGTGGTCACCTCACTTTGATTTCATGGACTGAGGAGGAGGAGTCCTGGTACTTGGAGGGTCCGTGGAGAAAACTGGGAGCTGCTCAAAGGTGGACGGCACAAAGCAGTGAGAAATACAGAATGCAGAGGCTGAGAGACGGCCCAGCGGTTAAAAGGACTTGCTGCTTTTCCAAAGGACTCCAGTTTGGTTCCCAGCACCCCATTAAGTGGCTCACGACAGCCTGTAACTCCAGCTCCACGGGATCTGGTTCTCTGTGACGTGGACATGCATTCTCCCCAGCCCCCCCCCCCACATACACTTTTTTTGTTTTGTTTTGCTTTTGATTTTTTGAGACAGGGTTTCTCTGTGTAGTCCTACCTAGCTGTCCTAGAACTCACTCTGTAGACCAGGATGGCCTTGAACTCAGAAATCCGCCTGCCTCTGCCTCCCAAGTGCTGGGATTAAAGGTGTGCACCACCACTGCCTGGCCCCACATATACTTTAAAAAGTAATTTAGAAATAAATATTTAGAGATACACAATCTATTTTTTAAAACAGATTTATTTATTTGTTTGCTTTATGTATTTGAGTACTCTGTAGCTGTGCAGATGGTTGTAAACCTTCATGTGACTGCTGGGAATTGAACTCAGGACCTCTGCTTGCTCCAGCCAACCCCACTCGCTCTGGGCCAAAGATTTATTATTATGTGTAAGTACACTGAAGCTGTCTTCAGACACTCCAGAAGAGGGTGTCAGATCCCATTACAGATGGTTGTGAGCCACCATGTGGTTGCTGGGAATTGAACTTAGGAACTTCAGAAGAACAGTCAGTGCTCTTAATCGCTGAGCCGTCTCTCCAGCCCCAAATGTTGTCATTTGTAAGTCTTGCCTTGATCATGATGTCTGTTCACAGCAGTAAAAACCTAACTAAGAAGTTGGAACCAGGAACTGGGGTATTGCTGTGATAGGCCTGACCATGCTTTTGTTTGGAAGAATGTGGATTTGGGGACTTTGGATTTGGAAAGCCACGGAATGCTTTAAGTGGGGCTTAATGGGCCAGCCTTGTAGGAATATGGAAGACAGTGATGCTGAGAGTCATTTGAACTGTGTAGGCCTGACGGCCCAAGAGGTCTCAGTGGAGAAGAACTTTAATATGTGGCTGAGAGACTGTTCTTGTGATGTTTTGATGAAGAACGCGGCTGCTTTTTGCCATTGTCTGAAGAGACTGCCCAAGGCTAAGGTAAAGAGATTTATATTAATTGCTTCAACAAAAGATGGCTAAAAAAAAAAAAAAAAAAAAAAAACAGAGCCGGGCGGTGATGGTGCACACCTTTAATCCCAGCACTTGGGAGGCAGAGGCAGGTGGATTTCTGAGTTCGAGGCCAGCCTGGTCTACAGAGTGAGTTCCAGGACAGCCCGAATTACACAGAGAAACCCTGTCTCAAAAACAAACAAACAAACAAACAAACAAAACAAAACCAACAGAGACTTTGTTCTTGGTTAAGTCTGATGAAGAGCATTTTGAACAAACATAGCAAGCTGAGAAAGGAAAAATGCAAAATATATAGTTGAGTATTAAAGGGGCACCAGGAAGTAAAGTGGACCTGAATTCAAGGATATTAAATTGAATTAAGGAAGTAGTGAACTTGGGGCAAGATCCCACCCAGCTAAATCTAGGTCCAGGCTGGTAGTATAAGCCTTTAATCCTAGGAGGCAAAGACAAGCAGATCTCTGAGTTCAAGGCCAGTCTAGAACAGAGCAAGTTCTAGGTGAAGAAAAACTTAAATCCAGGCTTGGTGGACCACACCTTTAATCCCAGTGCTTAGGAGACAGACATGCAGATCTCTGAGTTCAAAGTCAGTCTGTGGAATAAGATCCAGGACACCCAGGCTTAGGCAGTGAACAACTTGGAAAAAGGGAAGCTCGAGATAGTGTAATAGAACAAGGGGCCAATGTTCCAGCTCCTGCAAGCAGCAGAACTCAGCAGCTTTGGCCATGTGTCTTTGGCTTTATATTCAAGAGGAGAGGGAGACTACTGGGACAATTGATGCTGGTTGGCTGGAGCTATGACATTAGTGGTGATTAAGAAAAGACCAGCATCACTGAGGTGAAATCTTCTGGGAAGTGTTTTCTGAGAGCACAAAGAAGCTGTGTTCCAGAGATAGCCAAGGTTGTACCTCATGCTGCAGCAGTACTTGGTAATGTGTAAGAATCATCCAGGTGGTCCTGGTTTTGAAGGCATGAAGGGGTCATAGAGAGCAGCTGAGGCTTGTCACTGTGAGAGGCCATGGAAGGCCATTGGTGAAAGTGCAGCCTCAATTGCAGTTGATGGCCCAGGACTAAAGGGGTCACGAAAATAAACTGAGGCTTGGCACCAAGAAGAGAGCCTATGAGAGGCTTTGGTGAAGCCTAGTTGCAGCAGAAGACCCCAGTGGATTGGAAATGCCAGTACCATGGGATGACCACCAAGAACAGCAGTGGCAGCGAAGTGGATCAACCTGAACTTAGAGTGCTACAGAGGGCAGAGCTGGAGAAGAGATGCACAGAAGATCATGTGTGGATCTCAGATGCACAGAAGATCACGTGTGGATCTCAGACACTGGAACAAGAAGTTGTGAAGCTGCCGGTCGTGGTGGCACATGCCTGTAATCCCAGCACTCTGGGAGGCAGAGGCAGGTGGATTTCTGAGTTCGAGGCCAGCCTGGTCTACAGAGTGAGTTCCAGGACAGCCAGGACTACACAGAAAAACCCTGTCTCGAAAAACCAAAAAAAAAAAAAAAAAAAAAAAAAAAAAAGTTGTGAAGCTGAAGTTGACTTGGGGATCCCAAGAGTTAAAGATGCCAGAGCCACAGGATGCCTACCAAGGAAAGTTGCTAACAGGGAGTGGAACTCTGTGGCAGTCAAAGATGAAAACGGAGTTGAAGATCTGAAGTATGCTTTGCCATCAGACATGGAGATGCAGAGTTTGGTTTTTCTTTTCCTTTTCTCTCTTTCTCTCTCTCTTTCTTTCTTTTTTCTTTCTTTCTTTCTTTTTTTTTTTTTTTTTTTTTTTTTTGGTTTTTCGAGACAGGGTTTCTCTGTATAGTCCTGGCTGTCCTGGAACTCACTCTGTAGACCAGGCTGGCCTCGAACTCAGAAATCCACCTGCCTCTGCCTCCCAAGTGCTGGGATTACAGGCATGCGCCACCACCGCCCGGCTGAGATGCAGAGTTTGGAGTTTGCCCAACTGGTTTCTTGTCTTGCTTTGGGGACTACAGTTAAGTGATTGGATGAATTTCAGAAGAGATCTTTGAACACTGTTGAGACTGCTATAGACTATGGGGACTTTTGAAGTTGGACTAAATGAATTTTTCTTTTCTTTTCTTTTTTAAGGTTTATTTATTTATTATATGTAAGTACACTGTAGCTGTCTTCAGACACTCCAGGAGAAGGTGTCAGATCTTGTTGCGGATGGTTGTGAGCCACCATGTGGTTGCTAGGATTTGAACTCAGGACCCTTGGAAGAGCAGTCGATGCTCGTAACTGCTGAGCCATCTCTCCAGGCCCTAAATGAATTTTTCATTATGCAGTGTTTAGGTGTGGCCCCCATAGACTCAAGTTTGAACAAGCCTATGAGGGTTAGGGGGTGGAAAGTGATGATTTGTATATGATTGGCCCAGGGAGTGACACTATTAGAAGGTGTGGCCTTGTTGGAGGAGGTGTGTCACTGTGGGGTGGGCTTGGAGATCTTCCTCCTAGCTGCCTGAGCATGCCCAGTCTGCTCCTGGCTTCCTTTGGATAAAGATGTAGAACCCTCAGCTCCTCCTGCACCATGCCTGCCTGGATGCTGCCATGCTTCTACCTTGATGACAATGGATTGGACCTCTGAACCTATAAGTCAGCCCCAATTAAATGTTGTCTTTTACAAAACTTGCATTGGTCATGGTGTCTGCTCACAGAAGTAAAACCCTAAGGTCCTCTTTCTTTCTTCCTTTCTTTCTCTTAGAAGAAATCCTGTCTCCTAATTTTTTTTTTTTTTTTGGTTTGGTTTTTTCGAGACAGGGTTTCTCTGTGTAGCCCTGGCTGTCCTGGAACTCACTCTGTAGACCAGGCTGGCCTTGAATGCAGAAATCCGCCTGCCTCTGCCTCCCAAGTGCTGGGATTACAGGCGTGCGCCACCACTGCCCGGCTCTGTCTCCTAATTTTTTTCTTTTAAGATTGTATTTTACGTGTGTGTGTGTGTGTGTGTGTGTGTGTGTGTGAGTGTGTGTGTATGAGTGTGAGAGTGAGTGTGAGTGTGTATGAGCATGTGTACATGTGAGATCAGGTGCCTATGAGAGTCAGAAGAACACATCAGGGCCCCCTGTTGTTGGAGACCCAAGTTCTTGTGAGCTGCCCCATGTGCTGGGACCTAACATGAGTCTTCCAAAAAGCAGCTGTTATCTGCTGAGCTGTCTCCTTAGCCCCTAGACTAACCACATTTATTAGATTAAAAAAAATCAAAACAAAACAAAATACCAAATTGCGAAATGCTATAGATTCTCAGTGGTGAATGAGACATCCAGAGTGATTAAAAACATCAACAAGAAGACAAAATTATTAATGTGCAGCTACTCAGTTCCTGGGCTTCAAAGTGCAAGACGGGCACACCTGGGACCCGTAGCTGTTGCTTCGCCGCCGGCTGTGTGAGGGAGGCGCTACGCCAGTCCTTAGTACAGAGAACACTTAACTGAAAGAGACAGTCAGATTCACAACTGACTGTATGTGAAGATTTAACCCCCCCAAGTGATTTATAAATGTACACAGAAGGGGGTAGAAGACTGGAAGATTATCAACAAACTCGACCCAGATGGCCCTTCACAGCCAACAGCAAAACAAACACCGTCTCAAGAGGGCACGGAGCGGTTGCCCAGGAGGCCATCTGCTGTGACGTAAGAGACGGCCTGTAACTCTGAAGGAAATGAAGCTATACAGAGCCCTCTTCAGCCACCACAGAATCTGATTAAAAATCAACAGCAGAGAGAGAGGCAGGCGGCCAGTGCGGAAGCCAGGGCAGGAAGGCTTGAGAGCCAAGGCTGAGCTCAGGGAGATACTTGAGGAGCTGCGTGTCTTCTCAGGCGAGGGGGGCTCTGTGGGCGCCGGGCTGTGCAGACAAGAGCAGTTCCCTTGCAGACGTGTAGGCAGGTTAAGTAGGCAAAAGGAGGAGATCTAGGGGCTGGAGAGATGGCTCAGTGGTTAAGAGCGCTGACTGCTCTTCCAGAGGTCCTGAGTTCAAATCCCAGCAACTACATGGTGGCTCACAACCATCTGTAATGGGATCTTTTGACCTCTTCTGGTGTGTCTGAAGACACACCAGTGTACTTACATATAATAATAAATAAATCTTAAAAAAACAAAAACAAACAAAACCCTGAAGCCTAGGTGAGGTAGCACATGTCTTTAATCCCAGCACTTGGGAGGCGAAACACAGGAGGATCTCTGAGTTCGAGGCCAGCCTGGTTTACAGAGTGAGTTTTAGGATAGGCAGGGCTACACAGAGAAACCCTGTCTCAGAAAACCAAAATAGAAAAAAAAAAAAAAAGCATTAGTCTCAGAATTGTTTCTGGAAATTAAGTAGAGGAGAGCAGGGGTTGGGAGGAAAAACTAGATTTATTTATTTATTTATTATTTATTTGGTTTTTTTTTTTGGTGTTTTTTGTTTGTTTTGTTTTTTGTTTTTCGAGACAGGGTTTCTCTGTGTATCCTTGGCTGCACTGAATCTCACTCTGTAGACCAGGCTGGCCTCGAACTCAGAGATCTGCCTGCCTCTGCCCCCCCCCCCCCAAGTGCTGGGATTAAAGGCGTGGGCCACCACTACCCGGCGATTTATTTTTTACAGTGTGCAGGCAGACATGGTGCCGGAGGAGCAGAGTTCTACATCTTGATCTGCAGGCATCAGGAAGGGACCGTGATTCCACGCTGGGCATAGTTTGGGATCTCAAAGCCTGCCTATGCAGCGACAGACTTCCTTCAACAAGGCCACACCTACTGCAATTAGGCTACACCTTCAAATACTGGCACTCACTAGGGCCAAGCATTCGAGCCCATACCTATTCCTGTCACCGCAAGAGCTTCATCATGAAAGCCAAAGGCTAGAGAAAAGGATCACCAGCTTTGGAAAGTTGTTCATCGGAACCACCTGGGAAACAGCCGTCCCTGGAGGCTCGCAGGTTCCTGTCTGATACGGAACGGAAAGGCTGCCGGGAAGCACGTGCCGCTTCCCCCAGCGCCATCACAGAGGAAGGGAGACTGGGGAGGGGATGGAGAAGGACGAGCTGTTTTTAGTTCGGGAGCCGCCGAGAAGCCGGAGAGGGGGAGGGGAGAGCATGACTGGAAAGCAGCCTGGCTGGTTGGCTGATGTACAGCAGTTCTCCATAACAGCCGCAGTCGGTCGTAAATTAAATCCGCGGAGCCTCGGCTTGCAGCTCGGCTGGGAGCACGTGCGCAGAGCCCGGGTCCGATCTCCAGCACCGCATGAACCCGTGCCAACCTGTTATCCCGCTCTCAGGGCGGAGGGAGGCATCGAGGGTCAACAGTTCCGCCTTGGCTACAGCCCCGCCTTCTTTAGGAAAGAGAAGTGCAGAAGCTAAAGTCAGCAAAGCTCCGAGGTATCCACAAATTAAATTAGCCAGGTGTCCGCGGGCCCCGGGGAGAGCGGATTGTCTACACGGGATTGTCTACACGGGCCCGGGGGAGAGCGGATCGCCTTCCCCGGAGGAAACTGCGCGGAGTGAGGAATTAGACAAAGCACAGACCGAGGAAGGCGTGGGACGCGGAGACAAGTGCGCTGCCTGGTTTGGAGCCGTTTGGCCAACAGTGTCCCAGTGACACCCGCACAGCCTGGGGGAGGCCATGTCACCTCTGCTGGGCCCCAGACTCGCTAACCAGACTCCATTGTAAATCTTAGCCTCCTTTCCTAGCTGACCTCCAGCTTCGCAACTCTGGGAACCAAACACACCCTTTCCCCTGTCTTCTGGTTGCAGTCACCTGAACCTGTCTGGGACCCTTCAGAGCAACGATATATATATATATATATATATATATATATATATATATATATATATATATATATAGTTTTGTTTTTTTTTTTTTTTGAGACAGGGTTTTTCTGTGTAGCCCTGGCTGTCCTGAAACTCACTCTGTAGACCAGGCTGGCCTCAAACTCAGAAATCCGCCTGCCTCTGCCTCCCAAGTGCTGGGATTAAGGCGTGCGCCACCACTGGCTGGCTTCTTCTAATATATATATATATATATTTTTTTTTTTTTGTTTTTTTTTTCCTTTTTTTTTTTTGTTTTTTTTTTTTTGTTTTTTTTTTTGTTTTTTTTTTTTTTTCCGAGACAGGGTTTCTCTGTGTAGCCCTGGCTGTCCTGGAACTCACTCTGTAGACCAGGCTGGCCTCGAACTCAGAAATCCGCCTGCCTCTGCCTCCCAAGTGCTGGGATTAAAGGCGTGCGCCACCACCGCCCGGCTTCTTCTAATATTTTTATCTGGCAGAATGTCCATCAGCCGGGTGGCTGGGTTACAACCTGGTGAACCACAGTAGTTTGAGACTTCAGCAAGTCAACTGTGTATTACATATTCACACTCAGCATTAGCTTAGTCCAACCCACACTAAATGTGGTTAAAAAGAAAAATTAGCGTATAACTGAACAAAATTATGGGGCAGTTTAAAAAAAAAAACAGATTTATTGCTGGGTATGGTGGTGCACGCCTGTAATCCCAGCACTTGGGAGGCAGAGGCAGGCGGATTTCTGAGTTCGAGGACAGCCTGGTCTACAGAGTGAGTTCCAGGACAGCTAGGGCTACACAGAGAAACCCTGTCTAGAAAAATACAAAAACAAACAAACAAACAAACAAACAAAAACAAAAAAAACAGATTTGTTTTAGATGGGTGTGTGGCAGCGAATGCCTTTAATCTCAGCACAGGGGAGGCAGAGGCAGGTGGAGTTCGGTGAGTTTGAGGTTGCCTGGTGTACACAGTGAGTTCCAGGACAGCCATGGCTGTGTAGAGAGAGACCCTGTCTGATGATGGTGGTGGTGATGATGGTGATAATAGTAATTATTATTCTATAAGACTCACCCCATAAAACGCAGGCATATTTTATTTTTAATAATGTTCATAGATATGTCCATGTGCAAATGTGCGCATGTGTGAGTGCAGTGCCTGTGGAGGCCAGAAGGGGGCATCAGATTCCACACCCCACCCCACCCCTAGCTGGATTTCAGGCAGTGTGAGCTCCAGGATGTGCCTGTGAGGAACCAAACTCCGGTTCTCTGTATGTGCTCCTCGCCGCTGAGCTGCGTCTCCAGCCCAGACAGAGCCTTTTTAATTAATTCGTTAATTCTGAGGCAGGCTCTCACTATGTAATCCTGGCTGGCTTGGATCTCACAGAAATCCACTGCCTCTGCCTCCCCAGGGCCAGGGTTGAACCCCAGTGCCTAGGTGGTTTCTTTCTTAATTTTTTTTTTTTTTTTTTTTTTTTGGTTTTTCGAGACAGGGTTTCTCTGTGTAGCCCTGGCTGTCCTGGGCTCACTCTGTAGTCCAGGCTGGCCTCGAACTCAGAAATCCGCCTGCCTCTGCCTCCCAAGTGCTGGGATTAAAGGCGTGCGCCACCACCGCCCGGCTTTTTTTTTTTTTTTTTTTTTTTTTTTTTTTTTTTGGTTTTTCGAGACAGGGTTTCTCTGTGTAGTCCTGGCTGTCCGGGAACTCACTCTGTAGACCAGGCTGGCTTCTTAAAATTTTATTTAGTTTATAAAACATTGGGTTTTCATACAACCTTAGTTTATATCCTCAGATTTACCTTATAATGTGTGTGTGTGTGTGTGTGTGTGTGTGTGTGTGTGAGAGAGAGAGAGAGAGAGAGAGAGAGAGAGAGAACCCATAACCCATGCATTAACTTGCGGGTGCTGGGGATCAAGCCCATGTCCTCAGCAAGAACAGAGTTGTCTTTGCAACTCTGCAGTCTCTCTTCCCTATATTTTGAGACAGGGTCTCTCCTGAGCCTGGGGCTCACTACGTCAGCTGGAGTGGCTGGCCAGTAAGCACCCGCCCCAGCTATTCACAGGCATACATTTTACATGGTGCTGATGATCTGAGCTCAGTCCCATGTAGCAAGATGGGACTTCTTCCCCTCCATCTCCCCCAGCTCCCCTTATTCTCATTGCATTATTCTCATTATCTAAAGCACAGAGAGGTTAAGGCACTTACCTAAGGTCACACAGGAGGTGCCTGGAGACGGATTCCAGCTGTAAGCCCCGAACTCTTCTCTTCTCTTTTACTTTTCTTCCACTGGGTCTGGAGCCCAGGATCTCTCAGAACGTTCAGACACCAACTGATACCCTGACCCTCTCTTCGTCTTGTCTCTTCCTAGTAATTAACCTCTTTGTGAGTTAAACCTTTTGGCAGGACGAGACTCTCCTCAGTGACTGCTCACTTTTTAAAAGCGTGTAGGAGGGCTGGAGAGATGGCTCAGGGGTTAAGAGCACCAACTGGTCTTCTGAAGGTCCTGAGTTCAAATCCCAGTAACCACATGGTGGCTCACAACCATCTGTAATGAGATCTGACGTCCTCTTTTGGGGTGTCTGAAGACAGTGTACTCACATATAATAAATAAATAAGTCTTTTAAAAAAATAGCGTAGCCGGGCGGTGGTGGCGCATGCCTTTAATCCCAGCACTTGGGAGGCAGAGGCAGGCGAATTTCTGAGTTCGAGGCCAGCCTGGTCTACAGAGTGAGTTCCAGGACAGCCAAGGCTACACAGAGAAACCCTGTCTCGAAAAACCAAAAAAAAAAAAAAAAAAAAAAAAAAAAAGCGTGTAGGAGTGTTTTGCCCTCAGAGGCCAGAGAGGAGCCTCAGATCCCCTGGAACTGGAGGTAGAGTTGGGGTGCTGAGAATCCAACCTGGGTCCTCTTGCAATAGCAACAACTGATTTTAACCACTGAGCCATCTCTCCAGCTCCACAAAATTCTTTTTTGATTAACGAAGAGTTTCTTTAGCTTGTTCCAAGATCTGCAGGTGGGATTAGACCTCAGTGTGCGGACAAATGGTGTGGACATTTACTCTGACTCTAGGTGGCGCCACAGGACCACAAACCCAGCATCCTCTGCTTCAGACTCCAGGAGGTATATGCAGAGGAGAGGGGACCTTGAAGCTGTCTTATTAACTCTGTCAGTTTTCAGGTACCAATCGTGCTATAACTCCAGATTTAAAGTTCAACCCAGTTAGAGTCTAAGAAGGGGTTTTTGTTTTATTTCATGGGGATGGCTGCTTTGTCTGCATTTCCATAGGTCGCACACCTCCTCCAACAAGGCCACACCTCCTAATGGTGCCACTCCCTGGGCCAAGTGTATTCAAACCACCACAGTTCAGTTTCCAAAACTGTCCTTTAGTAGTCTGAGGTTTCTCAGAGTGGCTTGTGCTTGGGGTGGAGGGTGTGACTCTCAAGGTTAGGGGAGGAGCAGGTGACAGGAGACTGGGATCCCCCTCCCAGCAGCAGTGAGTGTGGGGAGTGGGCGGCACGCTGGGGCTTGCCCAGGAAGTACCGTGAACAGGAGGCAGAGTCTTTCCATTTTCTCCAGGTAGAAAAGGCACAGCAGGGTCTTTCAGGCTGCAGCTGCCTGAGAGAGAGTCAGTGAACGCACACGTTCAGCCTGACTTGATGGTCTGCTGCAGAGCCCTGTCCTGAGCCTTGTGAGGCCACAGGCGTGGCCGCGTTCTGCAGCTAGCTCTCTGCCCTGTTGTGCTCCCCAGCATTGGACTAGAGACCTCAAGCTCTTGAAGGAGGAGATGGTGCAGGCCGGCTCACTGTCCCAGCCTCCACGGCAGGTTCTCCAGGGAAGGAATGGTCCAAGGACAAAATGAACAGATGCCAACCTGGCACTCCCCAAGCGCTCCCTGTGATGTTTACACAAGCAGCCGATCGCCTGAGAGACTGCAAGTGGGGAGAAGTGTTCTCTGAACTTCCTGGGTGCGGAACTCTTACCTCAAAAGCAAACATCCCCGCCGGGACGGCGTGTAAAACGCCCTGTCACCTGAGGTTCTCTCCTCAGTGTCCTCATTTCCTCCTGGTTCTCCACTTCTTCCCAACACATAACCGCTCTGAGCTGAGAGGAAAGGAAACCCACAAACACAAGACTAAGGCTTACATCCAAGGTGGCAGATGAGCCTCATGGACAGGGAGGCCAGGACCCTTCTGCTGGCTGCATTCTCTGACACCGAGGACAGTGCCTAGGCTGTTTGAATCCCTTCAACCTCCCTGTGGCTCCAGACGTTGGGGCACAGGTTTACCAGCAGGCTCACTTTCACGTGGCCCCTGTAGTTTCTCTGTACCAGGTCCCTTTCCAAGGACCTGAAACTGCCCATGTGTCTAGGCCTTACCACGGCCCAGGGGTAGGACCTCTGTTCTTGCGTCACGGAGAGATTGAGGTCCAGATAGCGGAGAGCTCACGGCAGGCCACAGGTCCTGGTGTGGCGCATCTCGGTTCTGCACTGTGCTGCCCCGCCCCTGGTGCTGTCACTGTCCTAGAAGGTCTTCTGACTCTTCAGCTTGTTAAGGTCCCCAAGGGAGGCCTTAGGAGACTTTCTCGCCCAGGCTGGTTGCCTGCTCCTCTGGGCTCTCAGAGGTCCTGTGCCCCATGCAAAGGCAGAAGCAAGCTGAGGCGGGAGGCCCTGGAGTCCCTTCTGGGGTCCTGGACTTGACCTGTCACTCGGGTCAGGAGTGGGTCACATGCCCAGGCCACATAGCCATGCTGGCCATCCCTAGGGAATAACATGTTTGCTTGGCTGTTTCTATGGCAGAAAAGTCATGAATTCAAACTTATCCAAGGACCAACTCTTTAGCCTACAATGATTTATTTATTTATTGGCTACAGGCATAGTTTGGTGGTAAGAGGGCTTGTTTGACACTTGACATGGTGGGTTTGAGCCCTATCAGTGCATGTGCATGTGGAAGCACGTGTACACACACACACACACACACACACACACACACACGCACGTGTGCACACGTTTAGGCCCCCCTCTTTAATGTGTTGATCTTAATTGTCAGCTTGGCAGGACTGAGAACCCACTTAGGAGACACACCCGTGAGTCGCTGCCATTCCAATAGGCAGTCTGGATAGTGCAAGGAGAAAAAAAAAATCAGTGCTGCCGGCCTGTGTCCTCACCTCCTCCTGAGGGAGTGACATCACCCCTCAGTGACATCACCCGCCGGCGTCCTCAACCTTCCGATGTGGATCGAAGACTAGGTGCTTTGAGCTGGAATCACTGAGGCGCCCCATTTCACGGACTGAGCGGCGACCAGGTCCTCTGCCTCTCCACGTGCAGCCGGCCATTGACGGTCCGCCCATGTGACCCGGTCATGGCAGCTGGGTTGTTGGGTTACAACATTCCCTTTATAAATTATTACTTTGGGTGTATTGTGTGTCTTGGGCATGTACTGACGACCAGCTGAGACATCCAGACGTGTGCAAAACAACTAGTGGATTCTTAGGCTTTCTGTTCATAGGCAGCCATTGTTGGATTAGCTGGGTCACACTGAGAGTTCTGTTACTATGTAGAAACTTGACAAATACACCCTAGAAAAATCATGGGCCATCACCATCACCTCAGAGACTTCTCTCAGACCTCTTTCCAGTCTGCTCTTCATCGACAATCCTAGTTCTAAGTGGCATTGCTTATATAAATGACATTGTACACTATGGTATATAATTACATGTAACAAAATCCTAATATATTAACATTTCTAAAAAATTTTTTCGTGATGCACCATGCGTGTGCAGGAGTCCAAGGAGATCAGAAGAGGCTTCGGATCCCTTGGCTTTCGACTTATAGATGGTAGTGAATCACTCTGTGAGTGCAGGGAACAGAGTGTATGTCCTCTACAGGAACAGCCAGAAACCTTTTCTATTGTATTATCCTGTACAATATTCTATTGTAATATCCTGACCCTGGATGTTCACGAGGTCACTTGCGGCTCACGGAGGTTTGGGGGTTGATTTCAGACTGTTAGTAAATAAAGCTCTTTGCCTAGCTACAGCTTCCTCTTAGATCTAGACCTTGTAAGGCTGTGGTTCTCAACCTTCCTAACACTGTGACCCTTTAATACACTTCCTCATGTGGTGGTGACCCTCAGCCATAAAATTATTTTCGTGGCTACTTCATAACTTTGCTACTGTTATGAATCATAATGCAAATATCTGTGTTTTCCTATGGTCTTAGGGAGCTTGAGCCCCAAAGGGGTTTCGACTCACAGGCTGAGAGATCTGCTGCTGTAAGGGGAAATAGTGATATTTAAACAGGCCGTAAACTCTGGAGGGCTTGCTCAATTCATATCGAAACATTGCCAGAACACAGGGTGGAAGCCACTCCCAGTCCTAAAAACTGCATCCTTTGAATGATAATTGTGAAATCCCAGGGAAGGCTAGTGTGTATAACATGTGCCTACTAGGCAAGGCCTGTATCACCAAGTTTCATCTCCTGCTGGAAACTGATGCTGCAGGCGTGACGGCTTTGGGCTTTAGAGTCCAAGTTCTGTTCATGGGTGGGGTTACTTTTCCTGGATACCGCATGCAATACGGTAGATATGGGGGCAAAAGCTTTCTGCAATGACAGTAGATGTGGCTGGAGCATTTCCCTTCTTTGGGGCTTTTGTGGCCTGCAACTCGGATGCAACATGATTTCTAGGGAAAGCAGGAAACAGCAGCAGTTCCTGGGCAGCAGGTGCACCCGGCTTGTGCTTGGGGCTCCCAGGGTGTCTTTTTTTTTTTTTTTTGGTTTTTCGAGACAGGGTTTCTCTGTGTAGCCCTGGCTGTCCTGGAACTCACTCTGTAGACCAGGCTGGCCTCGAACTCAGAAATCCGCCTGCCTCTGCCTCCCAAGTGCTGGGATTAAAGGCGTGCGCCACCACCGCCGGCTCGGGGTGTCTTTTTGGAGACTAGCGGGTCAGTGCTGGCGGAGGGGGTCTGAGGCCAACAGGGGTCAGGGGTCGACGGGGCTCCCCGTCTGCAGCCGTCGGGGTAAAGGGTCGACAGCCCTGGGCGGCTGCGCACTCGGCACCGCGCGCTGTAGGCCCGGGTGAGGCCAAGGCCGGGCGCAGGGGTCGGCGCGCGGCTCGCGGGCACCGTGCCCGTCCCGGCCGGGCCTCCCCGCGGTGACCTCATCGGGTGGCCGGCCCCGGCCGGTTAGCGAATCGCCTCGCGGGCGCACGGGAACGCCCCGTAGACTCCCGGCGGCCGCCGCCACCGAAGCCACGCACGCACGCGCCCCGGGGACGTTCCGCGACTCGGCCTCCATCCTGGCGTGGTGTCCGCCGCGGGCCTCTCGCCTGCTCCGCGCCGGCGCGTGCGGTGTGGTACGCGCGCGTGCGCGCGTCCCCCAACCGCCACCGAACCTTCTGGAAGCGGAGTCGCACAGCCGTCCCCGCCGCCGACCGAGCTCGCCGCCCGAGCTAGCGCCTGCGGCCGTGGAGGCCTCTGGGCAGGGGGACGGGGCGGGGCCTGCGCGAGGGCGGGGCCCCCGAGGGGCGGCCTCCTGTGATTCGCCGCCTCTGCGCCGGCCCCGCCTCTCGGGCGCCATGGCTCCGCCTCTTCCCTCCTCCTCCATGGCGCCTCCTAGGCTCATTCATTCGGCGCCGGGCCTGCTGGACACCTGTTCTCAGATCCCGCCGCCGCTGCCGCCCGCTGTCGCAGCCAAGATGTCGGGCCCTGCCACAGACACGCCGGCCGCCATCCAGATCTGCCGGTAAGACGGAGGCCTGCCGGCCAAGCCGACCCTTCCCGCTCGCTCCCTCGCTCGCTCGCTCGCTCGCGCCGGAACCCGCCGAGGCGAGGCTCACCAGGATGCTGCCTTCATCCTGAGCGACCCCGCCCGGCTCCACACTGCCCGGATCGGATCGGGGCCCTGGAACCCACCCGGGACCCGTTCACTGGGCTCAGGCCCAGGACTCTCTCCCCGGACCCCGCCCTGGATCCTTCTCCTGGACCCCACCCTGAACACCCCCGCTACCCCCGTGCCCTCCTCAGGGATGCTCCCCGCCATGCTGCAGAACCCGGACGCCTTGCCGACTCCTCCCACCGGCCTCTGGCTGCATCCCAAGGGCGGTGGCCGCAGTTCTGAGGACGCTCGGTGTAGGAATCCGTGCAGGGACAGTGGGACAGGGCAACTGGCAAAGGGTCTGTCTGTCCGTCCACTGTCTTCCTGTGCGTCCTATAGGACTTGCCCCACCCCGGGCCTTATAGTCGGAGCCCAACCTCCTGCAGTGTTCGGAAAGGGTAACTTAGGTTCCAGAGGGTGGTGGAGAGCATGCCCACATGGGTGGGTGCTCGGTGAGAGCAGACCCGTACCCCACAGTTCCTTCAGAGCCCCGCCTCAGTTGTGAGGAGAGCAGGTGTTAGAAGGAAGAACTCATCTATTCAAAGGGTTTTATTGCCTAGGAAAGGGAGTGAGTGGGTCATCTCACACAATAGGGGTGAAGGAGCATTCTCATCTGAGCATCCTCCCCGGGGTTGTTCCATTGGGGGTGCTGCTTAGATGTGGGTCCCCAGAGGAAGCTGGAGCTGATGACAAGCTCATGCCCTCCGAGAAGGCGGGGAGGGCAGCCTCAAGGTTACCCTGTGGCTTCCTTCACAGAAGTAGAAGCATCATAGGCAAGCTGGCATTTACACCCCAGATCAGTCAGGGGCAGGAATGGGAGGTGGGGCTGGGGATCAGGCCTGCAGGTTGCCTGCCCTGTCTGACACACGGACGGAGAGTGAGTTTTTTGAGAGTGGGTATCACTGTACTGCAGGGCACCACACTGACCTTGTATCTAAACCTCAAACCCAGTGGCGACAGGCTCCTGTCTTGGGGATGTTGCTTTTGCTGCTGGACAGCTGGAGCTCTTTTCTGTCAGCCTCACCTTCTGGCTGGGCCGAGGCCATTCCCTGACTTCAAGGTCAGTTCCGACTTCCCAGAGAAGGGGATGTGTTTATGGGCGCCCTGCTTCCTTATTGCCGGTGAGGCGGCCCTGGCCATTTGACTTGAACTCTGTGGTGACTGACAATGTGGAGATAGCGGGGGTCTTTGAGACATGCTGTTTTTTGGTCTGGGGGTCTTGGGCTTCACCTTTCTGGGAGGATGTCTGGTAGAGTCCTCCTGCTGCTGTGTGGAGCCCAGGAGCGTCAGAGTTAGCCCCTGCTTAGGTCTGGCCGTACTGATCGAATCACCTGGGCTCTTATTTAACCTCATTAGTGTGGTTGGTGACCGGCCATCTTTTTTTCCACTAGCTTCTAACAGCTAATGGCTTTTTATGTAGTTTTGGATACTTTCATATATTCACAAGTATATTAAATGTGTGTGGCTTTTCTTACTGTACTCTACAGGGCTGCCTCTAGCTCTCAGAGTCACAACAGCATCTTTTCCCTAAGTGACAGAGGGTGCATGCATGGCCAGGAGGCCTGGCTGAGATGTCTCAGTGCAAAGCGGGACTGCCAAGGGAGGCGGGCTGT
Source organism: Apodemus agrarius (assembly GCA_964023405.1). Lineage (NCBI taxonomy): Eukaryota > Metazoa > Chordata > Mammalia > Rodentia > Muridae > Apodemus > Apodemus agrarius. Next base: position 4,205,327 of record OZ030009.1, on the reverse strand, counting down.
GAAGTACCTGTGGTCACGGGGGTTTGACTGGGTGGAACACTGGAGAGAGGACCTAGATAGGTGGGGAGGCCTCTAAGGACATTTGAGCCAGTGCCACGAAAGACGAGACTCCTGGCCTGGCGCATCTAAGCCATGAATTTAACAGCACTTCAGCGGACACCTCCAAGGAGCCCAGCCCCGGAAGGACATTGAACAGTGGAAAGTTTAGTCCTTACCTTAGGAGAGACACAGTGTCATACAGGATGATGGACCCGTCATCCCAGACTGTTAGAGAGAGCATCTGCCCTCAGTTCCTGAGCTTGAGGGAAGGGAGCTTTAAAGACGCGTCGGGCTTGGGCTGAAGTGCTTGCTGTGGGGACCAGAGTTCAGGCCTGTGTAAAGTGAGCCAGCGGGAGTGCCCGCAACCCCAGCCTGCAGCGCGGTGGGGAGCAGAGCTGGCCGGCTGGGGTGACTGATACTGCAGTGAACAGCAGAACCCCGACTCTGAGCAGGCGCAGTGAGGACTGGTGCCTGGGGGTAGGCAGTTCTCTGCCCTTTATACTTCTTATGCTTGGGATGGATGTGGCCTCTGCCCTTGGCCCCTGAGTAGCCTGGAACCCCATTGCTAATCCTGTGTCCTGTAACCTGAATACGAGTGAGTGGAGCAAGGAACTATAGCGCGCACCTGTAGTCCCAGCACTCGGGAGGCAGAGGCAGGCGGATCTCTGAGTTCAAGGCCAGCCTGGTCTAGAGTGAGTTCCAGGACAGCCAGGGCTACACAGAGAAGCCCTTTCTCAAAAAACCAAATAAATAGGTTACAAGAAAAAAAGGAAAAGAGGACTGGCCTGGCCTGACCTGGTAGGCCGGCTAGTGCAGAGCCAATGATGTGGAAAGTGGGCCGCCAGCTGCAGAGGTGGCAGCCGGCCTGGGCCGCGTCCTAGGTCTGTCTCCTGCAGGCTGCTGAGTGACTTAGGTCACTTCCTTAGCTTCGCAGCATAATCTCACTTGACCCCAATTTTCTTATCTGTAAATTAGAGAGGTAGGATAATACCTGTCTTGGGTCACTGTGTGGACTGATACTTTTGTCCCATTTCTTGCTTGTATAAACATGAACTTACAAAAGGAACCCTTTGAGAACCAGATCTTTGGGCGCTTAGGCCACTGAATAATTGTCATCTATCCTTTGATCTGGTGCAGATAGTCAACCTTCAAGCGATGCGCTGGTGTAGGGGGCCCTTGGTGCAAGGTGCAAGATGGCATAGACGTGTACGTGTGCATGCGCGTGTGCATGCGCGTGTGCATGCGCGTGTGCATGCTTGTCCCCATGTGTGCCATGGCATGCATGTAGAGGTCATGATGAGAACAGCTTGTGGGAGTAGGTTCTGGGGAGTGAACCCAGATTTTCAGACTTGGCAGTGTCTTCAATCACCGAATCATTCCACCAGCCCTGGTGTTTACTCTGAGAGAGAGAACCCCATGGAGGTGCCAGAACAGAACTCTGAAAAGCCACAGGCTCTCTTTAACTGCTGACCCTTCCTTCCCTTTAGCCTGTCTTATCTTTATTTGCTTATTTATCTATTATATTTGTTTTTGAGGCAGAGTTTCTTAGTATCCCATGCCCTCTTGCCCTTGGAGTCCTGCCCCAGCCTGCAGGGGTTTCATGGCTTTGGAACCTGTTTGGGGCTGAAGGTGTGACATCTGCAGGCTGTCTGTCCTGCTGCTCTCAGATGCTGGTCTGCCAGGCGCTTTCCTGGGAGCGGGAGCGGAGGACACTGAATACCTCAGTGCTGCCTGCAGTCTGCAGACTCCAGCAGAGTTAGTACAGGGGAGGTGAATTTTCTCCCCTTTCAGCCTGGTCTTTGGCTGGAAAGTGGAATTAACAAGAACCCAGAATCTGCTCTGGAAGGGCCATAAAGTGCAGTGTGGCTCTATTCCTGGGCGCACGTACAGACCCTGTTGAAGACGCACTCTTTGTAGCCCAGTGAGCCTGTGGCGGAGGACGCTGAGTTTGCCACTCTTGTGGTTTACAGCCTGTCACCTAGCCCAGTGTCACATTTGCCCTGAAGCTAGCCAGTTCCCTGGTATGCAGGCCAGAAGGTGCCTTCTCTTATTTATTTAAAGTTTATTCACTGATTTTTATGAGTCTGGATGCTTTGCTTGCATATATGTCTCTTGCCCTGTGTATGCCCAGTGCCAGAAGAGAGCACTGGATCTCCTGGACTGGAGTTGCAGGTAGCTGTGAATTACCACAAGGGTCCTGGGAAACAGACTCAGGTGTTCTGGGAGAAGAGTCAGCATTCGTAACCCGTGAGCCATTTCTCCAGCTGTTTCCAGCTGTTGTGAAGGGTTGGCTGTCAGGGCCGACCCAACAGGTACTTGACCACCCGTCTTGGTGCTGTTTTCCAGTCCTGGAGGTCCAGGGAAGGGAGCCTTGTGGGGTCTTCCCCACCAAGGGCTGCGGGGAGGCTGGCCGCCACTGCAGACGGCTTACCCTCAGTAACATTCAGCAGGCAGCAGGATGCAAGTAGAGTTTAAAGTCTTTAGAGTATTGAGATCTGGGCAGGGCAGCCTTTAGTCTCATAGACACAGCCATCCCTTTGATTGAGGATGACACCATCTGTAATTTTACCTTGAAAAGAGCCAATATGTCTGGCCAACACACACACACACACACACACACACACACACACACACAAAATAAAAAATAATACAAATCATAAAATAAATTTGAAGCAAACCTTAGTGTGGAGTGACGCACATCTCTCGCTCCGGCGAGTGACAGGCAGAGGCGGAAGGCTAACTGGACTGGTGAGGAGACTTTCTCTATTTTTTAAAACCCGATGACTGTCGTTAAGAAAGATAATAAATGTTAGGTAGAGAAGGCACTTGCTTGCTAAACCTGATGTGAGTTTGGTCCTTGGAGATTCACATGGTGGAAGGCAAGAGTCAACTCTTGTGAATGGCCCCGTACTTCCACTAACTGGTGGCACACAGGCATGGTAAACCCTGCTCTTCTTTATAAATAAATACATAGGGGGGAAAAAGACTTGTTCTGCCCTGACCCGGGGACTAAAGCCAGGGTCTCACATGTATGCTAGGTAAACACTCAGTCACCGAGCCACAGCTTGCTGGATAGCATTTATTTATGTATTTTCACGCACAAACTGATTTATTCCTATTCTATGCACATAGGTGTTTTTATCTGCATGTATGCTTGTGCACCATGTGCCGTACAGTGCCTGTGGAGACCAGAAGAAGGCGTTCTGGATGGTAGTGAGCTGCCATGTGGATGCTGGGAACTGAACCCAGGTCCTTTGCAAGAACGAGTCTTTTTTTTTTTTTAAAGATTGATTTATTATCTGTAAGAACACTGTAGCTCTCTTCAGACACCAGAAGAGGGCATCAGATCTGTTTACGGATGGTTGTGAGCCACCATGTGGGTGCTAGGATTTGAACTGATGACTTTTGGAAGAGCAGTCAGTGCTCTTACCCGCTGAGCCATCTCTCCAGCCCTGCAAGAACGAGTCTTACACTGACTACACCGTCTCTCCAGTTCTTACCGTTGTTATTACGTTGCCCTTTGCTGTTAATAAATATTTATAATATTTATAAAATATTTGTCTTTCTGCACGATCAAGCTCAGGGCCTCATACACGCAGCTGGTGCTTTCCCTCCAAGCGACAGTCCTAGCTAGTTCCAGCTTTGCTTCTGTAGAAGCCCTGTTGGCATACAGATGCAATGCACACACGCCAGAAGCCGCGGTATAGGAAGTGCATCTGCTTTCGTGGACATCTCGCTGACATTTGCTTGTTTGCTTTTGTTTTGAGGCTGCCTTACATAGCCCAGGCTAGTTTCATATTTGGCATGTGGTGGAGGGTGGCCTTGAAATCCTCCTGATTTAATCTCCCAAAGCCTGAGATTATAGGTGTGCACAGTTCATTGCATTTTGATAAATGTGTGCCCGTGTAGCAACCACCTGACTGTGACATAGCCTATCTCCATCAGGCCTAATGGTGGCAGGCACGTGGCGAGCGGCTCTGGCTCTCTCTCACTGCGGCTTGTTCTGTGGTTGCCTGGGAAGGGTGTCCTACTTAGTGCCTGTGAACCCCTCATGGGCAGCCCCAGCTCCCCGTCTCTGCACTTCCCAGCTGGTTTATCCCTTCAGCCAATGAACACTTGGGCTTTTAGAGTTGGGAATGCAGCTTAGAACGCAGAACTCGCAGGCCTTGGGATGTAACCTCAACAGTCTTTTTTTTTTTTTTTTTTTCGAGACAGGGTTTCTCTGTGTAGCCCTGGCTGTCCTCTGTAGACCAGGTTGGCCTCTAACTCAGAAATCCTCCTGCCTCTGCCTCCCAAGTGCTGGATTACAGGCGTGCGCCACCACTGCTTGGTGGGGTTTTTATTATATGGCCTAGGTCTGTCTGTCTGTCTATCTATCTATCTATCTATCTATCTATCTATCTATCTATGTGCTTGCTTAGTTAAAATGGGAAGCCAGGCCCGGCAGTGCATGGCTCTGATCCGGTACTTGGAAGGCATAGGAAGTCTGGGGAATCTGTGAGCTCCGGGCGAGCTTGGCTTATGCAGTGAGTTTCTGGGTAGCAGCCAGGGTGATATTGTAAGACCCTGTCTTTAAAAACAAAATAAAGGGAGCCGGGCGGTGGTGGCGCACTCCTGTAATCCCAGCACTTGGGAGGCAGAGGCAGGCGGATTTCTGAGTTCGAGGCCAGCCTGGTCTACCGAGTGAGTTCCAGGACAGCCAGGACTACACAGAGAAACCCTGTCTCAAAAAAAAAAAAAAAAAAAAAAAAAAACAAAAAACCCAAAGGGTCTAGAGGGATGGCTCAGTGGTTAAGAGCACTGACTACTCTTCAAGCAGGCCTGAGTTCAATTCCCAGTCACCACATGGTGGCTCACAACCATTTGTAGTGAGATCTGATGCCTTCTTCTTCTTCTTCTTCTTCTTCTTCTTCTTCTTCTTCTTCTTCTTCTTCTTCTTCTTCTTCTTCTTCTTCTTCCTCCTCCTCCTCCTCCTCCTCCTCCTCCTCCTCCTCCTCCTCCTCGTCTTCTTCTTCTTCTCTTCTTCTTCTCCTTCTCCTCCTCCTCCTCCTCCTCCTCCTCCTCCTCCTCCTCCTCCTCCTCCTCCTCCCCTCCTCCTCCTCCTCCTCCTCCTCCTCCTCCTCCTCCTCCTCCTCCTCTTCCTCTGCATAGCCCTGGCTGTCCTGGAACTCACTCTGTAGATCAGGCTGGCCTCCAACTCAGAAATCCACCTGCCTCTGCCTCCCGAGTGCTGGGATTACAGGCGTGCGCCACCACGCCTGGCATCTGATGCCCTCTTCTTGTGTGTCTGAAGAGGGTGACAGTGTCTGCACATAAAATAAATAAATAGATCTTAAAACAAAACTGTGTGTGAGGCTTCACTGTTGTCTTAGGGTTTTATTGCTGTGAGCAGACACTGTGACCAAGGCAACTCTTACAAGGACACCATTTAATTGGAGCTGGCTTACAGGTTCAGAGGTCCAGTCCATTATCATCACGATGGGAACATGGCAGCATCCAGGCAGGCATGATGCAGGAGGAGCTGAGAGTCCATCTTCATCTGAAGGGGGCTAGATGAAGGCCTGAAGGTCACTTCCAGGCAGCTAGAAGGAGGGTCTTAAAGCCCACGCCCACAATGCCACACCTACTCCAACAAAGCCACACCTATTAGTGCCATTCCCTGGGCCAAGCGTATTCAAAGCATCACAACTGTATTGTCCAGGCTATCCTGGACAATTCTGGGCTCCAGTGACACTCTTGCCTCTACTTTCTAAGTTCCCTAGCAAATAGGACAAGTGTCACCATGGTGCCACCGTGCTTGGTCTGTGATGGATTTCAAAAGGAGCTTGTGTTTTAGAGAGGATGCTGAGGTGTTTGTGGGTGCCAAGCTGTGCTGTCTGGGACTTGCTGCTGCAAGAAGACCAGGCGTGGGGGAATGCTGGGAACAGGAAACCAGAGGAGTCCGGGAGGAAGAGGAGACCAGCGGAGGCCGGGAGGAGCAGGAGACCAGCGGAGGCGGGAGCTGCTGGATGCCCTTGTTCAGGAGCTGCAGGGTGGGGAAGGGGGTCATCTAAGCCTTCGATTCTTTTCACAGCAGAAAGCGGAGAACACCAGCTCGGGTCCTCCCCCTCAGATTGTGAGTCAGGGCAGAGTGGAGCCTGTGTTTTCCTCTGTGGTCCCGCCCCTGTGCCGTACCTTTTCATCCTCCGACTTCCTGCCGCCTTCACGCCTAGCCAGGACCTCTGCCCCACTTGGCGGCCCAGCCAGTCTTGCTGAGGTGGGACCTGTGCCTCAACAGGGAACAAGCCAAGCAGGGTGGAGCTTGGCTTGAAGTTCCTGGAGCTAGGGATCTGAGGGGATCTGTCAGTCCTGCAGAGGGGCGGGGCCTTTGTCTCTCCTCTGAGCTTGTGATAGGGGTCTGAGAGGGGGGTCTGTCAGTCTGGCAGAGGGGCGGGGCCTTTGTCCCTCCTCTGAGCTTGTGATAGGGGTCTGAGAGGGGGGTCTGGCAGAGGGGCGGGGCCTTTGTCCCTCCTCTGAGCTTGTGATAGGGGTCTGAGAGGGGATCTGTCAGTCCTGCAGAGGGGCGGGGCCTTTGTCCCTCCTCTGAGCTTGTGATAGGGGTCTGAGAGGGGAGTCTGTCAGTCTGGCAGAGGGGCGGGGCCATTGTCCCTCCTCTGAGCTTGTGATAGGGGTCTGAGAGGGGAGTCTGTCAGTCCTGCAGAGGGGCGGGGCCTTTGTCCCTCCTCTGCAGTCCTTTCTGAGAAAAGACTGAGTGACTGCATACCTTCTCATAAGGTAGCGTCACTGGGCTCCAAGATCAGACCCACCAGCTTGCCTGCCCGCTGGCCATTTGCTGACTCTAGTGCTGGGAAGAGGAGCCCTGCTGGAGTCCCTTGAGGAGGCCCCTCCACTCGGCTGGCTGCTGGCTGGAGACAGCTAAGCCTCATGCTGTGCTGTGAGGGAGGATAAAGGCTTGTCCCACTCCTAGGATGAAGCTGCTTGTCAGGGCTCTGCGCCTCTGGGAGGTGGGGAGGCAGGTAGCCTCTTGGAGCCTGGTGACTCGCCAGGAGTGTTTGGGGCTCAGGGAAACATGCTGGGCTTCGATGTGGACTGTCAGAACCAGAGCCGATCACCAGGAGCCTGGACATTGCATCGCCATAGGAAGGTAGGAAGATTTGATGTTCTGCTCCCTCGGGGATTCCCCACCCCCCAGCCAGCCCCAGGGTCTCAGGCTGTGAATCCTTAGGATGGTCAGTGGGGCTGGGTTTGGGTGAGCTGCCTTGTCTTAGATGGTCATCAGTCGAGGCCTGCCATGCTCTTCTCTTGGAGACCAGTTGAGGCTCCTGGGCTCAGGCGTGGCAGCTCCAGGCTGTAGGAAGCTAGGCCCTTCCTAGCCATGACCTCCTTTGGTGTGGTTGGAGATCGCCACACCCTGTGAGCCAGCAGCTGTGCCACCTGCCCACCCACCCGCCCGCCCGCCAGCCAAGCTTCTCTTTCTGGTGACCAGGGCGACGAGTCAGCTTCTGCGCAGGCCCTGTTTGGTCCTGGGTCAGTGGGCTTTTATTTCCCGAGATTTGTAGAAACTTTGTTGGAACGTGGTTTACACGTATGCAGTTTTTCCCGTTGACGTTCATGACAGAGAGCTATGTTTCCACTAATCGCCTCGGTTTGCGAGTGACAGTCGGGGGTTTGTGTCCCCAGGTCCTTCTGCATGCTCATGAGGTGACTGGGGCTGGCCACGAAAGACTGTGCAGGACTGGAGGGTCAGAACTTTTGACTCCACCCCACTACATGCTGCTCCGGGGGTGGAGGACCTCGGTGGCTAGAATTAATCATGCATGACAATGGCTTGATCGGTTATGAAATTCCTTTAAAAATTCTTGACCCTGAGGTTAGCATGTGTGAGCTTCCCACTGGCAGCCAATAGATCAGTTTGGCTGATCTCAGTTGTGTCCTTCATTTAAAGACCAAAACAACAAACAAACAAAAAAAACCCCAAAACAAAAAGCCAAGCTAGAGTGCCTTGCTGTGTGTCCCGGCGTCCTGCAGACTGTCTTCTCTGGCACCCGCCTCCCAAGCGCCCGGATGCAGGAAGCAGAGTCATCTGACACAGCCCGGAGCAGTTGGCTGGGGAGTGAATCAGACACCTGGCCGCCCCGGGCCGCCTGAGGGCTCAGGCCAGCTTCCATGGCCTGGCTGCGTCCTCAGCGTGGCGGGGTCGGTGTGCCCACAGCCGGAGTCAGCGCTTGCTTGTTAGTGGGTGTGAGGTCTTGCCACATGACGGTTCTGATTGGCCCGCCCTCGATGAGCTGAGGTTGAGCATGTTTTCATGTGCCATTGAGCACTGAGTGTCTGAGGAGTTGTCTAGTCATGCCTCTTGCCTGTTTACTTTTTCTTTCTTTCTTTTTCAAAACAGGTTTCTTCTCTGTGTATAACGCCCTGGCTGTCCTGGAACTTGCTGCTTTTTTTTTTTTTTTTTTTACCCGCTCTGGAGTGTGGAGATTAAAGGCATGAGCCACCATACCCAGCCTCTTTTTCTTTTTATAGATTTATTATCCCTTAATTTATGTGTTCATGTGAGTACGTGTGTCATGTGTGTAGCTGCCCTCAGAGGCCACAAGACTTGAGTCTTTTGGAGCTGGAGTTACAGGAAGGTGTGAGCTGCCGTGCGGGTGCTGGGAACTGAGCTTGGGTCGTCCAGGTAGGGCGGCAAGCATGTTTAACCAATGAGTCAGCTCTTTACCTCCCTTTCCCCCCTCCCCACTCTTTGAGAGACCTTGCCATATAGCCCAGGCTATCTTAGTATTAGTTGTGTAGACCAGGCTGGCCTTGAAATCACTGATCTCCTTCTGCCGTGCCTTCTGAGTGCTGGGATCGGCTGTTGTGTGGTTTTCCTGAGATGGTGTCTGTATCCCCGCCGAGCCTCACACTCATGGAATGGAGGCTGACCGTGCACTCCTGACCTTCCTGCCTCCACTTCCTGAGTGCTGGGCTAGAGAGGAACACCCACTCTTGGCCTTGGCCTACTTTCTCACAGGCCTGCCTTTTAGTAGTTGAGGTCATAAAAGTTCTCTCTAAATTCTAGATACAATTTCCCTTCTCAGATATTTTTCCAGCTCCCCAAAATTTGTTAAATAACAGGTTCCATCACATTTATAAACTTAACTGTTTCTGAGTGTGTGGGTCAGCGCCGCTTAATCACATCCACAGCGCATGTCTCCAGAAGGAAACTCCAGGCTGGCCCCACCAGGCTGCCCCTCACTCTTCCCCGTCTCTGGCAGCTCGCCTTCTGTAATCCACAAGGAGTCGCTCTCCGAATCTGGCTGCTCTGCGGCTTCCGGCGAGTTGTACAGTGGCTTGTAGTGGTGCACTCCTTAGTTCCTCGGTCATTTGTGCGCTTGCGTGTTGGGATTTCTTTTGTTTGTATACTGTGTGTGTGTGTGTGTGTGTGTGTGTGTGTGAGAGAGAGAGAGAGAGAGGGGGGGGGGAGAGATAGTATCATGGAGCTTGGCCTACTTTGAACCTTTTCCATTGTCTGTGTGGAATCATTCCCTGGAGCTGGAGTCACTGCGTGGTGTGAGCTGCCGTGTGGGCGCTGGGGATGGACTGTGGGTCCTCTGGAAGGAGAGCCAGTGCTCTTACCCGCTGAGCCAGCTCTCGGCCGTCTGTAGGGCTTGCTGTCAAGTCCTTCACCGGCTCAGCCTCTGGAGGGCCTGAGGCTCTCCCTGCCTGCACCTTCCCCGCCCTGGAGTTGTAGGCATGTGCCACTATGCCTGGTTTATACAGCGCTTGGGCTCAAACCCAAGGCCTCATGTATTGTGGGCAAGTGCCACCACCATAGAGGTCGTGGGACCTGGGGGAACAGCACTGAAGAGTGAAGAGCACTGAGGCCTCACGCAGTCGCTGGCTTTACTCAGCCCCTCAGACAAGGTTCTAGGAGCAAAGTTCTCATGAGTGCAGGCTGTATACAGACTCAAAGTCACACGTGACAAAACCATGCTTTTCCACGAGCCACTAAGGGCAGTTTAAACATTTAATTGAATAGCAACAGCAAGCAATAATGAGTAATTTGAAGTAAACTGCCAACCACTACCCTGGGAGGAACCTGAGAACCCAGTCCAAGAACTATTCTATTTTCTGAAGAAACTAAGGTCACACACAGGCTCTTGTCTTGATTTCATGGCGTGTTCTCACAGATTTCTCACAGCTCCATGCCTGGACAGTGTTCTGACAGGCTAGGACCCCACCAACTGTCCCATGTCCTCACCCTTTACAAGGTAGCACAGTGTTCAGGGTGATTCGCGTCTGT